>CM076576.1:101234964-101860609 GCA_034641835.2 Pinus albicaulis | reverse complement strand
CTAGCACTAGGATCTGTGCTCAATTTATAGGGCAACTGAAGGTAGTTTCTCAATCAATTGCTTTCTAATAATAGGCAAGACATGTTCCCAAGCTCAGACGTGTTAGATGGACACATGGATTCAAAGTTTGACACATATGGACTCTTCTAGAAGGCACTGACCATGTGGAGATTCTGAAACAATGAGAATTTCACTCCCATTTGACCAACACACTCTTGAATGTCGGGAAGTGCATTTCAAATCACCCTTGAATGGAGGTAACTACATATGCAACACAGTTAGTCCCTTGATAGGCAGTGTTGGTGAGCTCATAAGTGATATAACATATACTTTAAAGCTTTGAAACCTTGCAATAGAAGTCATGAATGGTTTTTTCTTGTCTTAGGGCATGTAGCAACTGAAATGATAGGGGATGACAAACCCTATTTCATTAGACCTGGGGATGATGTCCAATTTGACTAGGTCATGGGGGATGATGCCCAAATTGACCTATAACACAATCCATTACCTTGAGGGTAATATGTTGTTGAATGTCCCAAGGAGATGTGATACTTGTGACAAAAATCCACCATTTTCCTTGACTTGAAAGCTGCAGCATTATCTGTGACGATTTTTCTAGGGCAACCAAATCTGGACAGGATATTGGCTTCAAGGAATTTGATAATCACTGAGTCAGTGGAAGTTCTAGAAGCTATGGCCTCTATCCATTTGGTGAAATATTTTGTGGCTATAAGGATCCATTTATGTTGGGTAGAGAATGAGGGTTGAATTTCTCCAATGAAGTATGAACCCCATTGTTGAAAAGGGGCCAATAGAAATTGGCTGTAAGGTCAAAGGCAACAACTTTATTTTTCCTTCAAAAATTTGGCATTTGTGGTAGGTAACTACCATCTTGTGGATATCCAAGAAAAGAGTAGGCCAATAGAAACCATCTCTAATGATCTGAAAGGACTATATTAGTTTATTATGCTAAGTGTCTTTTCAGTTATAAAACATGTGCATAATTGTCTCCATAGTTTTATTAATGATTCATAATTTTAACCATGAAATAGAGATGATTTTAGTTAATTAGAAGCATGAAATAAGAGAAAATAACACTAAACAATAATGTATAACAGAGAAATAAAGCAACACATAACATTTACACAGCAAGCATGATGAAGCAGTTCACCCCTCCTAGGCTACATCTAATGGTCCAACTCCCAATGGCATGTCCAACTTTCATTATCCTCAAAATTTTACAAATACATGTGTTTACATGCCTCTAATGGTCGTTTTCTCTACACCAATGGCTCCAGAATGCTCCAATTAGTCTAGATTGACTCTCCATTCACTCAGAATGGGTGAAAATTGAGCCTCCAAATCATTTTCCCAATGACTCCTAGAAAAAATCCACTAATTGTGGAAAAATCCACCTAACATGGAGGAAAAAAATACAACGTACAACCCTGAAATAATCACAATGCGCCACTTGTCATCCTCTGAATAGATCTGAGAAAAGGAATATTCTTCGAAATATTCCTTTTTGTTGACTGTGCACCCTCCATGCTAACTGGGCATCCCAGTCAATCATGTCGCAAAATTTAGCTATTTAGGAAGTCGATCAGAACACAATTTCTCCCTCATATGACATCAGTTTTTTCACATGGTTCATGACACCATTCTGGTTTCAACCCGATCTTGTAACTTTCAATTTTGAGAAAAATTTATGAACTCCTGATCACACCTCCCCATTAGGAATATTTTGGACCCCAAAAGACTTTATTACATGTTCAGTAGATGAGGGCACAACTCCCTCACCTTTCCAACCTCCATCCACATTGTCTTTCTTGGCTTACTACCTTTGAGCCCAACTCGAAGGTAGTCAACAATTCCCCTCTTGGATGCTCTTGTCCTCCTATCAAGAATTTTATCTTCCTTGAGATCATCCAGAAATTATGGTGAGAAATATTCAATAGAAGGCAGTTGAACATCACTTCCTTGACCATCGATCAAAGGTGGTTCATACAAATGTAATTTTTCAACATTAAAAACTGGATACATTTTCATATATGAAGGCAAGTCAAGTTGAAATGCATTATTACGAACTTGCTTTATGATCTTGAATGAACCATAGCAAATGGGTTTGATATTTTTACCTTCTCCTTGCATCCTTTCTTTACTTATGTGCAACCATACCTCATCTCCTTCTTGAAACTTGTGATCAACTCTATGTTTTTCATGCCTCTCCTTGTATTTTCTTTAACTTTTCTCAAGATTTTCTTGAACTTGTTGATGTATAATCTGAATTTCCTCAATGAACTTTCGAGCCTTGTCAATATCACTATGCCCATCAATCGCAAGATCCTTACCAAAGATGAAGTCTAATGGCGATTTTGGCAAATACCCAAAGCATACTTCAAAAGGTGATGTATTTGTAGAAGACTGATTTGCCCAGTTGTAAGCATGTTGAATGTAATGTAGTTGCTCATCCCACCACTTAGGATGTTTACTGCTATGTCCTCTCAATAGACCCACAACGGTTATGTTCACCACCTCGGTTTTTCCATTAGTTTGAGGATGAAAATCAATACTCACTTTCAACTTTGTGTCCATCATACTCCAAAGATTGGGCCAAAAATTCCCAATGAACCTGGAATCCTTGTCACTAACAATAGAAGTTGGCAATCCATAATGAGCCCATACATGTTGAAAATAAAGTTCAGTAGTTTGTTCAAAAGTAATGATTTTATTACATGGCATAAGTATACACATTTTACTGAATCTATCTACAACTACATAAAGATAATCATGTTATTTTCTTGACATAGGTAGACGTCCAACAAAGTCCATGGAGACACCCTCCCATGGCCTTGATGGCACTGGTAGTAGCATGTAAAACCCAAGCTTCCTATTGCTAGGCTTTCTTGTTGCACACATAGAACAACCTATTATAAAACACGACACACTATCTACCATGCGAGGCCAATAACAATACCTCTGTAGATGCGGCATTGTTTTTCTTATCCCAAACTATCCAGCAATAAGAGATGAATGAGCTTCTCTCATGACACTTAGCCTCTATCCTTATAGTATACATAGCTTTCCCAAATGAAACAACAAATTTTTATGCATGAGATAATAATTTTCTTCAACTTGATTCCCTTCCCTCAAACTAGCATACACATCTTGAAAATCAACATCATGTGCATATTTTTCTATGTAACTCTCATGTAAAATAGAATAATTTTTTAGTAAATTAGATGCATTAAGAATCGTTCTTGAAAGCATATCAACAACTTTATTGAAAATACCTTTCTTTTACCTTATAACCAAGTGAAATTTTTGAAGAAATCCCATCCACTTGTAATGTCGTGATTGCTGCAATTTTGTTTGCGACTGCAAGAACTGTAATGGTTGGTGATCGGTATGTACAATTGTCTCTTCACCCATCAAGTAGTGTTTCCACTTATTAACGCTTTGTACAACGCATACAATTCTTTGTCATATGTATGATAATTAGTTACAACACCATTGAATGTTTCAGAATGAAAAGTGATAGGCTTACCATGATGTAAAAGAACTACGCCCATGGCATAATCACTAGCATCGGTTTGAATCTCGAATGGCTATCTCAAATTTGGTAATGTAAGCACTGGAGCTGAACTAATATTGTCTTTTAAAGCTTTGAAAGCTTTCTTTTTCTTTCCTCCCCATTGGAAGCCTTTCTTCACACTTTTCACTGTATGCATAGGAGCTGCTATGGCAGAAAAGTTAGCAATAAACTTTCTCCAATACTAAGATTTACCTAACAAACTTCTTACCTCGGTTACTGTTCTGGGTGTGGGACAATTCACAATGGCTTCCACTTTAGAGGGATCAATTCTCAATACTTCTCCTCCTACAATGTGTCCCAAATAAACCAAAGAAGTATTTCCAAACTCACACTTTGACATCTTAAGAAACAATTTATCTTTCTTCAAAACATGAAGCACTCTATTCACATGTAAGACATGTTCTTCTCTTGTTTTTCTGGAAATAAATATGTCATCTAAGTACAAAATCAAAAAGTAATCAAGGAATTGATTCAAAACACTATTCATAACACGCATGAAATTTGTCGTTGCATTACACAAATGAAATGGCATAACTAGCCACTCAAAGAGTCCTTGTTTGGTTTTGAATGCAGTTTTCCATACATCACTTTCTACAATTCTTACTTGATGATATCCACTTCGTAAATCTAACTTTGTGAAAAAAATTTCTTCTTTCAACTTATCAAGAAAATCATCAATCCTTAGGAGTGGGTATCAATTATTTATTATTATCTTTCTCAAATCTCTGAAGTCTACACACATGCGCCAAGTCCCATCCTTCTTTGGAATCAAGATTATGGGTGAACCGCATGGAAAAGTGCCTTGCCTTATGATTCCTTTGTCTAACATCTCCTTGATTTGACTTTTTATTTCAACATTCTCCATTATTGACATGCGATACATGCCAATGTTTGGAAGAGGACAATCTTGTTACAATTGAATCTCATGTTGAATCTCCCTTTTCGGAGGCAATCCTGTTGGCTCCTAAAACATCTCATGATGTGCATCAACTACATCATATAAATCTGATTTCAAATTAGGATCAAAACCCTTAAATGATTCATGATTAACATCAGCTTTAGGCTTAATCATTATAAGAAAAAAATTCTTACTTGAATTTACCAGCCTCTTTACATGTCCAGCATTTACCATAGCAATGTTTGTCTTCTTGCGATGTGCTCTAACAGTGTAGTCCTTGCCATCTTTGAATAAATTGTATTTCTTCTCATGGAAATGGAAGATCATTGTCCTATCATACAAGTAAGGACTCCCTAACACAATACCGATTATGTCAATCAAAACCACATCTAATTCAACTATGTCAATAAAATGTGCAGTTATTGCAGACTGCAATATACATTTCTTTGAAACCTGTAAATTTGTCTCCTTACAAATCCAACCAAGTGGATATGGTTTTGGATGTGGTATGGTCTTAAGATTAAGTTTCTTGACCAAATATTCAGATATTAAGTTTGCTTGTGACCCACTTCCAAACAATGTGTCAATATTAGTATGTTTGGATATGAGCCTCACATGAAACAATTCAATTCTTTCTTCTTCATTTGGAGCATGTATGTGATAGTTTGATGTACTAGTACAGGGTTTAGTTTCAATTTCCTTCCCCTTCATGTTCTTCAATCCCATGGATGTAATTTTATATTCATCACCTGAATCCTCTCCTAAATCATGTTGATTTGTAGCTGTAGTTTTCTGTTTCCCTTTGTTGTTGAATCTCTTGGGCTTCTTTTTAGGATGTAATTTCCAACAATGATTTTCATCATGGCCTTCTTTTGAAAAAAATTTAGAAACCAAATTTTCTCCCTCTTTCTTAATAGATGCATTCTTTTTTATTTTACCTTTTGAGGTATTCTCTTTGTTTTTTCCCTTAAAAGGTTTGTTCCTACCCTCTTCAGAAATGTTTTTCCCTCTAGCTTGTAGATGTGTGGCCTGAACACATACTTCATCTAGATTTTTGGGGTTAAACATGAGGATAGTATGTTTAGGTAGATATGTAAGCCTCCTATGTACTTAACCAAATGATCTTGGCTCTAAAAATCTACCACTGATAAGAGAGCTCTTCCCCTAAATTCTTGGGTGTATTCTTGCACATTCTGTCCCTTCAATTCCCTAAAATTTTTCCAGTTCATTATGGCTTTTTTCATATGAGCTAATGGATAAAAATATTGTTTTATTACAGTAATGAAATTAGTCCATGATAGGATAATCTTACCATGCTTCTTGATCTCCTCCTTTGTCTTTGCTTCCCACCAAACAAGTGTTGCACCTTCCATTCTCAATGAAGCTAACTAGATTTTGGTATCATCATCTTAAAGGTTATGGATTCTCAAATAGACCTCCAATTTCCTAATCTAATTATCAAGCTTTTCTGCATTGACTTCACCATTAAACATTGGCAATTCAAACTTAACATCAAGTTTTGAGAAAGGAATTTTACCAGTTTTCTTTGACTTGTATGGTTGATGTACTGAAGATGACGTAGAGGATGATGATGATGAGGGTGAGGATGGTGACTTTCCACTACCTCCATTTCCTCCATTTCCCTTATTTGACTTATCTTCATCATTGTGACCTCCTGAAGATCCCTATCCTTCCTTGTGAAGTTTGGATCCTTCTCCTTCCAGTTTCTCATTCTTTTCTTAATAAAGGATTCTAACAATCTCCATCAAGTCAAGGAATGCTTTCCTGAACATTCTTTCTTCCTCTTTGGGATCAACTTCTTCATGGATTTCTCCTTCCACTTGAGGCATGCGTAATGCTACTTCTGCTTCCTTAGGAGTTGAACTAGGCGGTGGAGATTGTGGCAATCTTGCTCTCCTCTACTGTGGCTCACTTTGAGACCCTCTTGCTTCCACTAATGTGCCTTCTCCTCTCTTGAGCTTGAGCCTAGTAAGCATATAACACTTGCAAATAGTTAAACAAATATTTGCACAAAAAAACACTAGTGAATAAAATCTATCTCTAATACCAACCTGATCTGAAAGGATTATATTAGTTTGTTGTAATAAAGGTATTTTCAGTTATAAAACATGTGCATAATTTTCTCCATAGTTTTCTTAAGGATTGAGAATTTTAACCATGAAATGTAGATGATTTTAGTGAATTAGAAGCATGAAATAAGAGCAATAACACTGAACATTAGTGTATAATAGAGAAATAAAAAAACACATAACATTTACATAGCAAGAATGATGAAGAAGTTCACCCCTCCTGGGCTACATCTGTTGGTCCAGATCCCAATGGCATGTCCATCTTTCATTATGCTAAGAATTTTTCAAATACATGTGTTTACTGGCGTTTAATGGCTGCTTTTTCTACACCAATGGCTCTAGAATGCTCCCATTATTCTATATTGACTCTCCATTCACTCAGAATGGGCGAAAAGTGAGCCTCCAACTCATTTTCCCAGTAACTCCTAGAAAAAATCCACTAATTTTGGAGAACTCCACTTAAATGGAGTTAAATTTGGCCAAAACCCACAAAAATAGGGTGCACTATAACTTTCCCGCTAGTGCTAACTGTAAAATTAAATGTTAAGGGTAGGGGTGGCCACATGCGCACCCCTAAACCGTGCCTGATCGTAACAGTCGGTGGAACCGTAGGCTAGAACCATGGTTAATGGCATCGAAACCAGAGTTAGAAGCGGTGTTTACAAAACCTTCAGAGCAACCATAGCAATAAATCGTGCCATGTGACAAGGCTTTAGGTTAAAATGTTGGAGTTTGCGATTGGTGGTTTGGTAGTTGATGTTTAATTTTATGGTTTACGTCACAATGCCATGTGATAACTCCATGGGGTCACCAGCGGTCCCCAACCCCCACTCCACTATGTATGAAACTTCAAATACAACCTGATGACATATATAGTTAAGTCACAATGTAGCGGAGATGGTGGAGACCTATGCATACAGGCCAGAGGTTGCGAGGTCAAGCCCTGTGGACCTCCATAAAATTTTACCATACTGACTTGGGGACATGTGGCAGCCTAAGGGCTGGACACGTGTCAAGCTATAATTGGTCCACCAAAAATACAATGTACAACCTTGAACTAATCACAATGTGTCACTTGTCATTCTCTGACTGGATCTGAGAAAATGAATATTCTTAAGAATATTCATTTTTGCTGACTATGCATGCTCCATGCTAACTAGGCATCCCAGTCAATCCTGTCGCAAAATTTAGTTGTTTGGGAAATCGATAAGAATATGATATCTCCCTCATACGACATTGGTTTTTAGAACTGTTCACAGCGCCTAAATCAGGAAGACGAGATCTATGCAACCATCCTAGTTTCAACCCAATCCTATAACTTTCAATTTTGTGCAAAATTTATGAATTCTTGATCATCTAATGACCTTATTATTGATGGTTTTCTAGTAGATATGGTCTCCACAGTCCCCTTCATGGAATTCCTGCATAACCCCATCTAAATTCTCCTTTAGTAAACATTTAATTAATATGCCCCCAAAATTTTTCCAGTACAAGGCATTTTCTAGGATGCAAAATTTGAGCTTTCAATTTTAGGAATCTAGCTTTAGTTTTGGACAATCCAGGTGGAGCATTTAAATTGAATAGAACATATAATATATCTGCGTACCAGGGATAATTTAGGAATGCTTCCTCAATAGATGGAGTCTCCAGCTCCTCTTGATCATCCAATGAATGGATCATGTTGATATCCAATGCTTGAAAATCGGTTTCAACCATCAATTTGGCTAATCCTTGTCCTTTGATCAGTTTGGTAGGTTTGATCTCCAAAACATATTCAAGAATAACAACAGTCCATTTCCCTCTCTTTCCATCAGGACTCTGCGTTAGGATGTCCTTGAAAACAACATTGGGCACAAAAGCAATGATATGTGTATGTAAGATGTAAACTCTGAAATCCTTTAGTGCTTTGACCAAAGCAAAGGCCATTTTTTCCATGATGTTGTACTTTAAATGTGCATCCCTCAAAGGTTGGATGAAAATTGATATGGGTTGTTCCTGTCATTCCTTGTTTTTCTGCAACAATACAATAACAATTGTATGTTCTGATGTAAAGGGAAAACTGATGAAATCCTTGGTGAAATCAGGGTTGATCAGAATTGGTGCTTTTGTGAGTGTTTGCTTTACTAAGTCAAAGGATTGTTTAGCCTCCATGTTTGATTTAATTCCTAAATCTCTCTTAAGAATGTTGGTGATGTTCCTGAGTAGTTCTATAAGGTTTGGTATAAATCTTCTCAAAAAATTGATTTTTCCAATGAAATATTAAAGCTCTTTGATGTTCCTGGGATGACTAATTTGAAGGATTCCCTCAATCCTACTTGGATCAATTTTGATTCCTTCTTCAGATATTATGTGGCCTAGAATATTTCCTTCTTGAAGACCAAATAATGATTTCTTGGGGTTTAGGGAGAGTCCAAACCTTCTGCATTTCTCAAAAACTCTTCTTAAATGGGCCAAATGTTCTTCATCAATTTTCAAATATACTGTAATATCATCCATGTAGATCATAATGAAATGCCTGATTTCTTCTAAAAAGGAAATGTCCATTGCTCTCTGGAAAGTGGCACTAGCATTAATTAATCCAAAAGGCATTTTAACATACATAAAAGCCCCCCAAGGAATGGTAAATGTTGTTTTGTGTTGATGATCAAGATGCACCAACACTTGATTATACCCTGAAAATCCATCTAACAAAGTGTAATATTCCCAAATAGGGAATGCAATAGTACAAGGCAGATATGCAGGAAAATAACACAGTTCATCTAAAGCAAAGTAGGAGGCCAATAAAGAGACCTTTTAAAAGTATTTACAACAGTAAATTAGATGTATAATGAGGCCCATAAGATGCATATCTAGAAATACAAGTCACCAATAGAAGAAAAACCCTCAAAAAGGGTACTGCAGCCACATGTATAGACTGAAAATGCCTTGAAAACATTATTTTATTGGGCTACAAACTACTGTTAATTACACTTTAGATCTAGAGAATATAAGTGCATGAAAATTCATATCTATAACAGATCCATACACTATAGAGGCTCCTCTATCTATTCCCCTTGGGGTTTTGAGAAAAACACCATGTACAAGCAGTATATTTGAGATTTAAGTATGAAGATCTATAGAAATATTCAGATATTTAGAAGTATTCATAAATATTCAGATCATATCTGAAATTTACAATATGTATATCTCCTCTAATGGATCTCCAAAGTGAAGGGTAGATCCTCAACACTTGAAAACCAGCTCTCCAACTGATGTGCCAAAACACCCTGCAACAACACCTACAAGAATAACGTAGATCTGTAAGGGAAACTGTGCTGTAGGATTTAGAATATAGTTGGCCACATGCCAAGATCTAAAAATGATTCCCAAGCACTCCAATACACTCCTTCCAATGGAGTAGAAGCCTCCTCCACTGAAAAAGGGCACTAAAATTTCCTAGATGTGAATAGATCTAGCCTCCACTTGCTGCAGCTTGCAAAGAAAAACAAACTGTCAATAGGATCTGCATTGTAGTTGAAAGAAGAATCTTGGCCTCAAGCCAGATAGTGGACTATGCAATACAAAATCTCCCAAGAGCTACTGAATGGGAAGGGGTGGGATTCCCGATCAGGAACACCCAATTCTAAACATCATTTGCAATCTAGGCTAAACAACCAAAGAAAGCTATATAGTCTAAGCAGACAATATATCAAAATATCATATCCTTCAACAACCTTTTCATGCTACCATCCTCTTACTTATATAGATTAAGAGCTTGTAAACCCTAAACCACCTTCAATGAAATCATCTCTTTCACACAAGCCATCTACATCTAAAACTGCGTTGTGCCTCATTGATGGCCACTCCTCCAAGAAAACGCTGTAGATTTGGTCAAGGTTGACCCAGTCAAAATATCCAGCCCCTTTCACACCTAAGGGTGCTTGCTTACATAGCCAAGATTTAGCCTTTTTCACATTTTACATTGATTTATTCTTTATTAGGAGTTTTATGAACCTCCTTTACACATTTATTCTTTAAACAAAGAGAGAAAACAAAAATGAATATTCCAATTAGCTTAGGACTAATTAGGAATATTACAGTCCTCCCCTCCCAAATGGTGCTTGTTCTCAAGCAACTGATAAGGTGAGTGTTGCAACTCTTCTCCTCCTCCATTGGTGACACCAACATGTGATAGGATTCCTCCATATGCTAAGTGTTCACCAATCCATCCCTCAATGAATTCATCTTCTAAAGTTCTCATGAGATTCAACTATTCCATCCCATAAGGAGACAATAGTTCACATGAAACAAACATGGCTTGCCAAATGGTCTCCCTGAAACATGTAGCATAAGACACATAGAGAGTCTCCATCTCATTAGGCACATGCATACCTCCCATCCTCCCTCCATACATCCCCTTAAAAAATACAATTACATCATCAATGTAGGGGATCAAAATTACATATATGTAAACAAAAATTTGTGCATATGGAGGTGGGTCATAGTCCCACATGTAGAACCAACATAGTGCATCTCCTGCCTACATTAGATCTAGATGTGGTAAGTGGTTTTCACACCACTTACTTGCTGCCCATATCATATCACCATGGCTGAAAGTGTGAGATATATTTGGTGCCTTAGGGAAGTACCCATAATGTTGCAAAATCTCCCTTTGTCCACCAAGGGAGAGGCCATATTCAGAAATAGTTTTGGCCCAAAGTTGGCCATGAATTTTATAAGGTACAATACTCCTCTTGGGAGTCATGGCCTGTATATACATAGTAAAAGAATGCATACAATCAGAAAATAAAACATGATTTATCTGAGTATGCTCTCCATCAACAAATCTCCTCATACAAATGGAGTGGTGCATAGATCTATCCCCTTCATCCAAAAGAGAAAGAGAGGGATGAATTAAATCTTCCATAGAGTTAAGTTTCTGCTTCATCTCCACATGGTACATGCATCTTTGACAATGCTGATATATTTCTCCTTCAAAGCCCTCTAAAAATTAGCTCCTCAAGATGATGTTGTTGAGCTTCATGGAATATGTTTGGCTGAAACAGAACTCTTCAAAGGCTCTTTGTAGTAACTTCTCTTTGAGATTGGAGGCTCTAGAAAAGAAGATCCTACCATGATCATAGATGACTCCATATTGGACTAAATAACCCTCATCATGTAGCTAGTCATCAAGAATCATGCATGTGTGAATATCCTTGGAATATTCCACCAACAGTTGGGATTTCCAATATGGATCTATTCTCCCCAACAACAATAGTGCTGATAATGTATCAACTGAAATGTCTGTCATGTGGCTGCTCCTTTCTTTGAAATCTCCCATGCCAAAGGTATGTGTTGGAAGGTCATCCCTTCCCTTCTTCTCCTCCTTGACATATCCCAAGCGAAGAGTACATGATGGAAGGTTGTTATCCCTTCCTTGCTGCCCTTCTTGCATATTCACATGCTCAAATGAAGATGGAAGTTATGGGAAGTTAACCTCCCATGGAAAGTTGTCATCTATCCAAAACCTCCTTGTTCTTACCAAAGTATGCATGTGTGGCCACCATCTTCTATCATGTATGGAAGATTTCTCTCCAAGTGAGATTATATTTTGAATCTTCATAGCCAAGGACTATTCTTCTTGCCCCATGATGGTGTTCTTCTCTAATCTTGCAGCATCTTCCCTCAGCGTAGTATGAGATGAGAGAGTGGACAATGGTGATAGTGGGGAAAAATCTCCCTCCTCCTTATGCTCATCCAACACTCTCAGCACTGTATTTTGGTCTTCTAATGCTCCCTCCCTTCTTGGATCTATGAATGGAGCAACAAGATGTGAGACACCTCTCACAAAATCTAAATCAGGTGGTCACCTGGGTGGTTTACCACAAGATAATGATGTCTCATGGGTCATCCTCATGTGCATAATAGATGGGATCATCATATCCTTGCTTCCACTGTGCAAATTCACCTCTATTCTTTGTGTGGAAGTTTCATGATAATGGGGTACCACTCTTAAGGATGCAAGAGTTCTTCTAATTGGAGTAGTTGCTCCATCCCTTCCTCCATCATCATAGACACATGCTTCTCATGTTTTTCATATGTAAGATCCCTTGGATGTTGATCCCTTGTAGCTTCTTGCAAAGATACAAGACCCTCTCTAGTGGAAGAAATTGCTTCATCTCCATCTCCAAATAGAAGTAGATCTCCTCCTGTTTTCACAGCACTGGAGGATCTTCTCAGCTCTTCCTCTTCCTTCTCCTCATCAATGGAGAATTCCTCATCATTAAGAGACCCTTTTTCTTGATCTCCCTTTGAAAGAGGAATCCTTATATATTCTTCTTGAGCAGAAATTTCTTGCTGAAGTGGGGCTTTTGCCCTTGAAAAAATATGTTGCAAATCTTTGACCCCCTCAACAATGTTATGAAATGGAGTTGGCTTCATGGATCCTTCCAACTCATGCAAAGGTTCTGATTACTTTGGCTTGGTTTTTTCTCCCAAGGAAATTCCATATTGTTTCAAATAAAATCTTGTCACTAACCTCCTAGTGAAATTTGCATAAGTAGATTTGTTTACATTATTCAATGAAGAAGATTCAAATAACCCCCAGGCATAAGCCTTACCTTCAATATGTAGCGTTGCTAATCTCATGGCTTCCTCTTATGAAACTTGATGCAGCTGGAAATATGTGTCTAGCTTCCTTACCCAAGACTTAGTTGTGCTATTGGGTGACCCATCAAAAGTAGGTAGAAAGAATCTACCCAAACTGTGCTCCATGCACCCTTTTCTTCTATTGTAGTTGTTGGGTCTTCTCTCTTCTTTAAGTTGACAGAACTTTGGGAAGATTAGATGCTCCTTGAATCTCTTTGACTGAGATTCATATTCTTGGAGATAGTCACCAAGAGTCTCTTCCTTTGGTGTTCCTTATTTTGTTTCTTCTCTTGCCAAGAATATAGGCATGGTACAACGTTGTAGATCTGATTGTGTGGCTGAATGCTCACACACATAATATGAAGGGCCTTCATCATGCACGCATCTTCTTGAGGGATCTTCATGTCTTTCCCTCCTCATTCCCCTGATTTCTTTTTTAAGAGCATGCATAATTTGGAAAATAGTTATTGAGAACTCATCCCATTTCATTCTTCTAGATAATGGGGTTTCATCCTTGTCTTCATTTGTGTACTCAATCTTCTTTTGTCTTCTCTTGAGATACCTCTTATCTATGTCAGTAAGAGGATCTTCTTCTTCAGAAAAAATAATGGCTTCTTAGAAAGCATAGGTTGTGCCAAAATGATGCTCTGATACCACTGTAAGATGATGCAAATAAAGCACAGGTTTGTGCCAAGATGATGCTCTGATACCACTGTAAGATGGTTGTGACAGGGTTGTGCCAAGATGATGCAAAGACAACCAAACTCTCAATAGGATCTACGTTGTAGTTGAAAGAAGAAGCTTGGCCTCAAGCCAGATAGTGGACTATGAAATACAAACTCTCCCAAGAGCTACTCAATGGGAAGAGGTGGGATTCCCGATCAGGAACACCCAATGCTAAAAAAAGTTTTCAATCTAGGCTAAACAACCAAATAAAGCTATATGGTCTAAGAAGACAATACATCAAAATATCATATCCTTGAACAAAATTTTCATGGTACCATCCTCTTCCTTATATAGATTAAGAGCTTATAAACCCTAAACCACTTTCAATGAAATCATCTCTTTCACACAAGCCATCTCCATCTAAAACTGTGTTGTGCCTCATTGATGGCCACTCCTCCAAGACAACACTATAGATTTGGTCAAGGTTGACCCAGTCAACATAATCAGCCCTTTTCACACCTAAGGGTGCTTGCTTACATAGCCAAGATTTAGCCTTTTTCACATTTGGCATTGATTTATTCTTTATTAGGAGTTTTATGAACCTCCTTTACACATTTATTCTTTAAACAAAGAAATAAAACGAAAATGAATATTCCAATTAGCTTAGGACTAATTAGGAATATTACACAAAGAGATCCTTCTCGAACCCACTACCCTTTGCAATATGTGGTCCATTTTTGGTAAGGGGTAGTTGTCTTTAAGTGATACTTTGTTCAGATTCTGAAAGTCAACGCAAAGTTTGATTTGATCTGTTTTCTTTCTTGTAGGCACAATGTTGGATACCCATTCAAAGTATCTGATTGGAACTATGATTTTGGCATCATACATCTTCTTGATCTCCTTCTCAACCAAGGGAATTAGGACGTGATTTATCCTACACAATTTTAGTTTGAAGGTTTTGGGTTCTCCTTGACTGGAATATAGTGCTGCATAATACTATATTGTAAGATTTTAGGTCCTAATATCACCAAGAAAACACATCTAAGAACTCTTTAAACAAAGCAATGTACTTCTTTTTTTTTATCACTGGAAATGTATTTGATAATTTTATCATCTTAGGCTCTTGTTCACTTCCTAAATTGCATTCCTTAATGTTTGCCTCTGTAGGTTCTATTGGGGTTCCTGTGTTTTGGTAGATTGGCTAACCAAAAGAACAGACAACATCAAAATTTCTTTGGGATCTCAGGATCTAGCCCTCCTGGATCCAGAGAGGGATCTCTCTACAAAGGTAAGGAATAATGTATCTTCAAAGTTCAATTTAAGGTCTTAGGCTAGTTATAGAGCACAAGGGTTTGTTTTGTTTGTTTGGTTGGACAAATGTGTTTCATGTGGTATAGATAGAGCATGGGAATCTACAAGCCATTGGGCAATGTAGTCGTGTGAATGTTCCAAAAGTTTTGATTGATAAGGAAAGGAAACCAAAGGGAAAACCTAACTTGCTCAAGGATCTATGAATAATATAGGTGAAATGGGATGAACATTAAGGACTAAGGGTGAAAACAAGATAAACCCTTTCACAATGGCTTAAAAGATTTGGGGAACACCCTATTTCCTCCAGTAAGCTCACTGCTTTGGACTTAATCAATATAAACACTCAAAGGAAAGAGAAATGTAGAATAAACCTTCATAAATAAATTATAAGATTTGAGTAACGCCCTATTTCCTCCTACAAGTTTACCGCTGAAGGCTCAATCAACAAAAACATACAATTTCATTCAAAGAAGAGGGAATGCCTTAGACATATAGGAATGCAATTATAGGGACTTTAACATAATAATTACAATAAGAAATAGAGGGTATGATTGAAACAAACCTCACTGTCAAACTGCAAGCATTAATAATCAAAGGGATATTTAAGATACAATATTCAGTGGTAAAGAAAGAGGGAATGCCTAAACAGTCTTTAGCATAGCCAAATTAACCATTTCTGAAATAAAACAAACTGAATATTCCAGAGAGCTATAAGACTACCCTATCATATTTAGTAGTAGAAAACATATAAACAGTGAAGGATAAACATGTCAAACGTGCTTCTAAGATACATTTCTCTGCCTAAAATTTTTATCCTACTATAAGGAAAAGCAAAATGGAACAGAGTGATAAATGAGAGATAAAATTAACAATAGAGATTACTTCACCAAAACCAGGCTCAGGGATCCAATGGTCTAGCCTCTTTCATCAACAGAGAAAAAACATAGACTTCCACACTCTTTCAGAATGCCAATGCTTCTTCAAAGCATCAATATGTATTACTTTAGAATTCACAAAACGCCAACCTTTTACAATGAGACTTCGAAGAGTCATTATAGGAAAAGGAGGAAAAGTAGGTGAGGAAAGTTTTAAATGATAATTCAGAAAGAGGAGAGAACATTCGAATGCTCCATGCTATGTCATAAACATAACATTAAATTTAGACAGGATCAACAACTTTGTAGCTTGTGGAGACCATTTTGATATGATATAAATCACCCTCAGGGTGTCCTTGAGAGGAAAAAACCATCTGGAGTGGTAATGTTATCTTCTTCATGTGAGTTAATTGAAGAATGGGCTATGAGGACTCCCATACTTCTAAATAACTGTTTCTGACAGTTTGTTGTAGCTTCCCTGGTGAAATAACTGCTTTGCGGGCCTTTTAGCATGGAGATGGGCTACGCCTGTGTCAGTCAACATTATGCACTAATAACTGCTCTATCTCTTTGTAATTCAACCTGTTTTACCTTTGTTTATGTTTTAACTTTGCTTGATTGCTCGATCTGCTTCTGTACTGATACCCTTTTTCGTTGTTTTTTGGCCCTGAGATTTCCATTTGAACCTTTGTGTCACCTTTGTGACTGCAAAACATTAATTCCTTCATTGGCCACTAAAAAACCTACAAACATACAATAAAAATGTTAATAAATCCATGTGGGCTTGGTTAGACTGCTTGCAGAGGCTCTGGGGTGGCAGAGGAGTAGTAAGGAAGAATGTGATTGCAGCGGAAAATGGATGAAAATCATGGCAGAGTAGCTAACCAGGTGCTTTGGAGTTTTGGGTGTCAATATGAATGTGGACCATTAGTTCGAGATGATCTACGACTATGATTTAAAGTAAAAATGATGTTGTGGGGAAGGGTAAGTGGTATGGAGGAAACTGGGGATGCTTTTCATGCAACAAAATGGGGGGGGGAGTGGTTTTAACTTTTGGAACGTGATATAGGTTAGCGTTTGACACGTGGATCTCTGAAACCACTTTTATCGTGTAAAATTTGCGCACTATGGGAAAAACTTCAAAAATTACGCGATATGCAATGCTAGCCGTCGGATGATTGTCACGAGATCAGACGGTTGTGGGGGAGTGTGACGGAAGAAGAGCTGTGAGGTAAAGTGTATGCGGGGCCCATGGTGGAGAAAGGTTTCATGACGAAAACCAAGGTTTAAATATAATAGGCGGAGAAAATGACCTTTAGTGTTAAAGTGCAAAAACTTATGCATGGGAAAATACAAATGAAAAAGGTGAAAATGAGAGGAAGCGGGGGCGTTGCTAGTGGGACCGGGAGTACGGAGGAGGAGATCGGCAGGTTAAATGAGGGCCATCGGATCATGATAGAGATCAACGATGGAGATTAAATATGGATCGACAATGAAGGGCTTATGAATGGAGTGTGATACGATCTCAGCCATCAGTTCTTGTGGATTCGATAGCTAATATTAAATCGAGAAACAACATCGGAGGAGACAAGGAAAGGTACTAAGCCTTTGCGTTTTGCCGATGTGATGGAGCGATGCGACGTGAGCCGTCTGATCTGAAGAGAGATTGATGGTGGAGATTAAAATTCAGGTCGGGACGGTGAAGGCTTATGTGATAGAAGGGCGCGATGCGATGAAACGATGGCTATTTTATCTGGAGGAATGAACGGTTGGGATTTAATCAGGGATCGCACATTAGAGGTGGAAAAGCAAACGAGACTTTGGATTTGCGATGTGAGATTAAGTGCTAGCCGTCGGATCAGAGGAGAGATCAATGGTCAGGATTGAATCAGAGGGTGTAATGATGGAGGACTATGGGTGGAGCGAGATTGAATCTTGGCCATTGGTTCTTGTGGATTCAATGGTTAGGATTAAATTGGAGGATCAGAGTGATGAGTGAAACAAAGAATCAATGGAGTGATGTGATGGAACGCTGGCCGTTGGATCTGAAAATATTGACGGTGGAGATCTATTCAGCGACTAGAAGAAATTGAAGTATGGAAAGGAATGGGTGAAGCACGATTGAATCCTGGCCATTGGTTCTTGTGGATTCAATGGTTAGGATCAAATCGGGGATCAAAGGAGAAAGGCTCATTGCATCAGAATATTTTTGAAGAATAAATGTTTAACAAAGAAACTATAAACCCCGTTTGGGATTGTGCGATGGGGGCTAGCTCCTGGTCGCGGGATGAGGTCACATGCGGGAAAGTGGCCAGGGCTAAGGCCGAAAGGGGCTTAAGGCCTTAGTGTAAGGATGGGTTTTTTAGGCCAAAAATGAAGGTTTTTCAAGGCTTTTTTGGCTTTCGGTAAAGGGGAAAAGGGGTGTTTTAAACCTATAAAAGGGATTTTTTAGAGGTTTAAAAGGATTTTGGAGGCTTTTAAAGGGAATGGAGGGTTAAAAGATAAAAAGAAGGCTTTATGAAGATGGAGGGAAATAAGTGAAAATAGGCAGTTTTCAGTGGCCTTTGGAACAACTTTCTTTGGTGAATCAACATGGTTTTAAGATGGAAACAACAGTGAAGATGAACCTTCAGGATAGGAAAAACATAAGACTTCAAGGATGATAGATTTTCAAAGGAAATGGATCTCTTGAAGGCTTGAAAACAAATTTATCCACCACTTGGTATATCAAAATTTATAGGTGGCTAACAGTGGCCCCACTTGGGGAGGAAAACTTGCCCTTTAGGTGTCGAGAACCTCAGTAATCTCTGTATTTAGCAGACCACTGCCTTTCCATTGGGAAATATTTTTTGTTTCCTTGATTGGTCTTCTTTTGATCTAACAACGTTTGCAGCAACCTGAAAAAACTATCATTCTTCAAAACAACATCTCTACCTACCCATTCCTACTATCCTAGAATTTTTTCTTCTTTTGAGTGCACTTGGACTAGCAAACTCTTTTTTCAACATTTTATTTTGCAAACAGAAAAATAAACCTATCTAATGCTACCCTTATTTCTCCATGAGTTCAGATTAAGCAGTTGAACTCAGAAGTTTCTCTACCTAATCTAATATCTGTCAGGATTAAACAGTCTGACAGATTTTCATTCTCTATATTCTAAGACAGAAATTGAAAACACAGCCAAACCAAGATTAGACTGTCTGATTTTTTGTGGGTCCATTGTATAAAGACAAGTTGTACATGAACTAAATCTAACAGAAATTAAAACAAAACTTGGAAGGTTTAAAGATCTGGAATTCAAAAACATTCTTCCTTCTTGCTGTGACTCAGATTTTGAGCTTTTTAGAGTCACCCTTCTTTCTTGATTTTAGCTCTGGTTTTGATCTTGTTAGAGCTATTCTCGTTTACTTTGCTGGTTCAAATTTTGAGCATGTTAGAACCAGTTCTCTTCTTATATCCTAATTTGTTCTACTGATAAGCCAAGATTAAACAGGTTGGAAAATCTTCTTCACTTATCCTATCAGCAGTAAATTGAAATCTGCCCAATCATGATTAGGCTGTATGATTGGACAATAGTGCTTTTTAAAGTAGTGGCATTTGAGCTTGTACACTTTCAGATTTTCTTTTCTTTTTGGTATGGGGCTATACCTTTCTTGTTTTATTTCTGCCCTCTTTTCTATTTTTTATTGTTTTTATATTTTCTTTTCTTTTTCTTGATGCAAATGGTATGTACAATGGATGAAAAAATCTGAATCTTAAGACTCTTGATAGAAATAGTGTCTAAGCATCTTTCCATTGACAGGACCTCCCAACACTTCTTCACCATTCATTTCTTGCAAGAAAAATGCATTATGCCCTCTTATGGAGTGAATAATGTAGGGCCCTTTCCACATATTTTCAAACTTACCACGTTTACCTTTCTCTTCCCTCCTCGAATCCCATTTGAGAACTACATTCCCAAATTATAAGTTATTTTCTTTAGTTCTTTTTTCAAATTGTCTTTTGATGTTTTCTTGGACTTTTTGAGTTCTCTGATAGACTTCCTCCCTGGTCTGCTGCAAGTGGATGGTCTGATTGATCCTTCTCTGCATATCATTTTATTTATCTTGGACTTCCTGAAGCAGTTTCATGACTGGAACTCCCAAAGATGTTGGGAAAACAGCATCCATTCCATAGACCAGCTGATAGGGGGACATGTTGACTGAATTTTTGGTGGTTAATATACTAGCCCACAAGGCATGAACAAGCTTACTATGCCATGCTTTCTGGTTCTACTCCAACATATTTTTGATGATGTTGATTAGGCTCTTGTTGGAAGATTTAGTAAGTCCATTTCCTTGGGGGTAATAGGCTGTGGAGTGGCCCAGGGTGATATGATATTTATGGCAGAAATCAACCATATTCTTGGATCTAAAGGCAGCAGCGTTGTCTGTGATTATTTTCCTAGGACAACCAAATCTGGAAAATATGTTGGCCTCAAGGAATTTAATAATGACAGAATCAGTAGCATTCCTAGTGGGTATGGCCTCTATCCATTTGGTAAAATAATCTGTGGCTGTGAGGATCCATTTGTGCTGGGCTGAGGAGGATGGATGGATTTCCCCTATAAAGTCTAAACCCCATTGTTGAAAGGGTGTTTCAACACTAATAGGTTTCAAAGGCAAGGGCAAGAGCTTTCTTCTACCATAAAAAATTTGGCACTTGTGGCAAGACATTACTAGTTTGTGGGTGTCTAAAAAAAGGGTGGGCCAATAATAACCAGATCTGAGGATTTTGTTTGCTGTGGTCTTCCAATTTAAGTGCCCTCCACATTCTCCTTCATGCATTTCACGCATGATTTTTCCTGCATCATTCTCAAGTAAACATTTTAGTAGTATCCCAACAACATTTTTCCAATATAAAACTCTGTCTATCATGCAATAATTTAAAGCCTTCTGTTTTACAAATCTAGCTTTTGTTTTTGACAAAGAAGGAGGAGCATTTAAATAAAGCAGCACATAAATGATATCATCATACCATGGAGATTTCATGAATTTTTCTTCAGTAAATGGTGCTGGGAACTCTTCTATCTCTTCTAAGGCATCAACCATATTCATATCTAGAGCTTTGAAATTAGACTCGGCCATGAGTTTTGCTAATCCTTGTACCTTGATGAGTTTGGTAGGCTTGATTTCTATGTCATATTCCAAAATAGTGGCAATCCATTTTCCCCTTTTACCATCGGAGTCCTAACTTAGAATGTCTTTGACTACGGTGTGTGGCACAAAGGCAATGATATGTGAATGTAAAATGTACACCCTGAAATCTTTTAACGCTTTTACCAGTGCTAAGGCTTGCTTCTCCATGATGTTTTATTTGAGTAGGGCATCTATTAAGGCTTTGCTGAAGAAGGATATAGGTTGTTCTTTCCCCAAGCTATTCTTTTGCAACAATACTGCAGCTATTGTATGTTCAAATGCAAAGGAAAAAATATAGAAATCTTTGGTGAAATCAGGACTGATAAGGACTGGTGCTTGAGTAAGGGCTTGCTTTACCAGTTTGAATGAATGTTTAGCTTGCATTGTCCATTTAACACCTACTTCTTTCCTGAGCATGTTAGTGATGTTTCTTACTAGCTCAGCAAGGCTAGGGATGAAGCTCCTCAGAAAAATAATATTTCCAATGAAAGACTGTAATTCTTTGAGATTTCTAGGGTGGTTGATGTTCAGTATTCCATCAATTCTTTTAGGATCTATCTTGATCCCTTCTTCAGAGATTATATGATCAAGAAGCTTTCCTTCTTGGAGGCTAAAGAGTGTCTTTTTGGGATTTAAAGGCAAGCCAAACCTTCTGCATTTCTCAAAAACTTTCCTTAAATGTTCCAAATGTTCTTCATCAGTTTTGGAGAAAACAGTAATGTCATCAAGGTAAATGATTATAAAATAACCTATGTCCTCTGAGGAAGGCTATGCCCATGGCCCTCTGAAAAGTGGCCCCTGCATTCATCAAACCGAAAGGGATTTTGACATACATGAATGTCCCCCAAGGTGTGGTAAAGGCTGTTTTATGCTGATCACTTGGGAGGACTAACACTTAATTATAACCTGAGAACCCATCTAATAATGATATTTTTTTTTACCCAAATACCCTTTGAAGAATGTGGTCCATTTTTGGCAAGGGGTAGTTATCTTTTAGAGAGGCTCTATTCAGGTTTCTGAAGTCAATACATAGCTTGATCTACCCTGTGTTTTTCCTAACAGATACTATATTGGAAACCCAGTCTGAGTATCTAAGAGGAACAATGATCCTTGCCTCATACATCTTCTTAATTTCCTTTTCTACTGTAGGCAATAAAACAGGGTTTATCCTCCTTAATTTCTGTCTGAAAGGTTTCTGATTTTCCTTAAGAGGGATCTTGTGCTGAATGATGCTGGTGTCATATGTTTTCAAATATTTATAGTCCCATGCAAAAACATCTGTAAAATCTTTGAAGAGTGCTATTTATTGTTGTTTGATGTGGGCAGGAAGGGAGCTAGACAATTTAATCATTTTAGGCTCAGTTGGGCTGCCTATGTTGTGCTCTTCCACATTAGTTTCCATGGTTTCTTCTTTCGGTTCCTTAGCTACATCGTTGAAATCAAAGAACTGTTTTAATGGGGCAAGGCCTTTGGGTATGGTATCCCCTTTACATTCTACAATTTCGTGGTCCTTTTGGTTTGGATCATAAGATAATTTTGCTTTGAAAAGATGATCAAACTGGTTTATAACAGAAGGAAAAGGGGACTCTGTTTCAGGAATTGGTTCGCTATTTAAACATTCTTTTTCATGGATGAAACTCGGTGATGCTGTGGAAAACTCATTTTTTGACTGCAGGAAATTCTCTATATGTTTATCATTGTTAAAAACCTACCAATGATCTTTGTTATCAGGCACTGCTAGTCTTTTTTTCACCTTTATAATGAGCTTTTCATCGATTAGTGGTATCTGGCAGTTACTAGCAGCAAAAGCAAGTTTGTTTGCCAGGTGATTTTGGGCTCTTGGTATGAACACAAGCTCATATTTTTCAAAAGTTTTCAGGAGATCTAACACAGTGTTTCTATATTCCCTAAGTCTAGGGTTTTTGGTTGAATATTCCCCTTTGATTTGTCTAATAATTAACTCAGAATATCCATGTATTGATATCTCTTTTGCCTTTAACTCTTTAAGTATGTCCAGGCCAAGGAGAAGGGCTTCATATTCTGCAATGTTGTTGGTGCATGAAAAGCTAATTTGCAGGCATGTCCTTTGTTTATGTTGTGTATCCATACACCAGCCCCTGCACTATTTTTGCTGCAAGAGCCATTAAAGCTCATTCTCCAAAGTGTTTCTGTTTCATTCTCATCTTTTTTGTGTTGCTCTAGGCTGCTGGAAGTTGTGATATCTAGAGGTTGAGAGGAAGATAATTTTGAATGCTCTGATGCACTAATGTCCTGCTCATTTTCTTCCTTTGATTGGGTGACTTCATCTTCATTTTATAAAATAAAAGAATCTAGATCTGAGTGGGTGGAATAAACAGGAGTGTTGTGAGGTTTGTCCTTGCTGCTCACCATGTATTTCATGAGGGTTTCCCTATATAATCTTGTGGTTTGACCAAACACTGGTATGGTGGCATAAGACATATCCATTTGAAGGGCGCCCTGAATCTTAGCTCCCCATGATCTAGACAAAAGCATGCCATATTTCGGGGGAATGTCAGTTACTACCACATCCATTACAATATTCTTAGCAGGGATTTAAGACAAGTTAACACAAAAATATTTAATTAATCCCAAGCATTTGACCCTTCTGGAATCAAAGGAGTATAAGTCTTTGTATGGTCTAGTAATTTCTAAGCCTAAGCTTTCCATTACCACCTTGGGCATAATATTGTGCGACGCTCCTAAATCTAGCATGGCATTGTGTAAGGTTTTGTCATGTATGTTGAGACTGACATAGAAAGGAGGCACAACCCCTTCTTGGTATTTTCCTTCAATTTTGGGACCAAACAACAACTCTGGCTTGTCATCTGTCAAGCTCAAAGTATCAGTATCAAGATTTATATTCAGAGCTTTCAGGACCTAGTTTTTGTACACTTCATGGGTCACTAATTCAACCAAAGGTATGTTAATTTTAATCTTTGCAATATCTCCCTCAAGGCTGAAAGGAACTATTAATTTTTTTGTATTTACATCTGTTCTCTCACTTATGTTTCTTTTAGCAATTTTGACTTGCTGAGTTTTATTAGGAATATCTACCTGAGCTGTTTTAACAGGGCCACTAGCAGAGGTACTAGGGAAAATTTCTCCAACATTTGGCTGGCTACTTTTCTCTTTGTTTAAATCTATATTTTTAGTCAAAATACAGGTTTTTTCTGTTGTTTTCTTAGGCTGATTTTATGTGTTTTTCCTAACAGCAGAGCTAGTGTTTTTTTCATTTGGATTATCTATGTTCCCTTTGCTTCTTAGATCATAGTGTTTGTGTACCTCCATGATTGCGTTCTCAAACCCCAAACTATAATATTCAGACTCCTTATATGCGTCTTCTTTTGGTTCCGAGGAGAAGAAACCTTGTTCTTCTTCAGTGAGGTAAACATTATCCTCACTGTCTGATCTAATCAAGTTTACATGGTTTTCTTCCTAACTTTCAATCTCCCTTTCTTCCTCTTGATCTACGTAGTTTTGTTGGAAGGGATGTCTAATTTGCTGGTCATTGTCTCTTTGCCTATCTTGATTGTTTTCTCTTCTAAAGTTCTGGTTTCTGTTTCTATTTTCAAGGTTTTTTTTAGGTTCTCTTGGTGGCACTTTATCACTCAAGTTTATCTTTTCAAGCATTCTCTCCATTACCTTCACTAGGTTGTCAATTTTGGTATCAGAGGATGAGGTTGAGGGTGCATAATCATCTTTATAAGTTACCCTCTTCTCTGATCTTAGCCTAGCTCTTTTTTCAATTAAGTTTGCTTCTACACTCACTGCTCCCTTCTACATGTCTTCTAGAGTTACATAATCTCTCTCCCTCAGCTGATAGGCCATATCAGCATCGAAGCCTTCAGGATATTTTACAAAGGCCATGCCTTGGGGAGGTTTCATGTGAGGTGGAAGGGCATTGTAGACACTGTTAAACCTGGTGGAGTAATCGTGAATGCTCTCCCCCTGATTTCTTTTGAGACTTTTATATTCAACTAATATCTGGAGGGGGTTGCTTTTGATTTCCCATTTGTTTATGAAATTTTGGTGTAAAGAGGGAAGATCATTGATGTTATTAGGGGTTAGGCCTTTAAACCACTTCTTTACTTCTCCTCCTAAACTTTGAGAAAAGATTCTCATCTTGACGCTCTCATATTTTATTTCCATATAATCAAAAGCATCTTCCATCCTATCTACATGTTGTTGAGTTGTGGTAGATTATTTTCAGTGAAATGGGGAATTTTGGACTAATAGTCATTTGGCAAGGGAGCCAAGGGCTGTGGTAACACTAATGGGGCATACCATGCTACCATGGCTGGAAAGAAAGGTGGATTTATAGTGGGTGGATTGACAAAAGGGAAATTGGGCTGCAATGGAGTGTTTTGGGTAGTGGTAGTATGGATTGGCATGGAAGAAACACTTGGGCCAACAAACTGGTTTTGATCAGATTGGTTATGAAAAAGGCTAAAGTGGTGGAGAAGCTGTGAATCGAGAGGAGTAGAAGGTGAAGCTTCTCTACTAAATATTTGTTGCAAACATGCAGTTTCAAGATCAGTTTGGTTCAAATCACTTTTATATCTAGTTCTAAAGATGTTCTTATTATAATGTAAGTCAAAGAGTAAATCCTCCAAGACAGCAAGGTTTTCAGGGAGAGATTTTGTTCTTGGAATGTTCCTATCAGCAACTGATTTTCTAGCTCTAGAAGTCTGCCACAAAATTCTCTTTGGATTGTCAACTATTGTAGGAGGATTAGGGTCTGGATGGGATCTAGTGCTAATCCTATGCGAAGCCAGACTGCTTTTCAAAAATTGAGAGAGGCTGAAGTTTGTAGGAACTACTTTGAAAGTTTGGTCTCTCAGAATGTCTTATCTAATATGGGACTAGGCTTCTCAACTTCTTCAAGGCTGGTTAACATAGTCCTGAAGAAATCTGGAGACCTAGATGGGCAATAGGCCTACTGGGCTAATGGAGTCGCCAGGTGGAAAATTTTTAGCTTTTTGTGAAGGTAAAATTGTTTTATGGTTCCACCACCATGTTTATTATGAAGCCAATCTAAGATATTTTTGGATTTTGTACATTTTATGGTTATGAGAGTGTCCTATGTCTGATATTACACTTATCTAAGGTGCTCAAACAAACAGAGTCTACTATATGGCTTACTAAATTATTTTTTTAGAGATGTGTAGGAATAAAGAGTGCACAATAGTAAGCTAAACTATCATATACTCAATAGGTCCCACCGTGATCGCCATTATGTTGGGGTTCCTGTGTTTTGGTAGATTGGCTAACCAAAAGACAATACAACATCAAAACCGCTTTGGGATATCAGGATCTAGCCCTCCTGGATCCAGAGAGGGATTTCTCTACAAAGGTAACGAATAATGTATCTTCAAAGTTCAATTTAAAGTCTTAGGCTAGTTATAGAGCACAAGGGTTTGTTTTGTTTGTTTTGGTTGGACAAATGTGTTTCATGTGGTATAGATAGAGCATGGGAATCTACAAGCCATTGGGCAATGGATTCGTGTGAAAGTCCCAAAAGTTTTGACTGAGAAGGAAGGAAACCAAAGGGAAAATTTAGCTTGGTCAAGGATCTATGAATAATATAGGTGAAATGGGATGAACATTAAGGACTAAGGGTGAAAACAAGATAAACCATTTCACAATGGCTTAGAAGATTCGGGGAATGCCCTATTTCCTCCAGTAAGCTCACTTCTTTGGACTTAATCAATATAAAACTCAAAGGAAAGAGAAATGCAAACTAAACCTTCATAAATAAATTATAAGATTCGGGGAATGCCCTATTTCCTCCTACAAGTTTACTGCTGAAGGCTCAATCAACAAAAAAATACAATTGCATTCAAGGAAGAGGGAACACCTTAGACATCTAGGACTACAATTATAGGGACCTTTAACACAATAATTACAATAAGAAACAGAGGGTATGATTAAAACAGACCTCACTGTCAAACTGCAAGCATTAATAACCAAAGGGAGATTTCAGATACAATATTCGGTGGTAAAGAAAGAGGGAACGCCTAAACAGTCTTTAGCACAGCTGAATTAACCATTTCTGAAATAAAACAAACTGAATATTCAAGAGAGCTATAAGACTACCCTGTCGTATTCAGTAGCGGAAAACATATAAACAGTGAAGGATAAAAAGGTCATAGGTGCTTCTAAGACACATTTCTCTGCCTAAACTTTTTATCCTACTGTAAGTCAAAGCAAAATGGAACAGAGTGATAAACGAGAGATAAAATTAACAATAGAGATTACTTCACCAAAACCAGGCTCAGGGATCCAATGGTCCAGCCTCCTTCATCAATAGAGAAAAAACAAAGACTTCCACACTCTTTCAGAATGCCAATGCTTCTTCAAAGCATCAATATGTATTACTTTAGAATTCACAAAATGCCAACCTTTTACAATGAGACTTCGAAGAGTCCATTATGGGAAGTTTTAGGTCTAAAATGGGCCTCCTAAGGAAATTATAAAATAATAGTGGAAATAATAAAGTAAGATTTGATGACATCATCAAATTTTAGAAAGAAAAAAGAAAAAAATACTTTTTCAACTTATCTCCCAAAGTTTTTAATCAAATTTTGAGCGGATGTACTCGTTCGATGCAAAATTTAATTCCTCATCCAAGGAGTACCCATGTTGCATACTTTCGATGGACCTTGCTACATGAAAAATGAGAAATACATGAAAAACGTGATTGCAATCACGTTTTTTCATGTATTTCTCATTTTTTGCATACTAGGGTCCATCGAAAGTATGCAACATGGGTACTCCTTGGATGAGGAATTAAATTTTGCATCCAACGAGTACTCCCACTCGAAATTTGAGTAAAAAATTTGGGAGATAAGTTGAAAATATGAGTTGAAAAAGTAGTTTTATTATTTTATTATTTTTTAATCTCTTTACCTTTTTACTTAAAAAATGGTGAATCATCCCCCATGGTTGACATCATCATCTTGAATCCTATTGGTTTTTATAAAGTTTATTTTTGTTGTACATTTTTCTTATGAGGCCCATTTTAGACCTCAAAATTCCCATGATGCCTTATAGAAAAATGAGGAAAAGTAGATGAGGAAAGTTTTAAATGATCATTCAGAGATAGGGGAGAACATTCGAATGCTCCATGCTGTGTCATAAACATAACATTAAATTTAGATAGGATCAATAACTTTGTATCTTGTGGAGACCATTTTGATATGATAGAAATCACCCTCAAGGTGTCCTTGAGAGGAAAAAACCATCTGGAGTGGTACTGTTATCTTCTTGGTGTGAGTTAAGTGAAGAATGGGCTATGAGGACTCCCATACTTCTAAATAACTGCTTCTGATAGTTTGTAGTAGCTTCCCTGGTGAAATAACTACTTGGCAGGCCTTTGAGCATGGAGATGGGCTACGCCTGTGTCAGTCAACATTTTGCACTAATAACTGCTCTGTCTCTTTGTACTTCAACCTGTTTTAACTTTGCTTGATTGCTCGATCTACTTCTGTACTGATACCCTTTGTCATTTTTTTATGGCCTTGAGATTTCCATTTGAACCTTTGTGTCACATTTGTGACTGTAAAACAATAATTCCTTCATCGGCCATTAAAAAACCTACAAAAATATGATAAACATGTTAATAAATCCATGCAGGCTTGGTTAGACTGCTTGCAAAGGCTCTGGTGTGGTGAAGGAGCAATGAGGAAGAATGTGATTGCAGCGGAAAATGGCTAAAAATCCTGGCAGAATAGCTAACCAGGTGCTTTGGAGTTTTGGGTGCGAGGATGAACGTGGACCATTAGATCAGGATGATCTACGGTTGTGATTTAAAGTGAAAATGATGTTGTGGGGAAGGGTAAGTGGTATGGAGGAAACCAGGAATGGTTTTCGCACAACAAAATGGGGGGGAAGTAGTTTTAACTTTTGGAATGCAATATAGGTTAGCGTTCGACACGTGGATCTCTGAAACCACTTTTATCACGTAAAAGTTGCGCACTGTGGGAAAAACTTCAAAAATTATGCGACATGCAATGTTGGCTGTCGGATGATCATCGGGAGATCGGACGGCTATGGGGGAGCGCGATGGAAGAAGATCTGCGAGGTAAAGTGTATGCGGGGCCCATGGTGGAGAAAAGTGTCACAATGAAAACCAAGGTCTAAACAGAACAGGCAGAGAAAATGACCTTTAGTGTTAAAGTGTAAAAACTTATGCATGGGAAAATAAAAAGGAAAAAGGTGAAAATGAGAGGAAGCAGGGGCGTTGGTGGTGGGACCGGGAGTACGGAGGAGGAGATCGGCGGGTTAAATGAGGGTCGTCGGATCATGATAGAGATCAATGGCGAAGATTAAAGATGGATTGATGATGAAGGGCTTATGAACGGAGTGTGATATGATCTCAGTCGTTGGTTCTTGTGGATTCAAGGGCTGAGATTAAATTGGGAAACGACATCGGAGGAGACAAGGAAAGGGACTAAGCCTTTGCGTTTTTCTGATGTGATGGAGCGATGTGACGTGAGCCGTCCGATCTAAAGAGAGATCGATGGTGGAGATTAAATCGGAGGTCGAGACAGTGAAGGCTTATGTGATAGAAGGGCACGATGCAATGAAACACTGGTCGTTTGATCTGGAGGAATGAATGGCTGGGATTTAATCGAGGATCGCACATTAGAGGTGGAAAAGCGAATGGGACTTTGGATTTGCAATGTATGATTAAGCGCTGGCCATCGGATCAGATGAGAGATCAAGGGTCAGGATTGAATCGGAGGGTGTAATGACAGAGGACTATGGCCGGAGCGCGATTGAATCTTTTCCATTGGTTCTTGTGGATTCAACGGTCAGGATTAAATCGGAGGATCAGAGTGATGAGTGAAACAAAGAATCAATGGAGCGATGCGATGGAACACTGGTTGTTGGATCTAAAAATATCGACGGTGGAGATCTATTCGGCGACCGACGGAAAGTGAAACAGGGAAAGGAATGTGAGAAGTGTGATTGAATCCTGGCCATTTGTTCTTGTGGATTCAACGGTCAGGATAAAATCGGGGATTGGAGGAGAAAGGCTGATCGCATTAGAAGATTTTTGAAGAATAAACATTTAACAAAGAAACTATCAACCCCGATTGCGATTGTACGATGGGGGCTAGCTCCTGGTTGCAGGATGAGGTCACATGTGGGAAAGGGGCCAGGGCTAAGGCTGAAAGGGGCTTAAGGCCTTAGTGTAAGGATGGGTTGTTTAGGCCAAAAATGAAGGTTTTTCAAAGCATTTTTGGTTTTTGGTAAAGGGGAAAAGGGGTGTCTCAAACCTATAAAAGGGATTTTTTAGAGGTTTAAAGGGATTTTGGAGGCTTTTAAAGGGAATGGAGGGTTAAAAGATGAAAATAAGGCTTTATGAAGATGGAAGGAAATAAGTGAAAATAGGTAGTTTTTAGTGGCCTTTGGAACAACTTTCTTTGGTGAATCAGCATGGTTTTAAGATGGAAACAGTAGTGAAGATGAACCTTCAGGATAGGACAAACATAAGACTTCAAGGATGATAGATTTTCAGAGGAAATGGATCTCTTGAAGGCTTGAAAACAAATTTAACCACCACTTGGTATATCAGAATTTATAGGTGGCTAACAGGTTATATCTTCAGTTTCTTGGCCACATCATTGAAATCAAATAGTTCCTCTAAAGGAACCAGCCCTCTAGGCAAGATATTATCCTTGAGTTGGAGTACTTCAAATTCCTCTTTTTCTGGGTCTTTATGTATTTATGTTCTATGCAAATTTTCATTTGCTGAAATATTAATATCAAAATCATGAGGTGGTTCATACATGCTCATTTTTTCTTCATTGGGACTATCTTCTTCACAATCTACGTCTTAGTTGCAATCCTCAAATCTATCTTTGGATTGGAGGAAATTTTCAATTTGTTTTTCATTGCTGAAGACTTGCCAATATTTTATGTTATCAGGGACTATTGGGCGATGTTTAACCTGCACTGTGTATTGCTTGTTGGGATGAGGTAATTGACAGGTACTTGCTGAAAAGGCTAAACCATTAGCTAGGACATTCTGATTTCTTGGAATTGCAGAAAGATCATATTCTTCAAATGTTTTTAGGAGGTCAAGGGTAGCATTCTTGTATGCTCTCAATCTAGGGTGTTTGGCCGAGTACTCCCTTGATCTATCTAATAAACAACTCATAGTCCCCATAAACAAAAATTGTTTGGGCTCCTAATATTTTCAGCAATTGTAAGCCAAAGAGAAGTGCCTCATATTCTGCTATGGTTTTGGTGCACTGAAAATTTAGCTTGTAAGAATGACCTTCTACATGATTATTTCCAGTATTGCAGACCCACACCCCGGCCCCTGAACTTTCTTTGCCACAAGATCCATCAAAGCTCATGTTCCAAAAAGGCCCAACTTCAGTGTTGTGTTGTACAATTTTCATTTGACCTTATTGCGCTTTATCTAGGTCCTTTTCTACTTCAGACACTTGTGCATCAATGTATCCATCATTATATAGGATGAAGAAGTCAAGGTGAGAATGAACAAAGTAAAGGGGGTAGTTATGTGGTTCCTCTTAACTACTCACCATGTATTTTATTAAGGTTTCCCTATACAGTATTGTTTGTTGGAAAAACAATGGTATTGTATCATAAGTCATATCCATCTGAAGGGTCTGTTGTAGCTTGGCTCCCCATTAGTGTGACAAAAGCATGCCATACTTAGGAGGGCTGTTAGCCACTATATCCATCACTAGGGTATTTGATGGTACCTGAGCTAAAGTGATGTAGAGATCTTTGATGAGACCTAAGCATTTAACCTTGCTAGAATCAAATGAGTACAAATCTTTGTGGGGTATGGTTATTTCAAGGCCAAGTTTCTCCATGATTGACTTTGGCATAAGATTGTGTGATGCACTAGAATCTAGCATTATGGAGGATTTTGGCATGAATATTCAAAATGACATAAAATTGGCAAACACCTCCCTCTTGGGATTTACCATCCACTTCTAGCCCAAGAAAAATTTCAGGCTTGTCATCATTTAGTTTGACAGTGTTAGTAATTTCTCCTATTTTCAGTACCTTTAGGACCTGAGACCTGTATACATCCTTGTTTACCAATTCAGTGAGAGGGATTGAGATTTTCAATTTAGCGATTTCATTGTCAATGTTGAATGGTGTCTGTATTTTTTAGCAGGTTTGAACCATCTGTCTTTTCAGGCACTATTTTTGAAGTAAGTTCAGCTAGTTGACTTGTAGTGGGGATATTAGTTTGAGTAGTTTTGACAGGTTTGTCAGCTAATTTACTAGTGTTTTTTCTATATTATTATTTTCTGAGATGTTTACAATTTTCTTTAAGTTTTCTACTATTTTCTTGGGATCAGTTTCAGAGACCTTTTTGGCAAGGTTTTTAGTATTCTTTTTCTTGGAGTGATCATGGTTTTTCTTGCTTCTAAGGTTATACTATCTATGCACCTCCATGATACCATTCCCAAACCCTTGTTCAAAATCCTCTGATTCTTTAGATTCTACTTTAGTTTGAGTTAATGAGAATAAACCTTGCTCTTCTTCAGTCAAGAAAACAGAATCATCTTCATTAATTCCCATTAGATTAATCTGATTTTCTTTTAATTCTCTAACCACTCCCTCATCTTCATCGGCATAGTTCTCTTGGAATGGAGGCCTAATTTGTTGGTCAGGGCCCCTTTGTTCTCTCTGTCTTATTTGAGGGGGGTTTATTCTAAGGTTTTGGTTTCTATTTTGAGGAGTTGGTTGATTTTCCCTAGGAACAACTCTCTCATTTAGGCTGATTCTCTCCATCATTATTTCCATGGTTCTAACCAAGTTATCAATTTTAGCATTAGATGCAGAAGTTGATGGTTCTTCTTTTATAGTAACTCTCCTCTCGATCCTCATCCTAGCTCTTTTTGCTAATAGGTCGGATTATACACTTACAACATCCCTCTGCATTTCCTCCAATGTTTCAGGATCTCTCTCTTTGAGTTGATAAGCCATCTCTGGATCAAAACGGTCTAGGAAATTGACAAGGGCCAAGCCTTGTGGTGGTTTCATATGAGCGGGGAGTGTGTTATATACACTGTTAAACTTAGTGTAGTAGTCCTGGACACTTTCTCTGGTATTCCTCTTGATGTTTTCATATTCTGACAAGATTTGAAGAGGGTTTTTCTTAACTTCCCATATATTTATGAATAGCTGGTGAAAAGTAGGGACATCATGGATAATATTTGGAGTCAAACCTTTAAACCATTTTCTCACTTCTGCTCCCGAACGTTGAGAAACCATCCTCAACCTAACACTTTCATCATCTATCTCTTGAAGGTCAAAACAATCATTCATTTTGTCAACATGTTGTTGAGCAGATGTAGGACCAGTCCCATCAAATTGTGGAATTTTGGACTGATAATCTTGTGGCATGGGTATCACAGGTGGTGGTAGCACCAATGGAGCATATCTAGCTACCATGATTTGTGGTGGGAGAACCCAAGGGGGATGGACAAGAGGAAGGTTGACAAGGGGAGGTGGAATATTAAATGGAGGAAGTTGGAAAGTAGGTATATGTGTGGTGGTGTGGACACTTTGGAGGGGAATGTTCAAGGAAGTGGTAGGGGTTATAGAAACACCTGGAAAAGTTGACTGAGGATGAGAAGACTTGGAAGTAATAGAGAGAGTTGTTGTAGTTAGAGCAGATAGTTCTACAGATTGTTGAAGGTAAGCATGATCGACAGCTGAAGTGAGTCCCTTACCAGATCTTGAAGGGAGTCAAAGTGTTGGAGAAGCTCAAGATTAGTTTGGGTGGGTGTGGGGGCTTCCCCAACTGGACTACGTTGTAGGATAGATGGGTCAAAAACAGTATGGGCTATCCAATTCTGAGATTTGGTCCTGAATGAGCTTTGTTCAAAATTTAAATAAAACTGGATGTCTTGCCAGGTCACAAGGTTTCCAGGGATGGAATTTTCTCTATGAAGGGGTTTGCTACCAGTTTCACTCTCTGTTCTAGGGGTTTTTTTGAAGATTTTCTCTGGATTATCAACTATTTTAGGAGGATTTGGGTCAAGGTGAGATCTGATAAAGGTTCTTCTAGGAGCCAGAATTCAGACCTGAAGCATTAACAGACTGAGTATTTGTAAAAAGCTGGAAAACCAAAATTGGAAAGTACTTTGTTAGGTCCCTATATTACTAGTATAGTCCCTTATTATTGTTAGTGTAACCCCCTTATTGTTATTATTGTACCCTTGTAACCCCATTTTTTTATTATTGTGCCCTTAAATTATTATTGTTAGGTCAGCTAGGATTACATGTGGCCCACTAGGATTATATTATGGCCCCATGGACTCCTATATATAGAAAGGAGGTTTTGTAAATTGTATCATCCAAGAATTTTTCATTTATGTAATGTATTGGAGGTTGCCCCCTCGAAGTGGCTTATTTCTAAGGTGTTGATATCTTTTTTCTTCTATTTTTGGAGCTGGTTACAAAACATTTGGTATCAGAGCTTTGGATTCTAGGGTTTCGCTGCACCAAACAGGTCATCGTGGCATTTTTGCTATAACTTTTTTTCTACGAAGTGTCAAAAGCTGAAATTTTTAGGGTGCGAAGCTGAAATCTCGAGGAAGAGTTTCTAAAACTTTCAGAGCTTGGTTCGCCATATGTTCGGAGATATCATCTGTGGAAGTTAGGTCTTTGTTCAAGCTCCTAAATAGGTCATCGTGGAATTTTCACTATAAATTTGTTTCTACAAAGGTTCAGAATCTGAAATTCGTATGGTGCGAAACTGAAATCCTGAGGAAATTTTTCAAAAAATTTCATAGCTTGGTTCGCAATATTTTTGGAGATATGATCTGTGGAAGGTAGTGCTTTTTCAGGCTCCTGAATTTCATCTCAAAGAGGTGATCGTGGGCAAAGTTCAATAACTCTCTCTCTGGGAAGTGGATTTGAGTGCCGTAAAAAGTGGTCAAAAGTACACGGAATGTAGTTTCTTGGCTATAAATGTTAGAGACAAAGGATGAAACAGTGACACGTGGCAAGTCCTACAAGTTTTCTCTACTGAACCAGTCCAAAATTAGGTCATTGTGGGAGATTGGACACAACTTTGTCTTGGGGAATCCAAATTAGATCAGACCTGTGGCATTTGAAAGAAGCTTGTTCCTACAGGGCACTTAAGATATTTGAAGATTTTCCAATTAGAGAGATAATTCAATTTCAATATCGAGCTCCTCAAAGCAAGTAAAAGGTGTGTATTTTTTTTCCGAATTGCATAAGTCTTGTTTGAAGAATCAAGTTGAATTGATTCCAAGGGCATATTGTAGAATAGGTATCAATATTGGATTCTAAAATGGCGCCTAAAAATAATTCAACACCCATTAAGCCTTCAGAAGGCTCTACCACGACTCATGAAGATGAAGAATTGCAACATGATCTATCAAAATTACAAGAGCAAGTGCAACAAATTTCACTCTCGCAAAGAGCAACAAAAAATGAAATGGAAGTTTTGAAAAAAGGCGTGGAAGTGAAGATGGACGGTTTGAAGAAAGGCGTGGAAGCTAAGATGGATGGCGTGGAAGCTAAGATGGATGGCATGGAAGCTGGCATGGAAGCTAAGATGGATGACATGAAAGACAACATGGAAAACATGAAGAATGATCTAAAAGCAGACATCAAAGGTTTGACAAAGTTGATACAAGAAATGTTTCCTAATGGTGAAAAGATAGTATAAGAACCTCATGATGAGAACAAAATAAATGTTAATCGTGATTTCATAAACTCTAATGTTGGCGGGAAGAACCACCATATTCCAAAAATGGATATGAGGAAGTTTGATGGAAAGGATCCTGTAACATGGATACTACAAATGGAGCAATATTTTGATCTCCATAAAGTGCAAAACACACAAAAGGTACGCATTGCAACTTTACATTTAGAACAAAATACATTTGTATGGTATCGATGGCTTTGCTCCCGTAAAAAAATTGTCACTTGGTCAATTTTTACGAAAGAAATGATAGCACATTATGAGGATACAAAGAGCAACACCTTCTTTAGCCAATTGGTAAATCTCAAACAAAAGGGTTTAGTGGGGCAGCACATTGAGGACTTCCAAAAATTGAATATAAGGGTAACTAATATTCCAGAGGAAAACAGGATTGATCTCTTCTTAGGTACTCTAAAGGATAACATCCAACATGAAGTTCGTGTTTTGGAACCTGATTCATTGGAGAAGGCATTCAGGTTGGCAAGAAAAGTTGAATGTAAAATTATGGCGACAAGGAAACCTACCACTCAATTCTATAAAGAAGGAAGTGTTGCTACGCCTAGATTTCCACAACCTACAAGGTTGACACCACAACAATTGGAAGAAAAAAGAGAAAAAGGGCTTTGCTACAATTGTGATAGCAAATACACTAAAGGTCCCTAATTAAGGAAATGGGGATGATTGACTATTTGCTAAATCATCACATAGAAGGGATGAGAATTTTATGCGAAGCACCCGAAACGAACAAGTGTTGAGGACAACACTTTTTTGAAGGAGAGAGGTATGTTAGGTCCCTATATTACTAGTATAATCCCTTATTGTTGTTAGTGTAACCCCCTTATTGTTATTATTGTACCCTTGTAACCCCCATTTTATTATTATTGTGCCCTTAAATTATTAATGTTAGGTCAGCTAGGATTACATTGTGGCTCACTAGGATTACATTATGGCCCCATGGACTCCTATATATAGAAAGGAGGTTTTGTAAATTGTATCATCCAAGAATTGTTCATTTATGTAATGTATTGGAGGTTTCCCCCTCGAAGTGGCTTATTTCTAAGGCGTTGATATCTTTTTTCTTCTATTTTTGGAGCTGGTTACACAACATACTTTATCATACAATGTTTTCACTGGGGTTTATGAATTCGAATGAAGTGTCAAGCTTCTCAATAGTTGCCCCCATATATTGTCGCCATTATGTTGTGGCTCTATAATTTATAAGATTGGAAAGAATAAGCTATAAAGGACAACATCAAACCACTTTGGAATCTAGGACCTAGCCTTCCTAGACTCAGAGAGAACTCTCTCTTTATGATTTAATTTTATCTTTATGTTATCAATGCTGATGTTAGGTTAGTTACATTGATTGTGGGAATTGGTGGTTTTGATTGATTGTTCTGGTTGGATGAGCATGTATGTTGAAACTAATCCATTGTGCTATGGAGTAATGAAAGGTTGGATGGGTGCATCAACTTTTTCAAGAGCATCACAGGGAAAGCTAACAATGCTGATTGGATATTTAGGGCAGTGTGAATTATGAGGTGTAGGAAATAATAATGTTTATTAATGACTAAAGAGAAGTTAATAATTATCTAACCAGAATTCAGAAGAAAACATTCATATGGTAAACATAGACATAATTAAGGTGCTCCAACAACAAATCTTAATCTAAAATTTCTGCTTTACAATTAGATAAATAAATGCACGACATAAAAAACAATGGAAACATTTAATGCAGAGAGGAAACACATCACCATATAAAAAAACTAAAGTATCTTGTAAATTGTCTCTTATTATTGATGTCCAACTTTGAAAAATTATAGTGCTCCAATACAAAAGGTTCTTACAATGTAGGGTCAAACCCTTGATACTTCTAATACATGCAGTATTTAACTGCAAACTACACTGATTTCCCTATCTACTTTGATGATATGTTATTAATTACAACTAAGTAGATTAAGAAAAGTGTGGCTATGAAATGACCAAGACAAAATACATTTGACAAGCACCGCTTGCAGTATTAACTCTGAAATCTCTTAATGAATTAATAATTAAGCCCAAAAGTGGCTGGGGTGGTCATGAAGAGGCAATGATAAATGTATATGACACCTAGCTCCACCTTTCATACTGCTTGTGATGCATCATTAAATCTAATGTGGTGATGGCACCTTTAGCTGATAGGTGGTTGTGCTGACGTGCTCATTGTGCCTTTCAATCCTAAGACATGCATAACTTGGCCCACTCTTTCTTACCTGGAATTCTTGTCCCTACGACCTATCAATAAAATTCATCCACCTCTATATATTTTTTGAATGTGTTCCTCGTGAGGAAAACATGCTTTAGTTCGTGATGGATGAAGATGTTGTTATTCAAGAGTTCGAGGACAACTTTCACGGTCACGTTTCCTTTGATGTTGGAGAATTTTGTGGTGTCTTTGGCTATCTCCCTAAGCTTTGTCATGTAATATCCATTATGGACGATTTTATTATTAATTACATACAGAGAAGCAACCCTTTTTCCCTCAAGGGCTCAATTCTGTTGAAGAACCTGCCAATAGCCATGTCTAATTCGTGACATTTCTCCTCCAACTGTCTAAAAAAATTCCTCTTAGTGAGGTCCATTTTTACTTCTAGTATATTCTATGTCATGTCCTACACATCTAGTTCCTCAAGCTCAAAATTGGCTTTACAATTCAGGAACTTTATGATTTTGGGGGCTATGGTAGGTATATTTCCGAACTCCTGATTGGTTTTTTCAATAGCCACCCTACATCTATCAATCAACTCTTTCTTATCAAATATGATGTGGATGGAGTGCCAGATTTAATCAAATAATTCGATGATACTAACCTAAATAATCAGCTTCATTTGTGCCAAAATATTACTAAATGAGAAATCCATTTCTGCCTTTTTTAACCTTTCAATCTGCTTCCTGGATATTTCATGGGAAGTTTCAGATCTCGCCTTCTAATCTCTCAAGATGCCAATATGTGCTTCCAAATTCTTAATTTCCTATGTATCAAGGGTCATGCTCTCCATGGCCTTGGATAGATGATCTTTCCCACTTGAGGTCCCAGCAGTTGCTGGAACAACAGATGGAATTGATGCAATGGGCACAACTTCCAAAAGGATGAGTGCTACCCAGGCTGCTTCTTCTTTCTCCTTCGAAAAATTCTCCATATTTGTCTTGATTTTTTTTATTTGTGCAAACTATTCCATGATTAACTTCATTAACTTAGCCTTCTGTGACTCATTTTCTTCAATGCCTTTCACCATGTGGTCTTATGTTGCTGACATTTTTAGTTTTTTCCTGAGGGCTGCTATGTTAGCATTTTTTTTCTTCAAAATCTCCTCCACAGCTTGAACATTAGTTGGGTCATACCCAATCTTCACTACCAAGTCCTCCAAAGATTTTATTCTTAAGTCTTTGACCATAGTAGAAATTTTCTCCATCTTAAGTAGTGATTGAGTATTAGCTAAAGATACCTGAATTTTTGACAAGCTCATGGCAGTACTTATCAAAGTAGAGGCCACCATCTCTCTGGTATGCTTGTGTATCTCCATATGATTAATAAGATGGATTTATTTGGAACTGAATTTGAATTATGCCTTCTTTTAGTCTTCTGCTCGATGAGGCTGTGGAACTAGGGCTTCTAGAAATCTTATTTGCATCCTCCCCTTTTCAATATCAAAGTAAGATAGTAGCCTGTGTTGTGAACTTGATGTTTGCTTCCAAAATTGGTTGTATGTGTTGGTCTTCAACACTTCGTTCTTCAAATTTATCTCTCTGAATGCATCATAGACTGATTTTTCTTGGCCTTCTATGGCAGACCTAGAGGTAGATGTCTGGAGACCCTGTTTCTGAATAGACATTGTGGCCGAAGATGTAGGGGAGGCCATTGTTTGACCACCTACTAGATATGACCTAGGGGTGTCTATGATGTGAGTTACTGTTTTATTCACCCCCTTGATAAATATCCATATGAAATCTTGCCCTCTTCCTCTACTTTAGCTTGAATTCTTTGCTAGAGGTATCAGTCACCGAAGGTGACTGATCCTCTCTTGGCCTTTTTCTCCCTATTTATTTTTTTGGCTCTTTCCCCTTGTCTTCTTTATCTTCTGCAATATTCCTTTCTTACGGGGTTGGGGTTTGAATGCCTGATGAGGAAATCACCTATTTTTCATCTTCTTATAGTGTGTTGGCATCCCATTCTAGTTGATTGGCATATTGTTCAATTTCAGGCCTGTGTGTATGGACATAAGGTTTTGACTTATTTTCCACCCTCTTCTTGGAGATGATCCCTGCAGAGTCATAAGACCAGGTGAAACTATGAATGAAACTCATCTCTTTCAATATCTTATCGGCCTCCTCCCTAGTTGTTCTGTTGTTACAAATGAAGGGCTCAATTTGTGCCTTGATTTTGAACTGGGACTTCTTCTTTGCAAAGACAAAATGAAGCTCATCTGCATTTATCATTTGTATTATATACTCCAGTGCAAAGATCCTCATGGAGAGGAACTTTGGAAGTTTGTAGGGTGCCAAATCACACTCACAAACCCAAATTTCTGTAGAATATTGGTACAAGTACTAATCTGCTGTTCTTACTTGATCAATCAACTGCATAATTTTCCTGATTTATTTTTTCACCCTTGGTTCTATTGTACTACTGAGTGTGTTGATGGATGGATGTACAAATGAATCCACAAAATCTTTGTATGTATAAATTTTCTATTCTTTCTGTTACACAACAATTTGTCACTGTCCCTACAATCCCCATCCCACACATTAGAGGGTTCATTTCATGACCTATGAGCAGAGACAAGACTTGAAAACACTTTCATGACATCCCTTTGAACATGAGCTTTCATTTCCCTGAAGACATCTCCTGCTGAAAAACCCTAAAAACACCCCTTTTTGCATTGGTGCGTGCATCCAGTTCAGTACCCGCACCAATGGAGAAAATCCTTCAAAGAGGGCGCGCCAATTGGCGCTCTGTCCCAAAGTCGCACTCGCACCAACCATTTTAAGGAGTGTTTTTTAAAAATAAATGGTGGAAGTTTCATCCTAAAAAATTCTTGGACTGCTATCTATCTTGAGTTGGGAGGTTTGGCTACCGATTTCCATAGAGAGGAAGTGGTTTTCCACCTCTCATGCAACCTTCCTTGATGATAGGGCCAATCCCATGATTATAGGGATCCCAACTCCCCTTCCTCCATCTATAAAAGCTTGCTCATCCCCTTTGCAAGCTAATCTCCAAGTTCCCAAGAGCCTTGATTCATTCCCTTGAGGCCAAATCCAAGCAAGGAGATCATTGTCAAGTATCCAAAGAGAGAGGCTTGTCCCATCCCTGACAGGCTTTATCGAGACATGTTCTACTGACGACCCGCCGAAGGAGAGTGCTACATCGGAGCTATGGTTGTATTCTTCTTTTGATTAATTAATGATAAGCGACTATTGGTTATGGTTCCACTCTTGTTCTTGATTATGTTCATGACTTATGTCCTCTACGACTGACATATAGTTGTACATACTGGATTTTATGCTTGCGTTTGTTTTGTTTCTTGCGTGTGCAGGTGTCTGATCATGGAGACCGTGAGGATGGTGATCTGCCGAAGCAGAGGAACAGGAGCACCACCTCTTCTACAAACGACAGCGTTGGATTCCAGGTAAGCCTTCATCGCAAGTTGGTTTATTTGCAATTAGGAACATGCACTGTAGCGTGTTTGATTGTTGCTAGACCCGATCTAGGCTAGTAGGGATCGCCTCTGTCCGCAGAGGGGATTTACCTCTTCAACACTTTCATTAGTAGAGTGGTCCAAAAGATGACAGATTGAGACTCAGAATCATCATTCAGCTTTTTCATTTCAAACTGGAACTTGTTGGACTGAAAATAAACAAACATGCAAACCAAAACAGAGGTGTATTTAAACAACTCCTTGGTATGAAAATTCAAAAATTGGTCATGGATGGCGTCAGCAAGGAATTGGGAAAAATTAAACATGGTTGAGGGTTTCAAATCTACTGAAAGGATAGACAGGAATCCTATCATGGCTTCATCAATCCATTGGTCTGTATGATATCCTAGAAAATAGGACAAGACAATAACTATCTTCTAGGTTCTACCAATTAAGGAGAATGCAAGGTATGGAGGGTTTCTTTTAGGCATTGGGGCATTAGTGGCCATGAAGAGTTTCAATGTCTTAGCTCTGATGGAAAAATCCATCTTTTGATATAATTCCCTCAGAGCTTCATAAGGTAAGGGAATGGTTCTGTTAGCCACCTATAAATTTTTTTATACCAAATGGTGGCTAAAATTATTTTTCAAGCCTTCAAGAGATAGTTTCCTTTGAAAACCTATCATATTTTGAAGTATTATGATGTTCTTTATCCTTTGAATTAATCATCACTGTTGTTTCACTATAAGCCCTCAAGTACCTACTGATTACCAAGAGAAAAATTTTCCTATGGAGTTCCATTTTCACTACTCACCTCTCCATTTCACTCTCACAAAATCCCTCAAAATACCTTCATTTAACCTCTAAAAAATCCCTAACCTTCTTTTTACATGTTATCTTCCTCTAATTTTGTTGTAAAAATCCCTGATTTAAGCCTATCGGAACCCTCATTTGGCCTTAAAATCCCTATTTTTGGCCTAAAAACAATCTTCCTCTCTATAAAGGTATTAAGCCCCCGAGGGCTTAAGACACCCACTATCCCCAGTTCTTTCCCTCCATGGGACCACACCCGAGCACTTATCCCAAAGCCCTCCTCTCCTCATATTTCTCTGCGAATGTGCCTTTTTCTTTATAAATTTTCCACCCGATGTTTTACCCCCGATGCAACCTCTATCATCGATCCCTTAGATCTAATGGTGATCAACAACCCTCCTCCCATCCTACCATCCATCCACCTATCCCCCCCCCCCCCCCCCACCCCTGCTTTTCATCTCCACTATCGATCTCTGAGATCCAACGACTGCCATGTAGCCCCACCTTATGACCCGCCAAAACCATTCCTCCGCTCCACGACAAAATACTGACATCACCACCCGGCCCAATGCTTCATCTGCCCATGCAACTCTTCATCCATGAAGCTTCTCCTCCACCATACGATTTGTGACCCCATATTCGACAAGGAGTGCGCGATATCGCGCGATTTTCACCCGTCCTTCCCAGTGCGCTACTTCTATGCGATAAAAGCGGTTTCCCATATCCACGTGTCACTCAGTCAATGGAATCACGTTCCAAATGCCCAAAACTTCTTACCACCAAATCACCACTCGAAAACCACTCGTGGTTTTCTGAAATCATTTTCACCCATGCTCACACCATATTCAAATTTAAACCTGGGACAGCCTCCGCCATGGTTTCTCCGTCTCTCCGCTGCATACATCTACCTTCTCACTACTCCTCTTCCACCCCAGAGCCTCTGCAAGCAGTCATAGCCCAGAAAACATAGGATTTTGTAACATTTTTTTGTTTTGCAGGTTCTATGTCAGGGTTTGAGCGCCTGAATATCCCACAACCCAATAAAGATGACACAGGGTCGAAGATGATGATCCAAGACCATGATCGATGCAAGAAGGAAATTAGCAGGGGAAATTTCCAAAGTTTTAAGTCATTAAGTCATGATTATTGACTATTTAACAAGCCCTCCAGTGCGTAAAAGTACCTGTCAAGAAACAAAGGTTAAACACAAATCAGTGAAGTAATAGAAGATAAAGGTTTGAGCATACAGTTTGAAGAATTAAAGGACTCGAGCCTACAGATTGGACATGAAGGACAAAGAACAGTTCATAAAGACAAAACAAATCAGATAAGGTGAACCAGTCAGACCTCATGTACATCAGGACAGAGCAGATTTATTCATCAAAATATCTGAGGCCACCTGCAGCCTGCATTTCACCTATAAAGACACTTTGACAGTTATCACACTGATAGCACATCTTTAAAGTTATTTTAAGGTATGGGAAACCTATATCCCATCCTTTCATCTATCTTGTCCTAGAAGGAATGATAGAAACTGCTGCAGCCATCTAGAAGACACTCTTTGGAGTTATTTCCAACCTGTTTATATATCCTGAACTCAACAAGAACAACAGAAATGGTCTAGCATTAATGTAATATGTATTAAGTAGAGTGAAACACTGAATACACTCTTCCTCTACCTTAAAAGATCATTAAAACTTTCTTCACCTACTTTTCCCATTTTCTCTATAAAGACTCTTTGAAGTCTTATTGTAAAGGGTTGGCATTTGGTTATTTCTAAAGTAATACATAGATTGTTGCTTTGAGGAAGCATTGGTGTTCTAAAGGAGTGTGGAGGTTTCTATTTTTCTATTGATGAAGGAGGTTGGACCATTGGATCCTTGAGCCTGGTTTTGGTGAAGTAATATTTATTGTTAACGTTGTTTCCCGTTTATCACTTTGTTCCATTATGCTTTGAATTACAGTAGGATAAAAAATTTAGGCAGAGAAATTTATCTTAGAAGCACCTCTGACCTGTTTATCCTTCACTGTTTATATGTTTTCCACTACTGAACATGACAAGGTAGTCTAATAGCTCTCTTGAATATTCAGTTTGTTTTATTTCAGAAATGGTAAATTCAGTTGTGTTAAAGACTATTTAGGCGTTCCCTCTTTCTTTGCCACTGAATGTTGTATCTAAAATCTCCCTTTAATTATTAATGCTTGCAGTTTGACAGAAAGGCCTGTTTCAATCATACACTCTGTTTCTTACTGTAATTATTGTGTTGAAGGTCCCTATAATTGCAGTACTAGATGTCTAAGGTGTTCCCTCTTCTTTGAATGCAATTGTATGTATTGTTGATTAAGCCTTCAACAATGAACTTATAGGAGGAAATAGGGCGTTCCCTGAATCCTATAATTTATTAAGAAGGTTTTAGTCTGCATTTCTCCTTCTCTTTGAGTGCTTATATTGATTGAGTCTAAAGAAGTGAGATTACTGGAGGAAATAGGGCATTCCCCGAATCTTTTAAGCCATTGTGAAAGGGTTTAGTTTGATTTTCACTCTTAGTCCTTAATGTTCATCCCATTTCACCTATATTATTCAATAGATCCTTGACCGAGTTAGATTTTCCCTCTGCTTTCCCTTCCTTCTCAATCTGAACTATTTGGATTTTCATATGACTCCATTGCCTAATGGCTTGTAGATTCCCATGCTCTATCTATACTCTATGAAACAGATTTTTCCAATCAAACAAAACAAACAAACCTGCACTTCATAACTAGCCTAAAATCAATTTCTAAACCATTCAAGACACATCCTTATAAACATATTGAGAGATCCCTCTCTGAGACTAGGAGGGCTAGATCCTAGAGCTCTAAAGCTTTGTTTGCATGTTGCCTTGTCACTTGGCATGCCAATATTCCAAATCATAGGACCCCAACATCATGGTGATCACGATGGGACCTACTGAGTATATGATAGTCTAGCTAACTCTTGTGCACTCTTTAGTCCTACAAATCTCTAAGAAAATTAGCTAATGGGCCATAAAGTAGACTCTATTTGTTTGAGAACCTTAGCTAAAGTGTTAAGATCAGACATAGGACACTCTCATAACCATTAAAATGTACAAAACCCAAAAATATTTTAGATTGGCTTCATAATAAGCATGGTGGTGGAACCATAGAACATTTTACCTCCAAGGGAGCTAAAACATCCACCTGGCGACTCCATTGGCCTCCAGTAGGCCTATTACTTTACCAGTCCTTGTAAAATCCCCTGGGAATGCATTAAGTAGATCCAATCATGCTGATGGTGGACAACAAAGTTCAAAATATTCCACCTGGCGACTCCACAATCCCAAAGGGCCTAATGACTCCACTGGAAGAAGACTCTGAACTGGATAGAAAGATGTAGTGACCTCTTTATAACTTGGAAACATGGAATCAAGTATATATAAAGAAGCTAAAATAGACACATTATTGTACATGTTTGGAAAAATAATGGAGAGGTATGAGGCTAATTTAAATATTGATGATCTAGAGTAGCCCACGCTTTTTCCAGATCAAGAACAAACTCAACCTCTACAAGACCTAGACAATGAGAAAGATATGTATGGTGATCAAGACTTTATAGAAGATGATGAGGAAGGTTGTAAAGAAACTCCTAATTTCCTACCTATATATTGTACTATGCTATTAAGAGAACTTCATGACAAAATTGAAAACACTTAGAGTGAGCAGTGCTTTGAGGAAACAAGTAGCCACTTAGAAAACACATAATCTTATGTGGAAGAAAAACCAGCACATATAGGAACTCCCCCTCTAAATTATAACCCATTTCAGATTACACAAGAAGAGTGGCATCCTGATAATGTAGAAAAAACAACTCACGAACCTTGTATTCTAACTGAGTATCATCATAATCATGAGGAGTTGTTTCAAACAGAAAAAGATCAGGAAATAGTAGAAAACCCTCAAAGTTTCTCTGCAAGCACAAGTGAAGATCTCCTAGAAGAGGCTCAAGAAGAGATCAGGCCTCAAAACTAGTTAACACAAGAGAAAGAGGACTATTGTTCTTCTGTCCATGCTGAAAAAGAAATCCCTCTTTTGACAGAAGAAGAAATTGATCAAATATTAAACAAGCAACCTGCCTCTAAAATATTTTATAAAACAAACACTCTTTCCCGTTCATCCACTAAGCTTTGTGGTACAGATTTAGAAAGCTCCCTTGTAAATCAGAATAAAGAAATACCTACTGATAATCCAGTATGTTTGATTGGTGGCATTACTTAACTTAATGATTTTCCTAATTTTGATCTATCTGATGATGATGTTCTCCAAACAGAAATTGATCTTGCAAGGCCATCATTAATAGATTTGTGGAAGGAAGATCAGTTCCATCAACTTCAAGAAAGTAATGAGCCCATGCAGGCTATTTATGATACTGATGAGGAAAGTTATGAAAGTATAGTAGCAGGTGAAGATTCATTTAATATTCACTCTACTTTATCTCAGATCATTAGTAATAGTTTCCATGCATTTGGAAATCAGTAGCCTTTCATCTCAAAGGGTGAAGAAGAAAACAATGAAGAAATTTTTTAGCAGGTTGAAACCAAGGAGCCTTCTCTTGAAAAAGAGGAAGCAATGGAATAGACCCCTTCTCAAGAATACATGGATATTTTCACAGAGCTCAGCCCACCAAATCAGAATATCTCAGAGCTACAAGAGGATAACACTGCAGTATTTGGTGAGTCCTCCGGTTCAAAAAATAATGAATATGAGGAAGAGTTTCTTTCTCAAGAGAATCTTTTCCTTGATCTAGTGGAAAAGGAAATTCTGGTTGAAACCTATCTTCCAAATATTCATAACCAGGCATTTTTTCAAGATCCCTATGCTCATTTCTTGAAGATATTTGAGGAAGGGATAAAGGATGTTAGGAGAAGTATATTACCAAAGGCAAGAATATTATTTAGCACTGCTGCTAAGAAAAAAAAGGAATGGGAGTGGCCCTGTTTATCCAACCTACCCAAAGATATGAAGAAGGACCAATCATGGAATCATTTACTGGATTGGTTGTACTGGAAAAGAGAGTTCATCAGCTAAACATGTAATATTCCAAGTTAGATTAGAGTAGGTAGCAATGTCAATAAAGCTCAGCTCTGGTGCATCTAGTTAATCTTTTTGTTTATTACTTTGTAGAAGAAAAATGAGAAAAATACAAAAACAAGATAAAAATAAAAGAGGGCAGAAATAAAAAAAGAAAGGTATAGTCCCATACCAAAAGGAAAGTAAACTATGAAAGTGTGCAAGCTCAAATGCCACTAATTTAAGGAGAACTACTGTCCAATCATACAGCCTAATCATGATTGGGCAGATTTTAATTTACTGCTGATAGGTTAGTGAAGAAGATTTTCCAAACTGTTTAATCTTGGCTTATCAGTGGGGTAGATTAGGATAAAGGAAAATGGTTCTAACATGCTCAAAATCTGATTCACAACAAGAAGGAATAATTTTTTTAAATTTCAGATCTTTAGCCTTCAAAATTTTGGTTATCAAAGTCCTGCAAGTTTCAGTTCATGTACATCTTGTCTTTATGCCATGGACCCACAGCAAATCAGACAGTCTAATCCTGGTTTAACTATGTTTCAATTTCTATTTTAGAATATAGAGAATGAAAATATGTCAAACAGCCTAATCTTGACAGATAATAGTTAGGTAGAGAAAATTATGAGTTCAACTACTTAATCTGAACTCATGGAGAAATAGTAGCATTAGATAGGTTTATTTTCTGTTTGCAAAATAAATGTTGGAAAAAGAGTTTGCGAGTCCGAGTGCACTCAAAGAAGAAAAAAATGCTAGGAAAAATAGTTTGGGGTAGGTAGAAATGTTGTTCAAATGGATTTCTTACTGCGGGACAGTGAAAAGTTGTCAAATGAAGAATTCTGCCCAATGGAATGGCATTGGTCTGTTAAATCCATAGATTACTGAGGTTCTGGACACCTAAAGGGCAAGCTGTCCTCCCCAAGTGGCGCCACTGTTAGCCACCTATAAATTTTGTTATACCAAATGGTGGCTAAAATTATTTTTCAAGCCTTCAAGAGATAGTTTCCTTTGAAAACCTATCATCTTTTGAAGTCTTATGATGTTCTTTATCCTTTGAATTAATCTTCACTACTTTTTCACTATAAGCCCTCAAGTACCTGTTGATTACCAAGAGAGCAAGTTGCCTATGGAGTTCCATTTTCACTACTCACCTCTCCATTTCACTCTCACAAAATCCCTCAAAATACATTCATTTAACCTCTAAAAACACCCTAACCTTATTTTTACCTGTTATCTTCCTCTGATTTGGTTGTAAAAATCCATGATTTAAACCTATCGGAACCCTCATTTGGCCTTAAAATCCCTATTTTTGGCCTAAAAATAGTCTTCCGCTCTATAAAGGTATTAAGCCCCCAAGGGCTTAAGTCACCCGCTAGCCCCGGTTCTTTCCCTCCATGGGACCACACCCAAGCGCTTATCCCTAAGCCCTCCTCTCCTCATATTTCTCCGCGAATGTGCCTTTTTCTTTATAAAATTTTCACCCAACGTTTTACCCCTGATGCAACCTCCATCGTTGATCCCATAGATCTAACGGTGATCAACGACCCTCCTCCCATCCTACCATCCATCCACCTATTCCCCCCCCCCCGCTTTTCATCTCCGTTGTCGATCTCTAAGATCCAACGGCTGCCACGTAGCCCCACCTTATGACCCACCAGAACCATTCCTCCGCTCCACGACAAAATACTGACATCACCACCGGGCCTACTGCTTCATCCGCCCGTGCAACTCTTCATCCGTCGCGCTTCTCCTCCACCATACGATCTGTGACCCCAGATCCGATGGCCAGCACGCGATATCGTGCAATTTTCACCCCTCCTTCCCAGTGCGCTACTTCCGTGTGATAAAAGTGGTTTCCCATATCCACGTGTCACTCATTCAATGGAATTGCGTTCCAAATGCCCAAAACTGCTTACCACCAAATCACCACACAAAAACCACACGTGTTTTTTCCGAAACCATTTTCACCCATGCTCTCGCCATATTCAAATTTAAACCTAGTACAGCCTCCGCCATGGTTTCTTGGTCTCTCTGCTGCATACATCTACCTTCTCACTACTCCTCTACCACCCCAAAGCCTCTGCAAGTAGTCACAGCCCAAACAACGCAAGATTTTGTAATAGTTTTTTGTTTTACAGGTTCTATGTCAGGGTTCTGAGTGCCTGAATATCCCACAGCCCAATAAAGATGACACGGGGTCGAAGATGAAGATCCAAGACCATGATCGATGCAGGAAGGAAATAAGCAGGGGTAATTTCCAAATTTTTAAGTCAATAAGTCATGATTATTGACTATTTACCAAACCCTCCAGCTCATCAAAAGTACCTGTCAAGAAACAAAGTTTAAACACAAATCAGTGAAGTAAACGAAGATAAAGGTTTGAGCATATTGTTTGAAGAATTAAAGGACTCGAGCCTGCAAATTGGACATGAAGGACAAAGCACAGTTCATAAAGACAAAACAAATCAGACAAGGTGAACCAGTCAAAGCTCATGTACATCAGGACAGAGCAGATTTATTCATCAAAATATCTGAGGCCACCTGCAGCCTGCATTTAACCTATAAACACACTTTGACAGTTATCACACTGACAGCACATCTTTAATTGTCAAAAAAATTATTGTAAGGTATGGGAAACCTATAGCCCATCCTTTCATCTACCTTGTCCCAGAAGGAATGATAGAAACTGCTGCAGCCATCCAGAAGACACTCTTTGGAGTTATTTCCAACCTGCGTATATGTCCTGAAGTGAACAAGAACAACAGAAATGATCCAGCATTAATATAATATGTATTAAGCAGAGTGAAACACAGAATACACTCTTCCTCTACCTTAAAATATCATTAAAACTCTCTTCACCTAATTTTTCCATTTTCTCTATAAAGACTCTTTGAAGTCTTATTGTAAAGGGTTGGCATTTGGTGATTTCTAAAGTAGTACATAGATTGCTGCTTTGAAGAAGCATTGGTGTTCTGAAGGAGTGTGGAGGTCTCTGTTTTTCTGTTGATGAAAGAGGCTGGACCATTGGATCCCTAAGCCTGGTTTTGGTGAAGTAATCTTTATTGTTAATGTTGTTTCCCATTTATCACTTTGTTCCATTATGATTTGACTTACAGTAGGATAAAAAATTTAGGCAGAGAAATGTATCTTAGAAGCACCTCTGACCTGTTTATCCTTCACTGTTTATATGTTTTCCACTACTGAACATGACAGGGTAGTCTAATAGCTCTCTCAAATATTCAGTTTGTTTTATTTCAGAAATGGTAAATTTAGTTGTGTTAAAGACTTTTTAGGTGTTCCCTCTTTCTTTTCCACTGAATGTTGTATCTGAAATATCCCTTTAATTATTAATGCTTGCAGTTTGACAAAGAGGCTTGTTTCAATCATACCCTCTATTTCTTACTTTAATTATTGTGTTGAAGGTCCCTATAATTGCAGTCCTAGATGTCTAAGGCATTCGCTCTTCTTTGAATGCAATTGTATGTCTTGTTGATTAAGCCTTCAACAGTGAACTTATAGGAGGAAATAGGGCGTTCCCCAAACCCTATAATTTATTAAGAAGGTTCTAGTCTGCATTTCTCCTTTTCTTTGAGTGCTTATATTGATTGAGTCCAAAGCAGTAAGCTTACTGGAGGAAATAGGGTGTTCCCCGAATCTTCAAGCCATTGTGAAAGGGTTTAGTTTTCTTTTCACTCTTAGTCCTTAATGTTCATCCCATTTCAACTATATTATTCAACAGATCCTTGACTGAGTTAGATTTTCCCTCTGGTTTCCCTTCCTTCTCAATCCGAACTATTTGGACTTTCACATGACTCCATTTCCCAATGGCTTGTAGATTCCCATGCTCTATCTATACTGCATGAAACATATTTGTCCAACCAAACAAAAAAAGCAACCATGCACTTCATAACTAGCCTAAAATAAATTTCTAAACCATTCAAGACACATCCTTATAAACATATTGAGAGATCCCTCTATGAGACTAGGAGGGCTAGATCCTAGAGCTCTAAAGCTTCGTTTGCATGTTGCCTTGTCACTTGGCATGCAAATATTCCAAATCACAAGAACCCAATAGGTTCCTTCAGTGGTGGGGGCCTGCATCATCTGTTGGATTGATTTGGAATTAATGGTAAACAAAATTTCTCCTGTTGGGGTCACTACATTACTTTGATTGATGTTTTAGCAGGCATGACACTTCCTAATGAATTCTGGGCAGTTATGGGTTTTGGGAAAATGTAGTAGGGAAATTTAGTCTCCCAAAGGCCAATGTCATCCACCTCATCTAGTAATTTTTCCTCGAGCCAGTAGTAGACATAAAATAGGTCGGAGTCTGACTCTGTCTCGTGGATTTTGAAATCTATGTCTGTGAAAGGGTAGACCATAGGATTGAATGGATGTTTAACTATATTTGGAGGCATTATGTGAAATATAACAAATTTCACTGTGTAGAGAAGGAACGAGAGTAAAATAAATTGGAACTCAGAAAGGGGGGATCTACATATTAGATTCAGGAGGGAAAAATAATAGGGAAACTGTTTATCAAACTTGTGGAGCACTGCGAATTGTATGTTGATAGCCAGAGGCTTTTTCACTGATCTTTGTTGTGAAAATCGATCACATGTATCACTTAAATAGAATTAGCATGGTAAACCTTTCCATCTGTGTAGAATTCTGGTTTTAACAATTGATTGGATTGTTTGGTGAGGTGTGGGCCCATTGGACAACGGCCCAACCAATTAAATGTGCAATGGATATTTGGTGAGAGTGGAATTGATAGGATGGAGGGGATAGGTAGGCGAAGACATGGTGCATCAGTATAGGGCAATGGTTAGTTCAATGGTCTAAAGGTGTGGCAGTCTAAGTAGCAGCAGAAACCAATTTTCGGAGGGGGTTCCCATCAGTAAGTGGTAAGGGACGCGGGGGGGGAGTTGGGGTGTGAAATTCCCTGAGAGCGGCACATGGCATTTATGGTGGTATGGGATATTGTTTATTTCGGACCACCGCCCCCCATCCCCCCCGTCATTCAAAGGCTAAGGGGGGGCCGCAAAGTTATGTGGGCCATCGGATGGGTAGGGATGGTGTGGAGATGACAGGGAGGTGAGGGTTGGTTAGTTTTGATATAAACTGTGATGTGATGGTGGGGTCAGGGAATATGTATAATGGGAGGTATAGTATGAGACTTAGGATTGTAGGAAAATGTGGGTTTTCGGAGTTAGGATAGCGAAAAGTGTGATGTTTTCGGGATTTGGGGTAAAAACAAATAGGGGGCTCGGGACTTAGGATAAAACTTAGTATGACATAACTATGTCCTAATAGGTCTTGAAATGAACAAGAATTCCTGAACATTAGGACCAAATAAAACTTTATCCTTTGATTTTTCTACTCAACCATAGATAATATGAAATTTGTAGGCTGACTTTTTAGGAGTAAATTTCATTTTTTCTTCCTTTCCTTCTTCTCTTCATGTCTACCTACCTAGATTACATATCTAACATTTTTTTTCTCTCTTGCAAGGTGCATTTGGACTTGCAGACCCTAAATCATTTTCTTTTGAAACTCTAACTTATCCCTTACTTCTCCCATTGGTCCAGATTAAACTGTTGAACCAAATTCATTTCTACCTATCTACTTATTGGCCAAGATTCTGTTGTTTGGCCAATCTTCATTTTCTAATCTATCAATAGGAATTCAAAATTATATAATAATGCTTAAACTGTATGATTGAACAAGCCTATCTAAAAAGTAGTGGCATTTTGATTTGCAACATTTTCAATATTACATATTTTTTGGGGTTTTCTTTCTTTTTCCTTTTTTATACCCTCTTTTCTTTTCTTCTTTCATATTTTCTTTGGAAATCATTTAAAATATTGACAGTCAAGTACAATATGAAAATTTACCTGGATGAGATACTCATTCACCTTATGATAAGATAAATTACAGTAGTCTAACATGGAGGAAGAGATGGTACCCTAGATGGAACTTGCAGTCCTCCCATAACATATTTTCTAGTAGTTGATGGGTTACCAAAGGCATTATGTCTCCTAGGTTTTGGGGTTTTCGAGCAAATATAATGGAAAAAATTTTATTCTCCCCAAGGAAAAAGGAACTCGCAAAGGCATGACTATTGATGGGATCTTATATGACTCTAAAAGGACAACTCCCAAAGGAAAAATCACCCCTTATGTAGGAATATTTCTAAGGAACATGGTACTAGTGGGGACATTTCCCCTAGATGATTAGGAAATCTCAAAGACATTTGAGCCTCCAAGGAATGACATTCCTTCTAATGTTTTATTTCCCCAAGGATTATGAGACCCTCTAAATACACTATTTCCCCCATGATTATGAGGAATAGGCATAGGCCCCACTTTGTGACAACCTCAACTACCTTTCCCTTTTATTTTAAACAACTGTAATTATTTTGTTAAAATTGATGAGGTCTTGGGACACATATTATAGATCCCTGGAGGTTAATTTATTTGGATTTACCAAGTGATGGGTTGATTAAATCGTAGCCATGGGAGGCTTCCAAGTGTGCTCAAAGAGAAAGGATGTATAAAATGGCACCAAGAAAATAAAGGCAAGGAGCATGCCCCTTTGCAACAAAACACAAGAAATAAAGTACACAAAAAATCAAAGATAAGGTGACCACGCGACTAAAGAGTCACTTCATGCCTATATGCATGAAGAGGTGATTTGGCCATTGGTTGTAATTAGAAACGACCAGAAAGAAAAATCAAGGAGATAGGGAGGTAGGTGGCACCATCTCCCTCACCTGGAAGACTCTAGTTAGGCAAGAAAAAATGAATTGGGAGATAGGACACAAGGGAGAAATTCAAATAGACAGACATCGGGGGACTGGGGGTGCAAAGAGGAGTACAAAAAATAGGATGCTGGAGAAGAGTAGCAGGTACTAGGTAAGAAGGGGGCATGAAATACATTGGACAAACACTCAGACACTCAAATATGACCCATCGTGGAATATTTGAATGAATTTTGGGGAGAAGATTGCAGGAAGGAGGTCCTGCATTACTACAGAACAAAGAAAGAAGAACAATGCAGGGATTTAGATAATAGACAACATGGAAAGTGCAAAGAAAAGGAGAAATATCTTGGTAAAACACGTAATGGTTGGAGACATCTAGAGTTCCTATGTTAATATGACTGCATTGCTTAGCTAGTGGGTGTAGGTAGTTGGGCCTTTGGAGTCCCTGGTCCAACATGAAGCATTAGTTTAATCCCTTGAGCAAACCCTTTCAAGCTCTGGAATTTGTCTCTAGGGTGACAACTCCAAGAAATATTTGGCTGCAACTTTTCTATTGTTGGTTGGAAAGCTATAGTCCCCAAACTCAATTTCCTAGCTTATAAATTAAGATAAGTATTTATCATTTTTAACTTGTGAAATGTTTTTCGTACTTGTAATTGTTGAGCTATTTGTATGAAAGTTGAATGTACGAAGCTAGGTTTCTTATATACTTGATTGTTGATATCCTGATATTTTTTAGATTGATGATAAAGTGTAATATATTTCATGTTTACATTTTTTTGTTTATCCTATTCCTAGAATATTTGTAGTACAATAATCCTTATGCATGTGTTGTTTATGGTTCTAGTGTGTCCTCAATCTGAGGATATAGGTATGGTGGATGTTCATAAATATGATGCCATGTTGTTGATCCCTATGCAATAAAAATAATGTTTATATACTCATGAATATGAAACCCATATATATATATATATATATATATATATAGAGAGAGAGAGAGAGAGAGAGATAGATAAATAGATATATATATAGTATGTAGGATTTGTTAGATCATAATACAAAAGGAATGGTATTCATATGATTAGTACTGGGAATCATAAATGATACTAACAGTGCAATGTGTGTGTTTCAGGATAACTCAAGGTCCTTGGTAAACAAAATACATAAGTAGATTGAATCATATAAATGCTAAATTCACTTACACATTTAAGGATGTCAATCCTCTGTGAAAACACATTATAACACCCTGTTTCATTGACCTAAGCAAGAAGTTGTGGAAATGACTCCATCTCCTGAATTCATTTGAATATAATTGCAAGGTTGAGTCTAACACGACCTGAGACCCAATGGTGGATTTACAAGGAAACCTGGTCTGTGACAAATCTAAAAGCCTATGTAACAATTTATTGACAATTCTAAGATTAGTATGTGGCAGGATCTATCTATAGATATATATATATATATATATATATATAGATAGATAGATATCGTTGACCTATAGTAAGGGAGAAATATGACGTATGTAGTTGTAAACATGTAGTTTGGGGCCTCAATGATGCCTCTGCGGATATATACATGTTTATATAATATTAATAACATTATCACATCATTATTGGTGACCCAAGGCTAGCATCAGTTCGAGTCTTTATTATTATCCCAACAAAGAAATCGAGAACATTTCTTAAGTGTAGAATGCCACTAAATATGTTGAAGGCTTACCATGAGGACAAATAGGTTGGGGGTTAGTTATTTAGCCAAGTGGGAAGATTCAAAAATATTTTTTAGCCCAAGTACTGAGCAGCTCAACTACTAGTCAAGGTCTAGTTATGAGTTGGGTGGTCAAGGCCTCAGTACTAGTCAGATTGTTTGGAGGTTAGGAGGTCGAGGCATCGGTGGTTCCTTTCAGAGATGCCTACCTCAACCCCATTATTGATGGGGTACTTAGCCCTAGGGATGTGCTAAGACACGATAACATAGTAGAAAGAATGATCCCAATGGGGTGAAAGTGACCTGTTGGAAGGGATAAAGGCTAGGATAACTACAACAAAGGAAGAAAATAGCGCCTAAAATAGCACCCAAATTTAGCGTCTTTCAGTTCACTAATTGGAGACATTTTTTGGCATAATAATGGGTACAATTGGGGATGTTTATCATACCACTAGATTTAGCGTGGGAAATAGCACTTGGAATAGTGCGAGAAATATCTCCATAATTTCGCATCGGAAGTTGTGCCTTAAGTTGCGCTGGAAGTTGCGTTAGAAATCACGCCATAAATAGTTCTAGGCATAACACCAGAAATAATGCCTAGAATAGCGACATAAATAATGCCAAAAATAGTGCTAGAATTAGCATCAGTATTTGCTTCCAATTTGGCTTCTGGTTTGGACTCCTATTTTGTATCCAATTTTGCTTTTCATTTTGCTTCCTGTTTTTTTCTAGTCATGACTTTCAAATTTTCTTCTAGTTTTGCTTCTAGTGTGGTTTCCAATTTTTCTTCAATTGTTCCTTCTAGTGTGGCTTCCAATTTTGCATCCAATTTGGCTTCCATTGTCTTTTCTTTTTTTTCTTCCAAGTGATGGGAATAATGTCATGCTTAGTTCCAAGATTTGCGTCTAGTTTGGATTCTAATTTCGCTTCCTGTTTTTCTTTCGTTTTTCATTCTAGATTGGATTCCAATTTGGCTTCTATTGTTGCTTCTTTTTTTGCTTCCAAAAATGATTATTATTTTGCATAGAGTTAAATTAATATGTTTTATTTCAATTTAATTAGTTAAATATATCATGTCTTTTAAATAAGTTATATGATTATACAAGAAGTCATATGAATGCATTTGAAATATTTTATAGGATAACATTTATAAATAAATTTTAGGGAAACATACATCCATATAAAATAACAACATCAGTATACTTATTAAATCTCCATAAAAAAAAAATCTACAACATCCAATATATATAAAATAACAAGATAATTATTATAACATGATCTATGAGATTGTGATGTGTGCAAGTCTTGGAATAAGGCCTTACTAACGAACCATCAGATGGGTATGAGCTCACATTCACTACCTTAAGGTGAAGCTAGGAGTTTCAAAGTAGAGTACATGAGAAGCCATGGAAATTAGGGTGTGGAGTCCTAAATCCATGAAATATAAAGACGTGGAGTCTTGGATCTATAATAAAAGGATTAGGATGCAAAGTCCTAAATCCATGAAAGTTAAAAATGTGGACTCTTGGATCTGTAATAAAAGGACTGGGACGTGGAGACCTAAATTTTTGAAAGATCAAGGTGTGGAATCTTGGATCCTTGGAGTAGATCAGGGCGCAGAGTCCTCAATCTACTAAGGCACAAATATACAAGTAATAAGGATGTGGAACCTCTATTCCCCAGAAGAATAATACCACTCATGGGTAGCTCAAGGATGAATTTCCTTAATAAAATCTCATTTCTGACAATTTTGGAGAAATTTTTAAAGATAGAAACTCATGTCTAGCATCTGAGGTATGACTTTCCAAAAATAGTAAATACCTTCAATCAATGGGTAATCGAGTATAGTTGAAGGAAAATCACTTAAATTATCATTAATAAATCTAAATAGTTCAATATCGACTTAATCCTCAACATTATTAATATTATTAATATTATTAATATATTTTATGAGACTATGCTATTATTGAAAGGGAATTACAAGTCACCTTCATCTCCTCAATCACTTCACACCTCTCTCTTTGATGACTCTCATGGATCTATGTAAATATATATATCTTTTAATAATACATTACACTCTGTTTTATGCACTCATCAAAGAATGGCATATTCCTCTTACACTCATTAATGACATATCATAAAATATTCCTTTTACGCTCTCTTTAATGCATAAGTTACACTCTCCTTAACTAAGGCATGCATACCTCTCCTTAATGGCATAAGTTACACTCTCCTTAACTAAGGCATGCATACCTCTCCTTAATGGCATGAGTTACACTCCTCTAAATGAAATACAAGGCGTGCATATTACTTCTCATTTATGACAAGAATTTGTTGCTCCTCCTACATATGTGTCTCATGTATTCTCACTTAGGGAGGGAAGTGCATTGTAATACCTGTTAGGTCCCTGTAATTTGTCAGAGTGGCAAGACCAAATGAAAAATGGTAACATCAAACCAACTTTGGAGCCCTAGGACCTAGCCTTCTTGGACTCAGAGAGGGCTCTCTCTATATTTGTATAAAAGATATTAACTTGTTTGATTTTAGGATGCCGATTTTAGGCTAGTTAAAATGATAGGGGTTGTTTGTTTTGTTTGGTTTGGTTGGGTTGCTTGTTAAGAAGATCAAATAGAGTAAGAGAAATTCAAACCATTGGGCTATGGGGTTTGTGAAAGGTTTCAAGAGTACAAAAAAAAATCAAGGGTGTTTCATAGGGCAAGTTAACAAAGCCAAATGGACCTTAATAGCTTATGTGAGTGTGAAATGAACATTAAGTTGTGAATTTAGTAGGTTTAAAGGGAAATTAAGAATCCTTTAAGATATACTAGAACAAGAAGAGTATTTAATATCACTATGCTTAAGAAAGAACCAAAGGAGAGGGCACACCATAAACTTCTTTGGCCTAGCTTTATCAAGTAAACTTTGAGACAACAATCTAGCAAACCCTAGAGAGCAGGGAACTCCTAAATTCTTCAATTAGACCTTAAATACCTTTAAAGTTACTTTTCAAGATAGACCAAAGGACAGGGAAAACCATAAATTTATTTAGCCTAAACCTAGTAATCAAACTTCAAAGAAAGACCTTAAAAACAATGTTTCAAGCTACACCAAAGGATAGGGAATACCATAAACTTCTTCAGTTTGACTCTTATTAAATAATTTTCAAGACAACAAACTAGGTGGAATCACAAAGCAACTAAGAATTATCCAATCAGACCTAGTAGAGGAAAACATTTGAGCAATAGAAAGCAGACAAACTTAAGGTGCCTCTAACAACATATCTCAACCTAAATTTTCTATTCTATTGCAAGAGAAAAGATGAGCAATATGGAAAACAGAAGGAAACAAATGTAAGATAAGAACAAAATCACCATTCGACAAAGTTCATGAATCCTATGAATGTGCTTGCTCCATTAACATTCAATCCAAAATAGTTACAAAGTTCTAAAGACAACTTCTTCAAAACTCAAACTCTATGAGGTATTCAACTCAAAAATAAACCAACAACAACTATGAAGCCTCCATGCAATATTTATCTGAAAAATAAGGAGGTAAACCATAGCTATGGTTTCAAATGTCATTGATTACATAGTTAATGCATTTTTACCTTTGAGACCATGCAAAGCCCAAGGCAAAATATCTAAGACTCATTTACTGCAAAAATAACTTGTAACATAACTATTTGCACTAATTTTGGAAAAATTTTCAATTTAAGGCTTCAAAATATCTTTTGCAATAACTTCTAGTAAGGGCACAGCTCCAAGGTATAGGGGCACAGCGCCAATGCAAACACGCGATGTCAAGACTTAGAAAATGACCTGTTTTGCAGCTGAGTTTTGGAAGCCTTCCCGGTGTCCAAATGAGCTCCATGATAGCTCATTGGAAAGGTATCTGAGTCTATTTTCCAAATATTCTTTCGCTTTCCAAAATGGCTTCCATCATACCTATCAAAAATTATTTCTCCCAATACTGGTAAACACGCAGTGCTAATGCCAAAAAGAGGGCAGAAAGGTGATTTTTTGGTGGTTTTTGGCCCTTTTGAGGGGCCATTTTTCCTCCAAATATTCTGAAAATTTCTAGGTTTGAAGTACGTGTCATTAGGAACATGAATATGCTGACCATTTTCCATTTGTATGGCCCAGAAAAGAGCACAGCGCCAGTGGCACTATGCATTTGGCCCAATTTCTGCAAGTCAAACTGTCAAAAATTCAAAATGTGCAAAAAGGTGCCAAAATTGGAATTTAACTTGTTGATTAAGATTTAGAGGCTTGGAGGGACACATCAGCAAGGATATTGAGCTTCTCTTTCCCTTTTTCCTTGGTCTAAGCTCAAATATTTGCATGGGCTCATTTGAGCTTGGCCCTTGCAATCCTGTTTCTCATGGCAGAATGTATCTATTTGCCTTCTCTAGTTGAACCTATACGTGAAAATTGGCTCTCTCTAGCCAAGACTCTTAATCCTTGCTAATTTCTATGGCAAGTAGCTCACCTGGAGTGAGTTGCTCTACCAATTATGCCTCTTTTTTCCTTTCTCTCGCTAAAGCCTCTTCAGCCCAATGGTCTTTGGCCTCTGTCGAGGAAGCTAATATTCCTCATCCTCACTATCATCAAAACTTCCCAAGGTCTCATCTAGCAAATCCTTGGCTTTCCCGGCCTCTTTTTGAGCTCTAATTTCCCTGACCTCACTGATGGCATGTTTTGTCTTCAACTGTTGATTCTCTAGCTCAAGATAGATAATCACATTCTTTGCTCTACCAAGATTAGCTTGTAGCTGACTCATATTGGCATCCTTGCTCTTGATCAACATATTGGTGATTCTCTCTTCATCCTCATCTTCAAGGTCAATAAATTGAAACTCTTGCTTAGTTTCATGCTTATCTTCCTCCTCCACAATGATATGCTCTGTAACCTTTTATTTTACCTTATCAACCTAATTTGCTGATGAAGAAGGCATGGCCCCTTTCACCTCAAGTGAAGAAAACACATGCCTGTTGCCTCTCTTATAGGTCAAAGGAAATGACTCAATATCATTCATTTTAGTGCTGGTTGGCTCAATGTTCCCTTCATTTCCTGATGCTCCGATATCATGATATGAGGGTGAAGGATTGTGAAAAGGTGATGAGGGAGGATCAATATGAGGTGACTGGATATGAGTGGAAGTTGATGCATGAACAACGGGAGGTGATGGAGGGGTGGATATGGGAGGATGAGAAGATGAAGGAATATCCTGCTGATAATGGCTAGGTGGAGTAGTGAAAACCTCATTGGCAATGAAGGTATCCCATGGAATGTTTTTTTGCTGGAGCTGATGCATGACCACCATCTTGATGAGTGAATGATGGAATAGGCTCTGCATTTTCTGAGGATAATCTCTCTTTTGCACAATTTAGGACATTTTTTCAATGCTACGGAAAAGATAATATGGTATATGCAACATCCTAACTCTAGTGAAATGCATAAGAATATGGATATGGTATGAGTAGAGGCGGGAAAACCTTCCCTCACAAGTGAAATGCTTCATTACTATCTTCATCACGAGTGCATATCTATCAAGAATATGAGAAAAATGGAATATGGATTTGTGGTGATCTTTATACCTAGGTTTGATGTATGGTTCAAAATAACTCATGTCCGGGTTTGCTTGTTTGAACCACTTCTCTCCCACACTAGGTATCCCTGTGGCAGCTGCAATGGAATCGGTGGGCATCTCAAATGTAACCCTGACAAGATTGACCTACTTGTCATGTAGATTAATGATTAATAGCCTTGTCAGCTCTAGGTGATATTGGATTTGTTGCACTCTCTCACAAAGCTCAAAGCAACCCACATGTTTGAAACAAGAAATAGTGAGAGGGGTGGCCATGAGTTCTCTTGTATTGATGGGTTCAAACCTATTTATCTTCCCTCCCTTATGATCATGTCTCCTTGGAATTTGTGTCTCAACACCACTGTCTTCACTCTTAGACATTTTAAACTCTTTTCTGGAAACCCTAGGGTTGAAGTGAAATGAGATGAGGGGAAGGTAATGAAATGACAGCTTGAACAGATGAAGGGAATGAGTGAAGGGGTATAGGTTTAGGAAATGAGTGAGAGGAAAACTAACTCAATGAAAACCTTGAATCAATGAGATTACCCTGTCTATAACTAATACTCTATTTTAGGAGGATGAAATAATTATATGGATAGTGATTCTCTGATTTGTAGCTAGGGTTTGATTAGGGTTAGTAGGGTTTTACTTACATTCAATTAAAAGTGATCAAATAGCTTCAACAAAAGGTTCATGTCATGTAATTACCCCTCAAAGGTGCTTGGAGGAATTTTGCAAAGATTTTAAAGCAATTTGATGTAATTTGGATGGCCCAAACGCTTGGCAAACTCCTTTGTCTAGACATGAAACACCACTGGCTGAGGGCGCGGTGCCAACCCAAGCGCGTAGCGCTAAGGAAAATTAGCACAAGGTCCTTTCTGGCAAGGTCATAATGACTTAAAAAGGGCATATTTCCAACTCCTAGGCACGCAATTCCAATGTAAAGCACGTTGAAAAAATTGGGCAAGGTCGTAGTAACTCCCAGGGGCGCAACACCAAGAAATTTTGCCCGAATTCGCTCAGAAAACCCACAAAATCTTCCTTGTTGAATGCTCTTGATCTTTTGGAAGGTAAAACGGTTCTCTTGAAGTGTGAAATGGATTTTTATAGGCTTACGGATTTAATTTAACTTTTAAAAAACTCACTTTCTAATGTTTGAAGTCCTTTTCCTTTGTTACTAACATTCTTTGACACTTTTGCCTTGCAGGTTGCTGAAAACATGGAATTGGATTTTCTTTTGCTAATTGAGGCATGATAAGTTCACTTTGACAAGTTTGGGATTTAATCACATAGTAGCATATTCAAAATATTCTATAGTTTCCATAATAAAGCTAAACTCATATTTTCCACCTCCTCTGGCCACCTTTTTCAAAACCCTGTGTCTACAGTTATTTACATCAATCATCAGTGTTGTCATCTAAGTTCTCTATAGCCCTTTCAAGTTCATTCATTTCTGTCCAGTTCACCTCACCTTTTTCCATATTCCATCAACATTTTCTGATAGAATTTATTCATGTTTGGCCTTGTGTGCTTCCTCCATGTCATTTTCCTGTAAGTAGTCACTAATTTGTCACTCAACTGGATTATCAAGTTTATAACCCTTGTCATCTACAAGACCAAGTTTTTCCCGTTTCTCTTTCTGTAAGTTGTTTTCATTTAAGAGTAGACAATCTTCATCATCAGTACTTTCTGCTGATAAATATTCCAGCACCTCTATAGAAGTGCCAAACTTTGTCCATTTTCCTCACTTGCAGGTTATGAACTAAAGATAATCCTCCTTAGAAATTTTAGGTCCTTATAAAACCATGTCTTGACATTCTATTACATCTGAGCCAGATTCTAGCAAAGGAAAAGCAGTACCTGAAACACCCCAGGATGACCTTGAAAAATGTAAAACCCTAATGACCTAATGGGAGTGATTTTTGACATGATTTTGACTGAAATCTGACCTAAAAACATTCAAGTAAAAACAGAGCATTGTCATAGGTTATTATGCTCAAAGAGGCATGGGGATGAGTCAGCAATATGATCTTAGAGAGAGGGTGGATTTTTTTGACAAGGAAACATGGGGAAATGAGGTTTTAGGTAGGAAAGAAGGATAAAAATGAGAGGTATAAACCCATAATGAGTGTTTTAAGAGCAACAGGGTGACTTTGAGATGGAAAATTGATAGATAGGGAAAAAGGTTTTATTAAGATAATGAAGGCAGTGAGAATTCTGAAACTCAAGATATTCAAGGAATATTGTTTTCATAAAACTATAACCATCCTATAGTCATCCAAAGATAGTGAAAAATACTGATGACTAACAATACCAAGAGTTTCAGATACTTGAAGAGGATTTTGAGAAAAAGAGTCTTGGAGAGTAGCCAAATGTTTTTTAAATGAATATGAAATTCCTAAATTAAATTATTAAGTAGTTCTACATGGTGGAGTTGTCCATGAGTGGTATTGAGAGGAAGTGAAATGACTCTTCCTAAGTTTTCCTTATATATATCTCTACTGCTATTTGGGAGCTCTTACAACTTGAGGGTTCCAGAGGAGAAGTTATCTCTGGATATGGTTGGGTGGAAAACTAGATGGTTCACAATGAGTTGGTAAGGATATGCATACTCTCATTGTATATGGAGCATATTCTCATGTTTTTGGAGTTGTATAAATACAAAAAAAGTTATGTACATAATCATTCTTGAAATTTCAGTTATTATTATTTTAAAGTTTTGTAAAAATTTCAATTTATTGGAACTTGCTACTTGTCAATGTTTATGATATATTTACAGAGTTAATTCTGAGCTAACCATTAATGAATGGAAACTGTAGTTGAGAATGTACATGTAGGGGGATTAAGACAAGAAGGTGTTTCTAAAGTTTTTAAGTTCAATTTATAATGAATTTTTGTTCATAGAAAGTTGTCATGAGTTGATGAAATTACCATATTACCATAAGTTTAATTTTTCTTTCTCCATGTATAGTAGTAGTAGAATTTTGCACACTAATTGTTTGACACAAGTGGTAAATGAGGTAGTAGGAATTTTTTTATTGTTGTTTTAAGGAATCACATCCCTGAGCATGTATGTTGAGATTTAACTTAACATCATTTGGAACCCCAACTTGATTCCAAAAAAATACTTTTCAGAACCCAAATCATAAAGATGGTCACTTTTTCAAACTATTGTTCCCAACTATGTGCGCATGTTGTCAAGTTTTGGATGAGAGAATAAGATGGTTTAGTCCCTTTATTTATATTTTATCATTAGAATAATTAATTTATGAATTTTATGAGTTAAACAGGTTGAGGAAGAATCCTATATTCATGTCACATTGCCTTAAGAGATTTTGGCTTCCAAATGTTTGACAAAATGTCTCAATGGTTGTAGATTGCATGCTTACAAAGTGTTTGTTAAAATGCATCAATGATTGTAGCTTGTAGATTGCATGCTTGCAAAGTGTTTTTCAAAAGGCCTCAATATTTGTAGCTTGTAGATTGTATGCTTTCAAAGTGTTTGTCAAAAGGCCTCAATGGATGTAGCTTTTGTGCATATAAATTGTTAGAGTAAATGCCCTACTTACTCTAGCTTTTATGTACTAGAAAATTTATGAATATATTATTTAATGGATGTAGCTCACTATCTCTGCAAGTTTTTTTATGAATGTGAAAATGAATTTAATAAGTTGCTGAAGTGCGAATAGAGAATATGATAGTGGTTAATTTTATTATCTACAGATTTCATTTAAAAAAGGGCCATTGTTGGAAACAATTTTACAGTGACTAATTCTGTAGAATTTTGTGCAAGTGAGCAAAATAAGTTTCATCCGAGTTGCATGTATTCATGAGTGAAATCTTATGTTTTAATGGCTATAAAAAATAAATAGTGTGCCCAATTTTGGCAAGTCCACTGTCATATCTGATCTAAAAGTAGATATTAGGAGACATATTGGGAATAAAATATAAATATTTGATTTATAATTAAATTGGAGAAGATCATATTTTATCTAAAATTAGATTTGAGAAGGCATATTGGGAATATAAATAATAACAAATAATAAAATTCATATCAATAAAAATAAAATTACAAATTTACAAGTATACATATATATCAATATTACTCAATTATAACTCAATATTTGCATTTTAATTAAACACTAATCAAAATTTTCCTGATAGGATCAACTAGGTCATTACAGGATTTTCCACCAAGTTAAGGCATGGCCCTCTAATTTCAGTGGTGAAAATGAAACCTTTTGTTCTTCCTAATTTTGATAGACACTAAAATACACTTTGAGTTGCTGCAACCAATGATTTAGCTTTAGAGTATCGATCTCGGCATGGTACAACTTGATATCAACCTTTACTTCCATTTTAAACAGGGACCGTGAATGATTCACGACACTCGAACTAGGTAGATATTTTTTGGGTCCTTTCTTCAGTTGGTTCTCTATTTCTTGTTGATCTCCTAATCCCCCCTCTGATTTATCCTATGTGTTATAACCCTCACCTTCTCCAAATATACCAAGCTTATTACTCAGGGCCTCCATGAGGAAATTTATATTATGATTTATATCAGTGACTTGTTGTTCTATCTGTAAAAACCTCTCCTCTCTAATATCACAAGGGTTATTCACATATTCGTCAGCCATGATTACAGTTTTACGACCTAATAAGTATAAATCCCCTACAAATATCCAAAATACACCCAAAGAAACCTTCTTTGATACCAATATTATTCGTAAACTTCCATGGATATTCTAGTGGAAAATCCATCACAATAGATCTGATAAAATATACTTAAAAATCCAAGATCTATACTATTACAATTTTATTTCTCTTTATATTTATAGATTTGTAGATTAATATTAATAATGTATGCATGCAAATTAAAATTATGCAGAAAATAGGTAAAAACGAAATAAAATCTCACACATACATTTGACACAAGACATGACCTCGATAACCCTTTTAGGAGAAAACCCCAGCTATAAGGTGAATCCACTCTGCTCTCTTTCTCTGAATAGAAAATATCTTCAAGTATGAACAAGTATGGCTTCTGGCTTATGGGCTAATTCACTGTAAAAATCCTTTTTGTTCTTTATCTCCTATCTCTCTCAGCTATTGTTTCTCTTCTATGGAACAAATTCACTCAAAAGAATGGAACCCCTTTTCCTCTTATTGGTTTGGTTATAACATAGCCTCATAGATCGTTAATGGTTAGGTTTGACTGCTTCAACTCTTAACCAGAGTTACAATATAGAATCTTCTAGATTCTTCTTCATTATAATCATGTGGATCACCCTTTTTTCATGAATAAAGGGGGTTGACGTGTCATCCTCTCGAATTATGGTGGTGAAAACAGGAAGGTCAACTTTTGAGTGGAAAAAATTTCACATATGGACTCTAATTTATGTGATTCTTATACTGTTGGAAATAACTATTTGTGTAGAATAGGAAAAAAAGGAGTGGTGCTAAAGTGGTAAAGTTTTACCTCTAGAAAATATTGTTTAATGCCTCAAAATTCTCCCGAAAGGTTATAGACCTAAATTTTCCAAACTAGGTCTTGTTGATAACAATGGTTCTCTGAGATTATTCCTCAAATTTTTCCACTCTTAAAGCATCGATATGGATGAAAAACAATACATTGGTCCAATCTAGATCATCTTGGCACAACATCAATGTTTTTAGGTAAGTGAGGTAGAGGTTTCATCCTCTTTAAGTCATACATTATTTTTTGTGTGGTTATATGTCACACAACTCAAGGATGTTTCCCTTTACGCTTCATTGTGATACCAATGATGCCTAATGAGCATTTTCTATCCACTTCTATATGGACCCTTGAGCACTTTATAAACTCTACTACCATGTTGTAAGATGCTTAATCAATAAAAATTGTAAAATGTGGTAAAAGGAAAAAAATGAACAACATATTTGTTTAGTCACTAACTTTAATATATATAGAAAAAAGAATTAGTCTACTCATTCTCATTAGCATAAAAAATATTGACATGTAGAGATAATTCAAATCTTAGAACCACACTTTATCTTCGCACCATACTTTCTTCTTGGGATTTGTGGAATTGTGAGTCCAATATTTGTCCTTGAAGTCTTTGTTATTCTCAATATCCTCTTGTTTTTATTCCTTTATGAGCAAGTAATAACTCCATGCCAGTGGATGGATTCTCCTTTTTTAGCATTCGCATTTATGGAATGTTTTGGGCCTTCACATTTATGGGCTACTAGAGGCTAACAATTTCCATAAATTTATAAGTGGAAAAATCATAACATTAGCATAACAAATATTGAGATGTATATGTAAAATGTGTCTAAGTGCCACACTTTTTTCCTAGGATTTATGTTGTTTTTCAAGTTTAGACTTGATTCTCAAACACTTTGCTCAATATTTTCTTTTTCATATTGTTAGCACTCCATAATTCCAAAGGATGAAGACATAATGTCGGAGGGACAACATCAAAACCGCTTCGAGCCTAGGATCTATCCCTCCTAGAACCAGAGAGGGATATCTCTATTAGATGTAGCTTTGTTTATTGGGAATTTTAGGATAGCTATTAGTGCATAGGGGTTTGTTTTGAGATTTTTGGTGGAGACAATAGAAGAGGGTCATTGGGCTATGGATTCAAACAGGTGTAAAAAGATTTAAATGGATGAATAACTAAGATCATGTGTGACCAGGAAGGCTAGTCATGTCAATGGATCTTTGCAACTTGTGAAATGGAAAATAAGGAGCGATTAAGGTTCAATGTGAATGTAGAGCGGACCTTATCTTAATTCTACATTCAAATTTTATAGGAAAACATAGATATTGCTTCAAGACTGTGCAAGGTGCCCGGTGACAAATCCTTAACAAAAATTTCTTATCGAAAGTAAAGAGATAAAGAAATGGTGGAATAGAGGAAAGCGGGCAGCATGAAGAAGTATATCACTATTTAAAATATAACACAAGTATATGGAAATAAAATTTCCCTTTCATTCATCCAAAAAGAGAATGTTTACAACTAGGCGAGCCTTTTACAATGATCTTTTTCTTCAGCCCCAGTCTCCCTTCGTACTGCTAATGCATACAGTATTCAACTACAAATTAAGTCAGTTTCCCTATCTACTTTAGTGATTGTAATTAATTACATCTGAGCCAAAATTGGACAAGTGTGATCATTCAGTGGCCATGATAAGGTAATTTTGATCAAAATGGTGGTTGTATTTATTTTGGAAATCCGTTATTGATTCCAGAGTAATCAGAATCTGGATAGTATGATGCTGAAGAGGCAGAGATAAAAAAAACTGACATATGGCTCTGCTTTGGTGAAAAAAAATTGTTGGATGATTTGATCTGATTGATGTGTGGGTTGTCATGATGGCCATTATAATTCTAATTTCCTTTGTCTTTACTGCGTCGGTTACTGTTGTTGTGGAGTTTGAAACGGAAATCCCACTACTTCCTTTATACATGGTGCAAACCCTGTTTGAATTACCAGTCATCAGAATGAAATGCCATCGTGGAATCTGGTTGGTAGAGTGGGTCGATGTGGAGTTGTGGTGGCGGGAGTCTATACGTTGACATGGATCCGCAAATTGGTGGATGGATGTGGAGCAGCAATAGCGGGAGTCAACGTGACGACATTTGAAAAAGCCATTTGAATGACCAAGCTGTGACAACTTTTTTTAAATAGTCGAAACCGTTTTTGGAGGGGGGGATAGTGGTAGGTGGTTTCAGAAAAGAAGGGTGTGAAATGACCCCATGCCACCATGTAAGGGTAGGTCCGATAAGGATGGTGAAACTACCCATTTCAAACCCCCCCCACCTGGCGGTAGAGCTCGGATGGAGAGGGGGGTCCAAAACATTACGTTGACCATTGGGTGGAAGCAGGGTAAGGTGGATGAGCAGAGAGATGAGTGGAGTTTAACGAGGAGGGGATGCATGATGTGACGGGTTTGTCGGGTAGAGGAGGATAATGCGATGGAGCGGTGGGGTAGGGGCATATTTTCATTAAAATCAAACTTAGGATAAAGGAAATATGATAAATTAAATCACATATGATAATATTTAAATGCCCAAAAATTTTAGCATAGGCATTAATCATATGATATGGTGGAGTTGGTAATATAAAGTCCGAAGACCTTTTTGTTGATGATGTTTTAGAACTTAGGATAAGTTCCAAAATATTTTGTTCCAAAACAATTCTTTAGGCACCTTTAACTTGTACTGGGACTTCCAACCTAGGAGAAAACTACTATTTTCCCCTTTTAACCAGCAGATCCTTCCGTGGAAATAAATGAAAACCATGGAATATTATTTTCAATACAAATGACCCAATCATAAATAATCAGTCACCTTGTGATACTGTGAATTACAGAGTCTAACAGTGGCTCCAGCTGGGGATGGCAGCTCCAGAGGAGGTGCCAAGAACACCATAGACTAGTGGCCTAATCCATTTGGGTGATCTCATACTTGCTAAACAACCTCTGTGGTTGAAAATATTCAAGCTGAAATCTGAAATCTCTGCAACCGAAGTCTGGGAAACACCTGAACTGAAAACTAGGAAGCAATCTAAAACTAAAACTGGAAATATGCTCAGAGTATTGAGCTTTTTTTCACACCTACATACTCTAGTATAATAAAAAATTATCCATCAAATAATAATAAGATTTCCAATGTAACCAATCAAGAAAATGTGTGCTTAACTAATTCTTGTTCACTTTCTTGAGTAGGCTGAAAAACAAAATGGCCACTCCCATCTTAACTGCTGTTGAACATAAGTGTTCAAATTTTTCCTTAAACCCTGCAACAAACAATTCATGGCATATCATAATCCTTCTTTAAATGATTCTAAAGGGTCAGCAAAAGGATCTTGGAAGAATACTTTGTATTGAGGATTCAAATAACCAGTTGCATCTAGGTCTCCTCTTTGTTCCACTTTATTATGCTCAGGGTCACTCTCAAAAAGAATATCTAAAAATTCTTCATGATTACCTAATATGGCATATTCGTTATATACCAATATTTTATCCTCAAGAAAATATGATATATCTTGGCTGAGATTTCTAAATTCTGTCTAAAGGCCATCATTTTGATGGGAAAAATTAATTTCTAGCAATAAGCCTTTTTGAGAATGTAAAACAACATCAACATTAATTTGTTCTACATTTTTTTCTTCATGAGGAATGACTTCAGTGCATAAATGAGCAGTAGAACAAATAGAATTAATCTCCTAATCACATAAAAACTGATAGGTTGGGTGCATGCTTAGAATCCAATTAATTTCTTCTTCAGTTAAGGGATGAGGTAGTCTTTGTTTTCTTTGGATTAAACAACAATTTTTTTCTTCCTCTCGTGCAGATTGACCATGATGTTGAATATATTCGTTAGCTTTATACAATGGATAAGATGAATTATCATTTGTATCCAAAGAGAGATCATGAGAATCTACTTTCATTTCGTGATTGATTTCAACTTCAACTAGCTTCTCTTGCTCATCATGACAATTAACTTGAGAAGAAAATCCATAAAGTGCTTCTAACAGATCCTCATCATTTATATCTTCTAGATCTTCATCAATACTTTCAAGGTATTGTATGAAATCCTCAAACTCATTAGAACAATTTTCCACTAACAAAAAATATGGGGAATATTCTTTATAATGCTCATAAAACACTTTGTGGGAATATTTTAAAGAAAACAATCTACCAGGTTTTAAACCTTCATACCAGTTCCTCGTTTTTCCTTCTAATGTTGCCATAAAAATCTTCATGTTACAGTCCTCATGCCATTCAAATTTCAACTTCCATGAATGTATGTGAAATTAATGAGATGTAACAAAGCATCATCAACATTCTCATCTTGAAAAATAGGAAGATCTCTTTGCCAATTTACCTGAGGCATTTTGTTTGGGAATCCTGGAATGTAATCTCTATTCGATGGAGCATATCTCCTTGTAAATAATCCATTTTTGAGCTTGTGGAGTCCCCAGTGAATTTCTATTTCTGGATTTTGCTGCTAATGGATTTGCTAGGTGAATGGAACAACCTTCTGGTGTTTTACTTCTATTCACCATCAAAAGTAAAAACTAAGACTTGAAGTGCATTATTGGAGAAAGTCATTCCCTAGTGGAGTCGCCACTATGTTAGTGCTGCGTAATTCTAAAGCCTGAAGACAAAATTCCAGAGGTCCAACATCAAAACCAATTTGAGCCTAGGATCTAGCCCTCCTAAACCCAGAGATGAATCTCTCTATTAGATGTAGCTTTTTTGATTGGGAATATTAGGTGAGCTATTAGTGCATAGGGGTTTGTTTTGATATTTTTGGTGGAGACAACAGAAGAGGGCCATTAGGCTATGGAGTGAAACATGTGTAAACAGATTTAAATGGATGACTAATTGAGATCATGTGTGACCAGGAAAGCTATTCATGTCAATGGACCTTTACAGCTTGTGAAATGGAAAAGGATGAGAGATTAAGGTTCATTGTGAATGCAGAGCAAACCTTATCTGAATTCTACATTCGAATTTCAGAGGAAAACATAGATACTGTTTCAAGACTATGCAAGGTGCCCGGTGACAAATCCTGAAAAAAAAATTATTATCCACAGTAAAGAGATAAATTAATGGCAGAATAAAGGAAAGAAAATAGCATGAATAAGTACATCACCATTTAAAATGGAACACAAAAATCTGGAAACAACAATGCCCTTTCATTCATCCAAAAAGAGAGTGTTTACAACTAGGTGAGCCTTTTATAATGGTCTTTTTCTTCAGCCCTAGTCTCCCTTCATACTACTAATGCATTCAGTATTTAACTACAACTTAAGTCGGTTGCCTTATCTTCTTCAGTGCTTGTCATTAATTACATATGAGCCAAAATTGGACAATTGTGATCATGTAGTGGCCATGATAAGATAAGTCTGACCAAAATGGTGGTTGTATTTATTTTGGCAATCCATTATTGATTGCAAACTAATAATAAATCTAGCTAGTATGATGCTGAAGAGGAAACGATAAAACAACGCTAACATTTGGCTTTGATTTGGTGAAAAGCTATTGCTAGATGATCTGATTTGATTGTTGTGCGAGCTGTCATGATGGTCCTTCTACTTCTAGTTGCCTCTGTCTTTACTGCATCGACTACTGTTGCAGTGGAGTTTGAAACAGAAAGCCCACTGCTTCTTTTATACATGGTGTGTAACCTGTTTGAATTACTGGTCAACAGAATGAAATGCCATCATGGAATCTAGTTGGAAAAGTGGGTCAATGTGGAGAAGTGGTGGTGGGTGTAATGTTCCAAAATTTTAGCCTCCAAGCTAAATGAAACATTAGAGTTAGCAGCAGCTATAGTCGGTGAATAAATGGGAAGAAAAGCCCACAAGTCTTCTAAGGAGGAATAAAATACTCCAAATGTGAAAGGGGGCACTCTTTCTAGCCAAATAAAACACCTCCATGTGTGAACAAGGTCAAATTGAAGCTTCTTTGACTAAGTCAACAGTGCAGTTTTAGTGGAGGAGGAATCCTAGGTTGGATAACACAATTTTGGAGGGAAATGTAACTTGGGTTAGAAGTAACCTAAGTGAGTGGGGCCAAGGGAAATAAAACTCACTTCTTATATAAGGAAGAGGATGGCAGCATTATTGATTATGTTGTAGATTATTATTCTTGGCTGCCAAGAATTGTTGCTTCTTTGCTGCTTAGCAAAGTTGCAGTGTTGTTTAGCACTGGGTGTTCCCGGGCGGGAATCCCACATATTTCCTTTGAATAGCTCATTGAGAGAGATTTTATTCATCATTCCACATCAGTTTTTTAGGCCAAGCTTCAGCCATCTACATCAGCACATCTTTGTCGGAGATTGTGTAGTGTTGCTAGGTGCAGTAGTGGAAGGGATTGGAATTGCGGCTTCTGAGCTAGTTTCTCATTGGAGGAAGGTTTCCTTCACTTGAGAGATCTGTTTGGAGATATCCAGAGCTTATTTCATATCTTTAGTATCAGACCACACATTTCTCATACCCTCCCAGTGCTGGTTTTTCTAGGGAGTGCATTATTTTGGAGGCAATGTTCATTGCATGGTTTGGTGGCTTTGTTGCAGTGTTTCCTTGTGATTGAGAGGTTCATCCTTTAATGGGAGGAATCCCTTGAGGGTTCCACATCATATCAGACATAATTCAGCCTTCTAAACTCATGTACTTCATTGTTACAGTGATTATTCAATTAATTTCTGAAGATCACATTTGTATGCAGAGTGTTTGACAAGAAACCCTTGCCGGTTTCTTTTGTATTTTGTAAAGGGAGCTTAGATCTTTGTTCTCCAGCATTATTTGTCAATACATGAGTATATCTATTGTTCTATAATCATTTCATGTGTAAACCCTTTCTTAGACTTCGCAGTCCCTTGAGCAGCCACTCTGGCATTTTGCAGTCTTGGGGTTTTAGCACTTTTTGGTCATCCTAGGTGTGGGAGATCTATTTAGACCACCTAGTTTGATTTGTTTCAGCTCTATTCTTGGATTTATGTTGAGTATTTATTAATTTATGGGATCCAAGATTCCATTTCACTATTTTATTACATATGTTGTTGGAAAAGCGTTTTTGATGCATGTTTTATGAGAAATCCTGAAAAAGGAACATTACAGCGGGAGTCCATAGGTTGATGTGGAGAAGTAGTGGAGGGATTCAATGTGAAGAAATTTAAATGGCCCTTTTAACGGCCAAACCATGGTGACTTTATTTAAATAGTCGAAATCATTTTTGAAGTGGGGGGGGGATAGTGGCAGGTGGTTTCGGTAAAGGGGGGTGCAAAATGCCCTGGTGCTGCCATGTAAGGATAGGGTGATGTAGGGGAATTAGGCCCAAGACAAGAATTTTTATATAAATATACATAGGGGGGTTTATGTTTTCAATTTACTATGTAAATTTTCATATTTGAGTGATTTTAATAAAATGTAGAAGGAATTGTAACTGCCCTCGAATGACTAGAGGACAGGAGAAGTTGCTTAGTTGGAGTGTCAAGAGTCAGTTCAGTTATCTACGAGTTAGTATAAAATTAGGATTTGAGGAGTTTTCAAATAATTTTAGGACGCTAAATCGATTGATTCCCAATTTGTATAAAAATAAACCTTTGTGGTAGAGTCCTAAAGACCTGCAGAGAGCTGCATAGAGCTAGGGAGCCGGAGAGGCAGAATAGGAGAATAGAAGGCCATTAAAGTAGAAGATCTGGTCGAGGACTAGAAGACTGTAAGTAATTTCCCTATATAATTGAAGAAATTGTTCCAGCATTACCTGTGCATTTGTTGATTTATTTCTGTATGAGATTGTTTTGGGACCTCTGTAGCTAACTGTATGAATGGATTTACACTTTATAGACAACTGCGCAAAAGACAGTGTGATATATTCTATGTATTTGGGTTCAGTTGTATTCTATGTGTCATTGAGAAAATGGACATTCATTTCGATGTTCTGATGTTTATTGAATGAGCGTAACTTGTTGAATTGAATTTGTGGGCATTGATTTATTGATGGGTAAATGAAATCTATTAAAAAGGGGTAATGGATTTTCTGCACTCCTTTGATGAATAACTGGCAAACCGTGGTAGAGTATTGGGAATTTGACCCTGAATGGATAATTTCCTAATAGATGGAGGATATCTATCATGCCAAGGAGGAACTCTGTGATAGAGTCGGGGATGAGGCCCTGTGTTAAGGAATCATGAATCAAACGCAGAGGATTGGTAATAAACCTATGTGTTGAATGGAGATGTGCATTATAATAAGCGGAAGTTCCATGTTGAAGTGTTAACGAAGCAAGGGTTAACATATGAGAAGGAGCAAGTGAAGAATAACCGAAGAATCGAATGAAAATGAAGTTAAGAGGCGAATGGAACCTTGAGGGAGAAGGAGCGGAATCTGAAGTCGAAACACTATTCAAATACCGGCCTTGTGAGAAGTGGATTTCACGTGGATTAAAAGTGGTAAGCTGAATCATGAAAAAAAATGTGATTCCATTGACTGGTTGATGCGTGGCCACAAATGGTATTGGAATACCATTTATATCGTGTAACTTTTGGGGATTAACCCTCGTACATGTTGATAGCACGATATCCGTTGACGAGTGTCCATCTGAGGTTCGGAGCACGACGTAATATGGATCATTGGATCCATTCGACAGTTAATCCAAGATGCGTTATATGAATTGTGGGACCGTTAGACTCTAATGTCTATTGGCCTTTTTTTTAAATCAAAGTCTGGAGTGTTAATACGGTAATACACATTGATGGATGAGAAAGATAGGGTAAGTTAATATTGTGTGGGCTCGAATATTATTAGTGGTTGGATTTTGATAAAAGTCAGGGTTATGCCATATCCATTCCTACAACGAACCATTATATTTAATGTGTTAATCATAAGTTCAAATATTTGGTTGAAGACCTGCCCGGAGGGTTTTATCATAAGGTTAAAAACCATTGATTGAAGAGTTAATTCCTGCTCATGCAATTGGTTGTATGGGTTATAACCGTATTGAAATTAAATTATAATCTTACGCATAGAAGAAATTCGAGTTGTGGTTTTATAATCAAAGTCTAATTCTGGTATATAGAGGAACCCCGCGTATGAAGATTAGAGGTAAAGGGCATATGATATGAGGGTCTTATAACCTTTGTAGAAACAGGTTCCACACATTTTGGAACAGTTGTATTATTCAATTGTCATAAGAAGGGTTTTAAATCCAAGGTTTGAACAGTTTTCCAATTAATTGTAACCTTAGAGGTATTCAAAGGAGCTTCTGAAATTAAGTAGTGAAATTGCCAGACTTTGGTTTGGATGTTTATTTAATTTTCCAGCTCAGAAATTAGAAGGGTGTGAGTTTTCCCAAATTGCTTGAGATTTGTTTGGGAGAAAATTTGGGAAGAATTTTTATATGCACAAGACAATGAAAATGTGGGGAAACAGGGACTGTGGGTTTTACCCGGCATCATAGTGGTATCAAAGCTTGAATTGAAATAGCTCTTTGAAAGTTTATTTTGAAATGCATATGTACTGAACAACAAAGGAAGTTGGTCTTCAAATATGTTTAACAAAATTGCAGATTTGATTAGATATGCAGTGAAGGTCTCCAGATGTGCAGAATCTGGAGTTGAAGATAGAGTGTCTTGAAGATTGCAGCATCCAGAGATGCAGTGCAGGTGAAAGAAAAAGCAAGATCATTCAAGGATCTTGGAAGGTGAGTTGATGAGCCTTATTTGACTCTGGTTTGAAGGATTTGTTTGCAGAATGCAGAGTGCAAGAAATTGAGGAAGAAATCTCAGTAAGAGTAGATCATATCTTTGAGATTAGTGATGAAAGAGTCGAGCAAGGGATTCTAAGTGAAGAAGAAGTGTAGCAGAACCTAGAGGATTCCCAACAGAGGTTGGATGAAAGAAGAACAGATGTGTTCTTGAGATAAGTTGCAGAGTGAAGACTAGAGAGAGCAGAAAAGAGTGCTCAGAAGGTTCCAGTAGAAGGGGACCAGTACTTGCCAAAAGCCGGATCGAGAGGAAGGGATTGGTAAGGTAATTTGCAACAAGAGAGCTTGTTGTTGCAGAGGCTTAGTGCAGCTTGTGAGTGAAGAACTCCTGGAGGAGAAAATAGCTATTAACAGCCATAGCAAAGATTGCATAGGTTCTGAGAGAGGCTACTACAGAAGAGTGAGGGAAGATGCCAAAGAAAATGGCATGAGGAAGAAACTCACTGATGAAGAATATTGGAAAGAGATAGCTAAGATCAGCAAGCAACTTTATGAACTGGAGAGGATGATAAAGATGAAAAAGGAAATATAGAGATTTGTTTGGCTCATGAAGAAGAAGGTAAAGTGGCAAAGGCTACAAATGAAGAGAGAGAAGATGATAAATGCTCAGCAGAAGGAGAGATTACTCATGATGATTGAGTATTTGTAGAAGGACTTGAAGACTGAAACTTCAAGTGAGACCAAGGAGTCAAGTGGCCTTACATCTGACAGATTTTGTATGTTTGTACGGAAAACATGTAGAGGTGAACAAACTGCTAATGTTGTCACTAAGGAAGAAAATGGAGCAGCTAGATGTTTTGAAAATGTCCATGCACAGTTGGAGAAAGGTTCTGCTTTCCAACATATTGAAAGTAGAGGAGATTTAAATTGTGATGATGGCCAGAAGTAGCAATTTGAGAAATCAATTGGATAGCTTGAAGAGGCTGAAGAAAATACCATTGAATAATCTTTGAAGTGTATAGAAGACTTGGGACATTAAGAAGATTTGATGATAAAATCATCAACTGAGACCATGGGGTCTTATGGTTTTCCAACTGACAAATTCTGTGTGAATGCAGGTGTTGAAGAAAATAGTTCATATGATGAAACTGTGATAAATGAAGCTGAAAGTTACCAAGCCACATATGATGATTATCTTTCTAATGAAGATCAGACTGTGCTATTACAGCAAAAGGAATTCATAAATTCCTTGTTTTATAAAAGGGATTACTTCAAGGGGAACATGACAGTTATGTCTGATGGTGACCAATTTGTTATTAATGCTGATAATGACAAATTGTTTTTACTGAATGGCCAAATGGAGAGTGATGGACAGATAGTTGAAATTTTTGCAGGGATGGAAGATCGAAATTCTATTCCGATGAAAGCTAAAGAGATAGTGACAACAAGAAAATTGACTTGTGAAGGTTGTGAAAACATCATGAATGTTTTCCCAGATGAGATGCCAGGATTTTGGCATGAGTTAAGTGTTCTGGAGTAGAGGACAGAAACACAGAGAAAAGTTGTTCAGATTGTAAATGCAGAGATGACTGAAGATGAGAAGGTTCATTTCCATGAACTAGAGAAGAGAGACTAACTAACAGTCTTAAGAATTGTTTGAAGAACTGGAATCAGCATACTGATGTGCTGATTGAGAAGGAAATAAATTTGGAACAACAAACTGAAATGCTAGCAGAAGAGAGAAAGGCACTGAGGCCTTATGAATTCTGTTTTGACAACTGTTTTGTGAATGCAGATCCTGTTGATGTTGAAGGAAAATTGACACCATTGGGCAGTTTTGTGGAATATTTTGATCCATGTAATGGAGAATTTGAGTTGTTGGAGGCTATGCTGAATCAAAAAGATTCAAGGCAAGAGAGAGAACCTCAAATTCAGAATTGGGGGTTTCAGAATGTGAAGATGTAGAGGAATGAAGACAGGGAAGAATTTCTGAGTCTTAGAAAAGACTTAGAATTGTGGAAAGAGGAATTGGTGATTGAATCATCAATTGAGACCATTGGGTCTTGTGGTTGTGAAACTAATAATTTGGATGTGTTGACAGGTATGATAGAAGACAACCCATCCCTTGGAATTTTCTTAAAAGAAGAAGAGCTGTTGCAGAAGGAAGGTGAGATAGTCATCTCTCCTGTAAAAGAACTTGTTATTTCTGCAGATGACAAGAAAGAGTTGGCTTGTCTGAATAGCCAAGAGAAGAATGTAAGGCATACTTTTGGAGCTGCTACAACAGTAGTAAATCGGATTTTTATTCTGAAAGAAGATGAAAATGCAGCACTTGCAAAACTTGATTTGATTGGCAGAATCAATCAAGAAGATGGAAGGCAACTGCTGAAGATTGTCAAAAAAGGAGAAGAAGAATTTGCTGAACCAAGTTTACAACATATTGATGGGATGCTTGAAAGAAGATGGCTAAAATGTTTGATGAAAAAATTTAAAGAGAATGAAATGGCATAATAGCAGCTTGGAGTGTTGTTGGAGGAAATGTTGGAGCAACAAATTGAAGTGTTGCCAAAAGAGGAGGAAGGAACAAAAGGATCTTGTGAATTTGATGTTTGTATTATGATTACAGGTACTGATGGAAGAAATAAGGCATGTTTAGTCCAGGAGAAGAGAAAAAGAGAGGATGACAATGACTGGCAATTTAAATACCAGTCCAAGGAATTGTTGAAGATAGAGAGTGAATAAATTGTCATGGATGACAATCAGGAAATTTTTTACTGTTGTAGAGAACAAGAGGGTGTTAGGAAAAATACTGAGAGGGGGGGGGAGAATCAGTATTTAGGGCAAACTGAAACTTTTTACTTTTTCATGCTCTAAAACCCATACGCTACTTTGCTGAAGCCAACTATCGTATACACGCGGATATCCTTCATAAAACTCACGTATACATAGAGATCTAATTATGCCATTAGTTCTTCACTTATATCATTCCATCATTCATTCATTAGATGTTCTATAAACAGTAAACATGTGCAGTAAGAACAGAATAAACCATCACACAAAAAAAATAATTTCGCAACCGTGATTTTTAGGTGGAAACCCAAGTCGGGAGAAAACCACCGCTGCAGTTTCTCAGCCTTCAATATTTTATTATAGAGAAAACATCTTACAACATGTGCGCTGGCGCAGACTTGACCAGCACGCAGGCACCCACCTGCGCTCGTTTACCAGCCTCTCTTGGAAGGGAGCTACGACCCCCTGACTCGTTTACCGGCCTCTCCTGGAAGGGAGCTACGACCCCCTGATCTGGTTTACCAGCCTCACCTGGAAGGGAGCTACGACCCCTCGATCTCGCTTACCAGCCCTCACCTCGGAAGGGAGCTACAACCCCCTCGACCGAAGGCTACAACCCTCGCACCACCTTGGACCACGTTTCATCAATTTTCACACTCGGATCCAAAGCTTCCTTTAGGACACCACTTGCAGGCCACATTTCATCATATTTTCAAACCGGACCCTTTCCATACTTTTAAGCACAGTCAACCATGAAACAGATACATATAACTCACTGACAGATATCAGTAAACCAGCAGAACAGATCAGACATTTCTTACCACAGACTTCAGCAAACCCTAGTTTGCATACGCGCTTTCCTTTCACTGATGTCGCGTATATACGCGCTTCCGTTCACATAAAACAGCGTATACCTCTGTACATATTTCATTGCGCATACGCGCTTTCTCTTCAGCGAAACCGCGTATATACGCGCTTCCTCTACGGCGAACTAGCGTATAGATCTTTAATTATTATAGAGTAGCATACTTCTTCAGATCAGATATACAGTTTAGATTTACCCTTTTACTTCAGACAGATGTTCGCCTCATCTCAGATCTAAGCCTTCCATAAACAGATCTAGCAGATACAAATACATTCCAGATCTAGATATTCCGCTTCATCATTTCTTCATAGGTGCATCATAGATTCAGATCTATTATCAAACCTTTACCCTTTCCATACAAATATACTTCACAGAGAAGTATTCATTCAAGCTCAGACATCTTGCTCCCACAATCATGATTTGCACAATGAATTTCTTCTCCTTATATAGGTTTATCCTTTTTCAATACCACGGGCCCATTTTTCAATACCATGATCCTTCAATACCACGGGCCCCTTTTTCAATACCATGAGCCAAAACAATACCATGAGCCTTCAATACCACGGGCCCCTTTTTCAATACCATGAGCCAAAACAATACCATGAGCCTTCAATACTACGGGCCCCTTTTTCAATACCATGAGCCAAAAAAACATTACTTCCGATGGTATTCCTGGACGGGGTCACATAGACGAATCATTACTCAATACAATGGGTCAATACCATGGTGGTTACCCCTGGTTTTGCACTTTATGAGCGCTTTTTCCCATACGTGACTTGGAACATTGTTTCCCGCGTGCATAACGCGACTTCCCCTAGACAAATCCGCATATGCCTAGAGACATACTCTTTTTATCATAGATCTATCACATGCTAAATTCCTTTCTTCATTGCCTTCGTACTCACCGTAGATACATCAGATTTAGTTCATCAAGACATGTTCTATCAAGCACAACTTCATCAAGTAAGTTGCCATCATCTTGCCATTCAAGGACAACACTCATCATCATATTGCTAACAAACATCACTTCATATCGATTTACATCATTTACCAAGTCCATCAAGTCAAGAATAACTTCATCAGGGTGGATTTCCATCAAGGACAACACAAGTCAACTATCTCTTGTCTTCATCTTCATTCGATGGGTTGCCATCAAGGACAACATTCTCGCATCATATTGCCAACAATCTCCCCCTTTGGACTTGATGGCAACCACGATGGTGTTTGATCACCACAACGTATAGGTACATTAAGAATACAATGACACCATGTAACTGTCCCCCATTCTTTGACACCATTATTTCTCTTCGATCAAACACCATGTCACTCTCCCCCTTTGACATCAAGGGCAAAGGGTGGATCAAAACCAACATACTCTCCCCCCTTTTCTCCGCATGTGGAAGAAGCGTTCTGCAGATCTGATATATACTGAAGTGGCCAAGCTCCCCCTGAGTTCATGCTGAATCTTCAAACATGTTTTCCAAAGAAGTACATGACTCTATGAGCTTCCTATCACCAAGGACTCATACTTACATCAAAGATCCAACCAAGTGGATTTACATATGAGACTCAAATACCCAACCAAGTGGGTTTACACATTTCAATTCAACTACCCAACCAAGTGGGTTTACAAAATTTGACTCGACTACCCAACCAAGTGGGTTTATAAATTTGACAAGTCCTTACATGACCGAATATTACAATTTTACATCATGGGTCTCAACAAGACCTTTTCATCAAATTACAAATAAGACCATTTATGACCAACACCGTGAAAAATCCTCAAGAAAGAGAACATGTTTCAAAATAATGCCAACAATGCATTATACTCAAAGAAAGCTAATGCTCCCTCTGAATCTGTGCATCCAAACATCCTTTCCATATGACTAAGGCTCCCCCTTAGTTTGTGCATCCTGAACACTTTCACCAATAAATCATCAAGGCATATTTATCAAAACATTAGAAATAGAATTATGAGAACTGGAACACCACCAAAGATACCAAACAGTATCAAAGATACCAATCGATCATCGCAGCTATGCTCGAAGAGAGCCGACTCCAAACGAGAAAATTGTCAACAATCGTACATACGCGGTTTTATGTGCATGAACTCGCGTATATACGCGATCGTGTTTCAGAAACCCGCGTATCCAATACCATCTTCTAAATTTTAACCGGATCTAATCCTCTCGTGATAAAAAAGACAGGTGTTCAGCTTCTTTCTGGGGATATTTGAATGCTTCCCCTGGACTACGGATAGATAGAACAGATGTAGTTGTGTCTTCAAGCGTCATCCAACGGTTGTAGCATAAGCACATTAGTAACCAAGCCTTCGCATTCTTTGCAAGCATCAATACAATATTTCCAAGTGAGATTATCATACCGGAACAACATCTTCAAATATGTGTCAAACAATCATCCATGTGGTCCAATATCATCAAGATCTTCAAGATTTAACATGAAGTAACATATGTAGGCAAAAGGTCTCAACCATAGTAACAAACTCGCATGATTTATTTCTGAATCGAACGATTTCCAACTCATCCATGTGTGAGCACAAAAGATATTTTTCAGGTAACCGTGGGATCAAAATCTTATCATAATAAACCATATACCAAGTCATCATCATTTGAGCATCACAAAACCAAAGAATAAGCAGTCATATTACGAACAATGCAATCATTAGTATTCAACCTCGCTGCTCCCCCCGAACCAAAGTGCTCCTTCTTAACTTGTGCAACTTGAATACGTTCATCGGTAAGTCATCGACAACAATCTCTCGCATGAACTCGCCCTTATCTCCGAATTATAAGACTTTCATCTCAACAATGAATACTCTTCATCAAAAAATCAAACAGGGACTCATCCATAATCTTCAACATAAGAAACCAAGTATCATATCATCATTATTATAGAACTAAGAAAATAAGCCGATACAGAGTCAATAATACAATTATAAACAATCGAATGATGCTCCCCCCGAACCTCTCGCTCCGGATCTTCGACTATCATATAAATTCTCTTATCATCAATGCATACGCGATCGTGTTTGTTGGAACTCGCGTGTATACGTGACTTTTGTTAATAGAACCCGCATATGGAAGGTGAAGCATAGAAATTTTTTACATTCCTTCATCTCCCCCGAACTTGTACGTCTTGTACCGTCTTCTTCATATCGGATGCTTTGTCATAAATACATATAACCGTAAAAAATCAAATCAATCATGAGAGACATCATACATTGCTCCCCCCGTGACGATACATTACTAAATCTCATAATGTATCCCACATCATTCTCCCGCAATCAATCGTAGAAGTAAGCTTCGAGCGGATGACTCGCAGTAGGGTCAAAATTCCCTACGTTTCTGATCGGTCCTCCATCTTTTTCCGCATTTGTTTGAACTTTCTATTTGTGTGCTGGAAGTTATCCAATTTCTCATATCTATTCAACTCCGCATTCTTTTTTCTACATGTCCATACTTGTTACAAGAATAACATCTCATGTGTCCAGAGAAATAAGCATAAGAATCATAATGAGTATTTCTAATCTTCCTCCTTTTACAATCGATTGCTTTATGTCCATACTTGTTACATGAAAAAACAATATCCCTTGAAGAAACCGCAGTACCTTTCTATGTAGGAACCGTTTGATTGAGGCTGAAATGATCTTCTCCTGCAATTTGCTGCAACATGCCCATAATTATGACATTTAAAGCATTCAACTTTATTGATCGATTTCCTTTGAGATTTCATCATTGTTGGTTGACCTTTTGTTTCTTTCAACACTTCAGGTTTTGCATTGACATCCTCTCGAATTTTTTAGCACTTCCTTGTGAGCTAGATTCTCCTTTAATAGTTTCATGGAAACCAAGACCAAGTTTGATAGCAGGAGACCTTTGATTACTCGTAATATTGTCCAAAATGTTAGTACTATCTTGAAACCTCAAAAGTTTAACCTTTTCTTCTAATTTACCTTTGAGAATGTTTACCTCAACCTCCAAGGCTTGACATTGCTTCTTCAAGCTTTCTTCTTTCCTTCTTCCATCTTCTACTTGATCCTTCGCATTTAGAATCTCTTCTTTCAACCAATTTTCGTTTTCTTCACATGTTTGTTGCAGCTCTTCATTCTTTTTATTTGATTTTTTCCCGCATCTTCTTTGAGAGAGATGATTTCGCTTCAAGGCCTTCCTTTTCAAATGACAGAGGTTCTTTATTCTTCTTATTTGATGCTTCAAGATCTGTTTGTAGAAAGATAATTGCAGTCTTCAAGTCCTTCATTCTTCTTTCTTGATTTTTTCGAGATCCGCATTTAGATTGTTGATTTCTCGCTTCTAGTTCTTTAATTCGATTGGATGCATAAGTATGAAACCTTTGATACTTTTCCACTCGTCCATTCAGCATTTCTATTTGATCTTTCATTTGAGAGATCATCTCTTTGTAGATAGAATCTTTCTTATCAATTTCCTTTTGTTGTTCTTCAACTTTGATCTTGATAGCTTGTTCTAGATCCACAACTTTACTTTCACTTTCTACACCATTTCTTGCACACAGAAGATTACAAGGGCCCAAATCATTATCATATTCATCTTCTTCAATTTTCTGAGATATCTCCTTGCTTCGAGTAGCCTTCTTCTTTTTCCTCTTTGCCATGAGCACTTGTAGAGCTTCATCGAACTGCTTTCATCTTCTTCAATTTTTGCTATACATGATTTTCGAGGTATTTACTTTCCTCGAGTAACCTTCTTCTTTTGCTTCTTTGCCATGAGCACTTGTAGAGCTTGGTCGAATCTTCTTCATCTTCACTCGGACACTTCATCATCATCTTCATTTGCATAATAACTCTTCCTCTTTTTCAAATTGTTTTCCTTTAACATGTTTTTTCTTTATAAGGACATTTAGCAAGATAGTGACCAACTTTTTCCACACTCAAAACATTTGAAGGGAAGCTTACCTTTGAATCTTCCGAGCTTTCCTAGTTGGAGTTTTCTCACGAAATTAGCTTCTTCTTCATCGGATATATAGCTGGATTCTTTGACAACTTCCTTTTCTTTTCCTCTTGCAGATACCTTAAAAGCAGCTTCTTTGATTTGAGAAGGACCTCCTTGTCTCATTTCAAAAGCAGTCAGAATACCATGTAATTGAACAATAGTAAGAGTTTGCAGATCTTGCCTTTCTTCAATAGCTGAAACTTTAGAGTCAAATTTTAAAGTCAAGGATCTTAAGAATTTTTCCACCAGAGTAGTATCGGTTATGGTTTCACCCAAATTTCTCATCCGATTTACAATATCATCTAGACGAAGAAAGAAACTGGCAACACTTTCATCACTATGCATCTTCAAATTTTCATATTCAATTCTAAGAGGTTGGAGTTTTGCACTTTTTACCTTTGTGTCTCCTTCATAGCTTAGAATGATTTTGTCCCATATGTCTTTTGCCGAATGTAGTTGCATCACTTTAGCAAATTCTGATTCAGACATGCTTCCCAATAAGACATTCACTGCTTTGGCATTGATTTCATACTTCTTTCTTTCAGCTGCATCAGTAGGAATACTTGCCAGGTATTGATAACCTTCTTCCATGATTGCCCATACATCTGCACCAAGACTTTGCAGATATGCTTTTTTTCGTACCTTCCAGAATATCAGATTGCTTCCATTGAATAGAGGTGGCTTTATAGAAATTACTCCTTCTTGACTTCCCATTGCGACGGATCTCCTTCAAGCGATCAAGCTTCTGCAGAAGGACCTGCTCTAATACCAATTGTTGGGAAAAATACTGAGAGGGGGGGGGTGAATCAGTATTTAGGGCAAATTGAAACTTTTTACTTTTTCATGCTCTAAAACCCATACACTACTTTGCTGAAGCCAACTAGCGTATACACGCGGATATCCTTTATAAAACTCGCGTATACACAGAGATCTAATTATGCCATTTGTTCTTCACTTATATCATTCCATCATTCATTCATTAGATGTTATATAAATAGTAAACATGTGCAGTAAGAACATAATAAACCATCACAAAAAGCATCACACATGAACACCAGGATTTTTAGGTGGAAACCCAAGTTGGGAGAAAACCACCGCTGCAGTTGCTCAGCCTTCAATATTTTATTATAGAGAAAACATCTTACAACATATGTGCTGGCACAGACTCCTACCAGCATGCAGGCACCCACCTGCGCTCGTTTACCAGCCTCTCCTGGAAGGGAGCTCCAACCCCCTGGCACAGTTTGACCTCTCCGCGGGAGAACTCAGGCCCCCTACTCTCATTTACCCGGCCTCACGAAGGGGAGCTGCCAGGCCCCACCGGTCCTCGTTTACCGGCCTCACCTGGAAGGGAGCTACAACCCCCTGACTGAAGGCTACAACCTTCAGCACCACCTTGGACCACGTTTCATCGATTTTCACACTGGATCCAACCACTTCAATAGAACACAACTTGCAGACCGCAATTCATCATATTTCCAGACCGAACCCTTTCCATACTTTTAAGCACGATCAACCATGAAACGAATACACAAAACTCATGACGGAATATCGATGAAGCAATGAACGAATCAGGACATTTCACACCACGGACTTCGGCAAACCTAGTTTGCATACGCGCTTTCCTTTCAACGATGTCGCGTATTACGCGCTCCGTTCATAAAGCCGGCGTATACCTGCGTACATATTTCATTGCGCATACACGCTTTCTCTTTAAGCGAACGCGTATATATTTATATGGCGAAGTAGCGTATAGATCTTCAATCATTACAGAGCAGCATACTTCTTCAGATCTGATATTCAGTTCAGATTCAACCCTTTACTTCAGACAGATGTTCGCCTCATTTCAGATCCAAGCATTCCATAAACAGATCTAGCAGATACAAATACATTCCAGATCTAGATATTCGGCTTCATCATTTCTTCATAGGTGCATCATAGATTCAGATCTATTATCAAACCTTTACCCTTTCCATACAGATATACTTCACAGAGAAGTATTCATTCAAGCTCAGACATCTTGCTCCCACACTCATGATTTTCACAATGAATTTCTTCTCCTTATATAGGTTTATCCTTTTTCAATACCACGGGCCCCTTTTTCAATACCATGAGCCAAAACAATACCATGAGCCTTCAATACCACGGGCCCCTTTTTCAATACCATGAGCCAAAACAATACCATGAGCCTTCAATACCACGGGCCCCTTTTTCAATACCATGAGCCAAAACAACATTACTTCCGATGGTATTCCTGGACGGGGTCACATAGATGAATCATTACTCAATACAATGGGTCAATACCATGGTGGTTACCCCTGGTTTTGTACTTTATGAGCGCTTTTTCCCATACGCGACTTGGAACGTTGTTTCCCGCGTGCATACGCGACTTCCCCTAGACAAATCCGCGTATGCCTAGAGACATACTCTTTTTATCATAGATATATCACATGCTGAATTCCTTTCTTCATTGCCTTCTGTACTCACTGTAGATACATCAGATTTAGTTCATCAAGACATGTTCTATCAAGCACAACTTCATCAAGTAAGTTGCCATCATCTTGCCATTCAAGGACAACACTCATCATCATATTGCTAACAAACATCACTTCATATCAGATTTACATCATTTACCAAGTCCATCAAGTCAAGAATAACTTCATCAGGTGGATTGCCATCAAGGACAACACAAGTCAACTATCTCTTGTCTTCATCTTCATTCAATGGGTTGCCATCAAGGACAACATTCTGCATCATATTGCCAACAAAGGGTATGGATGATTGGGTGGCAGTTAGAGCTGGGGCTAAGGCTACAGTAATTGTAGGAGCTCAACAAGAAAAAGCAGCAGTAAGAGTTCAGCAATTAAGAACTCATCAATCAAAAGCAGAAGTAGAAGTTCAGCAATCAAGGAGGAGCAGTATCCAACAGTCAGAAGATAGATTAGATAGAGAAATTGAATTGATAAGAAATTTGATGGAGAAGGTGTCTCAGAGAGGAATAGTAGCAAGGAAACATAGAAATAGCAACAAGAGAAGGATAGTCACAGACTGTGACAGCCTAGCAAGTGGAAAAAGACAGAATAAGATATGGAAGCCTGGAGGAATGCAAAAGAAGAACATTGAAACATGTGACCAGTTGCAGAACAAAGTATGGGACCCGAGAGGTAAAGCTTTAAGGACACATGATCAGAAGATCATGAATCATTTGAACTTGGGGAGTCTGATGCAGGGGCATTAGGCCCAAGACAAGACTTTGTATATAAATAGACACAGGGGGTTTTATGTTTTCAATTTCCTATGTAGATTTTCATATTTGAGTGATTTTAATAAAATGTAGAAGGAATTGTAACTGCCCTCGAATGACTAGAGGACAGGAGAAGTTGGTTAGTTGGAGTGTGAAGAGTCAATTCAGTTATCTAGGAGTTAGGCTAAAATTAGGATTTGAGGAGTTGTCGAATCATTATAGGAAGCTGAATCGATTGATTCCCAATTTGTATAAAAATAAACCTCTGTGGCAGAGTCCTAAAGACCTACAGAGATCTGCATAGAGCTAGGGAGCCGAAGAGGAAAAATAGGAGAATAGAAGGTCATTAAAGTAGAATATCTAGCTGAGGACCAAAAGACTGTAAGTAATTTCCCTGTATAATTGAAGAAATTGTTCCATCATTACCTGTGCATTTGTCGATTTAGTTCTGTATGAGACTATTTTGGGACCTATGTAGCTAACTATATGAATGGCTTTACACTTTATAGACAACTGCGCAAAAGACAGTGTGATATATGCTCTATATTTGGGGTCAATTGTATTCTATGTGTCATTGAGAAAATAGACATTCATGTCAATGTTCTGATGTTTATTGAATGAGCGTAACTTGTTGAATTGAAGTTCTGAGTGTTGATTTATTGACGGGTAAATGAGATCTATTAAAAAGGGGTAATGGAGTTTCCACACTCCTTTGATGAATAACTGGAAAACCTTGGTAGAGTATTGGGAATTTGACCCTGAATGGCTAATTTCCTAATAGATGGAGGATATCTATCATGCTAAGGAGGAACTCTGTGATAGATTCGGGGATGATGCCCTGTGTTAAGGAATCATGAATGAAACGCAAAGGATTGGTAATAAACCTATGCATTGAATGGAGATGTGCGTTATAATAAGTATAAGTGCCATGTTGAAGTGTTGACGAAGCAAGGGTTAACATATGAGAAGGAGCGAGTGAAGAATAATCAAAGAATAGAATGAAAACGAATTTAAGAGGCAAATGGAACCTTGAGGGAGAAGGAGCGGAATCCGGAGCCGAAACACTGTTCAAATACCAGCCTTGTGAGAAGTGGATTTCGTGTGGATTAAAATTGGTAAGCTGAATCATGAAAAAAAACGCAATTCCATTAACTAGTTGATGCATGGCCACAAATGGTATTAGAATACCATTTATATCACGTCACTTTTGGGGATTAACCCTCGTACATGTTGATAGTGCGATATCCGTCGATGAGCGTCCATTTGAGGTTTGGAGCACGACTTAATATGGATCATTGGATCTGTTCCACAGTTAATCCAAGATGCATTATATGAATTGTGGCACCGTCAGACTGTAATGTCTATTGGCTTTTGTTTTAAATCAAATTCTGGAGCGTCAATACGGTAATACACATTGATGGATGTTCTGGATGTGGATGATCGAGAGGAATGATGGGATGCCTATCCCTAGCCTCATCCCGAGGAGACTCGCATGGGGTGGCCATATGGCCCCCTGCGGCTCCATTAAACATGTCATTACTTCGCCAGCTTCTGGTGCATTAACTCCTCCTTGCCGTCGAGTTCTAATTCACTTCTTGCTCTGTTGGTTGATGATGGATTTCATTTCAGGCGTTTCGAATTGCTCTTTCTCTGCTTGTATTCGCACTCTACATCCTCTAAGGAGTGCCTGCCCTGCTACTTGTGCCAAGCCAAGTGCTCGCACAAAGACAGGGCGATGTTTCTCTCTCTTCTGTTTCCTGGAGACCACGCTTGGTTCTCATTTCACTCAAAGCTCTTTCGGTTGTTCCAGTTCTTGTTTGCATTCATACTGTGACGACCTCTGTGGGTTTCCTCAGGCCCCTTTCTGCTCTTTGTGTCTCAAACCATCTCCAAATTGTGCTTACGGCATGCCTAGGCAGCGCCACCGGATGCGCTGTCGCCGGGGAGCCAACCGAGGCAGGCCAGCGCGCTCTCTTCCATCCACAAGCTCTGAAATAGAGACTTCCTCTGAGGATGCTATTTGGAGGCATTCTCCTTCCACTCGCAACCACAGAGGGCGCAACCACCATCCTGACTTGGCAAGAGCAGCTCAAACTACTCCGCATCCTTTTGCTGCTCCTTCCAGACCTGCTTCCCCTAGCCTACCTACTTCAGAAAATCTCTCCATGCGCCAAACCTCTCAGCGAGTAGAATTCTGCTTTTATTTCTCCTCAAATCAACCCAATGTATTCATCTTCGTAACAATCACTCTGAGAGAAGATATGCCCCTCGGTCCTCCTCCCATGCCTGGTCTGCTCCACCCTCCACCTGGTCTCAATCCCGCTCTGACCGCGCATGCTCCTGTGATACCGGTCGAACCCCCAGGTTCTGCTCTGCCTGACCTGCGCATTCATCTCATTCAGGTGGACGCGGGCCTCAAGCGCATATATGGCAAACAGAATGACAAGTTGGAAGAATCAGAAAGTGAATTTGGATGTCGTATAGTGGAGGAGCCGCCTTCTCCAGCTCACAAGCAGTAATTCCCGTTTGTCCTGATTAAATATGGTACACTCATTCTACTATTTTGGGAGATTTCATGTTTTTCTCTGGTTTACTACAGCAGCACCAGCTACTAGCTACTCTAGTATTTTCAGTTTTTACATGTTATTTGCAATGGAAAATGAACCGGTTTCCCTCTCAAGGGCGGTCAAACTCTTCTCAAAAGAACTAGTTTCCAACTTAGGGCAGTTTGTGATTTTGTTAAAGCATGGAAATCAAGCCCAGTCTTCAGGCTCCCACAGTTGAACTGAGGCAGTTTTGTAACAATATGTTTCCATAATAGAAATAGCATAATTTAGAAAGAAAAAAAAATACACATTGATGGATGTGAAATATAGGGTAAGTTAATATTGTGTGGGCCTAAATATTATTAGTGGTTAGCTTTTAATAAAATTCAAGGTTATGCCATATCCATTCCTACAATGAACCATTATATTTAGTGGGTTAATCATAAGTTCGAATATTTGGTTGAAGACCCGCCCGGAGGGTTTTATCATAAGGTTAAAAACCATTGATTGAAGAGTAAAGTCCCGCTCATGCAATTGGTTCTATGGGTTATAACTGTAGTGCAATTAAATTATAAGCTTCCGCATAGAAGAAATCCAGGTTGTGGTTTTATAATCAAAGTCTAATTCTGGTATATTGAGGAACCCTGCGTATGAAGATTAGAGGTAAAGGGCATATGATATGAAGGTCTTATAACCTTTGTAGAAACAGGTTCCACACATTTTGGAACAGTTGTATTATTCAATTGTCATAAAAATGGTTTTAAATCCAAGGTTCAAACAATTGTCCAATTAATTGTAACATTAGAGGTATTCAAAGGAGCTTCCGAAATTACGTAGTGAAATTTCTAGACTTTGGTTTGGATGTTTATTTAATTTGCCAACTCAGAAATTAGAAGGGTGTGAGTTTTCCCAAATTGCTTGAGATTTGTTTGGGAGAAAATTTGGGAAGAAGTTTTATATGCACAAGACAGTGAAAATGTGGGGAAACAGGGACTGTGGGTTTTACCCGGCATCATAGGGCCGAGATGGTGAAACTGCCCATTTCAAACCCACCAGTAGTAGATCTCGGATGGAGAGAGAGGGGGGGGGGAAAAACATTACATCGACTGTCGGGTGGAAGCAAGGTAAGGTGGATGAGAAGAGAGATGAGTGGAGTTTAATGAGGAGGGGATGTATGATGTGACAAGTTTTTTCGGGTAGTGGAGGATAATGCGATGGGGCGGTGGGGTAGGGGTGGATTTTCATTAAAATTAAACTTAGGGTAAAGGGCATATGATAAATTAAATCATATATGATAATATTTAAATTCCCGAAATTTATAGCATAGGCATTAATCATATGATATGGTGGAGTTGGTAATATAAAGTTTGAAGACCTTTTTTTATGATGTTTTAGAAATTAGGATATGTTCCAAAACAATTCTTTAGGCACCTTTTACTTGTACTGGGATTTCCAACCTAGTAGAAAACTGTTCTTTGCCCCTTTTAACCAACAGATCCTTTCGTGGAAATAAATGACCGCCATGGAATATTATTTTCAATATAAATGACCCAATAAAAAATAATTAGTCACCTTGTGATATTGTGAATTACAGGAGTCTAACACATACCACTTTATGAGCACCAAATAACACTATATTAGAAAAATTAATTTACTATTTGGGCTCCACATTTATGGGCTAGCAGAGCTTCAAAATTTCCATAGATTTAGTAATGAAAAGATGATAACATGTAAAGAGATCTCAATTATATGTAATTGGATATAACACCTTGAACCTGAAAAAAGAGAGATAACATAGACCATAAGTAAAGAGTCACCTAATTATTTATAAAAAACAAATAACCACAATGATTAGAGTCACTGCTAAATTGTCAATTAAACATCTTAACTTTTGATTTGATGGTTATTATTAGTTAAAAAAAATGCTATAATTATTGTCATTCATATTAATTGGCAAATAGTTATGATATTTGAATCGCATATTGATTTAGTATACTATGCATCTTCATTAATGTCATTTTTGAGTAATTAGCACACTTCACAACAATCTTGCACCTCACAAGGTTGTATGCTTACCTACCTTGCCTCACTACTCTAATATAGTAGAATTTTACCTCAATATTTTTTTTTCTTGAATGGAAATTATAATTATTTTCCAAATCATTAACACTCTAACCATCACATTGTAAGGGTATGGGTCATTGTTTGAAACCAATATCTCCATACAAACATTATAACAAAACCCCTCACTTAGAAACTTATTTAGAAACAATGTGCTCTACCTTTGTACTCGATTTGGGGTGAATCAATATTAATGTTGATTTAAACAATTATTTCCAATTTATATTTCCATTTACTTAGCAACCATTCGTGTGAACATTGCTCAAACTATTATGTAAACAAAAACATAAATAAATACATGAACCATGCATCGACATCATAAGAAATATACACATATGACACATATATTTTTATGTGGAAACCCATAAAGGGAGAAAACCACCAACATTTTTTGTTATGATGTAGATCAAAAACCACTAATCTAATCAAATCAATTTTTTCATTGGAAACCACTCACAAGAAGCATTGAATCCCTTATGTGTTTAACTAGCACCCACTAGGAAGAAACACCCACTCTCTCTTTGGTGGACATCTATTCATCTTACAAGAACCACTAACTCCTTGATTTTGTAAGCACTCACTTTTAGGAGGCACCAACCCCCAAGATTTTATTCAGACACCCACTTAGATGGAAGCACTGACTTCTTGATGTGCAAGCACCAACCTTTCGAACTTGCAAACAACTATTTCATGGGATTTTCAAACTATATCCACATGTACTTTGTGCACTAGACTTTCTACACTCTTCTTTAGCTCTAAATTAAGCTGATATGTCACAACAACTCAACTCAACATCTCTTCCTTTTTTATCTCAACGACTCTCTACCTTCAACATTGTGGCATCTCATTTTCACTTGGCATAGAGGGTTCAACAAAACGCATCTTTTTTCAGCTCTCGGCCCTGTTAATACACTCTCCGGGCATACTCTCAACTTCTTACACTCTAGGCTCAATTAACTATGCTTAGTCTCTTTAGATTCCATATGACCTTACACAATATTGGCCTGAACAATCCTAAGGGATAAACAAGCTCTCACCCTCAGCTCAACACTCATGCATGTTTCAAGTTTTTTTTTAATTTTCAATATGTAGGCCAACCCCATCTTCATAATGGTTGCACCTTTTTTTAGTCATCAATATTTTTCACTTGTTGATGATGACTAGTTGTTAAAGCCAAGTTTTCTAGTAGCTGATCTCCAATATGTCAAACTTGTCAGATAGAAAACACCCATAAATTTTTTTTCCCTCCTACCTTTTTAATCAGCCCATGATGAGATAAAACCTCATTTTCAAGCCCTATCTAGCCTCAGCCATACAAACTTGTCCATCAGCTCCAAAGAGAATACTCCAAATCTATCCAAAAAGTCTCCCCTAAGTTAGGCAGTGGCGCTTTAGGCAATCCTCCCTTGGAAAATTATCCTAAATCCAAAAGAACCTCTATATAATATCAACCAGTCCTAGATGACCTTCCTATTCTGCAAATAAGATTGTTTACACCCTTAGGTCGCGCCACTAATAAGCCTTGATGTCTCAGCAATACATATGCCACATGTTAAATTTATGTTAGGTAGACTTACAGTGTTTCAATGTCTCTTTCAAGAGCAGAACTGTACCAGTGTTCCAGAAGACATTATTAAATGCAACATGAGAAGACAGTTGCTTCTCATGTGGTTTTGAGCCTAGGATGCAGCTACAGGATAGAGAGTTATTTCAATAAGCTCCTACAAACATAGTCAAAGGTTAGTAACTTACGAATAACAAGAAATACTCTGTAGATACTAACCAGGCTGCCTCTGTTTGTCTAAAGATGCATAAAGGTATTTTGACAGTAGGATTATATTTCTCAGATAAATGCCCTTCATGGCATATTGTAAATTTGTCACTTTTATTTGCTTAAGCATGAATAGTAAGTGAAAGGAAAGATAACCCTGTTTGAAAGCAGATTAAATGGCATCACTGAGAAAACCTCCTCCATACATGAGCAGAGGGTTGAAAGACTGAGAAAACCTCCTCCATACTTGAGCAGAGGGTCAGGTCATTGGTTGAAAACCTCCTTCATTTTACAAGAAAAGGGTTTGACAATGTGATAAAGGCCTCATTCATCTAAAAATCAGAGGGAAAGGAACAGAGGTATGAGCTCATTTAAAGGGCACAAAGCTAACAATGATTGCAAACTGCCTGAAGAACTTGTTTAACACCTGGTATCCAATAGATGAAGACCACTAACACAACAGTGGTGTTTCAAATATTGACTATAGTTTTCACTGAATAGAAAATGTTGTTAAAAACAGAGGGAAAGCAGTGGTGTTTTAAAAGGTGCTTATATGAGTTTCACTGTTAAAACATAGAATTGAAATGCAGTGTGAAGCTAATTGGATGATTATGAATGAAGAAATGTTGCTAAGTAAATGGCCAAGGAAGTAAAACAATCTTGGTTTTAAACTAACTTCTTCTAATAAGTGCAAAGAAAACCACTAACAGTTGTTCATGGATATTCTTCATTTGGTTAAAACAGGGGTTGAAAAGAGCCCAGGAATTTGTCAAATATAGGCCTCCTTCATAAACAGGTAAAATGGCTTACCATTGTTTGAGGATGAAAAGCATTTATTTCAGTATGGCAAAGATTTCGAAAGGGACTGCTCTCAAAAAAGGTGAAATGAATGAAAATTCACTATTCTTACAGACCTCCTTCATAGAGGAACAAAGGGACAGCCTTCCCATGTTTACATTTCAACTTCAGCTCATCATCCCCTGCTATATCTCTGTAGAATTTGAAGACTAGATTACTTTGGCAATCTAAGGTTAGTCATTTGCCTTGATGGTGGAGACTATTTGTAGCAGAGCTTTTCACTTGCAGTTTCAAATGATGTTTCAAATAAAAGAGATAAATTACCCATCCTAAAATACCAGCCTTGCAAGTTATTGATATAGACCAAGAATAGTTTTATTACTGCACTTGTGAAGTTCAGGATGGACAGGTTCTTAAGGTTTTTGATTGCTGTGATTGGCACACATAAGCCTCTGTAGATATTTTTGTCTTTGATGCCTGAAGAGAAATTTTATAAACCCTTGTTGTTGAGCCTATACAATGGGCATGATAAACCATCAAACACCATAACAGTTGGTTTGTAAACTTGAAAATGGCCTCCCTCACAAAAGGCAGAGGAGTTTTTTACAAAAAAATTTGAAGGTTAAGCAACAGCCTCATGTCAATGAGTATTCTCAGGTGAAAGTTTTTTATGAGGTCCCAAAGGAAATACGTGTTTTAAAGGAGCAAGGAGGTCTTCAAAAGTATAAATTCGTGCTTCATTTTTTGTTTAAAACCAAAAGCCTTTTCAAAAGGCCTCCAAAATCCTCACAAAGAAAATTTCAAAGGGTGTTGGCTTTTTCGACTATAAAAGGAGTTATTGACCATTGGAAAAGCTTCATTATGCATTTCAAAATGCAAGTAGCATTCCCCTAAGCTTCCCACTAGAGAAAACGAGAAGTTCGAGAAAAATTCAGAGTTTTTTGAGGCTTAAAGCCTGCGTGGCGCGCCTGTAACGCCGGTCACCACTGCCCGATGGCCAAGCCGACAGCTCACACGGTGCGACGCTCTTCCATCTGAATGTGCCGCTCAATCAAAAGACACTTGAAAAACATATTTGAAGCTACCAAATCGATCAAACAAGGCTCGTGAAGGATTTCCAAGGTATTTTCCACTTCTCCTCTTGGAAAATTTCAAAGAGTGAAAAGGTGTTTACTGTGTTTTTCCATGAGAAGGAAATAGTGCCTAAAACCACTTCATCATATGAAAACTATGAAATAGAAATTGATTAGGAGGGAAGTGTTTTTGAACAAAAACAAAGTTTCTTACGGCTATAAATGACACAGACCATTTCAAGTGATATAGGAAAGTGTTGAAACAATCTTAAGGAGCCCTTATTGTTTTCCAAAAATAGTGATAGTGAAGGAGTATGGTTCTAAAAGATGAAGGTTGTGTATATGAATAAAAAATCATTTTTATGATATGTTATAGCAACTCTATGCATCTAACATAGTTAAAAGAAGAAAAATTTGTGTTTGAAGGTCCCAAAGTCAGTCTAGAAAGATGTTCTTCTTCTTGTGTTGAGGAGAGGGCCTATAATTGCTGAAGGTGTCCCGGCAGTGGTAAAAACAAAATTAATCCCTATCTACAAAATCTAAGGTGAAACAATGTTTATAATCTGAAAGCCTTGTCATTTTGAAAAAGTCCTCTCTCTGTGATGAAACAAGCCAAATCTGTGCAACCTCTATAAGTCCCAAAAGCAGAGTGTGTGAGAGGTTTTTTCAAAGTTAGTTGAGAGTGTTTTTCTCTATCTTTGTAAGGAAACAGTGAATAACAAGAAGAGTTTTTTTTGGGGAAGGGTGTCTTGCTTCTATCAAAACACAAGGAGATCTTTTTTCTAACAAGAAAGACACAGATACCTCTTTTCAATACCTTGCCCAAACACAGTAACAAATTGACTGTGTGCTTTTTATTTTGAAAAATACTTGTTGTTTGGCATAAAAAGACAAAACAGTGACTGATAAGAAGGACAGAGGTGTGGTTGAGAAAAAAATTTCAAGGGCCATTTGAGACAGTTTGGTTTTGCAAAGAACATTCAAAACAAAATTCCTCCCAGGCAAGACAGTAGGAGTGGCCTTCAAGGAGGTTTGAGCATGTTTCCACTGAAGAGGTAAATGCTCATCCATCAGTCTTGTTTAACTTCCATGAGGTTGGGTGTCTAGAGTTTTGTCAAATGGTGTAGGAGGTGAAAATTTATTCCCCTTTGACACATCTTTGTGCTTTGAGGTTTCAAGAGAAGCACTTTCAGCTGGAAGGCTTGGATTTCAAGTTCTCTCCAAGGTCCATTTCCAAGGCCACCAAAATCCCTTATGTCAGAGAGAAGTGGTTTAAACAAAGCCACCTGGACTCAGAACAATACAAGCCTTTTTTGAAGCCTGAGCATAGAGATTCATGTCCATCCATTTTTCCCTTCTCATATCTATTGACTAGTTACACCCCCCTCATGAAGATAATCATGAAATACTTCACTTGCAAGGGAAGATTCTCCCAATTCTATGCCTATCATGTCCGGTTGCTCATGCATTTCACAAGAGCCAAATTGTTAAATCTCCCTTTCTTCCTACATAGAAGTATTGAGAAAATGGCCTCCACTGTTTAGAAAAAACCTCCTTCTCAGCAGACAGCCTGCCTTTTCCATCACTCCCTCATCAAGGTTATCATTCTTCATCAGCTTGAGAAGAAAGAAATCTCTTGGGATACTTTCATTACACATCCGTATTTTGCCACTGTCCCTTCATTTCATACATCTCCTTCACCTTCCACTCACCATCCTTCACCTTCTTCAAGAAAGCCCATTCCCAAGAATCTCAAATTCCCCATTGAACAAGAAAAAGAGCATGATGAGAAAGAAGAGCATGAGCAAGAGGAGGAAGATGATGATGAGCAGCATCATGATGAAACAGGGCAGCAAGGGGAAGAAGAACACAATGAGCCAGAGTAGCATGATGAAGAAGGGCAAGGGGAAGAAGGGAATGATGAAGAGGAAGATGATGATGAGAAACATGATGATGAACAAGTGTAGCACAGTGAGGGTGAGCAGCCTCATGAAGAAGAAGGGCAGCATGATGAACAGGTACAACACAGTGAGGAAAGGTAGCCTCATGAAGAAAAACACAGTGATAACATACACCACAATGATGAAGAGAAACACCATGAACAAGCTCAAAACAGTGGCAAGAATGATGAGGAAAGTGACAAGGGCAAAGAGCCAATAGAGCATGTGCTAGCTGCCTCTCCTAGGCAAGGGGCCATGCTCTCTTCTCCAAAAGTGGCCAAGTCCTGTACATCAAGGAAAGGGGTGCCTAAAGTTGTAACTCCAAATGTTACTAGGGCCCTCTGAAGCAAGGGAAAATTTCCCAAGAAGCCCATTGTCGAATTTCCCAAGAGGAGGAAGACTAAAATATCCACCCAAAGCAAAGGAAAGGAGAAAGAAGAAAGTAGCCATGAAAAGGAGAGGGACTTTGACATAATTCAAATTCAAAGTGATGATAGTGACAATGAAGCCCGAATCCTTGAAACTCTCTTAATCAATGGAGAAAACCAAATCTATGCTTTGAGGACTGATCTTGAGAGGGCTAGAAACTTCAATCACTTTTTGCAAATTCAAAACAAACAGATGAGTTTCCATATGGCGGTATATGAGACACGTGCCATCAAATACAAAAAAGAGGCCTCCAAAGCACAAGTGATATTGGAAGAACTCATGGGTGAGTTCGATGAGAGCGAAGATGAAGATCAGCCCATGAGAAAGAGGCCAAGAACCATGGGGCTCAAAAGAGCCCTTAAGAAACAAAAGGAAGAAGAATCTGCCCTTCTCCAATCTACCCCTCTCACTACATTGTTTGCACAAGAGATAGAGAAAAATCGAGAAGCACGGCTTGAGAGGGTTAATGATCACTTGGAGAAGCATTTTGAGAAGGAAAATAGAGACTTGGACCTTCAACTAAGGATGACCAGGAATTATAAGATACTCAATCGGTTTTCCCAGTGGAAATTGAAGGCCACTCAGGAAAAACTCGAGGCTAAAAGGAAGCGCCCGGCACCAAAATTGAGGAAAGACACCTCAAAGCTCCAATTTTAGCCTCAGCTTCACAGCATGTTTCTGAAACCCCTTGAGGGTCATGCTCGCCAAATTGGGCGAAATTCGACAAATTTTGGTTTTTTGTCATTTTTGGGTTTTTGGCTAAAACTCAAGGGCATAGCCATTTCAGTTTGGGGCATCCTAAAAGGATGAAAATGGTATCATTGGATGCCATAATTTCAGGGGCATATACTCAACAATTTTCAGATCAATTGAAGATCATTTTCTCCCCCAAAATGGTGAAAAACACTTGCTTTTTCTACACTCTGCCCCGTTTATCAACAAGGCCTATTTTTTGGGTTTTTACACATAGGTTAGTTTTTGGATGACTTCCAGTGGTCATTTTGGAGAAAACTATGTATTTTCAGAAAAAAGACACTCAGAGCTTTCCAAAGAGCCGTCACAGGCCTCGTTTCTACATCGGGAAGGCCTCCAAAAGTTGCCGGCAAGTCACAGGACTTTCTGCTGATATATTTCTTGAGTATTTTTGTACATGATTAGTTATGAAAATTCAATATATTTCCCTTTTTTAGCATTTTTGAGATATTTTATTAGATATTTTGTGCCTTGGGCTTTGCAAAGCCTCAAGGAAAAAATCAGATATTTTGGATGGGCCAATGAGATTGCAAGTTGAACCAAGAGGTTTTCCTCACTTTGGCCTATATATTCCAAAGGCTTTCATTGTAAATAAAGTTGAACTTGATGAATAAAAGAAATATATGGTTATACAAGCTTGGAAGAAACACTTCTCTCATGCATTTGGAGAGTTTCTTTAGTGCTTTTGGATGATGAAAGAGGATTGTTGTTGGATTCCATGACTTGGTAGAATGGTTTAGTGTCTCTCTCTCTATTTTGTTTCTTAGCTTTCATTCATAATTCCATGTTCTTGCTTGCTATAATACAGTAGAGAATAGATTTGAGACATTCCCTTGGAAGCACCTCAAATTTCCTGTTTCTTTATAGCTTCTATGTTTTCTTCCTTCTTAGTCATATCAAAGAATCCTTGATTTCTCTTTGATAACTGAAGAATATTGTTTTCTTGTTTCATTTATGGTTTTATGCGTGCTAAGTATGATTCACGGTATGCCCTGATTACTCATGGCTAGTCACATCTCCACCTATGAAACCTCTCTTTGATTGATTAGATTGTCATGTGTTGAACCAAGGAGGTCTTGTATTGATCTTGCCCTTTGCCTAAAACTATGCAATATTGCTTCAAAGTGCCCAATAGCTTGAAATACTATGCTTAGGCATTCCTTCATAGTGATTTGATTTGTTTTTTTGTCTTAAATTTATTTCCCCAAAGTTTGATAGCCATTTCCTAAAGTTAGAGAGTCATTTATCTCTATGCATGGCTTGAATGTTTATTTCTATGCATTGATCAGTTTATAGTTACATTCCTCATGATTAATGGTTAGCCCTACCCTGTTTATGTCAGCTATTAAACTATTTATGTTTGAAATAATTTTTTCTTCACAAATTTGATGTCCACCTCACTCCATTTTACCCAAAGATCCATTTTACCTCGAATCAAATCATCCCTTCAACAACCTTATATCACCATATGACAGCTTTCTTGACCTTTTCAACCCCATAGCCCAGTTGATCTGACATTTTTTTACCTATCTTAGTCTTTGATTAGTTCATACCTCAGAACCTAAAAACCAAAACCAAAAAACTACTTCATAACTAGCCTAAAATCAAGAGCACAATAAGAAAACACACAGATATCCCTTACACAAATAGAGAGAGCCCTCTTTGAGTCTGGGAAGGCTAGGTCCTTGGGCTCCAAAGACTGGTTTGATGTTACACTTTCATTTGGCTTGCCAATCAGCCAAATCACAGGACACTGACATAATGGTGATCACAGTGGGACCCTGAGTGATAAACAAACTTAGATTCCCTAACCTTCAGAGACCTTTGAGAATACTATCTTGTGGACTTATCCCACCGCTCACTAACATAATGGATATCACGGTGGGACTCTAAGTAACAAACAATCTTAGATTCCCTAAACATTCTAGCAGCCTTAAGAATAATATCTGATTGACTTATCCCACCGCTCACTAACATAATGGCGATCACGGTGGGACCTTCCAAGTTACTGACAATCTAAGTGCTCCTTAGTAACTCTCGAAGTCTTAATCAAACTTAGAAAACTTAAGTGTTGTTTGAAGAGTAGAAGTTATATTTTTCACCATCTTAGAAAAATTATGATTCGGTTATAGGAAACTCTTCCAAACCTCATAGGCTACACAAAAACTCAGAAAACCCCAAAACATTCCCAGATTGGCTTTTCCCCAGTTATTGGTGGTGGACCATAGCTACATATTTACAAAACAACCAAGTTCCACCTGGCGACTCCACTAGCCTCCAGTAGGCCAAAAAACTCCATAAAAAACCAAAAATTTCATAAACCACACCTTTATGTTGACTCACCCTTTCCGAAAACTTTAAAATTATGGTGCAAACTCTGTAATCAGTGACAAACTAGGTATAACTTAGCGATTCAGAAGACTTCACCTAAAACATAGGAGATAAACAGAAATCATCTTGCAAATAGAACCATTAGCTTTTCCAAATAGCTTAGAAAACTGTTGAGACCAAGTGAATCACTCTTCCTTGCAAGTCTTCATCTCAAATTTTTCTAGAAATTTTTTTCCCGAGAGCATCTTTGATAAGTGTTGGTGGTGGACCATAGTTCTCACAGAGATCCACCTGGCGACTCCACTAGTCCTCAATTTTGTTTGACCATCCTTCACATTAGTAAACCCCTAGAGAGGTCATCCATCCGAAACAATCACAAATACCATCCTCTCTAAACGCTAGATTCGAAATCTGGCTTCACAAAGAATCAACATTAGATCTCATCCAGACCCAAATCCCCATATCATAGAAGATGACCCAGAGAAGATTCTGTGGAAAGCTTCCAAAACTAGAAATTTAGCTACCGATAGGTCCATCCGTAAAGAAAGATCAGTACCTGAACACCTCACAGCCTTGCAGGATTCCCCATTTGACTTAAAATCAGCAAAAACCCTTTTTAGAAGAAAGTCACAAAGTAAGGTAAACTTTGATGATCTTAAGCCCCTAGATCTGCCATAGAGTCCTAGTAGAGAAGCCTCGCCTACTACACCTCCCGAATTTCAGCTTCTCCATCACTTTGGCTCCTACCATCCCAGATATTCTCAAAATCAGATCACTAGTCCAAGTACATTCGCCACACCCATCCAAACCACTACTGTTCAAAACACCTCAACTCATACTACAAGCCTTCATTTTGTAGATCATCCATTAGCTCCTGCCATGGTATCCTGGTATTCACCCTTGGTGTTGCCACACCCTTTGGCTCCCTTAAAAAATGACTATCAATTCAAAATCCTGCACTTTAACGGAGTTGAGACTACCACAGCTCAACAACATGTAGATAGAATTAGCGATGCCTTTGAATACATGGAACTAGAAGACGAGACCATCAAAATGAGGATGTTCACCCAAAGCCTAGGCGGAGAACCCAAAAAATGGTTTAAGAGCTCAACTCCAAACAGCATCCATGATCTCCCAGAACTCTACCAAACTTTCATAAACAAGTGGGAAATCCAAAAGAAACCCATTCAAATCCTGTCAAAGTATAACAATCTAAAATGGGAAAATGGGTAAAGTGTCCAGGGACACCGCACTAGGTTCAACAGTGTTTATAATTCCCTCCCACCTCACTTCAAACCTCCACTTGGCTCAGCCTTAGCAAAATTCCCCGAAGGCTTTGACCCAGACATGACTTTTCAACTCAGAGCCAAAGACCCCCCTACCTTAGAGGAAATGCAAAAAGTGGCCATAAATGCATAAGCCAATTTAGCTTAAAAGAAAGCTAGGATAAAATCAGAGAAGAAGGTTACATACCGTGACGAAGTTACCCCTTCAGTATCTTCCTTAGACCCTAGAATAAATGCCCTGATTAAAAACATGGCAAGAATGTGGGAAAAAATGAGTGAAAAGACACCTCTTAGGGACAACCAGCCAAACCCTCCAAACAGGAACCGGAACCAAAACTTTAGGAAAGAACAACCTCAAAACAAACTGAGGGAAACTGACCAACAGATTATGCAATCCTTTAATGAAAACTATGTTGACGAGGATGAGAGGGATACATAACCCATTGATGAAAATCATTTTAACCTTATAGGTTCTGATAGCGAGAGTGAGGTTTAGCTTATAGAAGAAGAACATGCTTTCTTCTCTCTGAATCAAAATGAAACCAACTATGAAGATCCCGAAGATCCCGCTATAGAGTTTTAGAATGCCATAATAGAAGCTCGCAGGCAATATGATCTCAGGAGTAGAAAAAACCAAGACAAATCCAAGAAAATGAGCTCAGACACTGCTGTTACTAAAACCCCTGATAACATCCTTAAAAAAGCAGTGGATAGCAACAGAATTGTGGTCAAGAAAACTGACCCAAAAAAAGATAAATTTATTCAGAAAATTTTTGGCTCAGATTCCCCTAGTACCTCCACCAAGATTCCCGAGATGGTTGTGCCGAACAAAATCCTAAACCAAAGTCAACAAATTAAAAACATAGAAAAAATCATGGCTGAAAAAACTGAAAAAAAACTATCCAAACTACAAGTGCCTTTTAGTTTTGAAGGGGAAATTGTGAAAATAAAAATAACCATACCCTTTACTGAACTAATAACTGTAGATAGGTATAGATCTCAATTCTTCAAAGTTTTTAACATAGGAAAGGGGGCAGACACTTTAAATCTGGCTGATGACAAACCTGAGCTTTTATTCGGCCCCGAAATAGAAGGTGAAAACCAAGAAGGAACTGTTTCCCCTTTCTATGTAAGCTTGAACATCCGAGATAAGATATTACACAACGCCCTGTGAAATTCTGGTGCCTCCCATAACCTTATGCCTAAAGCAGTCATGGAGAATCTGGGTCTAGAGGTAACTAAACCATACAAGGACCTGTACTCATTTGATTCAAGTCGGGTCAGATTCTTAGGCCTAATAAAGAACCTGGGTTTTGCCTTAACACAATTACTAGTGAAAAACCTGGTCATGGACATGGTAGTGGCCGATATTTCTCCTAAGTATGGAATGTTGTTATCAAGATCATGGGCTGCCAAAATACAAGGTAACCTTCAAATGGATATGTCATTCGCTACCATCCTGGTTTTCAACCAAACTAGGAGGCTGTAGTGAGAAACTCACATGAAATACATGGTTAGCAACCGGGATAGGCCAAACAACACTCCCATTTATTCTATTCACTCCGATTTGGATTCTTTTATCTTATACAATGAAATTGATATAAGTGTGCAGATAGAAGAAAATGAAGAGAATCTCAAACCATCACAACAAAACTTCCCATCCCCAAATGAAGAAATTAATGACTAAAGCTCCAAGAAACCTGAAAAGAAGCTTAGTATCATATATGAAAAAGAGACTCTTTGGAGTGTAAGCTTTGATGGTTCTTCTAGAAAAACTGGTTCAAGGGCCGATATCTGGATACACAATACTAGTGAAGGCCATTCTTTCATATTAGAATTCCAATGTACTAATAACATTGCGGAATATGAAGCCCTTCTCCTTGGGCTGCACATACTTAAGGACTTAGGCACTAAGAAAATATCAACCCAAGGAGATTCAGAACTTGTAATTAGACAAATAAAAGTTGAATATTTGGTAAAAAACCCAAGACTAAGAGAATACAGGAATGCAGCTTTATACATCCTCAAAACCTTCGAAAAATATGAACTCACTTATATTCCTAGGGTTCAAAATAGCCTAGCAAATGAGCTCACCTTTGCTGCAAGCAATGGCCAAATACCATGTCTAAGTGAGCAATACAGTATTCAGTTCAAACATCGCCCTAAAGTACCAGATAATATTGACCATTGGCAAATATTCAAAGATGACGATCAAATTGATGATTTATTACAATCTAGGAATGAATTTGAAGTAACCAAAACAAACTTAGAAAATGAAGAAAAGAATCCTGGCAAAAATCAAGATCAAGAGCCAAATTTACTTTCTTAGACAGATTTAAACTTGGTAAATCATTCATATGAAACTGAGATAGGAGAGGACATAGACCAAAGGGAACTTGAAGTCTTACACTGTGAAAATGACACCACACCCAAAGGGCTTGCACCTTTAGAAGAATTGTTTGATTTTAACAATGTGGCCAAAAAACCAAAAATGGAATCTACCGAGGTTGACATAGAATAATATAACATAGGAAGCCCAGAAGAACCAAGAAAGATCAAACTATCGAAAACCCTCCCTCCTCACATAAAACAGAAGTACATCAAGTTGTTTAAATAATTTAAAGATGTGTTCACATGGGGATACCAAGATTTGAAATCATATGACACAAGCATCATTCAACATAAGATTCCCCTTAAAGAAAACCAGAAGCCTTTCAAGCAGAAGTTAAGAAGAATAAACACATTCTTACTACCTTTGGTTGAAAAGGAAATCAAAAAGATGTATGATGCTAGATAATAGTGTTCCTTAGGTACTCTGAGTGGGTTTCAAATCTAGTATCAGTTAGGAAAAAAACTGGTGAGATAAAACTTTGTATTGATTTCCGAAACCTAAATAGAGCCTATTTAAAAGAAAACTATCCATTGCCCAAAATAGATCACATACTTTAGAAGGTAGTAGGTGCTAAAAGGATCTCATTACTTGATGGTTTTTCTGGTTACAACCAAGTACTGGTGTACCCCACTGATCAACACAAAACAGCTTTCACCACACCTTGGGGCATTTTCATGTACGTTAAAATGCCTTTTGGATTGATGAGTGCTGGCGCCACATTCCAAAGAGCCATGGACATAGCCTTTTCAAAAGAAATAGGTTATTTCATAGTCATATATCTAGACGATATCACAGTATATTCCAAATCAGATGAAGAGCACCTGATTCACTTAAGAAAGCTTTTTAACAAATGTAGAAAATATGGTTTATCCCTAAATCCCAAGAAAACATTTTTCAGTCTCAAAGAAGGAAAACTCCTTGGTCACATCATTTCAGAAGAAGGAATAAAAATATACCCCTAAATAATTGAAGGTTTATTACAAATAAGCCACCCCAGAAACATAAAGGAGCTGCAATCCTTTATCGGAAAGATTAATTTCTTAAGAAGATTCATCCCAAATCTTGCCGAACTTCTAAGAGATATCACAAACATGTTGAAAAAAAAGGTCAGGGTTAAGTGGACTACAAAAGCCAAAAAATATTTCGAATTAGTCAAAAAAGCCCTAACAGAAACATCGGTACTGATAAGTCCCAATTTTACCAAAGATTTTTACATTTTTTCATTTGCCTCTAAACACACAATAGCTATTGTATTGTTACAAAAGAACGCAGCAGGGCAAGAACAACTCATTGCCTTTTTTATCAAATTCCTAAGAGATGCTCCCTTGAAATATAACATCATGGAAAAACAGGCATTCACATTGGTAAAAGCACTGAAAGATTTTCAAGTTTACATCTTGCATTCTCATATCATTGCTTTTGTTCCTAACACCATTATCAAAGATATATTAAATGAAGATCCCAATAGTAAAAGGGGGAAATGGATCACTATGATATTAGATATGACTTAGAAATCTGACCCACCAAACTGGTTAAAGGTCAAGGACTTTCAAGACTAATGGCTGAAACTAACCTCCAAGCATTAGATATAAATTTTGTTGATACCTTAGAAGAACAGGAAGAATGCACAACCCCTCATGTTGAACAAGTGTTTTTAGATTCACCTTGGTATGTGGATATTATTTATGTATTATTTTATCTGAATGCTCCTCCAACTTTATCAAAAAAAAAAGCAAGATTTCTTAAACAAAAATCTTTAACGTTTTGCATTATAGATGGAGTTTTGTATTGGAAAAATCCCACTGGTATGCTGCTTAAATGTTTGCTTGAGTCTGATGCAGAGAAAATTATGCACGAAATGCATGAAGAAGAATGTGGAGGTCATCTCTACTGGAAAACCACAGCGAAAAAAATCCTCAGAGCTGGTTATTATTGGCCTACCTTATTTCCTGACACTCACAAACTAGTTATGACATGTCATAAGTGCCAATTTTTTTACGACAAGAAAAAGCTTTTACCTTTTCCCTTACATCCCATCATAGTTGAAAGACCCTTCTAGCAATGGGGTAGATTTTATTGGGGAAATTCACCCTTCTTCGTCTGCTCAACATAAATGGATCCTTACAACCACTGATTACTTTACCAAGTGGATATAAGCCATACCCTCCAGGAACGCCACCGATTCAGTCATCATTAAGTTCCTAGAAACCAACATCCTATCTAGATTCGGCTGTACTAGAAAGATCATTACGAATAACGCTACTGCCTTTTCCTCCAAAAAAACGGTTGACTTATGTTACAAATATCACATTTAATTAGGACATTCCACAGTTTATTACCCTCAAGGTAATGGCTTAGCCGAGTCCTCTAAAAAAAACCTATTCAACATCATAAAAAAACTTCTGGAACAAAATCAAAAGGCATGGCATGGAAAACTAGTACACGCACTATGGGCTGATAGATTAACCACCAAAAAATCAATAGGTATGTCTCCCTACCAACTAGTTTATGGCATAAATTCCATTTTCCCAACATCTTTAGGGGTTCCAGTAATGAAGCTATTGCAGGAAGTTCAAATAGAAGAAAATGACATGCAAAGGAGGGTAAATCAAACTATCCATTTACAAAAAACAAGAGAAGAAGTTTACCAAAAGGCTCAGTTAGCGCAAGACAAAATAAAACAGATTTTTGACAAAAGGACCAAGGAAAATGATTTTTAGATTGGGGACAAAGTGCTAAAATGGGATTCTAGAAGAGAAGAAAAAGGTAAACATGGCAAGTTTGAAAACTTATGGAAGGGGCCTTTCATCATCAGCTCAGTTAGTGGAAACAATGCCTTTTTCCTGCAAGAACTTGATGGAACTAAAACTTTTGGAGGTCCTATGAATGGCAGGACATTAAAGAATTATTTTGTCAAGAGCTCCAATTTTAAAACATTTTCAATCATTGTATATACCATTGTTTGAAAAATAAATCAAAAACAAAAAATTCAAAAACAATAGAAAAATAGAAAAAGAGGGCAGTTTGAAAAATAGAAAGAAAGCCCATGTTAAAAAAAAATAGTCATTTGGAAAGCGCGCAAGTCTAAATTCTGCTACTAGTACTCAAATGACTTGTTCAGTTATCTAGCCTAATCATAACTGAACATGTTTTAAATCTATTTGCTGATAAGTTAGTGAGTGGAAAAGATGGTCAAAATTGTGTAATCTTGACTTATCAAAGAGAGTAGATTAAGAAAAGATACTGGTTCCACATGCTCAAAATAGAACCAAAGAGGAAAGCAGGGATGAATGAAAAATTGTGTATCCTAGCCTTGTTTTTCTAGATTTCATTTTATGAAAAATAATATTTGTGTGTAGCTTGTCTTTCATGCCAAAAGTACATGAAAAATCAGACTGTCTAATCCTGATTTGGTCATTTTTCAATTTCATGTTTTAGATTAGAGAATAAAATCCTGTCAAACAACTTAACCTTGATAGTCGATCTAGCATAGGTAGAGAAACAAAGGAGTTCATCAGCTTAATCTAAACTCCCAACGGATATAACTGTAGAACTAGATAGCGTCATTTTTCAAAAATACTATGTCAAAGGGTTGCTAGTCCAAATGCACCCAAAAGAAGAAAAAATGTTAGGAAATATAGTGGGGTAGGTAGAAATATCATTGATGCTAATCATGTTGTCAATTTTCAGAAATAGCATCAAGGAAGAAAGAAATTTGCGCCAATGGATAAAGGCACTGGTCTTCAAAGAACCAAGATCTAAAATTCTGAACACCTCCTGAAAAGGAGCTGCCCTCCCCAAATGGAGCCACTGTTAGTCATCAATATTTTTCACTTGTTGATGATGACTAGTTGTTAAAGCCAAGTTTTCTAGCAGCTGATCTCCAATATGTCAAATTTGTCAGCTAGAAAACACCCATAATTTTTTTTTCCCTTCTACCTTTTCAATCAGCCCATGATGAGATAAAACCTCATTGTCAAGCCCTATCTAGCCTCAGCCATACAAACTTGTCCATCAGCTCCAAAGAGAATACTCCAAATCTGTCCAAAAATTCTCCCCTAAGTTAGGTAGTGGCACTTTAGACAATCCTCCCTTGGAAAATTATCCTAAAGCCGAAAGAACCTCTATCTAATATCAACCAGTCCTAGATGACCTTCCTATTCTGCAATTAAGCTTGATTACACCCTTAGTTCATGCCACTAACAAGCCTTGATGTCTCAGCAATACATATGCCACATGTTAAATTGATGTTAGGTAGACTTACAGTGTTTCAATGTTTCTTTCAAGAGCATAAGTGTACTAGTGTTCCAGAAGACATTATTAAACGCAACATGAGAAGACAACTGCTTCTCATGTAGTTTTGAACCTGGGATGCAGCTACAGGATAGAGAGTTATTTCAATAAGCTCCTGCAAACATAGTCAAAGGTTAGTAACTTATGAATAACAAGAAATACTCTGCAGATACTGACTCGGCTACCTCTATTTGTCTAAAGATGCATAAAGGTATTTTAACAGCAGTATTATATGTCTCGAAGAAATTCCCTTCATGGCATATTGTAAATTTGTCACTTTTATTTGCTTAAGCATGAATAGGAAATGAAAGGAAAGATAACACTGTTTGAAAGCAGATGAAATGGCATCACTGAGAAAACCTCCTCCATACATGAGCAGAGGGTTGAAAGACTGAGAAAACCTCCTCCATACATGAGCAGAGGGTCAATTCATTGGTTGAAAACCTCCTTCATTTTACAAGCAGAGGGTTTGACAATGTGATAAAGGCCTCTTTCATCTAAAAAGCAAAGGGCCAGGAACAGAGGTATGACCTCATTTAAAGGGCACAAAGCTAACAATGATTGCAAACTACCTGAAGAACTTGTTTAACACCTAGTCTCCAATAGATGAAGACCACTAACACAGCAGTGGTGTTTCAAAGATCGACTATAGTTTTCACTGAATAGAAAATGGTGTTAAAAATAGAGGGAAAGAAGTGGTTTTTTAAAAGGTGCTTACATGAGTTTCACTGTTAAAACACAGAATTGAAATACAGTGTGAAGCTAATTGGATGATTATGAATGAAGAAATGTTGTTAAGCAAATGGCCAAGGAAGTAAAACAATCTTGGTTTTAAACTGACATGATCTGCTAATAAGTGCAAATAAAACAACTAACAGTTGTTCATGGATATTCTTCATTTGGTTAAAACAGGGGTTGAAAAGAGCCCAGGAATTTGTCAAATATAGGCCTCCTTCATAAACAGGTAAAATGGCTCACCATTGTTTGAGGATGAAAAGCATTTATTTTAGTATGGCAAATATTTCAAAAGGGACTGCTCTTAAAAAAGGTGAAATGAATGAAAATTCACTATTCTTACAGACCTCCTTCACAGAGGAACAAAGGGACAACCTTCCCATGTTTACATTTGAACTTTAGCTCATCATCCCCTGTTATATCTCCATAGAAGTTGAAGACTAGATTACTTTGGCAATCTAAGGTTATTCATTTGCCTTGATGGTGGAGACTATTTGTAGCAGAGATTTTCACTTGCAGTTTCAAATGAGGTTTCAAATAAAAGAGATAAATTACCCATCCTAAAATATCAGCCTTGCAAGTTATTGATAAGACCAAGAATATTTTTATTACTGCACTTGTGAAGTTCAGGATGGACAGGTTCTTAAGGTTTTTGATTGTTTTGATTGGCACACATAAGCCTCTGTGGATATTTTTGTCTTTGATTCCTGAAGAGAAATTTTATAAACCCTTACTATTGAGCCTATACAATGGGCATGATAAACCATCAAACACCATAACAGTTGGTTTGTAAACTTGAAAATGGCCTCCCTCACAAAAGGCAGAGGATTTTTTTATAAAAAGTTTCAAAGGTTAAGCAACAGCCTCATGTTAATGAGTATTCTCAGGTGAAAGCTTTTTATGAGGTCCCAAAGGAAATTCATGTTTTAAAGGAGCAACGAGGTCTTCAAAAGTATAAAGTCGTGCTTCATTTTTTGTTTAAAACCAAAAGCCTTTTCAAAAGGCCTCCAAAACACTAACAAAGAAAATTTCAAAGGGTGTTGGCTTTTTCAACTATAAAAGGAGTTACTGACTATTGGCAAAGATTCATTATGCATTTCAAAATGCAAGTAGCATTCCCCTAAGCTGCCCAATGGAGAAAACGAGAATTTCGAGCAACATTCAGAGTTTTTTGAGGCTTAAAGCTTGCGTGGCGCACTTGGAAAAGCGCACGGCGCATTTAGCGAAGAAAATACAAAGGCTTTATACGTTGGTGCGGTGTGCCTGTAGTGGCACGCGGTGCGCCTGTAGTGCTGGTCACCACTGCCCGAACGCCGACTCGACAGCTCACATGGTGCGGTGCTCTTCCATCTGAACATGTCGCTCAATTAAAAGGCACTTGAAAAACATCTTTGAAGTCGCCCAATCGATCAAACAAGGCTCGTGAAGGATTTCCAAGGTATTTTCCACTTCTCCTCTTGGAAAATTTCAAAGAGTGAAAAGGTGTTTGCTGTGTTTTTCCATGAGAAGGAAATAGTGCCTAAAACCACTTCATCATATGAAAACTATGAAATAGACAGTGATTAGGAGGGAAGGGTTTTTTATCAAAAAAAAACTTGGTTAGGGCTGTAAATGACACAGACCATTTCAAGTGATAGGGGAAAGTGTTGAAACAATCTTAAGGAGCCCTTACTGTTTTTCAAAAACAGTGATAGTGAAGGAGTATGGTTCTAAAAGATGAAGGCTGGGTATATGAATAAAAATTCCTTTTTATGATATGAGACAACAACTCTATGCATCTACCATAGTTCAAAGAATTAAAAAGCTATATTTGAAGGTCCCAAAGTCAGTCTAGAAAGATGTTCTTCTTCCTGTGTTGAGTAGAGAGCCTATAATTGCTGAAGGTGTCCTAACAGTGGTAAAAACAAAATTAACCCCTGTCTACAAAATCTAAGGTGAAACAGTGTTTATAATCTGAAAGCCTTGTCATTTTGAAAAAGTCCTCTCCATGTGATGAAATAAGCCAAATCTGTGTAGCCTCTATAAGTCCCAAAAGCAGAGTGTGTGAGAGGTTTTTTCAAAGTCAGTTGAGAGTGTTTTTTTCTATCTTTGTAAGGAAACAGTGAATAATAAGAATATTTTTGTTTGGGGAAGGTTGTCTTGCTTCTGTCAAAACACAAGGAGATCTTTGTTCTAACAAGAAAGCCACAGATACCTCTTTTCAGTACCTTGCCCAAATACAGTAACAAATTGACTGTGTGCTTTTTATTTTGACAAATAATTGTTGTTTGGCATAAAAAGACAAAACAGTGACTATTAAGAAGGATAGATGTGTGGTTGAGAAAAACATTTCAAGGGCCATTTGAGATAGTTTGGTTTTGCAAAGAATATTCAAAACAAAATGCCTCCCAGGCAAGACAGTAGGAGTGGCCTTCACAGGAGGTTTCAGCCTGTTTCCACTGAAGAGGTAAATGCTCATCCATCAATATTGTTTAACTTCCATGAGGTTGGGTGTCTAGAGTTTTGTCAAAGGGTGCAGGAGGTGAAAGGTTATTCCCCTTTGACACATCTTTGTGCTTTGAGGTTTCAAGAGAAGCACTTTCAACTGGCAGGCTTGGATTTCAAGTTCTCTCCAAGGTCCATTTCCAAGGCCACCAAAATCCCTTATGTCGAAGAGAAGTGGTTTAAAAAAAGCCACCTGGAATCAGAACAATACAAGCCTTTTTTGAAGCTTGAGCATAGAGATTCATGTCCATCCATTTTTCCCTTCTCATATCTATTGACTAGTTACGCCCCCCTCATGAAGATAATCGTGAAATACTTCACTTGCGAGGGAAGATTCTCCCAAGTCTATGCCTATCATGTCTGGTTGCTCATGCATTTCACAAGAGCCAAATTTTTAAATCTCCCTTTCTTCCTACATAGAAGTATTGAGAAAATGGCCTCCACTGTTTAGAAAAAACCTCCTTCTTAGCAGACAGCCTGCCTCTTCCATCACTCCCTCATCAAGGTTATCATTCTTCATCAGCTTGAGAAGAAAGAAATCTTTTGGGATACTTTCATTACACATCTGGATTTCACCATTGTCCCTTCATTTCATACATCTCCTTCACCTTCCACTCACCATCCTTCACCTTATTCAAGCAAGCCCATTCCCAAGAAGCTCAAATTCCCCATTGAACAAGAAAAAGAGCATGATGAGGAAGAAGAGCATGAGAAAGAGGAGGAAGATGATGATGAGCAGCATCATGATGAAACAGGGCAGCAAGGGGAAGAAGAAAATAGTGAGGCAGAGCAGCATGATGAAGAAGGGCAAGGGGAAGAAGGGCATGATGAAGAGGAAGATGATGATGAGCAGCATGATGATGAACAAGTGCAGCACAGTGAGGGTGAGCAACCTCATGAAGAAGAATGGCAGCATGATGAACAGGTACAACACAGTGAGGAAAGACAACCTCATGAAGAAAAACACAGTGATGAAGAGCAGTGCCATGAACAAGCTCAAAACAGTGGCAAGAATGATGAGGAAAGTGACAAGGGAAAAGAGCCAATAGAGCATGTGCTAGCTGCCTCTCCTAGGCAAGGGGCCATGCTCTCTTCTCCAAAAGTGGCCAAGCCGTGGACATCAAGGAAAAGGGTGCTTAAAGTTGTAACTCAAAATGTTACTAGGGCCCTCTGAAGAAAGTTAAAATTTCCCAAGAAGCCCATTGTCTAATTTCCCAAGAGGAGGAAGACTTAAAGAGCCACCCAAAGAAAAGGAAAGGAGAAAGAAGAAAGCAGCCATGAAAAGGAGAGGGACTTCGACATAATTCAAATTCAAAGTGATGATAGCAACAATGAAGCTCGAATCCCTAAAACTCTCTTAATCAATAGAGCAAACCAAATTGATGCTTTGAGGACTGATCTTGAGAGGGCTAGAAACTTCAATCACTTTTTGCAAATTCAAAACAAACAGATGAGTGTCCATATGGCAGTATATGAGACATGTGCCATCAAATACAAAAAAGAGGCCTCCAAAGCACAAGTGAGATTGGGAGAACTCATGGGTGAGTTTGATGAGAGCGAAGATGAAGATCAGCCCAAGAGAAAGAGGCCAAGAACCATGGGGCTCAAAAGAGCCCTTGAGAAATAAAAGGAAGAAAAAACTGCCCTTCTCCAATCTACCCCTCTCACTACATTGTTCGCACAAGAGATAGAGAAAAATCGAGAAGCATGGCTTGAGAGGGTTAATGATCACTTGGAGAAGAAGTTGGAGAAGGCAAATAGAGACTTGGACCTTCAATAGAGGATGACCGGGCATTATAAGAAACTCAATCAGTTTGCCCGGCGGAAATTGAAGGCCACTCAGGAAAAACTCAAGGAGGCTAAAAGGAAGCGCTCGGCACCAAAATTAAGGAAAGACACCTCAAAGCTCCAAATTTTTTCCTCAGCTTCATAGCATGTTTCTGAAAACCCTTGAGGGTCATGCTCGCCAAAATTGGGCGAAATTCGACAAATTTTGGTTTTTTGTCATTTTTGGGTTTTTGGCTAAAACTCATGGGCATCGCCATTTCAGTTTGGGGCATCCTAAAAGGATGAAAATGATATCATTGGATGCCATAATTTTAGGGGCATATAATCAGCGATTTTCAGATCAATTGAAGATCATTTTCTCCCCCAAAATGTCAAAAAACACTTGCTTTTTCTACACTCTACCCCGTTTATCAACAATGCCTATTTTTTGGGTTTTTACACATAGGTAAATTTTTGGCTGACTTCCAATGGTAATTTATGATAAAAATAAGCATTTTCAGAAAATAGACACTCAGATATTTCCAACGAGCCATCACGGGCCTTGTTTCGACATCGGGAAGGCCTCCAAAAGTTGTTGGCAAGTCACAAGACTTTCTGCCGATATATTTCTTGAGTATTTTTGTAAAAATTGAACCTTTAAAAAGTGACTTTTCCTCATGTGTGTTTAGCTATTTTTGTACATGATTAGTTATGAAAAGTAAATATATTTCCATTTTTTAGCATTTTTGAGATATTTTATTAGATATTTTGTGCCTTGGGCTTTGCAAAGCCTCAAGGACAAAATCAGATATTTTGGATAGGCCAATGAGATTGCCAGTTGAACTAAGAGGTTTTCCTCACTTTGGCCTATATATTCTGCGGGATTTCATTGTAAATAAGGCTGAACTTGATGAATAGAAGCAATATATGGTTATACAAGCTTGGAAGAAACACTTGTCTCATGCATTTGGAGAGTTTCTTGAGTGCTTTTAGATGATGAAAGAGGACTATTGTTGGATTCCATGACTTGGTAGAATGGTATAGTGTCTCTCTCTCTGTTTATTTATTTATTTTTCATTCATAATTCCATGTTCTTGCTTGCTATAAGAAAGTAGAGAATATATTTGAGACATTCCCTTGGAGGCACCTCAAATTTCCTGTTTCTTTATAGCTCCTATGTTTTCTTCCTTCTTAGTCATATCAAAGAATCCTTGATTGCTCTTTAATAATTGAAGAATATTGTTTGCTTTTTCAATTTATGGTTTTATGCATGCTAAGTATGATTCACGGTATGCCCTGCTTACTCATGGCTAGTCACAGCTCCACCTATGAAACCTCTCTTTGATTGATTAGATTGTCATTTGTTGAACCAAGGAGGTCTTGTACTGATCTTGCCCTTTGCCTTAAACTATGCATTCTTGCTTCAAAGTGCCCAATATATTGAAATACCATGCTTAGGTGTTCCTTCGTAGTGATTTGAGTTTTTTTTTTGTCTTAAATGTATTTCCCCAAAGTCTGATAGCCATTTCCTAAATTTAGAGAGTCATTTATCTCTATGCATGCTTTGAATGTTTATTTCTATGCATTGATCAGTTTATAGTTACATTCCTCATGATTAATGGTTAGCCCTACCATGTTTACGTCAGCTATTAAACTATTTATGTTTGAAATCCTTTGTTCTTCACAAATTTAATGTCCACCTCACTCCATTTTACCCAAATATCCATTTTACCTCGAATCAAATCGGCCCTTCAATAACCTTGTATCACCATCTGACAGCTTTCTTGACCTTTTCGACCCCATAGCCCAGTTGATCTGACATATTTTTACCTATCTTAGTCCTTGATCAGTTCATCCCTCACAACCTAAAAACCAAAACCAAAAACCTACTTCATAACTAGCCTAAAATCAAGAGCACAATAAGCAAACACACAGATATCTCTCTTTGAGTCCAGGAAGGCTAGGTCCTTGGGCTCCAAAGACTGGTTTGATGTTACACTGTCATTTGGCTTGCCAATCAGCCAAATCACGGAACGATAACACCTTTTATAGCTTACATCTTTATCTATGTTCTTTATAATCACCACATTGCATAACTGTAAGTTGCTTAGCACATATGGCTTCAGAAGAGTCTTCATTAATTGTCCTATGGCTCGAGATAATACTTTTTCAACCACCACCATCAACTATAGAACTGCCTTGATTTATCAAGGCTAAGTTTAGTGCTTTATCTTGTCCTTCAATTATCAACACAACAACCCATGCCTTTCCATACATCATGTTGTCCTTTTGTAGACTCCTTCATGTCAATTCCATGGTCATCGAAATGTGGTTTTGATTCAACTATTTAAGGTCCTCCATAGGCAAATTTCAATAAATTATTCACTTGTTTCTTTTGCAATGAAATGAGGAATGGATTCTACAAATCATAGTCCCTGTAGCCATTCTTTCCACTATTCTCATTTTGAAATTTGTTCCTAGAACACTAAAACTCAGAGTGCCCCCAATCACTTGGTTCTTTTTGCATGTGATTTAGTGTTGTGACCACTGGTTAACTATGAGAAACACTTAGCTCCACCAAATATCTAATGAACGATGCCCTTATGTCTTGGCGTTATATGCCTAAGGGTTCTAACCTTGGTCTTATCATGCCCCACACCCATCGCTTGTTACTTTTTAACCCACAATGGTATGAAGCAAATTCTCCCTATATATGACAATGATGGGGAGGTTTCTATCTCCAATCTCTCGTCAATCATGGGACCATGCCATCGTGCCAACTTCCAACACTATCTTTGGATGCTCTCACACTAGCGCGATGTGTTCATTGGTCAACATGTTGTTCTAACCGACACATGAAATTTTCAACACTTAGCCAATTTTTACTTGAGAGGTTGGAACTCGATAATGCAGAAAAAGGTTAAAAAAACCCCTTGGTATGACTCTCAATAAACTGCCACATCATTCCACCTATCTTCCATCTATCACTATGATTCCATCACCACCATGTAGTGAACTCTGAGTGGTGCCATGCATCACTCAAAACACGGGCCACTTAGCCACCAAAAATTTCAAAGTCGCCTACTATGTGGCACCTATCAAGGGTACTACCTAACTACCAACTGGATACCACATCACTGACCAACTCATCACCATCAATGTAAAGAAGAGTGAAACATGTCTTGTTTGCCTCATCAAGTACATAGGGGAACCCCTAGAACTACTTTATCTCATTCCCTCTGTCTATCTTCATGCCCTTTGTAATTCCACTACATTGCAACTCATGGCATAAACCTTTGTAGCGTCAATGGAAATTTTCACAACAAAAAATAGGAAACACATTTGTCTTGTGACGGTTTTCATCCCATGTAGCCATGAGGCCCCTTGAATCCTGCAAAAGCTTCAACTTTCCATAAATTTTGATCCTATAGGAGTTTTTGAGGCTTCTATATATTGTTAGAAAGGTATTTCTAAGGCCTATCCATCTATGTAGTTTGAATATGATTTTGAACAATTCAATAGTAGCAAAAATTCCTACAAAGTCAGGCAATCCAACCATCAAAGATTCATCACTCACTTATCTTTCCATTATGATGGTTCTCAACTAATAATTTCACATAAAAACACACTCCCCCTGATCTTGACATTGTTTGACATCAATTTTATTACAAAGGTTCCACTCTCATCAGGTTCCACAATGAAGCTCCAACTCCTTCTGGGCTAGGCAAGGAAATACACTCAATTGAAACTCCACCTTTTCTCACTTTCTTTACAATCTCTCTCATCCATGCCATGTGCCATCATAACAATTAAAACAATATCCCATTCACTAAGGTTGACATCAATTCCATCATAAAATTTCTAACATCTTCCACCTCATATGGTTTTATGCCTACCTACCTTGCCTCACTACTCTAATATAGTATAATTTTACCTCAATATGCTTTGTTGTTGAATGGAAATTATAATTATTTTCCAAATAAATAATACTCTAGCGATCACATTGTAAGGGCATGGGTCATTGTTTGAAACTCAAAATGGAAATTCTATTTGAGTTGAGAATCTTACATAAGTGATATTTATACAACAACAATCCATTCTTCCACATGATTTTTTCTACTACATCAAGGTTGTCTTGTAATTGTTGAATGATATTGCATACCTTCTCATATTTCTTCAATTTTATCATTTATTCTTGCACCCAATCAAATTATGCAATGGAAATAGTGCATACTAAACCCATTTTGTCTTCTTCTTTCCTTGAGAGCGTATCTACCACAATATTTGGTTTTCTAATTTTGTAGATAATTTCAATGTCATAACCTAGCATCTGTGTAATAATTTCTTGTTGTTATTCTAAAGATAGTATTTTCTCCAAGAAGTATTACATAAGTATTTGTTCTAAGAATTGTTGCATACTATGATTATCTATTTTTACTTTGAAGTGTCATCCTATTAGATATGGATGACATTTCTTAATTACATGCAGTATCACCAACATTTCCTTTTAATATATGGGTCTCAGTAAGTTATTTCCTTTAATTTTGTTTCTTTGAAAGGGAAGGAGAATTCCTTTTTGTATCAAAATTACACCAATGATATGGCTTGAGGCATCACACTCCATAATCGAGGTTTTTCTGAAGCTTGGTATGACCAAGACAAGATGTGTATACATAGCCTCTTTAAGTTTTTCAAAATGTTTGTTTTTTTATTTAGTCCAAGAAAATTCTTCCCCCTTCAATATGTTGTTGTTTCTTCCACGTGCCATATCCCAAAACTTTCTAGTATTTTTTCTTATGTGTGTGTTTTCCCAAGTTCTTGGAAGGGGCACATATTGTTGTGCTAAAACTGTTGTTATTTGACCATAATTATTGGCAAAAAAATTCTAATATCCTATCAATATTAAGAATCCTTTGAGTTTCTTCAAGGTGTTTGGGATTAGTCATTCCCTCATAGCTTTAATTTTGTTAGGGTCCACTTTGACACCTTCAAGGGATATAATTGACCCAAGTATTCCATTTTTTGAACTCCAAATTCATGTAGGATATGCATATGGTTGTTTCTTTTCCAATTGTGTTAAGAACCTTCCAAAATGGTATACATGATCTTCATAATATTTTTTGTATATCAGTATGTCATCAAAAAATACTAAACAAATTTCTAAGAGAGGGTTTGAAAATAGAATTCATCAAGCTTTGAAATGTTGAAGGTGCATTAGTAAGTCCATATGACAACCAAAAAATCATAATGACCTTCATGTGTTTTAAAGGTTATTTTAGTAATTCCTTATTTTCTCATTCTAATTTGGTGATATCTAGAATAGAGATCCAACATAGTAAAGAAAGATACTCCATGTAAATTTTCTAATAATTCATCAATGATAGGAATAGGAATGTAGGTTAATATATCATTAAAGAATATTAACGCAAACTTCTAAGGGTGGGTTTGAAAATTGAATTCATTAAGCTTTGAAATGTTCAAGGTGCATTAGTAAGTCCAAATGGCATAAGAAAAAACTCATAATGAGCTTCATATGTACTAAATCTTGTATTAGGATTGCCTTATTTTCTCATTATAATTTGATGATATCTACAATGGAGATCCAACTTAGTAAAGAAAATTAGTCCATGTAATTTGTCTAATAATCTATCAATGAAAAGAATAGGAAACTTATATTTGATTTCCACATGTTGAACTATCTTTAATTTGGACATATACACCACAAACCATCCTTTTCCAGAACCATCACCATTGTTGAAGAGAAAGCACACTGGCTAGGTTTAATGATGTCATCCTCCAACATTTCTTCAACCATATGTTCAATCTCACTCTTTTATGCATATGGATACCTACAATGCCTAGTGTTAGGTGGAAAAATTCTAGGTTGAAATGAATATCATGGTCATGATCTTGAATAGGTAGAAGAGCTTTAGGCATCTCTCAAAATACTTGGAATGATTGTTGATGAATTTTTGGAGATCCGTTTGAGTGGAGGATAAGATGTTTGAAAATATATTGAACAAATTTTTTCAATTACACCATGGTATCCATTTTTTAGCAATTTGGTATTGATTTTAGAGTTTCTCACTTTAGAGTGTTTCTCTTGGATACCTCTAACATTAAGTTCCTTTCCTTTTGAGAAAAATAACATGAAAAAATCTTGAATTAAAGGCCATTTTTATTAATTTTTTTAACCATTGGACCCCTAATAAACCATTAGCACTATAGATTTATATTGTAATCATGGAACTATCCAATATATTCCCCCATATTCAAATTTCATATTAATAATATGGAACTTCATTGAACAATTTATGGTACCTCCATCTATAATCATTACTTGAAATTCTGGTGCTAGATATACAAAGCAGTTAAGAATTTTTACGAGTTTATAATTGGTGAAGTTATGGGTACTACCTAAATAAATAAAAATTGTCACCTTTTTTATTTTGGATATAGCTTTATATCTTGAGGGTTTGTGGATTACTACCGAAATCAATCAACATTGTTTCCTTTTTCTTTTTTGATATATCTTTCTATCTTGAGGCTTTGTGGAGTATTGATGTGACAATGCATGACAAAATATTGTTGGATAGTCTCTTCTAGCTCTAGATCTTGCGATAGTTGATATTCTTTATCTTCTTGATCTTCATAAACTATGTAGAATCATGTTTTCTCACCATATTTGAGTCCCCTTATTTTACTTCCCGTCATAGCTAAAACATAGTCTCTTTTATTTTTTTTCATCCATTTGTTGATATGTAAACCTTTATTATTTAGGAGAGGGAGCATGAAGACCAATTTTATAGTAGCCATATTTTTACTTTTAATTTTCATTTCTATACTAAAAGCATGCTCTAAGTATTTAGGTTAAAAAAAATACACCTCATGTTAGATGATTTCCTTCAAAGTTCTCATAAATAAGTCTAACGAATTATCCTTTCTTTACCCTAAGGCTAAACTTTTGGAATTGTTAAATGTGTTTTGTAATTGAACCTATTTCCCTTAGATTTAACAATGGACTTAAAAAATGTATTGATCTTAATATCCCCATGATTGGTTATCAATCCTTCCATAGAAAGATAACAAGATACAACATAAACCTGTTTTCTTTGACAAGGACAATGCTACCATACAAATTGATATTGTTTTAAATACATGGATGTAATATTTACATTTTGTAAGGTTGTAACTTGGTCAATATTACCAGGTTTAGTGGGACCTTACTAGGTTAACTAGATCCAAAGCTTCTAACTTAAGCAGATGATGATATGTTGGATGACAAGGCCTATCACCATTTTCTCAATTATTTAATACTATTGTAGTCACAATTATCAATTATTATTTAATACTATTAAAATAAAAATTAAAAAACTCACTTGGAGGATGATGGTTCAAGGATGAAGAGTAAGAATTGATTAAAACTTGGAAAAAACTAAGAAAATTTAATTCAAAAAAATAAAAATAAAAATATGGTAAATTTCACTGATGAGTCTATGGATATATGACATATCTCCTAATTGGCTATTGGCGAAATTGGCTCTTAAAAATTAGCATAACACTCTTTTATATTATTTTTTAACTTTTATAGGCAAGAGACGAAGTTTATAGAGTCAAAATCACATTTAACTTGCAAGTGTGTACTGAATTTTTTCGTCAATCGATTAAGTATGGCATATAGACTCAAAAAAAGGGACTAGTCTCTTTTCTTTACAGAGAAGAATCAAAGTAGAAAACCAACTTGAAAAATTCTAGATCAAGATACTTGGTCTATTGGAGTTTTTTATTTATAAAGAAAAAAAAATGTAAATAGTAGACTTGAAAAAGTATACACCCAGGTAATCATACTAGTTATGCCTAGTTAGATGTTGAAATTTGCAACAAGAAACAATGAAATTTGCATCCAAAAACAACATGAGAACACACACACTAGTGTGGGACCACAGGTCATGTAGTGATGGGTCCTAGCGATACATTAGTGTGCAAGCCAATTTATTTAATAAATTGGAAATGTGTCTAATTTATTTTTCCTTTAAGTAAATTGGACAATAAATTGTAATCTTATCTCATAAACACTTGTAATAGTTAACTGAGTGTGATAGACTTAGTTAGCTCATGAATTTCAAGTTGATGGTGGTTGGTGAGGCATGCAAAGTGATTCTATTAGCTTTTGAGTCCAAGTTGTAGTTAGTGTATTAGTTTAATGCATGAGAAATAAGTTAACTTAGTTAATTGAGTTAAAATTAGTTTAACTAGTTGTATCTTATTGTTGCACTAGTGAGAGATCGAGTGAATTAAATAAGATTTAATTCAAATGCACTAATATTCCATGCAAATGATGATTTACTATTAATAGCTGCATGCATGTCAGTTCCAATGGAGACCCATTTGAGATAAAGGTTAAAGGGAAGTTGACTATCAGTTGTATTATAAGAAAACTACCCAAATGCAGTTAAAACACCATAGGATTTCACATGACACTTGCATAGTTGAGAAAGTTTGATATTCCTACGGAATACGGATTCCATTTCTCATGAATTGTGTGAGAAAGGCAGGCTGAAGACAAGCTGAGAATTGGCTAAGTGTTGGCTAGTTTTGACCAGGATATTGTGAGACAATTAGCTGAGTACATGAGACTCTTGTGAGAAGAGTGTAATGTAATCGTTGCATGTATCCATGCTGAATATACAATAGAATATAGTGGGGTTTTGAGTAGCAATATTTCCCGAGAAATTATCTATGTTGTGGTTTGATTTATTCTTCTTTGCTTCATGTGATTGTCGATTGTGTTTAGTTTCCACAATTGATTTGTAGAAGCCGTTCAGGATCTAGCTTTAGTACATTGTTAGATTAGATTGAATCCATGATATACATATTGTTTGTATAATTTCTACATGATATTAGAGCACATGAAATCACTATAGGGGAGAAGAAATTACGTTTGTGACTGAATAACATTCGAATTTGCAGAAGTACTCTTTGGTGCGACAATGGATCAATATGGCTTTCAATGGCTTGATATTGGAATATGCACTTGAGGGAAGTTCTAATTATATCGCATGGAAAGACATAATGGAGGCAACTCTAGAGGACAACAAGTTAAAATAATTCATTGATAATGATATTCCCAAGCCTGCAACAGCAGACACCGCACTTGTTGATGCTTGGAAAAATAAGGTAGAAAGGGCGAGGAGGATCTTATTAGAGGGAGTTAGAGATCACATTATCTCGAGTCTCCATGGAAAGGTGAATCCATATGCAATATGGAAGGCCTTTATAGATTTGTTTTAGAACAACAGCGACTAAAGGAAGTTGGCACTGAAGGAAAATCTTAGGAAAATAAAAAAGGAGAAATCCATGCGATTGTCCCTTGAGAGGGAACTTGATATGCATGTAGATGAGGAACTCTTGGTTCCTAAGGATGAACCTCAAGATGTGGAGCAACCACAAGATGAGGATCATGGAGTGATAGAAAACCACTAAAGCAGAGACCTCTAGGTGGGGAAAATTTCGAGCCAGAAGGGCGGAGGGAGTACATGCATCTATACTTCCAAGTGTGAGGTGGGCCGATGTGCAGAATTAATCCCAAGAAGAAATTGGGCAGGGTTCATTGAGATGATTTGCCTCATGGATCAAACCTGGATACAAGGATCCCACAATAGAGTAGTAGTAGGATCGGTTAGATTGATGCAATCAGATGTCAGGAAGATAGAAATCAAAGTGACAAGTGACGGATACTGGAGTGCAGATCAGAGTTGGCAGCAGTGCGGAGTGCATGGATGCAGATGTCAACAACACAAAGAGTCTAGTAGACATATGCAGTAGCTTGCAGTAGTCAAAAGACTTTGATGACAAATGAATTATACTGATTTAATTGTTTGGAGGCTATTCAGTTTCAGAAATGTTGCATGCAAGAGTTGCATGTGTGAACAACACTAGAGATTACATGCAAGAGTTTCATGTGCGAACAACACTAGAGAAGTGTTGCATGGAAAATTTTCATGTGTGAGCAACACTAGAGAAGTGTTGCATGCAAGAGTTGCATGTGTGTATGAAAGAACATTCCAAGGTACTGGATTGAGACAGATTGATTCCTTTCTTGTTGAGAGGGAGCGTTGAAATTTGCAACAAGAAACAGTAAAATTGGCATCTAGAAACAACATGACAACACACACAGTAGTGTGGGACCAAAGGTCATGTAGTATGGCTCCTAGTGATACATTAGTTTGCAAGCCAATTTATTTAATAAATTTGAAATGTGTCTAATTTAATTTTCCCTAAATTAAATTAGACAATAAATCTTATCTCATAAACACTTGTAATAGTTAATTTAGTGTGATAGACTTAGTTAGCTCATAAATTTTGAGTTGAGGGTGGTTGGTGAGGCATGCAAACTGATTCTATTAGTTTTTGAGTCCAAGTTGCAGATAGTGTATTGGTTTAATGTGTGAGAAATCATTTAACTCAGTTAAGTGAGTCAAAATCAGTTTAACTAGTTGTAACTGATTATTGCATGAATGAGAGATCAAGTGAATTAAATAATATTTCATTCACATGCATTGATATTCCATGCAACTAATGATTTACTATACAGAGCTACATGCATGTCAATTCTAGTGGAAACCCAGTTGAGACAAAGGTTAAAGGGAAGTTGACTGTTAGTTGTATTATTAGCAAACTACCCAGATGCAGTTAAAACACCACTGAATTGACCATGATACTTGCGCAATTGAGAAAGGCTAAAATTCCTAAGGAATAGGGATTTCATTCCTCATGAATTACGTGAGCAAGGCAGGCTGAAGACAGACTGAGAATTGGAAAATAGTGTTAGCTAGTTTTGTCTAGCACAATGTGAGACAATTAGCTGAGTACAGGAGACTCTTGTGAGAAGAGTGTATTGTAATTGTTTCATGTATCCATGCTGAATATAAAATATAATATAGTGGGGTTTTGAGCAGCAAGCTTTCCTCGGGAAATTATCCGTGTTGTGGTTTGATTGATTCTTCTTTTCTTCATGTGATTGGTGGTTGTGTTTAATTTTTGCAATTGATTTGTAGAAGCGATTCAGTATCTAGCTTTAGTACATTGTTAGATAAGATTAAATCCATGATATACATATTGTTTGTATAACTTCTACATTAGATACCAAATGCTATGCACCTTCTTCTATTCTATGGATGTTTGTAAATTTACCATAAACAATTATGATTGCACTAGAAAAAATGCATCCTAGTCAAAATTGGAAAATCACATAATTGATTTCATAAAATTATTTTCCAAATACTGTAGGATTTTTCTTATAAGTAATAGCTCTACCTTCTTGATTGGAACATTGACCATGAAATTTTAGCCCATTTTAGGAAGACCTAAATCATAAAAAAAATCAATCAAATAATAAATTAAAGGAAAATAAATCTTAGTAAAAGACATTTTCATTATTAATGTGAAACCCAATTCTAAACAAAGGAGAAGAGATATTCACTATGATTTAGTATTAAGAAAACAATAAACATTTTATAGGAACATAAGAATAGTAATGGAAGAAATGGTACAAAAACTAGGATAGTTCCATCTTAACTCTAGATTTATCATATATTGATGGTGCAAACCTTTCCTTATGATAAACATTTCAATATTTTTTTTTTTTTTTAGTTTCACATAACAATTCCATGCTACCCTAGAATGAATAGTAAGCACTTCCTAACACTAGGCTATAAAAATCACTTGAAATATTTTTTTGTTATAATTATTATTACTTTAAATATCGCTAACAATTCCATGTTTACACATAGGAGGATTACACAGTTTCTTCACATTGAACTGTAAAAAGCACCTTTCCATGAACTAGGACACATCTTCTTCCATATTTTCCCTTGGTTTCTTGCAGTTATGAAATATCTCGGAGGCTTAGTTTGGTACATGAACATGCCTTATTACAACATTAAGGAATCATCGAGTTTACACTTCAATACTCTTAAATATGATCGGCATGCCATACTAAGTTTGTAGTGTAATCACAGCAATGGGGGCATGCTTGTAATCTAGAGAGAGACTGAACGGAAATATCTGTAAAATCATGGCTAGAACACTCTTGGCCTCTAACATGGCAAAATTCTGGCCAACACATTTACTTGGACCCAAGGAGAATGGAAAAAAGGAATTTGGATGAATGGCTGCCTTTGAAACACCCACTACAAATCTCTCTGGCTTAAACAACATTGCATCTGGACCCCAGAACTTCTGATTATGATGCACTGCCAAAATTGGAAGTAACAAAAGAGCATATTTTGGGACAGAGAACTAGTCGAGCTTGATCTCTTGCTTTTATTTTCTTATTAGGCCAATGACATGTGGATATAGCCTTAGAGTTTCATTCAGCACCATAGTCATCTTCCAACCAGAGAAAAAACATCAATACATCTTAAATGACGAATAATCAAAAAATTAAAATCTAAATGGCTACAGAGATTACCAAGTTGATTGGGACCTTAGTGGGTTAACTAGAACCAAGCCTTATAAGTTAAGGATATAATGATAACTTGGACCATCTACTTAGCTATTAGATATTTTTGTATTCAAAATGTGTAATGCCTAGTTAATATAAATCAAAATTACAAAACTCACTTGGAGGCTGACTGGGCAAGGTTGAAGAGTAAGGTTTGGTTCATACTTGGAAAAAAACAAGAAATGTTTACCAAAAAAATAAAAATAAAAATAACACTACATTTCGTAGATTAATATACATATTCATTGATTTTAGACATTTGACATATCTCAATTGGGTCGAAAAAACATAGGGTGCTCGTTTCTGTTCATTTCCATCTTTTATTAACAAAAGAATCTGCCCATAGAGTCAGACTCGCATTTGATAGGAGACAAAGCCTTACTATATAAAGAAATTCACAATCCCTTACAATATGATTTTACAATCCCAATCCCTTTTCTTTGTAGAAATACATTCACAATCCCTTTTCTCTGTATTTTACTATTGACAAGAACTTTAGAATGTGCTGCACGGCAAGAGGTGGAAAAGGAAATTCATTTTCCCTTCTCTTTGTGTTTTACCATGGACAAGAACTCTAGGATGCTGCACTGTAAGATGAGTTAAATAAATTCTAACCCAATAGCAGGTATCACGGAGATAATTTCCAAATAGTAGGTATCACCGAGATAATTTCGAAGCTAGGATGATGACAATTATTATAAAGAAATCCACAATCCCTTATTAACAGAAGACTCTGCTTGTAGAGTCAGACATTCACAATCCTTTTTCTCTGCTTTTTAGTATTGACAAGAAATTTGGAATTTGCTGCATGACAAGAGGTGGAGAAAGAAATTTATTGTCCCTTCTCTTTGTGTTTTACCATGGAAAAGAGCTCTAGGATGTTGCATTGTAAGAGGAGTTAAATTTTAATAGAGAGTTTGAACTTTGAATTAATCATGTTTTATACTTATAAATAAAATCATTATTCTCTGTGAATGAAATCATTATTATAATTAAAAATATGTAAATTTTATTTGAAAATATTTTTCACTTTATTGTTCTTAAATGTTAGTATTCCAATGTATTATTATTTCGAAATTATTTTTTTATTTTACAGAGTGGATATTCCATGAATTTTGAGCTAAATCCCATAAAATTTAAGATCTCTTAGTAAATCCTAGATATTGAGTATTACATTTCTATTTTTATATTGTTATATTGGATATACCCTTTTATTATACCAATTTATTATAATTGTACCATTTCTCTCTCTCTCTCTCTCTCTCTCTCTCTCTCTCTATCTGTTAGGTCCCTATATCACTAAAGATAGTCCTTTATTATATAAAGGAACTCTTATTGTTATTATTGAACCCTTGTAACCCCCATTTTGTTATTATTATGCCCTTAAATTATTATTGTTAGGTCGGCTAGGATTACATTGTGGCCCACTAGGATTACATTATGGCCCCATGGACTCCTATATATAGAAAGGAGGTTTTGTAAATTGTAGCATCCAAGAATTGATCATTCATGTAATGTATTGGAGGTTTCCCCCTCGAAGTGGCTTATTTATAAGGCGTTGATATCTCATTTCTTCTATTTTTGGAGTTGGTTACACAATATTTGGTATCAGAGCTTTGGATTCTAGGGTTTCGCTGCTCCAAACAGGTCATCGTGGAATTTTCTCTATAACTTTTTTTCTACGAAGCTTCAGAAGCTGAAATTTTTAGGGTGCGAAGCTGAAATTTTGAGGAAGTTTTTCTAAAAATATCAGAGCTTGGTTCACAATATTTTCGGAGATATGATCTGTGGAAGTTAGGTATTTTTTTCAGGCTCCTAAACAGGTCATCGTGGAAGTTTCGCTACAAAAAATTTTCTACGAAGGTTAAGAATCTGAAATTCATATGGTACAAAGCTGAAATCGTGAAGGAAGTCGTCAAAAAATTTCAGAGCTTGGTTCACAACATTTTTGGAGATATAATCTGTGGAAGGTAGTGCTTTTTCAGGCTCCTGAATTTCATCTCAAAGAGGTGATCGTGGGAAAAGTTCAATAACCCTTCACTCAACTGATTGGAGCGTTACAACTCCACATAAGTAAATGTACCTCGGTTTTTCATTAACAATTTCAAAGATCAAGGAAAACAAATACTGTATGTCCTGACAAGCTTACTCTCTCCATCGAAATTGCATTCAAAGTTAACAATAAGAGATTGAAATAACTTGTCTTTGAAGAATCCAAACTCCATCACATTCATTGAAAGACAAATGCATGCTACCACAGTGTTGAATTTTAGATAACAAGATTCTCAATTACGCATATAATTCAATTTCAATATCGAGCTCCTAAAAGCTAGTAAAAGGTGTGTATTTTTTTCCGAATTGCATAAGTCTGGTTTGAAGAATCAAGTTGAATTGATTCCAAGGGCATCTTGTAGAATAGATATCAATATTGGATTCTAAAATGGCCCCTAAAAAGAATTCAACACCCATCAAGCCTTTAGAAGGCTCTACCATGACTCATGAAGATGAAGAATTGCAACATGATCTATCAAAATTACAAGAACAAGTGCAACAAATTTCACTTTCGCAAAGAGCAGCAAAAAATGAAATGGAAGTTTTGAAGAAAGGTGTGGAAGTGAAGATGGATGGTTTGAAGAAAGGCATGGAAGCTAAGATGGATGGTGTGCAAGCTAAGATGGAAGCTAAGATGGATGGCATGGAAGTGGGTATGGAAGCTAAGATGGATGACATGAAAGACAACATGGAAAACATGAAGAATGATCTAAAAGCATACATGGAAGGCTTGATGACAAGCTTAAAACCAGAAATGATTCCTAATGGCGGAAATATAGGAGAAGAACCTCATGATGAGAACAAAATAAATGTTAATCATGATTTTATAAACTCGAATGTTGGTGGGAAGAACCACCATATTCCAAAAATGGATATGAGGAAGTTTGATGGAAAGGATCCCAACATGGGAGGATGATAGTTTATACAGAAGCACCCGTAGCTACTCAAGCGCGAGGACAACACTTTTTTGAAGGAGAGGGGCATGTTAGGTCCCTATATTACTAGTGTAGTCCCTTATTTTTATTAGTGTAAGCCCCTTATTGTTATTATTGTACCCTTGTAACCCCCATTTTGTTATTATTGTGCCCTTAAATTATTATTGTTAGGTCGGATAGGATTACATTGTGGCCCACTAGGATTACATTATGGCCCCATGGACTCCTATATATAGAAAGGAGGTTTTGTAAATTTTAGCATCCAAGAATTGATCATTCATGTAATGTATTGGAGGTTGCCCCCTCGAAGTGGCTTATTTATAAGGCGTTGATATCTCATTTCTTCTATTTTTGGAGTTGGTTACACAACACTCTCACTCTCTCTCTCTCTCTCTCTCTCTCTCACACACACACACACACATATATAACTTTAGGATCATCAATCCTTATTTGAGACATTGTATTCATTGTAAAAGGAGGTTTCTCCCTCAAAGTGGATAATAACGGTTGGTTTCTTATCATTTTTAAGCTACAAAGTTCAAATATGAGAGCTATGATTCTAGTATTTTGTTTATTTAAATGAGTCATCTTAAAATTTTCACTTTAATTTTTTGTTTTGTTTTGTTATTTGTGGATGTTTTAGATTGTGAAAATTTTAAGAAAATCAATAAGAAATCACAAGGTACACCCCGTAAAACTTTTGGATTTAGTTCTCTATACTTTTGGAGATATACCTTGTGAAAGTTAGGGTTTATGAATGGTCCTTAAATCAATTTCAAAAAAATGCTATTGTAATATTTGATATAATTAATTTTCTTGGAAGATTCAAGCCATGGAATTTTGAACATATTGAGAAAACATCTCAAGGTACACTTGGTAAGAATTTTATTTTCTGGTTCATTATAAATTTAAAGATATACCTTATGGAAGTTAGGTTTGGGAATGTTCCTAAAATTAGTTTCAAATGAGTGATCGTGACATTTTCGTTAAAGCCTTTTTTCCAGGATATTTCAGACTCTAAAATTTTCAAAAACTTGAGGCAACATACTAAAGCACCTTAGATACAAATTTTAGAATCAGAGTTGAGGAGTTGGACACATGACATGCTATACAATTTCAATCTTGAGAAGCAACCAAAAATCAATAAGTTTTGGGAAAACTATCATAACTTTCACTAGACACATCACATTTTGGTGATACATACGAAATTACTGAAAAGACATATCATTGTAACATGGGATGAAATTTATATTTAGAAGGTATCTAATTTTAGAGATATATTAGGGAAAATTTCATCAATCCAGATAATACACAAATTTGGTATTTGAAAGATACATAAATTACAATTCACATAACTTTAATTAGAATTTTTACTTTAGTGATTCAAATTTTGTGATAAAGGGGAAAAATAGCATTATTATTTGGTCACATGCCTCCTTTAGGTGTTTCAAAATTTACTTTATAACTTAAACCTCTAGAAATCTCATCCATGACTTATAAAGAAATAGAATATGTTGGGTATTTAAGTTGGAAGATTAGTTGTCACATATGATACTAAGGATCACAAAAATCAAGGAATAAATGAAAAATGTCAAGGAAAAAATATAAAATTTCATGACTAAAATAAGGAGGAAGTGCAAAAATCCATGACTGAAAATAAGGAAGAAATTTTAAAAATATAAAGCATGTTTTTACAAGATCTCCCTAAAAGGGGTATGGAGATCCAAGGAAATCGTGAATATAAAGAGAAACATGGTGTTCAAATGAAATCACATATAGAGAGTATTTTTATCAAAATTTGGGATTACAAACATTCAACCATAAAACCATAATCATGACTCTTCAATTAAAGATCCACATCATTATGGCTTTAAGTCAACACCGAAGAACTACTACATTCAATCTATCAATATGAGGAAGTTTGATGGTAAAAATATTATGACATGGATATTCCAGATGGAGCAATACTTTTATCTATACCAAGTGACAACTTTAAAAAATGTAAATATGACATCCATGTATTTAAAACAATATTAATTTGTATGTAATCATCATATTTGTGAAAGAAAAATTGATTATGTTGTATCTTGATATGTTTCTATGGAAGGATTGATAACACATTATCGGGATATTAAGAGAAATACATTTTTAAATCCATTGTTATATCTTAGGGAAATAGGTTCAATTACAAAAAAAAATTAACAATTCCAAAATTTGAGTCTTAGGGTAAAGAACATTTCAGAGGATAATTTGTTAGACTTCTTTATCAGAACTTTAAAGGAAATAATCTAACATGACCTGTATCTTTTTGAACCTACATATTTAGAGCATGCTTTTAATATAGAAAGGAAAATTGAAAGTAAAAATATGGCTACTAGAAAATTGGTCTTTTATAACCATAAAGAAGATCATGCTCCCTCTCCTAAATAATAAATATTGACACATCAACAAATGGATGAAAAATGAACAAAGGGACTATGTTTTAGCTATGAAAGAAAGTAAAATAAGGGGAATAAATGTGGTGAGAAGAAAGTACTCTATGTAGATTATGAAGATGATGAAGATCAAGAATTTTAACTTCATAAGATCTAGAGGTATAAGAGACTTTCCAACAATATCTTGTCATGCATTGTCAACATGAGTTCTCCACAAATCCTCAATATAGAGAGATATATAAAAAAAGAAAAAGGAAATAATGTTGATTGATTTAGGTAGTAATCCAAAAACTCTCAAGATAGAAGGATATATCCAAATAAAAAGATGAAAATTTTGATTGATTTAGGTAGTATCCATAACTTCGCCAATTATAAATTGGAAAAAGTTCTTAACTACTTTCTATATCTAACACTAGAATTCCAAGTAATGATTGCAAATGGAGGTATCATAAATTGTTCGATGAAGTGCTATATTATTAAGTTGAATATGGAGGAATATTTATTGTATAGTTCCATTATTACAATATAAATCAATGTTCCTAATGGTGTATTATGGGTCCAGTGGTTACAATCATTGAGAATAACAACCCTTAATTCAAAAATTTTTATTGATAGTTACCTTACAAGGAAAGGAAATTAATTTTAGAGGTATCTAAGGGAAACTCTCTAAAGTGATAAGCTCTAATATTAAGACAAATTTGCTAAAATATGGACACCATGGTGTAATTCAAAATTTGTATTCATTATATGTTCAAACATCTTATCCTCCACCTGAAGAGATCTCCAAAAAGTCATCAAAAATAATTCCAAGGTATTTACACATATGTCTAAAGGTCTTCAACCTATTCAAGATCATTACCATGCCATTCATTTCAACCTATAATTTTTCACCTAAAATTAGGCCTTATATGTATGCATATGCATAGAAGAGTGATACTGAATGTCTGGTTTAAGAAATGTTAGAGGATGAAATCGTTCAACCTAGCCAGTGTGCTTTCTCTCCAACTAATCTGAACTTAAACAGGAATGCAAAGAATTACAGATATAACTATAATAAAAATATACGATAGAAACAACAATTCATTTCATTAATATCAAAATAACTAAAATATGCTTCCAAACATATCACAAATAAACTAGCTCGGGTGATGGTGGCTTGTCTTTGAGAAGAGATGTGGCGGCTACATGCCTCTAAACTTAGTTACAATGAGGTTCAAGGGCATTTTTATTATTGAACAACAAGATAAAACCCTAAGAAACCAAAACCCTAACCCCAAGATATGGAATGCCAAGAGTTTGTGGGCCCCGTTGGGGTTAGTTGGGCAACCAACTTCCCAAGGTCATAACTTGGTCATATTATCTCCATTTGGCGAGTACGATTCCTCATTGGAAATATCTCTTTGAGTATTACAGGATTTTCCACAAGTCCTTGCCTATGGCAATGAGCATCATATGGAGCTAAAAAAAAACATTGTTTAGAGGGTCAAAACTGCTCCAGAAGTTCAAGACCCAAAAAATTGCTAAAAATAGTAAATGTTGTTATAAAGAAGGAAGTTGAGATGTCGTCTACAGGTTTAGGTGGAATAGGCAGGTGACTAGAAATATCCACTGGAACAATCTTGCCTCCTTGGGAAGCAATGGTCACCATTGAATGCAAAGCCTCCATGAGGTGAGGAAATTTCTATTGAACCTGTTCCCTGGTGAACCACTTGCCCTAGTCAAGGAGTTGGCCTGCTTTGACAACTCGATATAGCTGGATTCTCTATTTTTGAGTGTTATTGATCTAAGGTGTCCATGATCCAATCAATTGTGGCTTGTTCCATGCATTCTGGGTTTAGCTACGTTGGTGTGAGTTGTTCTACAATGTCAGGTGTGTCCAGTAATGGTGGAAAGTATGGTCAAAGGCGACCCACATTGAACACCAGGTATAGGCCAAGGACTGACAAAATGTTGAGCTTGAATGCATTGTCCCTTATAACCTTGGTGATGGTGTACGACCCATATCAGAGTGGGCAAAGCTTGTGGTGGGGCCCAACGAGGCACTCCTTCTGCAAATCATGGAAAATTTTAGGGGCTAATATTCACAAGTGAGATAATTTTCCATTATTTTTCCAAAAACAATATTCACCAATTTCCATTTTTTATAAAAATGGTTTGCCAAAATTTTACAATATAAAATTACTTTACCTTCAAAATTCCCAACACTATATAAATAATATATATAAAATCATTAAAATTTTGATTAATTTTACAAATATATCCATAAACATTTTATATTTTGCATATAAGGGACTACTGAGGTTTGTCAATGTTTTTAAACTTCAAGATAATTTTCCATCCTTAAAATTTTCCCTGTTGCAAATGTCGCCAAACTTTATTGCCCACCTGGAGCTTGTGTGGCACCCGATGTGAATCATGTCATTGCTTGTACTTAGCATTGGCTTTGTCCAATATGTCATGGACCTGCTGGTGAATGTGCTGAATGCACTCATTGAAGTTGTTAGCCGTGTCAGCTTTGGACATTAAAAGAGCCGAATCTGCTTGAGTAGCTACAAATGGTATGTTCACATCAATGGGACATAGTGGTTGGAATCCCAACCCCACCTGAAAGCAGCTATGACTAGTTGAGATATGGAGAGGTTTGTTGTACATGTGCTAGACACAGGGGAGAATTTTATCTCATGTGTGTGGATGCTTCGAGTTGTACATGTGTAGAATGTGTATGATCATCCTATTGATGATCTCTGTTTGGCCATCAATTTTAGGGTGTAAAGTCATGGACTTAGTGGGCTTGGTATCAAATGTCAACCAGAGACTTGACCAAAATGTACTTAGGAACCTCCTGTCTTGATCAAACATAGTGGAATGTGGGATCCCAAAGTGTACCCACACTCGTTCAAAGAGAGCTTTGTAGTGGCTTCTGCGATGATACTTTTCTTGCAGGTCGCTAAAATGGCCATCTTAGAGAATCTATTGATGACTATGAAAAAAAAGTGGTTTCCATGCTTAGTTGAAGCAAGGTTCGACATGTAATCCATGGAGATGGATTCCCAAGGTCGACTAGGAGTAAGTAGAGGAGTATATAGGCCTTGGTTATTGATGTTTGGTTTGACAATGTCACACAAAGTGCATGATCTGATGTGTTTCAAAACATCCTATCGAAGGTTTGGCCAATAAAAATACTTTTGCGGTATTGCCATTGTTTTCTCTACCTTGAAATGTCTAGTGACCCGACTGTAGTGTGCCTCCCAAATCATCTTGGCACAATCGCTTGAAGGAACACAAAGGTGTCCCATGTGGCATAACAGTGCATCCTGGAGGTGATAATTTTGAATTTTTTTTCCTTTTAGGAGCGTCTAGTATGTGTTGTAGGATTCTAGATCACTCTTATAAAGAGTTAGCCACCCCGAACTCTTGTGCCCACAAGAGTCAAGAACAGTGGTCAGCACCATGACCAGTGGTCGACTGAGGCAGTTTGCAACATTATTGGTGCTACCCTTCTTATACTTAATGATCAAATGGAACTTTTGCAGGTATGTGGACCATTTCCAATGGATATTCTTTTGCAACTTGTGTTTGTATGAACTACAGGGGTCGGTGGTCTATGTGGGTGATCATTTCCTTCCCCATAATGTAACGCTTCCATTATTGGTAGGCTTGAAAAATGGAATACTTGTATTTTTCATAGGTGGGATACTTTCAGACTATGTCTGAAAGTGTCTCACTATGATATGTCACTTGATGTCCATGTTGAGTAAGAATTGCACCAATCTCATAGTTGGAGGAAACTGTCTCAATCGGAAATGGTTGCTGCAAGCATGGTAATGTGAGCACTGGTGCAGAGGAGGGGCGATGCTTAAAATTGGAATATACCTTTAGTTTGGATTTAGACCAAAAGAACTTTTCTTTTGCTCCTCCCTTGGTGACTTGACTCAAAGGCCAAATGATATGATAGAATCCCAACACGAACCTACGGTAGAAGATGGCTAGACCTAGAAATTTGTGGAGCTCTGTTAGAGTGGTTGCGGATATCCAATCCTAAATTATTTTTATATTGGTTGGTTCCACATGCACACCGTGGTCATCAATGATGTACCCCAGATATTAAACCTGGGTCATACAAAAAGTGAATTTCTCCAAATTTGCACACAACTTGTGTTGCTGCAGGGTTTGGAGGACCTGTCGAATATGGTGGAGGTGTTCTTCCAAAATCTGGCTGAAGATCAAGATGTCATCCAAATAAACCACCATGAATGAGTTGGTGAAGGGTCACAAGATATCGACCATCATCCTCATGAAGGTTTTAAGAGAATTCATCAACCCGAAAGGCATGGCCTCATTCGAAAAGGCCCTCCTTTAATTTATAGGCAATATTCCACACATCCAAGGGTTCGATTGGTACCTAGTGATAGCCAGAATTCAAGTCAATATTGCTGAAACATTTGGCCCCCTTGAGCTGGTCTAGAAGTTCATCAATCTGTGGGATTGGATACCTATTCTGAAAAGTGATCTTGTTCAACACCCGATAGTTAATACCGAGTCTCCAGGTCCCATCCTTCTTCTGTAACAACATGATCGGGCTCCCACGAGGTGATGAAATTTCCCTAATGTGCCCTTTCTGGAAAAAATCTTGAATTTTCCTCTTGATTTCATCATTCTCTAGAACAAAGCGATGATAGAGGTACCGCTATCGGTGAGGTGAAAATGTCCCTGTACTCTTCCACGATCTTGTCCATCTGTTGCTGCCATGGGTGGGAGCCCTATTTGGAGGTTGTGGCCACAATATTCTTCTCTCCCTGAGGGTGATCATAAGGAAAACAATTTTCCTAGTCTCGTAAATGATCTTACTGCATTTTCTCATAGCGATGAAAGAGATGGTGGTAGGTGGTGCTACCTTCAGTATCCTCTACAAATTATTGCCCAAAGTAATAATAACTGTGTGAGGCATAGACACACACATAGCATGTCACTTCCACATGTATGGTTGGCCTAATAATACATCACAAAATTCTAGAGGAGAAATATCACACAATACCTCATCTATGAAGGGCTTGATGTTGTAGGGAAGGTGACACTGTTGGTTGAAGTAGAGATATCCTCCTTGGTGAATCCACCTAATGGTGTAATAATGTGGTTTTGTTGTGGTCGGTAGGCCCAACCACTTCAGGACCTATGCTGAAATGAGGTTCTTTTGGCTACTAATGTCGACAATGAACTGCAACAGAGAACCCTTCATCCACATCTGGGAATGGAAGAGGTGCTCCCCCTCCTATAGATCTTTGGGCTCATCCTTTTGGATATTGGTGGGGGAAACAGTGTAACTAGTCTTCACATCAATAATATTCTTCCCTTTATCATTCCCCTTGTCAAGTTCTGACTCAAAGTTGGAACATTCATCTCATTCAGAAGCCGTAAGCTCAACCACTAGTGAATGCTTGGCCCAACACTCACTTATGTTGTGAGTGGGGCTCTTATGGAACTCACACCACTTTCCTATGTCCTTCTTTGTCTTCATGGTGTTGTTGTTTATTTGTAGTTTCAGTGGGTTGGCATGGGTTGCCTCGTGTTTGCTTTCTCCTTTGTTTTGCAGTTTGGGGGCACCTTCCCCTTGCTTTGGATTCACAGATCCAAAGTCTCATTTCTTTTTTTTAAATTTCTTCTCGATCCTGGCAACATATCGGTATGTTGCACCAATCAAGCAGAGGTCGAGGAACTACATTTACTCCTGAATGTATTTGTGAAAAAAACTGCGGTACTTATGCACCAAATATTTCTCTAAATCTTTGATGCCCAACTTTGTGCACATGGTATTGAACATATTCATCAGCTCATGCACATCCTGATCCCTTTGCTTCTGCAACATAGCCCATTGTATGTACTTGTCCTCATAGCTCACCATGGGGTAATATTTTTCCTTGATGGAATATAAAAAATAATTCCAGGTGGGTGCGACTCAAAATAGTGAGGTTTCTATCTTGTCCCCCTGTTCGCAGTAGATTTCCCACTAGTCATTGACATGGGGGGTGACTTTGAGGAGAAGAAAAGTAATATTTTCCCTATTGGAAAAATCATGAACTGAAAAATATCCTTCTAACAAATTTAATCATCTAAACTATGGCGTCTAGATATATCTAGCTTTCAAATATGGGAATGTCAAATTTTACTTGTACGTTAAAAAGAGTGGTGCCTCCAGAGTGACTGTTGGATGAATGTGTCGCACGTGGGCATCTGTCGAAGGATCTGGGAAAATTTATCCATCAATGCGTTCCTTTATCACACAAGGGCTTCTTCAATAAATATTTTGAAAGGATCTCCTACTCCCTCGTGTTTCTTTTCTTCCACCATGGGAGGCCGTTAGGTTTTGCAAGGCTAGTCTTGCAAAGGTTGAACCAGTTCAAGCGCTGACTCCTTATACCCTGACCTCGTTGGGGACATTCAAAGAAAAATAGAAAAATAGCAAACTACTCTGATACCTCTGATCCAAACTTAAACAAGAACAAAATAGAATACAAATATAACCATAAATACAAAGATGAAACATACATAAAACTTCATTTCATTAATATCAAAGAACTGAAATATGCTTATAGACAGAATGGAAATAAACTAGCTGAGACAATGGTAGCTTATCTCTAAGAAGAGATGTATCGGCTACATGTCTCTGAACTGAGTTACAATGAGGCTCAAGGGCCTTTTTAATATGGAACAATAAGATAAAACCCTAAACAACCAAAACCCTAACCTCGGGAGATGGAATGCCAAGAGTTTGTGGGCCTCGTTGGGGTTGGTTGGGCAACCAACTTCCCGGGGTCGTAACTTGGTCATATTATCTCTGTTTGGCGCATATGATACCTCATTGGAAATATATTACCCTGTACTACAATATTTTCTACAAGCCCTTACCTATGGCTATAGACCTACTGTGAACATTTTTTAGGGGGTCAAAACTACTTTGGAAGTTCAAGACCCGAAAAACTGCTTAAAATAGTAAATGTTGCTATAATAAGGAAACGGATGAAACCGTTTGGAGGTATAGGTGGAATAGGCGGGTGGCAACCAATATCCACCTCGATCATACACAATTGTGATGGTTATAAAAAATGATGGTTTGTGGTGTATACATCTGGATTACAGATAGTTCAATAAAGTGAAAATCAAAGATAGGTTTCCTATTCTTGTCATTGATGAATTATTAGAAAAATTACATGGACCAAATTTATTTACTAAGTTGGATATCCATTCTAGATATCAACAAATTAGAATGAGAAAATAATGCAAGCTACAAACAACCTTTAGAACATATGAAGGTCATTATGAGTTTTTGGTTATGCCATTTGGACTTACTAATGCACATTGATAATTTCAAAACTTAATGAATTCTATTTTCAACCCCACCCTTAGAAATTTGTGTAAGTATTTTTTGATGACATATTAATCTACATTCCTATTCCTATCATTGATGAATCATTAGACAAATTACATGGAGAAATTTTCTTTACTAAGTTGGATCTCCATTTTTGATATCATCAAATTAAAATGAGAAAATAACACATTCCCAAAACAACCTTTAAAACACATGAAGGTGATTATGAGTTTTTCTGTATGCCATTTGGACTTACTAATACACCTTCAACATTTTAAACCTTGATGAATTCTATTTTCAAGCCCTACCTTATAAATTTATTTAATATTTTTTGACGACATACGAATCTACAACAACTCTTGATAAGATCATGTAAACATTTTGGAAGGTTATTAACACTATTGGAAAAGCAAAAACCATATGCAAATCCTATGTTCCTTTAGAGTTCAAAAAATAGAATACTTGGGTCAATTGTTTCCCATGAAGGTGTCAAATTGGACCCTAAAAAAATAAAATCTATGAGGGAATGGACAATCCCCAACACATTTAATAAATTCAAAGTATTCTTAGGATTAATAAGATATTAAAACAATTTTGTCAAGAATTATGGTCAAATAGAAACACCTTTAACAAAAAAATAGGTGCCCCTTCCAAGAACTTGGGAAAAAAAATACATAAGACAAAATACTATAAAGGTTAGGGAGATGGCACTTGGAAGTAGCAACAACATATTAACGAGGGAAACATTTTCTTGCACTAAAGAAAAAAAAAAATTGAAAAACTTAAAGAGTTTGTGCACACAAGTCTTGCCTTGGTCATGCCAAGCTTCATAAAAAACTTGGAGTGTGATTCCTCAAGCCATATCACTCATGTAATTTTGATACAAAAAGGAAGCCCCCCTTCCTTTCAAAGAAACAAAATTAAAAGCAAGAACTTAATCAGGCCCATCTATTAAAAGGAAATGTTGGCCATATTACATGAAATTAAGAAATGTCATCCATAAATAATCGTATGACACTTTAAAGTAAAAATAGATAATGATAGTATGCAATAATTTTTGGAACAAATACTTATGTAATACTTCTTGGAACAAATATTATCTTTAGAATAGCAACAAGAAAGGTTACAACAATGTCAAGTTATGACATTGAAATTATCTACAAAAAGGGAAAACCAAATATTGTGGTAGATACACTGTTAAGGAAAGCGGAAGACAGAATGGGTTTACTATGCACTATTTCCATTGCATAATCTTATTGGGTGCAAGAAGAAATGATTAAATTGAAGCAATATGAGAAGGTATGCAAGAGCATTCAACAATTACAAGACAAACTTGATGTAGTAGAAAAAATCATGTGGAAAAATGAATTGTTGTGGTATCAACATCACTTATGTAAGATTATCAACTCAAATAGAAGTTCCTTTTTGAGTCACATATTTCTCCTTCTATAGGAGGACATTTAGAGTTCTTAAAAACATATTATAGGATCAAGGAAGTTTTATTTTGTGAAGGTCGTAAAGTAGATGTGCGAAAATTTGTGACTGAATTTTTGGAATGCCAATAAAATAAGTGAGAGATAATCAAGACCTATAACCATTAGCCATACAAATTCAGCAATGGGAATACAATTCAATGGATTTTATTACATGTTAACTAAATTTGAAGGAAAATATTGCATTATGTTATTGGTAGATTGAATGATAATGTGTTCCCATTTTGTTATATTTCTGATTATTTTAAAGCAACTATAGTGCTAGAAGTATTCGTATATAGTCCAAAATATACTTGGAATATAAAATACTATTGTAAGTGATAGAGATCCAATTTTCATTAAAAAAATTTGGACTAAATTGTAACGACCAATAGTCGTATACGCAACGAAAATATTTAAAATACTACATAGACAAAGACATCCATTGTAGGATAGTAATTGTAATTGTATATTGTATAAAATAATTGATGTAGGATGATTACAAATGATAATGAGGGCCCGCATATATACCCTAGGAAGATGCCCTATCACAAATGGCCATGTCTCTAAGAGATGTCTCTTCATTAATAACTAACTAATCATTATTTAATTAATTATCGCTAATTACTATTGTTTTTATATTTAATTTTATTATTTTTATATGAATTATATTCATAACATAACCTTCCCGTTCAAAAGCTTTGTCCTCAAAGTTTACTGATGAAATACTTGATATATTTTTCTATTTCAAATGTCTTCTTGTTTCGGCATTGTCATCTTCATTGATAAAAGTTGATATGATCCTCTAAGTGACAAACAAAATTGTCGCACTAAGAAGGGATCATACCATCCTAGACTAATATTTTGTGAAATAAATTTTTTTGATGAATAGTTATCGTAGGACTAGATTCTGCAAAATTTAGTATCCTTGGGAACATAATTTTGTCTTTTATTTTCTGAGTGATACTGGTACGTAGCTTGGTTCAAGAGCTTTCTCTTGTGATTTGGATGTCGATACATAGCTCCTTTGGTTTTTCCTTCCTTTATCGTGTTAGTGGCTGATTTTAGATTTTCTTCAAGCGTTGTTGTTGTTGCCATAGGTAGCTGAATCATCATTTGGAATGTCCATCATTTGAATTGCAATTTCTGCATATTTTTTAACTTCCCTAGATTCCTCTTCTTCCTTGTGATATTGACTAGATCAATTTTTACCCCTTTATCTTCAACTTGGATTGAAACACCTGAAGACTTCAATACTTCACTTTGAAGTTGTTATAGCTTGACATTCAATGATTTCATGTCATTTTTTATTTTTTATTATTTATGTAAGTAGGGTTTGGTTATGATTCCTTAAACATACAAGTTCATCATTTTCTGAGTTGTTGACTTTATTCTTCGTATCTTCATCATCTTTTAAACTTTTGATTTGTTATAATAATGTTTGGTTAAGTCTCTTTAAAAATAAATTTTCTTCTTCTTGTTCTAATAAACGCTTCTTAAGTTCCTTCTTTGTCGCTTTAACTTTCTTGACTTGTTCGAGTAGTTTTTCATTGTGATATCTGAGGCATGAAATTTCTTTGTCTTTACTGCATATGGCTTCTTCAAGATCTTTTTGCTTCCTTGATATAGTTTTTTTGTTATCTTGAAACACCAAGTCTGAAATATCCTTAAAGTATTCTAATGAATATATTATTGATTTTGATTTACTTGCTATGTCTCGAAATGTGACCATCTTCCCTTTATAAGGAAACATCAAAACTTGTTTCTCTCTGTTTAACATGAATGTACCCAAATCCTTAAACCAAGGTTGATCGATTATGATGTCAATTTCTCTATTATCCATCTTTACAACATGAAATTGAGATATGTACTCATAATGACCTACTGTCACTTTTAAATCGCTAATTTTATACTCTTTTTGGTCAATTTTTTTTCCTTACACCAATGTTTGGCTCTAGAGTTAATAACTGATTTGCCAAGTTAATGTTGATGGAATTTTTATTGTTACTTGTGCTGATAGCGATATTAATTTCTCTTCCTTGGATAATCCCTTTTAATGTAATTAATCTATGATTTGTAACTGAAAGACCATTATAGGTAAATCATCCTTCCTTCATCATTTTTTAATGTGAACCTTCTTCTTTAAAATTTATTTACACTTTAAAAAATTAATAATGGATCATTTACAAATTCTCCTTTTACGCTTTTGAATTAGAATTTTCCTTAGTTCCTTCTTTCTTCAATGTTTTTTTTAATTAAATAAATTATTATTATTATCTTTTTAATTTTAATTTTTTTAATAATCATGGATTATATATATATATATATATATATATATATATATATATAATAATTGTTATATGATATTACAAAATATTATGTAATTATGAAGAGACGAATAAAGTTATGTTATTTATCACAACTTAATTGAAATGTTATTAGGACGGGTGAACGATACAATCACCTTGACCAATCACAATGAACAAAGTCAACATTTGGGACGGTCGGGTAGACATGGCCAACCATTTTTAAAAAAATACAGTGGCAAGGAACAAGAAACGCGAAGGACAGGGATTGTGGGAGGGTGCGAAGTTCGATTGGAGGCTGAATGGTGTGAACAGATAACAACAACATGGATGGAAGAATTCGTGGCGATAGGAAGGTAGTTGGGCTAGGTGTTTTATTAACCTTCTTACGTTGGTGACGAAGAAGGTCGCTGCAGATTAGGAAGGACGTGTGACGTGGATGCACAAAGAAAGTCGTCATGCGATAATGGAGAAAAGGTGGGCCGACTATGATTGCAGGTGGAATGAGTAGGTACCTAACTGAGGTGTCGAAGAATTTTGGTTGCAACAACCGTTTATTTATAGAACCATAGGTTATGGCTGACGACTACAGAAATGTGGCTGTGGGTGGTGGGATTCGCTGGTAGCAGTCAAAATCTGCGGCGTTTGGAGTGATGACAGGTCGACCAGGTATGTCATTTATTTATTTATTATTATTTAATTTTAAATATTTTAAATTATATATATATATATAGATATATATAGATATAGATATTTCATATGTGTTTTTGTTTTTTTTTTACTTTTTTTTTTCAATGACCTTTTTTTTATTTTTCTTTTAAAATTTCTATACATAATTTTTTGGTCTTTTTTTTTTCTATATATGTAATCTTTTTATATATTCTTCTTCTTCTTTTCTTCTTTTAAAATATGGCCAAGGGCCTTTGAAGAAATTAGCAAAGGGAAAAACTCCAAGAAATTTTATAGAGAAATGCTTCGATTATGACGACAACCAAGTTGACAACGAGTTGAAGGCCAAAGGATGGTGAACAGAGAACGTAGCTTTGATACCAATGTAATGACCAACAGTCATATACACAGCAAAAACATTTAAAATACTTCGTAGAAAAAGACTTCCATTGTAGGATAGTAATTGTAATTGTATATTTTATAGAAGAATTGATGTAGGATGATTACAAATGAGAATTAGGGCACACATATATACCCTAGGCAGGTTCCCTTTCACGAATGGCCATGTCTCTAAGACACACCTTTTCATTACTAACTAACTAATCATTATTTAATTAATTATCGTTACCTATTATTATATTTATATTTATATTTATTATTTTTATATGAATTATGTTCATAACATAAATTAATTTCCTAATTGGGTACTCAATTTGCTCACAATTCATCTTACCATCTTCAATTTGATGGGAAAATTGATATTGTGAATAAATGATTTGAAGGATATATACATTGTCTTGTATCTAATAATATACATGATGGTTCAAGTGGTTTCCCTTGCAAGTGATGCAACAATCCTTCCATACTTTATCAAAAATTTCCTCATTTATGCCACTATATGGATATAATCCTTCATTCGTCAAATGATCCGAAAGGATCTTCGCACATGAAAGAGCTTTGTGCCATGATTTGATGTTGATGAAAAAGTACTTAAGTGGGTGAAATTATGATTAATTATTTTCATGAGATGCTCATGCATTTAATTATTCATTTTATGAGCCTTTATTAAACTCATGCATTTTTTATATAAATGATTTGTATTTGTGAGAGAAAATTTGTCTCGCATATTATTCATTTAATGTAATTAGGGAAATTGGTTTTTATGTGAGAAACCGCCTCACACCAATTCTCTATTCTTCTCAATTGTGGGTTGAGAGAATCAAGGGCATGGTTGAAGAGTCTTTAGGTGGTTTTGATACTTTTCCCAATTATGAGTTTGAGATATTTGGGGATCCTACTTTCATGGATATTGTTTTTCCTTCCTTGTAATTAGGCCCTACAATTGTGGGTCTTGTAATTAATGTTCTTTGTTGGAGAGTGTGTGAGGGAAAACTATATATATTCCTTATGTGAGGCATGAGAAGGGGGGAGGAAAGGAGAGAATACTTAGCCATTGAGAGCCATAGTGCTTAGCTAATGCTTGGCCATAGAGCTTGAATGTAAGAAAGCCTAGAGAACTTACTTTGAAAAGGAATATAGAAGATCTACATTCCAATTGAAGCAGATCCGGAGATGTAGCCCCAGAGAGATGGAGGGGTCAACTCCATTACCAATTGGTTGTCTCTCTCTTACTTACGTGCATGTGTTTCTTCATATGTTAAGTTAATTTACTTAGGTTTATGTGTTTATGCACTATAACTGATGGATTAACATTCTCATTTAAACCTGTATAAGCCATAGTCAATTGAAAGATCCTCATACCATACATCATGGTTAGTGTAGTACTCGACCTGTGATCGGATCAAGTGGTATTAGAGTGGGTGACTAATTTGTAGGATGGGTAGAGGAGTGAAGCACGCCAAAATAATGCAAGAGTTGCAAGAGATAAATGACAACATTCAAGCCGACAATGCAGAATTGTGAAAACTATTGTAGGTAGCTAAAAAGGATAAGCAGGAGCTTCAAGAGATGCTACAAGCCAAAGAGGATTTATTGGCTAAGTTGGACAAGGTTGAAACGATGGATGCTGCATCTCAAACCGAGGTATATGATGTTACTTGATGTTCTGTTCTCTCTTAATATGAAACTAATGTTGGCATGAAAATCCTCACGAAGATGGGGTATAGAGGAGGTGGACTTGGCATAAATGGCCAAGGAGTCACCCAGCCATTGGAGGTTGTACCAAGACAACCATTTGTAGTCTTGGGTTATGGACAAGAAGAGAAAGGAGAATGCTCAAAGGTAGCTGAATAAAAACCATCTCTTCATCACCCGATTACAAGAAGGGAATCAAGCCACCTAGTCCTCATCAGTTCAAGGACAAGTCAAGAAGGTATGACAATCATTCAAATTCTTCTTTTGCATATAAGAGAAATGATTTCTTCCATAGATATTCTAGCTGTGATGTATTTAAGCATCATAAAAATAATGTGTGGGTTAAGAAGACAGATGTGTCCACAATAAGAGAGACAAAGAAGAATAAGAACCTTTTGAATATTCCTATCATGAAGACACAGTTGAATTGGAAATGACATAATTTCTACAGTTTCTGCAAAATCAGTGGCCATTGGGAGAATTAGTGCTGGAAGTTGCACCCCAAAATTCGCCACAAGTCAAGTAGACATATGGTGAAAAATATAGTGAAGAAGGAGGCTCCATCCACCATTAAAAAAGCATGATTACGAGAATAAAGTTCTTGGTGTTGGTTTGGTAAGAAATTCATGAGGTTTCTGCAATGTCTATTTTTACTCATTTGCAAAATTTTCAGTGCTGAATAAATTTTTTTACCGAAGGATCGAACCAAACACAACATTTTTTATTGAAGGATCACATGCATTTGCACTCATATTGGTGTGCTAGTTCTTTAAGAACTGAATCACTCACAATGACTGCGATGATCAAGCATGTCAACAAAGGCACGGTTGATTAATAAAATTGGATATCGATGCTCACTGCAGATTTTCTAGTTAGTATTCTAATGAACAAGGTTTGACTTTTGGGTTCAATATTTGATGTCAGAGAGTCTTCGAGGTGCTCCTATTGTTTGATATGGTGGAGAAAACATTTTTGTTTCTCCTCCACATCGTGGTAAACAATGCAAGGATTATGAACCACAGTTTTCTGACTATCGCACAGATATTTGAGAACATCTGAAGAAAAATTTTAGATATCTATGTCACTGATGGGAACCAAAGCCAATGTTCAATTCTCAGAGACTTCTGAGCAACAAAAGAATCCAGAGCCGCAATAGCTACAAATTCTTGGTTGGAGTTCACTGTTGTTTGGTGTGTGGAGATTCAAAGAGGAAAATAACAACAATAATAATTCTCGTGGCCATACCGTCGTGCCAGCCCCTGCTTAGGCTTCTAAATATGGAGAACAACATGCAACACATCGAGATGGTCAAAAAATTAAGAACCTTGAGGAAGATAAGGAATAACTTGAGAAAGAACGTATGGACACAAATGCAAAGGAATTCATTACAAGATATAGACAGAAGTAAAGGAAAATAGGATTTCTAGAAGAGAATTTGTGTTGAGTCGAAGAAGCTATGGCGGATAGCAGGCCCTGCCATTTTTACACACCTCACGATGTATGAGATGAACCCCGTTACAAAATCCTTTGTAGGCCACTTGGATGATCTAAAGCTTACAGCTATTACCATCTCCACAACTGTCATTGTTGGTCTCAGTTTTGGCCTGATGCTAGGAATGGGAAGCACCCTCGAGACAATGTGTGGTCAATCTTTTGGATCTCGAAAATATGATATGCTTGTTTTTACCTACATTGCTCTTAGATTGTGCTATTCAGTGTTGCAGTAATATTGTTACCCATGTATATATTCAACACCCCAATTTTGATTCTTTTGGGCCACACTGCTGAAATATATGAGTTGTTTGGCACACTTGAAATCTAGATGATACCTCAACATTTTGGATTTTCATTATCTCTTCCTCTTTAGAGATATCTACAATCACAGTTGAAAAAATCGGTGATTGATTGGTTATCTAGAGCGACCTTATTAATCCATATATTCTTAAGTTGGCTTTTCATTCAAAAGTTGGGAATGGGGATTCTTGGAGCTGCTATTACCTTGGATATAATTTCATGGCTCCCATTGATTGGCCTATTCCTCTATATAGTTTGTGGGCTTATCCTCTCACATGGAAAGGATTTTCAAAAAAGGCATTCTTGGGTCTCTGGCCCTTTATCAAGCTGTCTATGACTTATGGTGTAATGCTATGCTTGGAAATCTAGTATTTTTTTGCTAAAGCTAATTGATTTGCCTTTGACCGTTTTGATCTGAGTATCCAGTGAAAATAGTGGAGCAGTTGATTGAGGATCAGATCCCAGAGTCTTAGGGAGTAAGAGATAACTGCCAAGGCTTTTGTGATCATCTTCGGATTTTTGGGATCATTTCCACCCAAATTTATGTTGCATCCAGTCTAAGGGAGTAAGAGATATCCGCCAAGGTTTTTATGATCATCTTCAGATTTTTGGGATCATTTCCACCCAAATTTATGTTTCGTCCAGATCTGTGTTGATAGCTGAGTATGATACTCCATCAAACTACTGTTGGGTGCTATCGATATTTTCATTGATATATAGCATAATTTGTGGGAGTACATGGCTTCTAGTTGCATTCTTGATGAATGATGAAGGAGCATGGATTAATGCTCAGGTTGTTTGTGTCACCAGGTGGTAATGGGATGTCATTCATTTCATGATCTAGCATTTTGGATCGACCATTGCTCCTTCTCGAGATGTGTAGATGATATCATTGATGTTGTGAGAGGATCTACAAAAATCTCAATTTCAAATAATCTCTGCATTGACAAAGTACCTCATACACGGTGGGGCCAAAGACTTTGGGAAAAAGAAACTGGGTTTAAACTTTGGGCACCCTATGTTATGGCGCATGGCCTAGTTATGGTGGTTTTTTTTTATTTTAATTTTTAGACTATTAAAACCCATGCCATATGCCCATTGTTTTCCCTATGCCTAGAAATTGAAGGGGGGTCACTTTTATGATGCACATGTTTTGTAATGGGGGATTTGACTTATTTTCACCTTCCAAGTGCATATGTTATTTGACACATATTATGTAAAAGGGTGGAATTTTTTTTTATTTTTTCACCATTAGCACTCTTTTTGTATTTATACATTATGTAAAAGGGGGTTTGAAAACTTGTACTTTTCCCTTTGTGCACATATTTGGCACATTAAATTTCTTTTCAATTTCCATGCAAAAGGGCCATAGTTGCCATCATATTTTGGCATCGAAAATTTGGCATGTAACTTGATGAAATGCCATGCAAAGGCCATAGTTGCCATGAAGTCATGATGTAAAAGATGTTAATGAGGCATTGTAAAAGGATTGTTTTAGCCACTCTTATATGAGGGATAGGGAGGGTGAGAGGCGTATTTTTGCGCATTAAGCATTGTTGGCTTCTTTGTAATCAAGTTGAATGAGGCGATTTGCCTAAGCCATTTTGGCATGTAAAATTTACCAATGAACTCTTGGAAAGTGTTTCAAAATATGTAAACGGGTATGATCAGCTACAGGTTGTAGCTTTAAGTAGATGTGGGATTTTTCATTCTGATTCTGAAGGACCGAGGTTAAGGAATATTGAAGGGATGTGCCTTTTTAGACATTTTTCGTTGCAGCTTTAGGCAGATGTTGGCTTTGCATCTTGATTCTGAAGTACATTAGGTGAAGGCATCTTGAAGGGATGTGCCTTTTTAGGCATTTTCATTGCAACAGTTGCAGGTGTTGTCTTGCATCCTGATTCCGAAGTATGTTGTGTGAAGGAGTCTTCAAGGGATGTGCCTTTCCAGACATCCGCATTGCAACAGTTGCAGGTGTTGGGATTGCATTCCAATTTCGAAGTACGTCAGGTGAAGGAGGCATGTGGGGATGTGCCTTTCAGAGAAATTTGCATGCAATTGATGATGGATTGAAGTTGATACTTTTAGAGACAAAAAGTTTCTTTGTGGGGAGGTGTGATCCGAAAGGATCTTCGCACATGAAATAGCTTTGCACCATGATTTAAAGTTGATGAAAGAGTACTTAAGTGGGTGAAATTATGATTAATGCTTTTCATGAGATGCTCATGCATTTAATTATGCATGTTATGAGCCTTTATTAAACTCATGAATTTTTGATATAAATGATTAATATTTGTGAGAGAAAATTTGTCTCACATATTATTCATTTAATGTAATTAGGGAAATTGGTTTTATGTGAGAAACCACCTCACACAAATTCTCTATTTTTCTCGATTGTGGGTTGAGAGGATCAAGGGCATGGTTGAATATTCTTTAGGTGGTTTTGAGACTTTTCCCAATTATGAACCTGAGATAGTTGGGGATCCTCCTTTCATGGATCTTGTTTTTCCTTCCTTGTAATTAGGCCCTACAATTGCGAGTCTTGTAATTAATGATCTTTGTTGGAGAGTGTGTGAGGGAAAATTATTTGAAAATGGGTTGGATAACTTGTTATGTTTTCAGGAACCTCCCACTTAGTTAAACAAATAAAATATCTAGCTTGTCCTTGATTTTTGCGGAAATTTTTACTTGAAACGGGTGCATTTTTTTTAACTCTTTAAGTGCTTTAATTCGATTTATTTTTTGTTGAAATTAAACATGTGCACAACCATATAATGCAGAAAATAAAAATCAACACATAAAAACAAATTTAATCTAGGAGTTCACCTGAATATTGTGGGCTACGTCTCCTTAAGCTCTTGTCGTCTTGACTTGGCTCTTTGGTATTATGGAAAAATTTCTTTTATAAGTTACAAACTCAAATCCAATGGTTATTTTTTATGTACCTTTGGGTTTAGAATATCATCATACCCCTGGAATGGCTTTCATCACTCTGAAAACATATATAGGCTCCCTTTCACTTGATTCTTTATGTCGGTGCTCTTGCGTTACACTGAGATTCTCTATGGCACCAACTCCTTCAGAATTATTTTTTTGTCCTTAAAACATCATCTATTGTCTCAAGCACATATCAAACCTCCAAAATGGACTAATAATTTTCTCCAGAAGAACACTGCATCCCCAATCTAGGCCTCCCTCCACGGTTGACCATTGGCTGCCCAAACCTTCCCTATGGCTCTTCAACCTTCTGAAGTCTTAAAATAGCTCTGAAAATCCCTTCAATGGATTCATAATTCCAAAAATAGTCAGAATTATTTGTTTGCTAAAATTGGCCTCCGACTGCTCTAGTTTTGCCTCCAACACCTGGTGGCACCCCTGGCTCTCGAGTCAAATAAAACTTCTCTCTGGGTTATCAACCTCTAGAAGTCCTAAAAATCTTACAAAAACTCCATCAATGGATTCATAAGTATCAAAACAGTCATAAATGACTATTTTTTTGTTGAATAAGGCCTTTAACTTCCTTGGCTAGGCCTTGAACTACTGATGGCACTTGCTAGCCCTAGTGGCCCCTAAAACTTCATTGAAGAATATAAAATTTCAAAAGTCCTCTACAGGCTCTGAAAACCACAGCATTAGTTCTATAACATCTGAAACATCCAAAATTGACTATTGGATTTCTAAATAAGGCCTCTAGCTGCACTGGCTAAGCCTCAAACTACTGCTGGCCCATGGTGGCCCTTGTGGCCCCTAGAACTTCTATAAAGAAAAAACCCACTCAAAAGTCCTTTGATAGCTCTGCAACCCTCACCAATGAGCCTAGAATGTCGAATATAGTCAAAATTGACTATTGTCACTCCAAGAATGGTCGAATCTAGCTCAAAATAGAGCCTGAAATAATTTTTTTAAAGTGACCCATAAGTGTCACAAAATGTGAAACTGTGGTCAAACTTCAGTTGGTCATCTCACCTTTTAGAGGCATGAGCCATAAATTCCACCAATATAAAACGGATTAGATTAAGAGTTAAGCAAGATTATTAAGGCGGATAAAGTATGGATTTAAATACTAAGCACATTTTAGCACTAACAAACATTCTTGTGGACTATTGTGGTTTACTGTGATAATTAAGCATCATTTAACAAAAATCCACCATTTGGTTCTTTGGACTTTTCAAAATGTCTCGCTTCATCTGACGTGGAAATTACTGGAACTTCATTCATAGTCTGGGAATGGAGAGTTGAATCATATGATTGTTTGATTCCAAACACACTGGTGCTTTAAATTTTGAGCTATCACTTAGGTCCTTGATCCAAATCTTATCACACCTCCCCATTGGGAATCTTTTGGTTTGAAAAGACTAATTACTTTTTCTGTTCAGTAGATGAGAGTAAAACACCCTCACATTTCAGCCTCCATACACTTGCCTTGCTTGGCTTAGTGCCTTTGAACCACAACTTGAAGGTAGTCAACACTTCCCTTCCTAGATGCGTGTGTCCTCTTATCAAGAATTGTCTTCCTTGAACTCACTCAGAAATTTCTGGTGAGAAATTTATGGAAGGTAGATTAACATCATGTCCTTGATCATCGATCCAAGGTGGCTCAAACAAACGTGATATTACAACAGAAAACATGCATACATAACTGAAATTTGCATATGTACAAATGAATGTATGTCTTATTGTGTCAAGAAGTCAAACCACTTCTTACCAAGCCACTTCCATGATGATTTTTGCTGCTGAAAATCATCTTCATGTGAAACATTTGTTCTCACATCAATGATGGAATCTTTGGTTCCACTTTTGCCAATATTTCTATCCTCTTGCCTCATGTGCTTGGGATGATTAGTTGGATGCAATGTCCAACAATGGGAAGCAACATGTCCCCTCTTATGGAAATGTGTGCAAGTATTTTGCACCTTCTCTGCAAGTTTTCTTTGCTTCAACTACTTCATGTATGCCTTCATCCTCTTCCGGAATTTTGAAAGAACATGATCACACAGACCACAATATGCACAACAACTATTTCTTCCATTCAAGCATGCAGATTTTTCATGCCTTGCAGAAACATAATCAACTTGACTATGGGAAGAATTATACCTCAATTGCTACTTTGCATGTCCATATTTTTTACCTTCATGATGAGATGAACTAGTACAGGTTCCAAATTTCTCTTGAATACTAACATCAGTTTTCTTGTATTAATAGTTGTCTGAACTCTCATGCTCGCCATAAGCTGCATGTCTAGATACATCTTTCTCTACTTCACGCATGTTCTTGGTTAAGGCTCTTGGGCTTGATGGAGCTGCATCTCCATCTCATGCATTCTTTCAAGAATTTCTTCCCTCTCTTGATTCATAGCAACCAATTTCTCATGAAGTCTAGTGCTTTCTCTTCTATCTTCAAACATAATTTGTACCATATCCTTCAATATATAGAAGTCTCGCTTCATCTCTTCATTGAAGAATCTTGTGAAGGAGGAGGATTTTGAAACCTCACTTGAAGAAGCTTTCCTCTTATGTAAATGAACAAAATAACTTCAACAAAAATTCACAAACCTTTCAAAAAAAATTGACAAAGCTTTTGAACAAAAAGGCTGTAGAGTCAAGCTCTTCTTCAAACAGCCTTTTGCAAAAAAAACCTTTTGTGCTTCAAGGGTTTCGTTGAGGTCCTTTGGGTAAGGAATATTCTTTCAACCTTTCTTCCTTTTTTTTCCTCTCCTGGACTTAGCTATTAGTAGCTCTCCTTCACCTCTAGCAAACTCAAGCAATAGTCAGTTCGCAAATAGACAATCATTAACAGTGCAAACACCTTTCAAGTCAAACAAGAAAAATTGTACTCTGTCAATCAAGCAACCAAGTGCTTTGATACCAACCTAATATAAAAATGGGTTGGATAACTTGTTATGATTTTCAAGAACCTCCCACTCAGTTAAACAAATAAAAGATATAGCTTGTACTTAACTTTTACGGAAATTTTTACTTGAAACAGGTGTATGTTTTTTAACTGTTTAAGTGCTTTAAGTCCATTTATTTTTTTCTGAAATTAAACATGTGCACAACCATATAATGCAGCAAATAAACATCAACACATAACAACAAATTTAATCTAGGAGTTCACCCGAATATCGTGGGCTACGTCTCCTTGATCTCTTGTCATCTTGACTTGGCTCTTTGGTATTATGGAAAATTTTCTTTTACAAGTTAAAAAATCAACTCCAATGATTATTTTGGATGTACCTTTGGTTTTAGAATACCATCATACCCCTGGAATGGCTATCATCACTCTGAAAATAAATCTAGGCTCCCTTAGACTTGATTCCTTATGTCGATGCTCTTAAGCTACCCTAAGACTCCATGGCACTAACTCTTTCAAAATTATTTTTATGTCCCTAAAACCTCACCTACTATCTCCAACACATATGAGACCTCCAAAATGGATGGATCATTTTCTCCAAAAGAGAACTACATCCCCAATCTAGGCCTCCCTCCACGGTTGGCCCTAAGCTTCCCCAAAAATCCCTGTGGCTCTTTGACCTTAAAAAGTCTTCAAATGGCTCTAAAAATCCCTTCAATGGATTTAGAATGCCCAAAATAGTCAAAATAGGCTATTGGTTTGCTGAAATTGGCCACCGGCTGCTCCGATTTCACCTCCAACGCTTGGCGACACCCTTGGCTCTAGGGTCAAAGAAAACTTCTCTGTGGGTTCTCGACCTCTATAAGTCCTCAAAAGCTTCTAAAAACTCCATAAATGGATTTAGAAGTATAAAAAAAATCATAAATGACTATTTTTTGGCTGAATAAAGCCTCTAGCTGTCCTGGCTAGGCCTCAAACTGCTACTGGCACTTGCTGGCCCCTGGAACTTCACTGAAGCATCTCAGCTTTCAAAAGTCCTCTACAGGATCTAAAAACCACACCATTAGTTCTAGAACATCTGAAGCATCCAAAATTAACTATTGGATCTTTGAATAAGGCCTCTAGCTGCATTGGCTAAGCCTCAAACTGCTATTGGCCCATGGTGGCCCTAGTGGCCCCTATAACTTCTCTGAAGAAAAACCCTGCTCAAAAGTCCTCTGATGTCTCTGCAACCCTCACCAATGAGTCTGGAATGTTTGAGATAGTCTAAATTGACTATTGGCACTCCAAAAAAGGTTGAATCTAGCTTAAGATAGAGCCTGAACTCATTTTTCCCAATGACCCCAAAAAATCCTCCTCCAAATGTGGAGAATTGCAGTTAAAATTTAGTTAGAATGGAATCTCTGCCATTTTTGGGGCACGTGCCATAACTTCCGCCAATATAAAATAGATTATATTAGAGTTAAATGCAGATTATCTGGGTGGATAAGTATAGTTTTAGGCGATAATGACCATTATTTGCGGACTAACCACATTTAGGAGTAATTAAACATCATTTAACGAAAATCCGCCATTTAGTTTAGCGCCTGGTCATGGTGCTTGAGCTCATGGGGAGGGGCTGGCCCCTCCAGGCCCCCATATGTGCATTACATAAAGTATAAGTTTAAATCGTGCCACACAATAGTTAAGAACCACTTGTGTAGTCGAACGGTAAGACCTGGCCCTGCTATGCGTGAGGTCACCAGATCAATCCTGGCCGAGTCCAAAAAAATTCATTACACAATCCTGGGGACACGTGGTAGCCTCAGGGATGGCCACACGTCACCCTTTCATTGGTTGAACCAAAAATCATACAGCCCAACTGCAAATTAAATAATGCCACTTGTCAGCATATGACTGGTCCAAATGGAATATTCTAGGGAATAGTCCAAATGGAATATTCTAGGGAATATTTCAAGGAATATTTTGGGAATATTCCTTGGAATATTATTTTTTTTAGTTTTCCAAATCCAGTCAAACTTGGTCAAAAGCCATAAATTATAGTTTACTGGAATTTTCAAATCGTGATAACTTCTTCATATGGTATCAGTTTTTCAAATCATTTGTGGTGCTAGAATCAGGAAGATGAGATCTATCTGGTTGCTCAAGTTCAGCACACTTCTGAAAATTTTTAATTTTGAGCTATCACTTAGGTCCTTGATCCAAATCTGATCAGAAAACTATATATATTCTTGATGTGAGCCATGAGAAGGGGGGAGGAAAGGAGAGAATACTTAGTCGTTGAGAGCCATATTGCTTAGCTAATGCTTGGCCATAGAGCTTGAATGTAAGAAATCCCGGAGAGCTTACTTTGAAGAAGGAATATAGAAGATCTACATTCCAATTGAAGTAGATCCGGATATGTAGCCCCAAAGAGATGGAGGGGTGAACTCTATTACCAATTGGTTGTCTCTCTCTTACTTAATTGCATGTGCTTCTTGATATGTTAAGTTAATTTACTTATGTTTATGTGTTTATGCACTATAATTGATGGATTAACATGCTCATTTAAACCTGTATAATCCATAGTCAATTAAAATATCCTCATACCATACACGATGGTTAGAGTAGTACTCGACCCATGATCGCATCATCAAATTGTTAGCCCCCTTATGAAATTCTTGACAAGCAAGCTGGGGGCTATGTCATTTGGGAGACCTTCAAGGAATGCATCTCCCCTGAAGACACATCATCCTTGAGGTCTTTCTGTGCTTTGCCTCATATAAATCCTTTTTTCTGATCCATTCCTCAAAGGCCTACATCACCCCTCGTTCCCTGCCAACTCCACATCTTCCCCCCCCCCCCAATTCCCCTTGTTTGTTCCTGAAATCTTCTCTAATATCCCTGCACCCTTTGTTTTCTTGAAATCCCCTTGAAATCCTATTTTTGCCACTTTTTTTTCCTTTTGCACCCTCCATTCCCCTATCGTTGCCCTTGGATATCTTTAAAACACTTTGAAAATGGGCCTAAATCATAATTTCATTGAAAAAGGCTTAAAAACCCACTTTCAGACCATATAACAGATCTCAGCCCCTTTTCCCGCTTAGCCCCACGTATTTTCCTCCATGTGATCTCGTGCTGAAACCACCCGCAAAGTCCCAAAGGCGCTAATCTCCCATGCCCATGGTTCATTCTTCAGAACGCGCCATCGCCGTACATTTAAATCCGCAGATCAACGGTTCGTAGCCAGAGCGCATCGGGCTCATTCTCCACCATTCGTTTTCCCGTTAGATCGACGGTGCGGAGTCCATCCGACCTGTGGTCCCCTCTGCACTTTTCATTAACCACGCCATTTTTTCCGCACCGCCTTTGGGCGATGGGCAGTATTTCCCGATAGCCCAGCGATTCCACTGGCCGTCCGCTGCATGTCCTTTATACGACTCCAAAAACACTTTCTCCCCGTGCATTATCGTTCGACCAGAGTCACACATTGAAATGTATACAAGCCATTAGATCTTGCGTGCCCCATCCGATGCTCGCCCATCAACCAAGCTGCGCATAGGTTAAATCCTCTCCACCATGCCCATGGCCCACTATCTACCGCCCTGGACGTGTTTTCTGCTGTAGATCGCCGCCACGTTCAACGGTCCCGATTAGTTCTCCCTTATCGTTGACTGTTCTGCCATCGCCTGGACCTCCACATCATCCGTCCACGTGTATTCCCCGTACATCCGCCCATTCCATCGCATATGTTCGTTTAAATTCGTGTTCTTTAATGTTTTTCGGTCAAATTTATCCCGCGGACCACCCGACCTCCACCAGAATGATTTATCACTGTTGTCCGCAATTTCTCCCATGTTCTTCATCTACATGGCCATCTTCTGCATCCTCCACCTCATCTGCCACCCCATCCATGGTTTTCTTCATAGCTTCCGTGTTTTTTAGGGTTGTAAATGATAAAATACTGCCATAATGTGCAGCCTTTGCACAGCAACGTGAAACCAAGAAAGATCGTCTTCAGCGGCTGGAATCTATAAAAAGGACTCGGGAAGGTGAAGACAGGATGACCATTTAAAGCAGCAGAGTTTAAAGCCCTATGGAAAACCTCCCAGCCCCATTAAAACCCGAGCTAACCTATCAGAAGCAAAAATGGAGCGGCAAAGAGTTTTAGTACATAACAAAGAAGATTAAGGCGTGCTAATGAACCTGAAATCAGTGTTTTAAGAGGCTAAGCACCAGTTTGAAGACCTCGAGGATCAATCAAAAGATCCTGCGCACAGTAAAAGGTAACATCAGGGTTCATTCATCAGCAGAATGTTTTTCTTCATAAAGTACAGGGCATCCATTCAGTTTTTATTATGCACAATGTCCTTGAAGATCTTTCCAGCCAGGCAACAGTTCAAAGCAACCAGAACATTTATATGGCAGACCTCTCATCAGATTATTTTATCTTTGATCAAAACACCAGGAGTACTTCAGCCAAAAGATGTCAAGATCATATCCGGAGAAGATCACTCTTTCACAAGGGAGGTGATAGAAATCAAATACTCAGCAGTCAAACAAAATGGGTTTCAGCCCTGCATTCATTTCTGGTTTAATGTTACATTTAGTATTCACCTACCCCCCTCAGTCGATATTCTGTTCATCCTCAGCTATAAAGCTCATGAGAGAATATTGTAAAGGTTGTTGATGAGATATCAGTGAAATGCAATCATTCTTCTCTTGAGACAAGTTCTCTGTGTAATATTGTAAGATAGGCTGAGATTTGATGTATTCGGACTAAATGTTCAAGCTAAGGGTAGTGATGTACCTGATTGGTGTTGTTTTTAATATGACAAGCACATTTCTTTGGATACTGATCTAAAGCAGCTGGTGATGTTTTCCTTTCTCTGTATTTTTGATTGACTTGCTTTCATTTCATTACGTTTCTTCTGGCTCGCATCAAAAGTCTGGCATAAGATTTACCCTTGATAGGTACCTTATGTTGCTGCTCTCCCAGCCTTTTATGTTTTTTTCTTATATGTGTATCTGAATATTGATTTCATTGATTTAACCAGTGTAGTGGATGTTATTGCCTGCTCTCTGATGTATGAATTAATGAAATCTATGTTTAGATGTTCTTGGTAGGATTTAGTTGGATGAGTTGAGAACATTGGGAGGTCTAGAACCCTGTCTCTGCCTCACTAGGATCTTTCCATCTTAATCGAAACTTCTAAGATCCCTTGTTTTTCCTCTGATTTTTTCCAAGCAGGTTTGGAGTTAAATGACCTCTGACCTAATCTATAGACAGAATTGGATGGTTCCTCTCCTTCATTTTCAGAGCTTAATGTCCCATTCCAACTATCATCTTTAATATCCAGATGCTCTGGATGACTAGCCCAACTGAAATCTTGCACATTGAACACAAGTAAATCCTTTCTTGACTCCATTTCCCAATGACTTTGATGTTCCCTGAGTTATATATCTTTGCCTAATTTCCTCTTTGCTCATCCTTGTCTTATATTGGACCCTTCTTTCCTGATTCCCAACAACCAAACCAAAAATCAAACAAACAAACCCTGTGCTTCATAACTAGCCTAAAACCTTAACTTTAGAGCTTCAAAGATATAAACCTTTGACAATTATAGAGAGATCCCTCTCTGGGCCTAGGAGGGCTAGATCCTAAGGTCTGAAAGTGGTTCTATGTTGTCTCATCTTTTGGTCTTGTCAACCTGGCCAAAACATGGGAACCCTAACATAATGGCGACTATACTGGGGAAAATTTCTGAGAATATTTGACTGCTAAACACTAATCTGTCTCCCAGTCTCATCACCAACATAATGGCGACTCCACTGGGAAAAATATGAGTGCATTTCACTTCAAACATTTCTAAAGACTTAGAAGCTTAGAATTCTGGTTAGGTTGACAGTAAGTCGCTCCTTTCTTGAATTGACCTTTATTGTTAAGTGTTCATCATACTCTTAGATAGAGATTGGAAAGGGCCATGTAGCCTCCGGATCTCACCCTCTTCGGAGGTGACATATCTGGTAAATTCCCTCCCAGTCAATCTCTGGTTGGAGTTTGTTGTTTTTTAGGAGATTCCTGAAAGGTGATAGTGCCTGAGCACTGTGGTGGACAGTGTAACCCCTTAGATATACCCTAAAACCCTCCACATGGCGACTCCATTGTTCCTAAACGAAAATACTCCACTGGTGATCAGTAGGCCTGCTGATTATCTTGGTTTCACATAAGACTCCACTGGGAGACTAGCCCCCGAGACAACATCAACCACAGTAGAAGCAACAAGTAGGGTTAAGCTGCTTGGCTAGGAAACAACATTTTGGCTTTCAGAACCATTCACACAAGAGCTTATCCCAACCCTGACCCACCTGAAATAGTTGATAATTCGGATAGCATCCTCAAGGGAGCTCCTACACCCAAAAGACCAACTATTTCTAGCCACATTCATAGAGCTAACTCTGCACCAGAAGACCTAAGAACTCTATCACGTTTTCTCCCTGACCTAGACCTGCCAAAAAGATTACCTAGAACTAGTTCATTCAATACTTTAGACCAGCCAGACCCTTAGCTTAGGGACATAGAGACCCCTCCATCTACACCACCTGATATCCACTTCATTCAAAACTTGGGGCTCTCCCACCCTAGATCTGCTCAGCAGACTTCTGCTGGTCCTAGTATTCCTGTCATTCATATACCAGATGCTCAAATCAATCCTTTACCCCATCAGAATATTATCATGGTAGCCTGGTATGCACCTCTGGTGTTACCCTAGCCCTTGTTACCCTTACCAAATGATTATCAGTCAAAAATCCCACATTTCACTGCTAAAGAATCCATAACAGCTTAGCAACATGTAGATAAGATGGAGGATTCTTTTGATTACATGGAAATTGATGATGAAACAATCAAAATGAGAATCTTTGCCCAGAGCTTAGGGGGTGATGTAAATAAATGGTTTAAGAGCTTACCTCGTGGCAGTATCCAAGACCTCCCTGCATTATATCATATCTTCATAAACAAATGCGAAACTAGGGAAAACCCTCGCCAGCTCCTAGCAGAATACCTGAGCCTGAAAAGGAATGTAGGGGAGAGTGTCCATGATTACACAACAAGATTTAACAGCATTTACAATGTTCTCCCTCCACACATGAAACCTCCACAAGGTATGGCCTTAGCAAAGTACCCCGACGGGTTTGATGCTGACATGGCCTATGAGCTTAGGGACAAAGAGTACACCAAATTGGAGGACATGCAGAAAGGAGCAGTGAACATAGAGGCAAACCTGATTGAGAAAAGAGCAAGACTGAGATCTGAGAAGAGGGTAACATATAGGGATGACATTGTAGCTTCCACTTCAGATCTAAATTATGATAGATTATCTAAAAATGTGAATAAGCTGCAACAAATGATGGAAAAAATGGTTGTCACAGTTAGCAATCAGAACAGAAACCAAAACCAAAACTTTAGAAGAAACAACACTGCTCCCAGCAGACAAAAAGAATCAGATCAACAAGTTATTCCCCCTTTCCAAAACTTTTTAGATGAAGATGAGGGAATCATAGAAGAGTCTGAAGGGAATACAATAAACATGTTTGAAACTGAAGACTCAGTCCTTAACTGTGATTCAGGGGAAGATCAGCCCTCACCTTCGTATTGGGATGAGGAATGGTTAGAAACTGAAGACTACAGATTAAGATTTGAAAATGCCATGATGCAAGTCAAATAACAATATGAAATTAGGAGAAAAAAGAATCAAGAAAATTCCAAAACAAAGACTCCTAAGGTTACCATCAAGAAAAGACCTGACAAAACTTCTAAAGCATCTGCTGTAAATAGAAAATCAGCAGTTGAAAGTTCTGGTAAACACAAAGAAAAATACAACCAAGATGCTGAAAAACAAAGCCAACCAACCAGCAGCACTAGCACTGCAGTTAGTGCTCCTAAAAAAATGATTCCTGACCTTGTACATAGTGAGAAATCACAAACTGATTCAGCTACTAAGGCAGTAGCAAATAGAACAGAGTTAAGCACTCCAAAGACACGGTCCACTTTCAACTTAGAAAGTGATATTGCAAAAATCAAAATCTCTGTCACACTCTCTGAGCTGGCCACTTAGCATGTATATAAAGGCCAAATTTTGAAAGCATTGAATCTGGGGGAAAACAATGACACTGTGAATTTGAATGATGATCAACCAGCCCTGCTGTTTGGTCCAAAGATTGAGGGAAAGTTTCAGGAAGGGGTAGTTCCACCTTTTTATATCAGTCTTAACATTCATGACAAAATACTACACAATGCCATGCATGATTCTGGAGCATCACACAATTTAATGCCCAAGTTAGTAATGGAAAAGCTAGGATTGGAGATAACACAACCTTACAAAGATCTATATTCGTTTGACTCTAGCAGAGTAAAATGCCTAGGCCTAATCAAAGACTTATGTGTCAGCTTGAACCAAATCCCAGCTAAATGTATGGTCATGGATGTGGTGGTGGCAGATGTGCCACCCAAGGATGGCATGCTATTGTCAAGATCATGGGGAGCCAAACTGCAAGGAACGATGCAGATGGATGGCTCATATGCCACTATCCCTATCTTTGGCCAACTTAGAAGACTTTACAGAGAGTCCCAAATGAAATTCTTGGTCAGTAGCCTCAAAAAACCAGAAAATTCACCATTGTACTCTGTACACACAGACCTGGATTCTTTCATCCTCTACAACGGCCAGTCCTTAGGAGAGCCAGAGTCTGAAGGTAGAAATACAAGCAGGGATGCAGAGCCCATGGATTTTAGCATAATGGCTACCCTTGAAGAATACGATGAAGAAAACCATGGGCAGGATAATAAAGACGAAACTAAGAATGAACCAGAAACACAATGCAGTCAGCCTATTAGTCACACTCCTCAAACTAATACACTACGTGAAGAATAAGACAATCCACAACCTAGTACAGACTCCCCAACACAACATAATGGTGAACCCCTATGGGAGATGAATTTCGATGGGTCCTGTACTAGAAACAATGTTGGAGTAGGGGTGTGGCTACGTAGCACAAAAAATGATCATGCAGAAAGCCATGCTATGAATCTGCATTTTAAATGCACCAATAATATTGCTGAGTATGAAGCTCTTATCCTGGGCTTAAATCTGTTGAAAAAATTAGGAGCCCACAGGATAGTAGTACGAGGATACTCTGAGTTAGTGATCAAACAAGTAAACGGTGAATATGCAGCAAAACATCCCCGATTAAGGGCATATGGGAATGACACTATGGATTTAATGAAAACATTTGTTGAATATGAATTAGTGTTCATTCCCAAGAGTAAAAATGTTATTGCAAATGGATTAGCTTGCCTAGCTAGTTCATATCCTAAGACTCCAGCTGACCAACAAATCATTATTCAGACCAAGTTCAGACCTGCAGTGCCAGACAATGAAAAATATTGGCAGGTCTTTGAAGGAGACAAACAGATTGAAGATTTTCTGGTGGGCATAAATGAATTTGAGTTTTCTGATTCGGACTCAAAATCTGATAACAGCTGCCCAAGTGAGGATCCCCCAGATGAACAAGAAACACCCTGTAACATAGAATAAACACCTTCTCTCAAGGAACTGGAAGTCCAACCAAAAAATATGAAAACGCAGATAGTGAAGAAGTAGAAGTACTGCAGGCTAAAGACAAGAATATACCTAGAGGCCTAGAACCCTTGGAGGACCTATTTGACTTCGATGATGTAGCAAAAAATCCCACTATAGAACATGCAGACTCTGATGTTGAAGAATGTAACATAGGCACTGAAGATAAACCCAAAATGATCAAACTGGCTAAGTCTATACCTGCAGACATGAGGAAAAAATACATTGACCTGTTCAAGGAATTCATTGATGTGTTTGCATGGAGTTATGAAGACTTAAAGGCCTATGACACAAGCATAATATAGCACAAAATACCCTTGAAGGAAAATCAGAAGCCTTTCATATAGAAACTCCGTAGGATCAATCCAAAACAATTGTCTACAGTGGAAAAAGAGATTAAGAAGATGTATGATGCAGGAATAATAATTCCTGTGAGGTTTTCTGATTGGGTGTCAAACTTAGTGGCTGTGAGAAAGAAAACAGGGGAGTTCAGATTATGCATAGACTTCAGAAATCTCAACAGAGCCTCCCCGAAAGATAACTACCCTTTGCCTAGAATGGAACATATCTTACAGAAGGTATTGGGTTCTAAAAGGATCTCCCTGTTGGATCATTTTTCAGGATATAACCAAGTGTTGGTACTCCCAGAAGATCAACTCAAAATAGCATTCACTACTCGATGGGGCACCTTTATGTATGTGAAGATGCCTTTCGGATTGATGAATGCTGGGGCCACTTTCCAGAGAGCAATGGATATAGATTTCTCATATGAGATAGGACACTTCATATTTATCTACTTGGATGACTTGACTGTCTTTTCCAAAACTGAAGAAGAACACTTGAAACATCTGAGGAAAGTTTTTGAAAAGTGTAGAAGGTACGGTATGTCCCTAAATCCTAAGAAAACTGTTTTTGGGCTGAAAGAAGGCAAGCTTCTTGGTCACATTATATCTAAGGAAGGGATTAGGATAGACCCACAGAGATTTGAGGGGATACTACAGATCACACATCCCAGGAACATCAAAGAATTGTAGTCCTTCATTGGGAAAATCAACTTCCTTAGGAGATTTATTCCCAATCTAGCTGAACACCTTAGGAATATGACTAACATGTTGAATAAAGGTGTAGGAGTGAAATGAACTATTGAAGCCAAGAAATATTTTAAGACAGTAAAACTTGCACTCACACAAGCCCCTATCCTGATCAGCCCAGACTTCTCAAAATATTTTCTAATATTTTCATTTGCCTCAGAACACACCATAGCTGCAGTTTTGCTGCAAAAGAATTCAGAAGGTAATGAATATCCAATTTCCTTTTTCAGCAAAGCCTTGAGGGACGCACCCTTAAAGTACAACATTATGGAAAAACATGCCTATGCCCTGGTAAAGGCCTTAAAATACTTTAGGGTGTACATTTTACATTCTCATACCATTGCTCATGTGCCAAACATTGTTGTCAAAGATATCTTGTCCCAAGACCCTGCTGGGAAAAGGGGCAAATGGATTGCTACAATCTTAGAATATGACATTGAAATAAAACCCACCAAGCTGATCAAAGGTCAAGGCCTGGCCCAATTAATGGTTGAATCTAATCTGCAGGCCCTCGATATTAACATGGTGAATGCCTTGGATGAGCAGGAAAGCCTACCTGATCCCACTATAGAAGGAAAATTCCAAAACTCTCCATGGTATTCTGATATCCTTTATGTCCTCACCAATCTCAATGCCCCTCCAGAATTGTCAAAAAATAAGGCTAGATTCATAAAGTTGAAAGCCAAAAACTACTGCATCTTGAATGAAAACTTATACTGGAAGAATCCAAATGGCCTATTGATGAAGTGTTTGTTTGAAACTGAAGCTGAAAATGTTAAACAAGAATTTCATGCTGGAGAGTGTGGAGGCCACCTGAGTTGGAAAGCCACCGCAAATAATATACTCAGGGCTATTTACTATTGGCCCACACTATTCAATGATGTCCATAAAATGATCCTTACCTACCATAAATGTCAGACCTTTGAAGGCAGAAAAAAGTTGCTTCCCCTCCCATTACAACCCATCACTGTAGAAGGTCCTTTCATGCAATGGGGTCTAGATTTTATAGGGGAAATCCATCCAGCCTCCTCAGGAAAACACAAATGGATCTTGACAGCCACTGATTATTTCACTAAATGGATAGAGGCCATACCCACTAGGAATGCCACCGATTCAGTCATCATCAGGTTCCTAGAGGGTCATATTCTCTCTCGGTTTGGCTGCCCAAGGAAAATAATCACCGACAATGATGCTGATTTTGGATCCAAGAAAATGGTTAATTTCTGTCACAGGTACAGAATAGCACTTGGTCATTCAACTCCCTATTACCCCCAGGGTAATGGCCTAGCTGAATCATCAAATAAAAGCCTTTTGATCATCATCAAAAAGCTGTTGGAAGAGAACAAGAAATCATGGCACAATAAGTTGGTACATGCTTTGTGGGCTAACAGGCTCACCACAAAGAAATCCATTGGCATGTCACCATTCCAGCTATTTTATGGGACAGAAGCAGTATTTCCTACCAGTCTTGGAGTTCCAGTAATCAAACTTGTGCAAGAGATCCAATCAGAAGAAGATAGCATGATAAGAAAGATAAATCAGACGATCCATCTTCAACAAACAAGGGAGCAGGTTTATAATAGAGCTGTCAGAGTTCAGGAAAACATTAAAAAGTTATTTGACAAAAGAACCAAAGCTACAGATTTCAAGATTGGTGACAAGGTTCTGAAATGGGACTCAAGAAGAGAGGACAAAGGTAAAAATGGGAAGTTTGACAGCTTGTGGCAAGGTCCATACATTATCCAAGCTATTGTGGGTCCTAATGCGTTTTTTCTACAAGAACTTGATGGCACAGAGCTGTTTGGGGGTCCTGTCAATGGCAGGATGCTCAAGCATTACTTCTGCTAAATTCCAATTTCCAGTTCCATCCTTCATTGTATATACCATTGCAGTTTATTTCAGAAAAAGAGAAAAGTGTTTCAAAAAAAAAAAAAAGATCTATTCCTAACATGCTCGAACTCTGGGCCAGCAAAGAGAAAGAAAATCAGCTCTAGCATGCCCAAAACTAGAGCTGAAATCGAAGAAAAGAGGTGACTCTAATATGCTCAAAACTTGAGTCACAAACAAAGAAGGATACTTCAAAAGGTTCAAATTTCAAGCCTTCAAAGTTTTGTTTCAATCCACATCAAGTCAGACAATTTAATACTGGCTTGGTTGTTTTGAATTTCCTATTTTAGAATGTAGGTGAAGAAGTCTACTGGACAGTTTAATGCCAGCAGATATTAGATTAGGTAGAGAATCATATGAGGCCAACAGTATAATCTGGTCTCATGGAGCAATAAGGGTAGATGTAGAATAGATTTATTTTCTGTTGCAAAATAAAATGATGTAAAGGGTCTGCTAGTTCAAATGCACCCAAAAGGAAATGGTAGGACTGTAGTCTGGGTAGGTAGATTGGTTGGGAAATATTTCTGCTGATTGGTGTCCCTAACATATGGTGGTAGCTGAAAATCAAAGAAAAAGGGATGTGCCAAGTAGCAGGCAATTGGCCTACTCCAAAGATCATTTCTGGCTTCTTGACTCCTTCAAGAAGAATCCATCCCCATGTGGAGCCACTGTTAGCCCCCTTATGAAATTCTTGACAAGCAAGATGGGGGCTATGTCATTTGGGAGACCTTCAAGGAATGCATCTCCCCTGAAGACACATCATCCTTGAGGTATTTTTGTGCTTTGCCTCATATAAATCCTTTTTTTTTATCCATTCCTCAAAGGCCTACATCACCCCTCATTCCCTGCCAACTCCACATCTTCCCCCCCCCCCCCAATTCCCCTTGTCTGTTCCTGAAATCTTCTCTAATATCCCTGCACCCTTTGTTTTCCCGAAATCCCCTTCAAATCCTATTTATGCCCCTTGTTTGGCCTTTTGCACCCTCCATTCCCTTATCGTTGCCCTTGGATATCTTTAAAACACTTTGAAAATGGGCGTAAATCATAATTTCATTCAAAAAGGCTTAAAAACCCACTTTTGGACCATATAACAGGCCTCAGCCCCTTTTCCCACTTAGCCCCACGCCTTTTCCTCCATGCGATCTTGTGCTGAAACCACCCGCAAAGTCCCGAAGGCACTAATCTCCCATGCCCACGGTTCATTCTTCAGAACGCGCCATCGCCGTCCATTTAAATCCACAGATCAACGGTTCGTAGCCAGAGCGCATCGGGCTCATTCTCCACCATTCATTTGCCCGTCAGATCGACGATGTAGAGTCCATCCGACCTGTGGTCCCCACTGCACTATTCATTAACCACGTTTTTTTTTCTGCATCGCCTTTGGGCGATGGGCGGTATTTCCCGATATCCCGGCGATTCCACTGGCCGTCCGTCACGTGTCCTTTGTACGACTCCAAAACCACTTTCTCCCCACGCATTATCGTTCGACCAGAGTCACGCAGTGAAATGTATACAAGCCGTCAGATCTCGCGTGCCCCATCCGATGGTCGCCCATCAACCAAGCTGCGCACGGGTTAAATCCTCTCTGCCGTGCCCATGGCCCACTGTCTGCCGCCTCAGATGCGTTTTCCGTCGTAGATCGCCGCCACGTTCAACAGTCCCGATTAGTTCTCCCTTATCGTTGACTGTTCCACCATCGCCTGGACCTCCACATCATCCGTCCATGTGTATTCCCCATACGTCCACCCATTCCATCGCATATGTTTGTTTAAATTCATGTTCTTTAATGTTTTTTGGTCAAATTTATCCCGCGACCACCTAACCTCCACCAGAATGATTTATCATCGTTGTCCACGATTTCTCCCCTGTTCGTCATCTACATGGCCATCTTCTGCATCCTCCACCTCATCCGCCACCCCATCCATGGTTTTCTTCATATTTTCTGTGTTTTGCAGGGTTGTAAATGATAAAAGACAGCCATAATGTGCAGCCTCTGCACAGCGACAGTGAAACCAAGAAAGATCGTCTTCAACAACTGGAATCTATAAAAAAGGACCCGGGAAGGTGAAGATAGGATGACCATTTAAAGAAGCAGAGTTCAAAGCCCTGTGGAAAACCTCCCAGCGCCATTAAAACCCGAGTTGACCTGTCAGAAGCAAAAATGGAGCGGCAAAGAGTTTCAATACACAACAAAGAAGATTAAGGCATGCTAATGAACCTGAAATCAGTGTTTTAAGAGGCTAAGCACCAGTTTGAAGACCCCGAGGATAAATCAAAATATCCTGTGCACAGTAAAAGGTAACATCAGGGTTCATTCATCAGCAGAATGTTTTTCTTCATAAAGTACAGGGCGTCCATTCAGTTTTTAATATGCACAATGTCCCTGAAGATATTTCTAGCCAGGCAGCAGTTCAAAGCAACCAGAACATTTATATGGCATACCTCTTAGCAGATTATTTTATCTTTGATCAAAACACCAGGAGTACTTCAGCCAAAAGATGTCAAGATCATATCCGGAGAAGATCACTCTTTCACAAGGGAGGTGACAGAAATCAAATACTCAAAAGTAAAAAAGAATGGGTTTCAGCCCTGCATTCATTTATGGGTTTAATGTTACATTTAGTATTCACCTACCCCCCTCAGTCGATCTTCTATTCATCCTCAGCTATAAAGCTCATGAGAGAATGTTGTAAAGGTTGTTGATGAGATATCAGTGAAATGCAAGCATTCTCCTCTTGAGACAAGTTCTTTGTGTAATATTGTAAGATAGGCTCAGATTTGATGTATTCGAACTGAATGTTCAAGCTAGGGGTAGTGATGTACCTGATTGGTGTCGTTTTTAATATGACAAGCAAATTTCTTTGGATCCTGATCTAAAGCAGCTGGTGATGTTTTCCTTTCTCTGTATTTGTGATTGACTTGCTTTCATTTCATTACATTTCTTCTGGCTCGCATCAGAAGTTTGGCATAAGATTTACCCTTGATAGGTACCTTATGTTGCTGCTCTCCCAACATTTTATGTTTTCTCCTTATATGTGTATCTAAATATTGATTTCATTGATTTAACCAGTGTAGTGGATGTTATTTCCTGCTCTATGATGTATGAATTAATTAAATCTATGTTTAGATGTTCTTGGTAAGATTTATTTGGATGAGTTGAGAACACTAGGAGGTCTAGAACCCTGTCTCTGCCTCACTAGGATCTTTCCATCTTAATCGAACCTTCTAAGATCCCTTGTTTTGCCTCTAATTTTTTCCAAGCAGGTCTGGAGTTAAATGACCTCTGACCTGATCTATAGACAGAATTGGATGGTTCCTCTCTTTCATTTTCAGAGCTTAATGTCCCATTCCAACTATCATCTTTAAGATCCAGATGCTCTGGATGGCTAGCCCAACTGAAAGCTTGCACATTGAACACAAGTAAATCCTTTCTTGACTCCATTTCCCAATGGCTTTGATGTTCACTGAGTTATCTATCTTTGCCTAATTTCCTCTTTGCTCATCCTTGTCTTATATTGGACCCTTCTTTCCTGATTCCCAACAACCAAACCAACAATCAAACAAACAAACCCTGTGCTTCATAACTAGCCTAAAACCTTAACTTTAGAGCTTCAAAGATATAAACCTTTGACAATTATAGAGAGATCCCTCTCTGGGCCTAAGAGGGCTAGATCCTAAGGTCTGAAAGTGGTTCTATGTTGTCTCATCTTTTGGTCTTGTCAACCTGGCCAAAACATGGGAACCCCAACATAATGGCGACTATACTGGGGAAAATTTCTGAGAATCTTTGACTGCTAAACTCTAATCTGTCTCCCAGTCTCATCACCAACATAATGGGAACCCCAACACAAATTACCCTTGAAAGAGGTTGTAAAGGCTGAAGTAGTGGAGGAACATGATAGGGAACCAACAAGATTTTTCCAAACTAAAAAAGGAATACTTTTTTATAAAACAAAATAGGATGAAACAATAAGAAGATAAACATCACAATGAAAATGACTTTGAAGTAGGGGTTTGGATATTTGTGAGACTACAATGATATCAGAAAATGTCCCTCAAGAAAAAAAACAAGGATAATAAACTAGCACCAAGGTATTGTGGTCCCTATAAGGTGTTTTAAAGGATTGTAAGTATGTATTAAGAATTGGAATTTCCTCCATATTCATGTGTACATCCAATTTTCCATGTTTCTTGCTTAAAGAAGGTAATTGTTGACAGGATCATAGTCCAATTTGTTTTACCAGAGATTATTGAAGAAGCGAAAATCATACTAGAACTAGTCACAATCCTAGAAACAAGGATTAAATAACCGAGAAATTGAGAAATTACTATGTAGATCATCAAACATAGGAACATACCATTGGAAGAGTTGATATGGGAACATGATATTTTCATGCATAAACACTTGGAGTTAGAAAAGTGTTGAGGACAACATGTTTGAAAGGGAGAGGCATGTTAAGCCCTATATAAGCCCCATTCTAACCCTAAAATATATTACTAATCCCTAGTTATTGAGTTATTATGTTTTTTTTGTTATATTGTTGATTTCAGCTAGAACCTTTAATTGTACCATTTCATTGTAATTATACCCTTTGTCTTATTATACATTGTATTCATTGTAAAAGGAGGTTTCCCCCTCAAAGTGGACTATAATTAAGGTGCGAGTTTCATAACATTTTTTAATGTAGAAATTTAGTGTGAATTGCAACCTCATGTAGGAATCTTTTTCCTCCCAGATGTAATTTTATTTGTTGCACCTATTCAATTGCTATATATATATATATTAGTTGATCTAATAAAATCTATCTCGTGTAGAGGGTTTTTAGTTTTTAGTGTTTCTTATTTTTCTGATTTGGTATTAGAGATGGAGTTTAGAGGTTAGTGGGAAAGAGCTAGGTTCCATCCTTCATTGTGATTCTAGTGAAGGGTTTTAGAGAAACCCACTACTTGTAATTTCTAAATGATCTTCCATTTGATTGTTACATAGAAATGTCTCAAAGGAGAAATATGTTTAAAGATCCATGAAGCAAGGGATCCTTGAAAATAGAGTAGTAGGTAAGTTTTTTTATAGTAAATTTTATGTTAGACGCGAAATGTGTTTTTTGTAGGGGGCTCCACAAAACTTTCAGTTCGACGGAGAGTTACACAATAGTTCGGCCGAACTGTTCAGAAGAAGTTCGGTCGAACTATTAAGACGTTAGATTTAGTGACTCATAAACGGAAAACATAGTTCGGCCGAACTTGGACTAAAAGTTCGGCTGAACTAACGTGTCACCAATTACGCAAAAACCAAGCTCTGAAAACGGTTCTGCAACTTTGGACTGATTAAACTCCATGAAAGGTTGTTAATTAACTGTCGGAACCAAGACAAGAATTTTTAGAATTGAATCTACTTTCAGGAAATATAACTTTTATGTAATTTCATAAACGTTTATTAATTTTAATTATTTTTCTAATAAAATGGGTGCAAACAATTTCTGAGGGTCATTGTGATTCAGTGAAATCAAAATTTTGTATCTCCAAAAATACATTGTAAAAAAAATTGAAAAAATTATGGGGCATTACATTGGTCCGTCGACTCTAATGGGTAGCTTTTATATTTTTAGTTTATAACTTATATGTTAAGAAATTTCTTGCCACGCGAAACATATCCAAAATGCGCAGTTTTTCGTATTGGACCACTTCAAAAAATTCTAGTAATTATGATATGCATCCACTGGCTTTGTAAATATGACGAAAACAAAGTAGACTTTGTCTAGATTGTTGTAACACATTTTGTTTTTTCAAAAACAAAAATTTTCAATGAATACATCATTGCGACATAACATGACTTCTTATGAATCCTTTGATTGTTAAGAAACACACACTCAAAGAAACGCTAAGTTGACATATCAAATCTGCATAAACAAATTTCAAAAAATAAGTAATAGAAAGCTAACAAAATTTCTCACAACTTTTATTTTTATCGCAAAATGAAATTCTACATAGAAAAATTGTTATAGTTTGCAGAAAGTTGAAGAACCGAAAAAAATGAAATTTTTTTCTCAAAAAAGGGCAAAAAGTGTAACCCAGCTTCACATTTTCACCCGTTATTCATTATCTAAATAGTGGATTATTTTTCATATTTATATTTCTTTCCTCTAAATCCATAGTGTTGAGCATTTTTAAGCATTTTTATCGAAACTCATTAAGAATTGGTTAAATGCAATTTTAAAAATAAGAGACCATTGAAGGGATAAGGAAATATTTTTCATTAAGTTCGTAAGATATAAAATCCATTGGTGCATTCATATTTTAAATGAAAAAACTGAGATATATGGGGAAAATTATGCAAATTGGAAGTATAAGATGCCTACTTTGATCAAAGTATGTGTGTTTAATGCTTGGGAAATTGTTTTTGGAAACAAAGCCAAACCAACATCCCCATTAGCTTCACTTCAATATTCGAAGTGATGAGCGACTAAAGTGAATGTGTTCTTGAGAATATACATGCAAGAAAAAATCATTCCACATATAATGGAATATAAAGCATCATATGAAATTTGGTAGACACTTAAAGTTTTGTATGAAATGGAAAATATTAATCGACCGTTGTTTTTTAAAAAGCTAACTTCTCTCAATTAAAATTGAGGAAAATGAAAATATTGGTAATTTTATTTCTATAATCAAAGAGCTTAATGACAATCTAGATCCACATCAAATGTTTATCAGTAGTCTTGCAACTAGAGAAAAAACATCAATAATTTATCAATTGTCATGCATTCTATTGCAACAAGAAGAACAAAGAGATAATTTTAATAGTAGGTCTTAGAGTTCAAATTTAGGGTTGGTAGTTAAAGGAAAACTACTATACAAAGGAAATATGTGGAAAAGTAATAAAGGAGGTAACATATATGCTAAATGACATCAAGGAATGACACCACAAAGAATAGACATTGATGTAAAAAGGAATGACAAATGATTCTATTGTAGTGAATTTGGTCATATGTTGAGGATTGTAGGAAAATAAAGTTTAATGATGCCAAATATAGAAGGCATATAAGTAATTTCTTTTATAGAAAATAAAAAATTAGTGATGATTTAAAAAATCTCAAGTTGTTCAACTTACATGCCACTTTATAAGAAAAATTGATGATATTAATGCATATTTTATTGATTTTGGTACTTCTATTCATATGCAATAAGGATTGGTTTCAAGCATATCATGAGAATGGTAATGGTGCTAATATTTATCATAGGAAACTAAAGGCTATGGAAATGTTTGTGTGACTTTTCCAAGTGGGCATATGAAACAAATACATAACATAGTGTGTGTTCCAAGAATAAAAAGGAATTTAATCTTAGTTTCCACCAATGCAAATAAAAATTTAAAGGTTAAATTTGGTAAGTCATGATGTTTTGTGAAGGATATATAGGATCACTTTAAAGTCATAACTAGAGGAGTCAAAATGGGAGGATTGCACAAGGTTGATGTTAAGGAAGGATAATGAAGCATTGGCATCAACAACTATTATCTTAATAGAAGAATTCTGAAATCAAAGGTATGGTAATATAAATGCTATTGACTTTATGTTACTTTAAAAGAAATAAATAGAGGGTATTCTAGGTTTTTAGAATGAATACATTGAATATGAGGGATGTGCTTTAGGAAAACAACATATGGAAGAGTTACCTAAAAGTAAAAAAATAGGAAAATAAAAATTATTGAGTTAGTGCATACTGATGTTTGTGGTACAATGTAAAAAAAGTCATTTGGTGGAGCTTCTTATTTCCTTATTTTCATTTATGAGAGAATTAGATTTACATGTGTTTGTTTTATAAAAAAGAAAAATGGTGTGTTTTAATATTTTAAAGAATTTAAGAACATGGTTGAAAAATATATAGGAAGGTATATCAAGATCCTTGAGTTGGATCAAGGAGCAGAATACATATAAGGAGCATTCATAAAATATTACGTGAACAAGGGGATTCAATAATAGTGTACAATACTACATACTCCTAAGAAGAATGGTGTGGCTAAGAGGAAAAATAGAAATTTGGTTGGATGTGCTCATAACGTGCTCATAGCATGGTCAAAAGTAAATATATTTCTAATACATTTCAAGTGGAAGTAATAAGTATTGCAATGTATCTCAAAAATAGAAATCCCACAAAAAATTTAGAGTACAAAAACCCCATAAGAAGCATTTTATGGCTATAAAGCAACAATTAGTTAGTTGATAATTTTTGGGAACACGAAATTTTCCCACAATCCAAAATAAAAGAGAAGAACACTTGATTCCAAGGAAATTAAACTCACCTTTATTAGTTATTGTACTGAATACAAAGCTTATAAAATTCATGATCCTATTACTCATAAAGCACTTGCAAGTATAGGTGTTATATTTCATGAATATGTAGAAGAGATTCTGTAATATTCCAAAATTATCATGCAGCTAATTGGAATATTGATTTTTTCTTCTTACACTTAGGAGATGAATAAATGGGTAAGGAGGCCCATACATTTCAGAAATAGGAATAAAATACCTCATGATGTGAAAAGGGATCAACATAAGAGCTGGATTTCACACCCTCATGTGTGAAAAGAGACATTTGCATGTGGACAAGGTCAAGTTTGACCAAGTCAACAACACTGGGATAAGAGGTGGAGATCGTCTTTGGAGACAACGCAGTGATAGTGGGAGGAAGATTCCTTGGTGGTGGAAAACCTAATGAGTAGGACCCAAGGTGAGAAGTCTTCTACTTGTTTAAAAGGAGGGCAAGGCAGCCATAGCAAGACATGTTATGTTATTGATTATTGATTTTATGGTCTATATGACTTTGTGCTTTCTTCAACTGTTTAATTGAGATTGTTGTGTTGCTTAGCACCGGGTGTTCCCAAGCGGGAATCCCATCTCCTTTCTTGAGAGGCATCTTGAGGGAGCTTGCACTTCATTTCTCCACATTTAGGCTTAAGTCCAAGCCACCTCCTTCATCTACAACACTATTTCTGCAGAATATAACGTTGTGTTGCAAGGTGTTGCAGTGGAGGTTTCACAACACCACTTCCGGAGCTTGTTTTTCAGAGGAGGAAGCCTTCTGTCCTTTGGGAGATTAGTGAGGAAGACTTTGGAGAAAATTTCACTATCTTGGCATCAGGCCAACCATTTTCCATCACCTATAGCACAGTCCCTTGCAGGAAATGCGTCATTTCTCATAGTGTTGCAGTAGGAGGGTTAAACCCCTTGCTTTTGAGCTAGTTTCCTAAGGAAAGGGTCAATCCTTCTTCCGGAAAGCTAGTAAAGGGGATTCTCATCTATTTCTTGTACCATTCAGCTATATTTATGTAGAGCTACAATAAGACTGCATTATTTTAGATCCAAATTTGTAGATATACTCTTTGTACTCATGCTTTCAAGAAACCCTTGCTGGGTTATCTAAATAATGTATTAAGGAGGCTAGATCTCTATTTTCTCTAGGATTTGACTAATAAAAATCCAGATCTATGGTTTCCTATCATATTTTAGTAGTAACCCTCATATAATCACGTTGTTACTTGCTTCAGAAATTTTACATGTTACAAGTTATGGGATTTGGGTGTTTTTAATCCATATGGGGACCGGGATATCTGTTTAACTTAGAAAACGGATTTGTTTATGATCCCCTTCTGAATGTGAGGGCCATAATACATGAAATAATGGATCTAAGTGTTATTTCTCACAGTTATAGCGTAATTTTCTAGAAATAACTTTTTTATGGTCTATATTGCTGAATTTTCCAATTTGGAATACTACAGTGGTATCGTAGCATGATCTTTGGCTCAGCCTATGAACTTGACGAAAAGATGCTATAATAAGAAGGAAAGATAAAAATGATGAAGCGAATGAGAATTTTCTCATCATTTTTCAGATCTATGAAGAACATCTCCAAGGAGGTTAAACAAAAAGAAGAAAAGAGGAGTAGTGAAACTTCTAGAGGGTTTCAAGAGGAGGAAGGCCTGTGCACTTCCTATGATGAACAAAGGAAACTAGTGTTGCAAAGAGATCCAAATAATTTGACTATACCCTTTCCTTTTGAAAAAGAGGACAAATTGCAGAAATATGGAGGACACTTGGATCACAAGATTCTAAGTGAGTACCTTGTTGAGTAAAAATCTCAACCTAAAGCCTTCAAGGAGACTCTAGCTTTCCCTCAGTTCATTAAATTGGAGGAAGAAAGGAGACCTTGTAGCAAAGGGAGAATCAATGGCAATAGGTTTCTATTTTCTACTTTTGATGGGTCATCTACAACAAGGGCTTGGGCAAGGAAACTAGATGCATTCTTCCTACTACATCCAGTGGTAGAAAGGGAGGTTATAGAGATTACAGTGCTACACCTTGAGGGTGAAGCAAACAATTGGTGGTTCGACCATTTTAGTAATGAAAGAGTGACTACTTTTGTTGAGTTTACTCAAAGGTTGATTAGAAAATTTGGCAAAGAGAAATCAGAGGAGGAGAAGCCCTCACCACCATTGGAGGAGACTTGTACCAGCGTTGTCAGAACCTTGGAGGAGTAGCCATTAGCATCAGCAGTTGGGGGAGCCAACACATTGGAGGGAGGAACTCTTGCATCCATACAAGGTGTTCCGAAGTCCCATCGAGGTATGAGTAAATTTCCACTTTCTATTATTGCAGAAAATCTTTTAGAGGGTTGTGGAAATCTACCTTTGCATGACCAAGGGTCAACACATATTTCTGATTTGGAGCAGCAGGATTGCACTACGTTGTGCAACCTTGAGTTGATCAAGGAAGGGATGAACCATCATCCTAATGTGCCCCTATTGAGCTGCACACCACACTTGGGGTTGGGGTGTGAATTTTTAGAGGATAGGATGAACCTTGTCCCAAACAAGCTTATACAAAACCATATGTTAATCCTTGAGTTGGAACATGAGACAGCCAAAACACCATGGAGGAGATTAACAGCGCTGTCAATAAGTAGCAGTGAGGATGTTTTTCCTTCAGCACACTTGGATCTTTATGAATTCAAGATGGTCATTGGTGTGATATCTTTTCTAGGAGATCTCCAAGGAGTTGCATTTCAACATCCCATGAAATGCAAGAAGAAAAAATCTTCTTTGGGAGAATGGTAGTCTTCACTGGAAGGGTACCAAGGTAGAGCATGATGGGAGGCATCCACATATGGATGAATGGGAGTGGATGGAGAGCAAGAGGTTGGTGAGCCACTTGCATATTTATGACACCGGGAAGTAGGAGGCTTCGCTGCGTTGGCTACTCTTGAAGGATTTCGGCCATCATGTGACATATCCTCTTTCAAAGGGTATGTGGGAGGAGTAAGTTTGGTAGGATACTTGCATCATAGGGAAGCAAGGATTATGGATGCATTGCGTTGATATGAAATTATTCATTATGTTTCCACCACATGATTTGTATGATGGAGGTATGAGGAGGCAACAAAAATGATTGTTGCTTTGGTTTTTCTTGGGAGAGCATGGGAAAACTTTCTCTCATACTTTGCATGATGTTGCAGGAGTAGGAGATGGCACTATCATGGTGCAAAGGGGCTACTCCTTAGCGTTGGATGATTAGGAGGTACTTCTACTTTGGAAGGAATTTCTTATATATAGTAGCATTGTGGGAAATGTCTTTGAAAATGTGCATGTCAAAAAATGGAGCTATGAGTTGGCAGGAGCTTATTTACATAGGCCAATAGTGTTGTCACTTGGAAGCTTGGGTTTATTGATGGAGTATTCCCAGAATCACTTCACATATGATGCACTTGGTGGACAAGGAGGAGGTGAGAGTGATGGAGTAGTGGATGGAAACATCTATTACATTGATATGATCTTCTTAACTTGGATTTCCAAGCATAAATCAAGAGACCTTCATGCAACACATGTTTCATTCCTCTTCATGGGAGTATATCATACCACTATGGAGGGCTTATTCATGTACATATGCATCTTACTTTTAGCACGTGGTAAGAATATTTTTTTTTCATCTATTGATTATCTAACACAGTATTTGCATTCACTTACCATTTCTATACAGTGCATTGCTCCACAAGAGGGCAAGCTTCTTATTGAGTTCCATGGGCAACTTTTGGCCAACTATTGTGATGGAGACAACCATATTTTTTATGACCTTGGGAAAGTATTTTATTATTTATTGTATGCTCATTTGATACACTTGGCCATTTACTATTTACTAGTGGATGTGATGACTTACACAACTAGCCATTTGTCAAGAAAAAACTTGCCATGTTATTATCTAAAATAGCAGTTAGGAAAACTGCGCTATGACCAATTGGGAAACTGTTGGTACCTTTCAGCACTATATGAAACCTTCAATATTCTTCTCATTTGGATGCCATATGATGATCATGTTCTATTCATCATATATGGGATGGTTTGGGCCAGCATATTTCACAACGTTGGAGAGGATATCTTTGAAGATCTAGTCATCTTCTTACCACTTGAGGGCAATAGTATTGCAGCACAAGATAAGAAAATACTCTACCTTTATCATAAGTGGAGAGAAGGATAGCATGGGGTAGGCCATTTTGTCTACCATGTTTATATTTTCAGCCCACCTACATTGCAGGAGCCAAAGGTGGAGGAGAATTTTCAGGAGTTGCCATGTGGGGAGGTAACTCATTTTTTATGGATGATAGCTTGGGGATAGGAGATTCATATGGGGATGGTAGATCCTAATGTATATCAGACCTCATGCCTCAATAAGGCCTTTAGATAGCCCATTTTTGCCTCAATGGATATATTACGTTTACATGATGATAGCTATTTGGGATGCTCACCAAAATCTAGCTTGCATACTTGGGAGGGGAAACTTGGAGATGTATTGATGAGACAACATCTTGATCCTTGGAGGATTTTGTCTTATGAGGATGCTACAGAGGGATAAGAGGAGGCCCTTTAGTTCTATCCTTGCACTTGCTTAAGGACAAGCAACATTTGGGAGGGGAGGACTATAATATTCCAAAATTAGCATGCAACTAATTAGAATATTGATCTTTTCTTCTTACACTTAAGAGATGAATAAATGGGTAAGGAGGCCCATACATTTTAGAAATAGGAATAAAATCCCTCATGATGTGAATAGGGATCAACATAAGAGCTATATTTCACACCCTCATGTGTGAAAAGGGACATTTGCATGTCGATGAGGTCAATTTTGACCAAGTCAACAACGTTGGGATAAGAGATGGAGATCATCTTTGGAGACAGTGCAGTGATAGTGAGAGGAAGATTCCTTGGTGGAGGAAACCCTAATGAGTGGGACCCAAGGTGAGAAGGCTTCTATTTGTTTAAAAGGAGGGCAAGGCAGCCATAGCAAGACATGTTATGTTATTGATTATTGATTTTATGGTCTGTATGAATTTGTGCTTTCTTCAATTGTTTAGATGAGATTGTTGTGCTTCTTAGCACCGGGTGTTCCTGAGCGGGAATCCAATCTCCTTTCTTGAGAGGCCTCTTGAGGGAGCTTGCACTTCATTTCTCCACATTCAGGCTTAAGGCCAAGCTACCTCCTTCAACTACAGCGTTATTTCTGTAGAATATAACATTGTGTTGTAGGGTGTTGCAGTGGAGGTTTCACAACACCACTTCCAGAGCTTGTTTTTTAGAGGAGGAAGCCTTCTTTCCTTTGGGATATTAGTGAGGAAAAATTTGGATCAGATTTCACTATCTTGGCATTAGGCCAACAATTTTCCATCACCTACAGTGTAGTCCCTTGCAGGAACTGCGTCATTTCTCATAGTGTTGTAGTAGGAGGGTTAAACCCCTTGGTTTTAAGCTAGTTTCCTAAGGAAAGGGTCAATCCTTATTCTGGAAAGATAGTAAAGGGGATTTTCATCTATTTCTTGTATCATTCAGCTATATTTATGTAGAGATGCAGTAAGACTACGTTATTTCAAATCCAGATCTGTAGATCTACTCTTTGTACTCATGCTTTGAAGAAACCCTTGCCGGGTTATCTAAATAATGTATTAAGGAGGCTAGATCTCTATTTTCTCCATGCTTTGACTAATAAAACTCCATATCTATGGTTTCCTATCATATTTTAGCAGAAACCCTCATATAATCACGTTGTTACTTGCTTCACAAATTCTGCATGTTACAACTCATGGGATTTGGGTGTTTTTAAGCCATATGGGGATCGAGAGATATGTTGAACTTAGCAAAAGGGATTTTTTTCTGATCCCATTCTGAATGTGAGGGCCATAATACATTAACTAAGGGATATAATTTCTATTTCTCACAGTTATAGCGTAATTTTCTGGAAATATGTTTTTATTGTCTATATTGCTAAATTTTCCAATTTGGAATACTACAGATTCATAATGAGGGAGAGTTTGATGTATTTAAATTACCTAAATGTATCAAAGTGGAAGATGTTGAAGATATATAGTTTGATGCTAAATACCAAGGTGGTATTGAAGCTATAAGAAACTAGAACACACCAAGAAAGAGTGGTGCAACATCAAGAAGGGGTGAAGAAACTCCACAAAGAAGTGAGGCATTATGGAGATCAACTACGCAAGTTCAAACACCTCGTAGGTATAAAGATGATGCATAAATGACTCAAGTTATGAAGCCGTAAATGAACCTTTAAAATTTTAGTATGAAAAATACCATAATGAATGAATGGATGTTATGAAAGAACAAGATGATTCTATAATGAAAAGTGAAACATGGGAACTGATAGAATTTCCTAAAGTCCCTATAGGTTTGAACTAGTTGTTCAAGTCTAATTTAATGTTGATAATATTATAGACAAGTATAAAGCTAATTGGTATCACAAGGGTATCCACGAAAACAAAGAATAGGATATGAGGAATCTTTTGCACATATGAACATAAATAACATCATTAGATTAATGATTGCATTTTCTACTAAGTACAATTGAAATCTATATCAACATTTTTTAATGGATAATTAAATTTTTTTTTTTATCTTATTCAACTAAAGGGGTTTGTAAAGCAGGGTCAAGAATACCTTGTTTACAAGTTAAAGAAATCATTACATGAACTCAAACAAGCACCAAGTATTGGTAAGTAAAAATTGATACTTCTTTCAGCAATGTTTCATTAAAAGTGAAAGTGATCCCAATCTATATATCAAGAAGGATGAAAATGGTCATACTACTTTAACTTTTTTATATGTCGATGATCTAATCATAGATGGAAGTGATATTGAGTTTATTGAAGAAATCAAAAGATGAATAGCATAGGAATTGGAGATGGATCTTGGTTAGTTGTGTGATTGTTTAATCCTTGAGGTAGGAAGAGTCGATGGTAGATTTTGATTACACATAGTAAATATACAAAGGAGTTAATCAGGAGACATAATATGAATGAATGTAAACTAGAGTCTAATCCATTAAAACATAATGTTAAGCTCAACAATGATGATAAAACAAAAGAAGTAAATGGTAATTTGTATTGACAATTGGTTTGAAGTATAAATTATTTTAATTAAAACTAGGTCAAACATTGCGTAGAAATCGATATACTTAGCCAATCATGGCTAAATCACATGAAAATCACTGGAGAGTGGGAAAGAGAGCTCTTTGATATTTGAAAAGGAATGTAGATTTTGATATTGAATATACTCATGATTTGAATGTTGAATTGATAATTTATTTGTACTTTTGATTGGGCATGAGATTAGATGACAAAAAGTCCACCACTAGATATGCATTTGATATAGGATCCAAAATTAAGTCTTAGAGCATTAAGAAACAACCACAAGATGAGTACAAACCATTATGCACTGCCACCTATGAGGTAATTTGGCTAAGGCAAATCCTTAAAACAGCCATCAAATGTGATAACCAAACAATCCAATTTATCTGTCCATGGCAAAGCATATTGAAAATTATCATCATTCTCTAAGAGAAAAGACATAGTTAAATGAAATTGACTTCATATATTGTAATAGAAACAATAATGTAATAGATATTTACCAAGCCTTTAAAAGAAACTAAAATTGGAATATGTAGAGACAAATTAGGTATTGTAAAGAATTCATTTCTCTATTAAGCATGAGTGATAGAATTAACTATAAAAAAGTTTGTCTTCCAACACACTCTTTTCTTCTACAAAGTGAATTTGGTTTTTTTTACAATGTTAAAAGGCTCACATAAGCATTATAATAGTTATTCATTACGTCTCTCCCATTCCTATATATAATAGTTATGCATTGCATCTCTCCCATTCCTATATATATAATAGTAGATATAATCTATCTTAATGGTTTTGGTTTTTAATTGGTACTGTTCTTGATTTTTCTAATTCCCCCTTTAGAATATGGTCAGTTTTGATGACAAATGGATGATTTGACAAGTTGATCTTTGGTATATGATACAGCTTGCAAGCATATCATTCTTGTACTAACTATCGTGTCTAGCAAATAATCCATTCAACTTGGATAAGTTTTAGCTTCTGGATTAGAAATGCTTATATCGATCTAGAACAGCAAGTTATTTGGGTCTAAACTTGGCAGACATTTTTAAGGAAAGATGTAGACAATCTTGATCTCATCTTGCTAAGCATGTCTGCATCTGGTATATCTGTGCCGCAAATACTGATAACTTCTTTCCTTAATACTGCCTGCCATTCCGGGTATATAGCAAGCAGGAGGACTGCCCAGGTTAACAGATTGAAAGTTGTCTCGTGGCCTGCAAAGAAAAATGTCTTGCATTCATCCAAGATTTCATCAATAGTCATGCTTAGATCTTTGAAAGTTGTCTCGTGGCCTGCAAAGAAAAATGTCTTGCATTCATCCAAGATTTCATCAATAGTCATGCTTAGATCTTTTTGAGTCCCTCCCAATTCTTTCTGGTTGGCCGTCATCATAATTCCAAGCAGATCACTTCCATAGCCAGCATGAGCACTTGTTGTTCTGGGCTCCAGCCTACTTTGAATTATAGAACTCAGGATGTTTTTAACTCTTCTATCAATTTTCCAGGCATACCTATTCTTTCTTGTAGGAATGTATCTGTCAAAAAGATAAGGAATATAAGTCCCCAGTCTTTAATTACAAGTACTCTGAAGCATTATGTTAGTATAGAATCTCTATGGACTATATATAGCACTCCGTAGAACCTTATGCATGGATCGATGGATTATGGCACTAGCCTCTAAAATCGCAGGTCTTAATGAACGTTTTGGAAAAAGCATAAACATAAGTACAGGTACTAATGAATTTGCAGTGACATGTAAAACTCCATAATTGAAAGATAAGTACAGTGTAGTTACTGGCTTCTCGGGATGAAGACAGATTGTTCAGCTTTAGCAACCATTTCTTGCAATTCTCTCTGCAACTCAAATACTTCTTTGCTTTCATTGTAACTGCTACCAAATGCAGTATGGGATATGATGTCTGCTGTTAATGCTCTAACATCAATCTCTTTGCCATTAGAGTCTGATTGAGACATCATCTCTTGTCAATTGCTGAGCATGGATGAAGTGCAAGCAGCCATTTTATTCACCATTGGCTGTCATTGGAAACATGACTACATAGCTAAAGTCAATAACATACTCTAGAAAGACTCCAAATCTCAAGGTCTCCTTGTTTAGCATAGGTAGGCAAATTCGCAGAGGAAAACGCTAGTTGATAACTCTAATTTGATACACATCCTTGCCAAATGGCATTAGTGGGCAAATTCGCAGAATATAAAATATAATTTAATATGCTAGAGGGAAACACTGTTGAAAATAAGATATCACATGGTCATAAATAAAATTTTACTGTAATTAATAAATCAAAACTTTTTAGTGTTGACGATGAATTTGATAATTTCTTCGAATCCCTTAATCATCCTTATCAGGTATCGTTATTAGACACTCCCGATTCTCTGGATAATGAGGTTTGGGAGTTCTGCACCAACCTTCTGTTGTATGTAGTATGCCTATATTCAATAGTCCTAGACATGTAAGGTAACAGTGCCAAAATATTCAAAATAGAGTGATTGTAGACATTCCAAGAATCCGTAGTTTAAGTTTATGAATACCGAAGACAGGGCTCACGATCCTCCTGTGCTTTACCCATATCAATCCATCCAAAAGAGGGAGTCCCGGCCCTAACAAAGCCAAGACAAATGGCTTGGGGGTTACCCTTCCATAGTGACCGAATTTATTCGATAGAACTTCCTTGATTAACTCTGGTTCTGAAATGTACAGCCTTGGATGGATTCCATACCAATAGAAAAATATATCTCCTGAGTAGAAACAATCACCAAATACTAATCAGACATTGATTTCAACCTTGACACCATTGATCCAAACTAGCAGAAAGCATATGTTGTAAATTCACTGTTCTAGCAGTTTGGCACCTAGAAGATGAACACATAAAAAGTAAAACAAGTCTAGTAGGAAAAGATTAAGAACGAAAGAGAACCATATATCTGACACCACTTATGGTACTGTGGTGTGACTCTAGGAACAATGTCATGAGAAATATTCTGCATAGGCTGTGCATGAGCCTCCCTGAGAAGCTGTGTGTATTCTGGCACGCTCCCACAGAGTATCTGGTAAGGTGGACCTCTTATCCCTTCGGCTGTATGGACCTTCTGGTATGAATAAGGCCTCCATATCAAGTCTCTGAAGATTTTGAAAACTATGCTCCCAAACAAAATAACTATAATGGAAACCAGTGCTTCAACACTGTTTCTGATCGAAACATCCATATTCAAAACCTCACACAACGCTATACTATTACAGGGCTACGCCAGGGTGATTGCCCTATAGTTCTCTGCATCAATGAAATTTTCACAAAAATGAGCCCAAGACACAATTTATAGGCGCAACTGGGACCTGAAAATGCAATGAAACTGCACTCAACTCTAAAGTGCCATGATCAGAACTCACAGTTTGTCTTTCATCCAACTATAAAAGGAGATCAAATGGCAACTTCAATAACTACTGACTGATTTCTCCCACAATTATCATTTTGTCACTTTCTTCTTGCTTTTGATTTTTATTTAAAACTTTATTATTGGGTTTAAGTGTGGTCAACCCTAAATATTAAACACACTATGTGGGAATTAATGATTCATTTACTGTCTTTATAGCTAGTACCTTAAGATAATGTGATATTTAACAAGTGCAATGACAAAATTCAAGTTTAACTAAGATCCACTAACATCCAAAATTAAAGTTTAACTAAGATCCACTAACATCCACTAAAGTGATATTTACTGTGACAAATTAAAGTTTAACTAAGATCCACTAACATATTAGATGAGAAAAGCTGGACAATATCAATTCAATTATGAACCATATATAGGGCGATGTGCCCATTTGAGGTGGGCAAGCTTTGGCATTATCCATTTTCCTTCACACACTGGGGATTTGAATGTATGGACAGCCTTTGCAATCTACTACGCCATTTGTATGTGTAAAGTTGATTACATGCTGAAGGAAATAACAAACAAAGACGAACCAAAAAGTAATGTGTCGAACAATGTTCTAATCTGGATACGCCATGCTAATGTGGACGTGGCTTCCCAACTCAAGTGACTTGGTTAGTCAACGCCCAAATCAATTTCATCATTTCTTAAATTTTTTAAAGTTACCTTATTTTTTATTGTTTTGGTAATGTACAGAAAATTTTATTTGAATGGTTTATGAGTCACAATACTTGTTAAGGTTTTACAAATGGGGTAGCATGCTAAGTGGGCTTGATTGTGGGGAAAACTCCACAGTATTCTGGGGATGGATGACCAACTGAGAAGTCTTGGTTACTGATGATTGACGCTATGTGATTTCACTAGTTTCAATACCACTTCTTCACCTCTATGAGCATCACCAGATGCAATAAATGACTTACTTAATTGAGTTGAATCCCAAAAATGGTATATTATAAATAATGACTATGTGATTTCACTAGTTTCAATCTCACTTCTTCACTTCTGTGACCATCACCTGATTCAATGAATGACTTACTTAAAGCAGTTGAATCTCAAAAATTATATTAGTATGTAGATTTTCATAGTTTATTATATGTTGATGGAAATTTTGCTCATTTAATTTTCTTTTTTATAGATCATATTATATTTCTATTTATATTAGGTTTGGTACATTTTGTATTATTTATGTATTATTTATAAAAACTTTATGTTATTTAAGGTGGGTGAAGTTTTCACTCAATACTTCAAACACTGCATGGAAATAACTTAGTACTCCATATACTCTCATAATTATATAATACTTTATTTATATTTTAAATAAATTTAATGATTAAAAATATATATTTTTGCTTAAAAAAATTATATATTCCAGAAAAATAAGTTATATAAATTGTTTTCAATAAAATTAATAAACATATTTTTTTATATATTTATGTTCAATTTAACTTAAAAAAATTATTATTAAATTTTATAATTTTATTATTTTTTATAAAATTTAAAAAGTTTACAATACTTTGTTATACTACTTCATAATTATTTTATAAATTTTACTAATTTATAACACTTTGATTTCGAAGGGATGTAAATATGATGTACATATATTTGTGATACAAAGTTTTAAGTTAATTTTTGATTAGATAATATTTTGTATATAATTTTATAAGTATTTTTAATTTAATTTAATTTTGTTTTTTTTTCTTTTTGGTAAGTTTGTTATGATTTATTTAAAATATATAAATTTTATTTTAAAAAGTTATATAAATGTTTAAATTTGGTTGTGTTAAGAGGTGTATTTTAAGCCATTTTAATTTAATATGGTAGAGTATTCTTGAGATATTTTAATGTAATGTTATGTTAAATATTTTGATTTGGTCAAATAAAAAAACAAAATTAGCTTAGATTCATTTTAATTCTAAATCTACCAAGCTCTAAGAGGGATCAAATCTCTTTTTAAAGTTTTCACTTTAAGATATAGAATGAAAGTTATGATTGATTTAGGGTGGCTTAATTATTATTATTATTATTATTATTTATGGGTTAAAAATCCTCACAACATTTGAACCTTTGAATCTCACAATTTATATCATTCCTCATAATATCTTAATCACCAATTGAATTGTGCCATTATTATTTTAAATATATATATATATATATATATATATATATATATATATATATATATATATATATATATATATAACATTTATTTTATGTAATTTGACTAGTTAAACACTTTAATAAAGCAATACATGATTTTTCAACATCTCTTCTATACTGAGCTAGAGTTCCTAAAAACAATAAATAAAATAAAAATTTAATAACTACAATTAATTATAAAATAAAATAAAATAAAATATATATATATAAACTTTAGATCTATAAGTTTTTAGAGGGATAAAATCTCTTAAGGAGCAATTTTTTTTTGAATGCAAAATTTGAGGAAATGTTTGCATCTAGAGAAATTTAATCTCTTTTAGCACTTGATATATCCAAAGTTAAGATGGATTTACGTTAATTATTGAAAACAAATAATAACTATGAGTTTATTAAAAGAGAAAATGAAATCACAAACTTGGTTTATTATTGTATTATTTTTTAAATTTTAATGTTTAATTTATATTTATAATTAATTTTTAATTTATTTGAAAAATTAGATAAAAAAATAAATATTAGAGAATAATATAAAATTTTATTTAGTTTATATTGCAAAATATGTATCCTTATTAATCCGTGTTGAGGTTAGGGATAAGCTTAATCATAGTGGAAAAAAAATAGGCCTGGTGTCACATAAGTACCATACTACTCTCATGGTTGATTCCACTCATCACAAATAAAATAAAATAAATACAAACTCTTAAAAAAAAAATATAATAACATTTTAACTATTACAATAATAATATTTTAAAGTATTTGACTGAAACTAAACACTATTAGAAAAATACATATAGCAAGAACATTAATTTATAATAGATATGGAATCTATTTAACATAGTAACGGCCTACAACTAAAAAACAAGAGAGTAAAAAGAGTAAGTCATTTTAGAAGGCTTGACTTTCATTTGATTTGCCGTGTACATAAGATTGAATGATTTTTTCTTCTTGTCTCGTTGCATTTGTAAAGCTTCCTTAAGGATTCCAAATATTTTTGTGTGCTTTAATCTTGTCTCTATTATACGAAACCTTTGTTTTGATGTTAATATTAGAAGATCTATACACGTATTACGTTCATTCGCTTAAGGAAGGTGAGCATCGAATACCTTCCAGCAACGTTATCGTTTAACGTACATGTTGTTTGAAATAAGGCGTGGATCACACGCGATAGATAATCATTATACGTCACTGGTGACGTTTTTTAATGCTAAATAATACATACCGGTATTGTATAATACTCCCTAACCTAAATCTTTAATATTTTATTGTATAGTTATTTTATTTTATTTTATTTTAATTAACATAATTATATTAATAAATATGGTTGATATATTATAGGTTTCAACCAACCATTAATAAATGTAATAAACTTTAACATTAAACCTAATATTATAAGATCTAATTATAAATCTTAATATTAATATATTAATGATGAAAAAAATAATACTAATGGCTAAAACCAACAAATGTAGTCTATCTTTTTTTCAATGCTATAATAAACCAATTAATAAACTAATATGTAAATTTATTAAAATTATATATATATAATTTTAATAAATTTACATATTAGTTTATTACACGCTATAGATAATCATCATACATCATTAATGACGTTTTTGAATGCTAAATAATACACACCAGTATTGTATAATACTTTCTAACATAAATCTTTTATTTTATAATTATTTTATTTTATTTTAATTAGCATAATCATATTAATAAATATGGTTGATATATCATAGACTTCAACCATATTAATAAATATAATAAATCTTAATATTAATATATTAATGATGAAAATGATGATACCATCAGCTAAAACCGACCAATATGTAAATTTATTAAAATAATATATATATATATATATATATATATAATTAAAATAAAATTTTAAAACATTATTCACAAATTAAATTAAAATTAGTAAAACTAAATTCAAATTCAAATTAATAAAAATAAAATAAAATTCTAAAATCTTATTAAGTCTATCTTAGTCCATGGGGCTTTGGATTGACACTGAATGAGTGCACTGTTAAGGTACTCCTTGCAATAGGTCATTGGTTCAAATTCTCAATAAGTATTAACTTACCAAAATAAAAATTAACTAAATAATATTAAAAATTGAAAACTTTATTTGCAAATTAATTAAAATTAATTAAATTAAATTAAATACAATCAAATTTTAAAACTCTATTAATTTTATGATATCCAATCCTAAAATAAAATGATATTCACAAATTAAACCTCATTCACAAATTAAATTAAATTAAAATTCATATTAATTAAATTAAATTAAATTAAAATACATTATAATTTAGATAAATGCCTTTCGGATTAATCACATCATTAGGATTTGGTCGATGTTTCGAACCATCTAATGTGGTTCCTCCTCATGACAAGGTGGAGAAGGAAATCCATCTCATTGAATAAATAGTAAGGATGCACCATTTCCACGTGATAGGTGTTAAAACTAGTCGTTATTTAGTTAATTAGTTAGAAAATTTATAAGTTTTTTAATTATTTAAAAATATTATTCAACTATTAAAACTAGGCATTATTTAGTTAATTAGTTAGAAAATCTATAAGTTTTTTAATTATTTAAAAATATTATTCAGAAGGGTCTAATAATTTAGAAAAATGATTAAATCATAAAATTAATAAGGGAGAAGGGGTAAATAATAGTATAGGGAATAATATTAAAATATTGAAGTTCTTAAGAGAACTTAATAAGAAGGGGTAAATGAATAGTATAGAATAATATAAAAAGGAAATTAAATAATAGCTGGACTCCAGCCCTCTCAAGGTGATTCATCTCCCGTGTGTTGTTTTCATTTGTTTCTGACTTTATTCTCGTCCCTTTGATTTGATTTTTTCCTCTACTTTTTGTATCCTTATTTTATTTTTCTCTCGTTTATGTTCTTATGTAATTTCCTCTTGTTAGATATTATCCGTTATACTATATTATTATATTGATTTTTAGGGCATATAAATATATATATATTTTGATGATATTTATTTTTCTCCCCTCTGAGCTCATTATAATAATTATAATTCTAGCTTTTTATATTATTCTATATTATTCATTTACCCCTTTTTATTTATTTCTCTTAATAACTTCAGTATTTTAATATTATTCCCTATATTATTATTTACCCCTTCTCCCTTCTTAATTTTATAATTTAATCATTTTGCTAAATTATTATATTATTTGTTGACCCTTCTTAATAATATTTTAAATAATTAAAAAACTTTTAAATTTTCTAACTAATTAACTAAATAAGGGCTAGTTTTAACAACTATCACGAGGCAATGACACATCCTTACTATTTATTCAATAAGATCGATTTCCTTCTTCACCTTGTCCTGAGGATGAACCACATTAGAGGTTCGTCGACCAAATCCTAATGATGTGATTAATCCGAAAGACATTTATCTACATTATGGATCACAAAAGTATTAGATCTTACATTAGAATTGTAAAACCGTATAAATTTAATGAAATATGCGCAAACTAATTATCATCTCACCACCGAGCTTCAAAATTTAACTCATTTATTTTATACCATAGCCTTCCTTCAACCACCCGTGCATATGCGAAAATATAGAAGAGTCTATTAGAGATTATTTCAACATATTCTTCATGGAAATCACAAGGGAGGTGCCCTTCCTACCTTTTGAAAGTTGTCTACTTGTATTTGTGTACACACAATACTTCTTTTGTTTCAATGTAATCACATACTACATGCTGATCTTTAGATCTCCATTTCCAGTGAAATCAATGTTGTTCTTTATTATATTCCAACAATAAGCAATAACCATAAATCACTTTAATATTGGAATTTCAGTTTCTTTATTTAATTTTGTTATTATATTCGAAAAATAATTATATGGCTTTTGTTAGCACTTTGTAATTTCTTAAAGCCAAGGATAGGAACTAAAGGTAACCAAAAATCACTTTAAAACTTGAATCTAGCCCTTCTAGCTTGAGAGAGAGCTCTCTCTAAATTAATTTTCAGTCACTTAGATGACTTGTTGTCTTATATTTTAAGCTAGGTATTGAGATCAGAGGGGAATAGGTTTAATAGTTTGATGGTAGGGAAGAGGGAAAATCCACTGGGCATGGAGTCATATTGAGCTACTGATTTTCTGTGAGAGAATGAGAGAATTGAGAAATATTTAGACAGGGGCAAGGTAGGCAATCCTTATGGTGATTTTTGTCAAATTACGTTTTATATAGGTGAGTGGAGGAATAGTGGAATTGATAACATCTGAAGCATATGGTTGAGGATGAATTTTAGATATCTCAATAGAGGAAAAACACTAAAATGTTCAATAAGCCATGACAAAGCACATAAAAGTGAATTATGAAATAAATTTTTCTTAACTAAGTATGAATACATAACAATTCAAACATGATTATAACAAGAGAGAAACTCACATACACAGGAGAAAACATCACCATAAGAAATTGACACATTAATCCCTGAAAAAGTAGACTTCGACCTTAATCATGTTAGAGACTAAAAAAGGAAGAAATATCCTCTTATTCATGATTATTTACTTGTGATATTATTTAGTTATTATTATGTTCTTCTTATTAGTTCATCAAGAAAATAGCAAAGAAAATACACATAGATCAAGGACACCGGATGTAGGCCAGCAGCCAAGGAAAAACCCCCCTCGAGTGGAAAACTCAGTCAGTAATTCTTCCTTCAATAGTGATTCTTGAGACTCTAGACCTTGACCCAGAATTCCTCCACACCAAGTGAGAATTCCTAGTGATCCTTCCCGAAACTAGCAATAACAACACAATGATGACCTGTAAATTAGACCTTGCTTCTTGAAACATCAATATTGAGGTAGATACTTTGATATAACTTCAAAGAATTTGATTTGGGACCAATACAACTTCTCCAAAAAACAACATTCAACAAAACAAACTTTGACTTCCTCCTCTCTTGGAAGCAGCACCTTGGCAACAACTGATGCAGCAAATGTTGTAGTAAAAATTTGAGAACTTCGATCTCCCAAACTATAGCTCGAAATGTAGAGAGAGTGGTGCCAAAATTTTGATTTTCGTCAACTCTATAAATGTGCCCAAAACCGAATTCAAAAAGTGCATGTCCTTAATTTCACAATTTCTCCTTCTTGCAGCTACAAATTCCAATTTCTGTGTTGTAGTGAGATGTCCCCAAATGAATTCGATCTGCCTATGAATATAGCCTTATGATGGGTTTAAATTACTGGAATTGAATCTGACTTGATCACCTTAAGGCCGACTTGATGTGGAGGCTTCATAAATAATATTTTACTCAATAGTTGACCTATTTGCATGATTCAAAATCCCAGTATGGATCAACTTGAATCTGCAATAATCCTACAGACTCATAATGAAACCCATAAGTCCACAATAGGGAATTGAAATAAAATAAATATGACCCAAACATGAAACCCATGCTTTAATAAGTCATTTAATAATAATATAAAATAATTTTCTTTATTCTTTTGACAAGTACAATAATTATTGACTTGAGTACAATTTATGAAGACTGAACCTAGTTACATTCTTCAACACTCCCTCTTAACTAGGGATGTATTCAATAATTTCAAATATATAATCAAAATAAACTTTGTGATTTTGATATTTCCCTTCAACTAATTCTAGTATGACTATCAATAGAATCTTTTAGGAGAAGATTCATCTTCCTACTTTAGATGTGGCAACATATCTTTTCATATTATATTCTCCAGCCATGACTATGATTCTTACTCATGGTCTTTATTAAGACTTATGATTGATAGTCCTGGTCTAGTGCATGACACATGAAGTAGAGAACCATAACCATTTCTTCGTTTATGTAGGATCCCTCTTAATCTAGGGAGAACAAATTATATACGGGCTCCCTCTTAATGTAGGGATATTAACTTCTGTTCAGGCCACCTCTTAGTGTAGGAGACTTAATTTCTTCTTTAGGTTTTGGATAATGTTTCATGGATTCCATCCTTTTCACCATACTTATTTGATTCTCATCTTCATGATGTACCTACACAACTTTAAATATAAAGTACAACCAAAACTATAGAAGCATAAAGTTAGCCATATCAGAGCTACGAAAGCATTTTGAACTTTATACATATTAGACAAGAGACATATACTCTTCAACATTTTTGCTAGGGATTTTTATCATAAACCCTAGATTACTTCATAATATCTTTCATTCTATCTAGGGTTTCAATGTTTTTTTCAAAGGTATAATATAACTTGCTACAACATTTAGTAAACCCTAGAACCAGTATATATTTACAATATATCTAACAACATTTAGAATTCCTATGTTAGACTTTCTACTAGGGATTTATACAAATACTAGATTTCATAAAAGAGTCAATCAAGATTAATCACAAATCAAACATTGACATGATCAACTTCACTAGAGTTAGTTGCATACCCTAGATTTCAAATCAATTATCAAAACAAATCATGAAGAGTTTCTAATAGTGTTTAATGTAAATCCTAGAATTCAATAAACACAACATGAGTAACTTCCACTAGGGTTCGATGTACACCCTAGATTTTCCATCTATAAATTCTTAGCACACATTATGTAGATTCACATGAATACACATACTACAGAATTTAATCATTACTAGGATTTATTTATAGACCCTAGACTTTTCAATCATCATCCTAGATCTTTCAAACTTTGACTAAGCTTTGTTTCCAAACCCTATATTCTTAGGACAATTGGAAAATAGGTCAACACACATATCTAAGATATCACTATTATAAGCACATCATATTTTAGTCAACATTAATACATCTAGGCATATATACACACACACACACACACACACACACACACACACACGCATATTGTCCTAGACTAGGCTAGGGATTCAATCAAGAGAACATATACCTAGGGTTTCACACCTAGGACTTTTCATAACAAGCACTGTACCTGTAGAATTAACCAAAAACTAGGGTTTCAGTTAATTGTAAAAGTAAATCCTTATTATATCAGACTTCAAAGGTCCGAGATTTCAAACAACATCATTTCAACTCTAAGAAGTTTAGATTTTCTATGCCATTATCAATACATTAATCAGAATAGAAATTTCTTCATAAATATCCCTAAATAGGTTTAGGGTTTCACATATCATCAGCATACCCTTAGGTTAGGGTTTTCTAGAGAACCTCCTTACGTTTCTACTTATATAATCAATCATAGCTATAGAAGGTGAGTAGATTCATGAGGTGATGAATCATCCCAAACAAGAATCCTTTTAGGATTTAATATAGCTAGACATAGCAATAGTTAGTAACATAGAAATGGATCTTTCAAGGAGAGTAACAATACTATATATTTCAATACATAGCTTTGATTCTTTGACAAACCTTTTGACTAGTGTGGTCTCCTTATTTGATCCTTGAAGCCTTCTCCATGATTCTTGAACATCCAACAGATTGATTCCTACACAAGGAATTGAAGTATACAAATGATTAGTATTTAATATCATAAAAATATTAAATAAGTACTTGAAGACAAGTAAAGCGAATGAAATACTTATATTGAGGATTTTTTTTGGGCTCCATCCCAAGCTTTGAGAGAAAACCTAAAACTTATAAAACAAAGAAATGCATATCCAAGAAGATGTTAAAACTATATTACATGAAAGGTACAAAAAAAATATAAGAAGGAAGGAGCTTGGTAGTGCAAGTCCCTTAGATCTTCTTCAGGATTTACTTTCTTGGGGGATGATGTTTCTTCAACCATGTTTTCATTATCTATATCTTTTATTGCTCCTGGGATTGTCAGGGAAATCACTCTCGTAGTGTCCCATTCTATGGCAATGATAACACTCAATCTTTGACATATAAACCTTCTTCTTTGCTGCCTTCTTCTTGAATCTTCCTTTATGATGAAAAACATAGGAATTTGAAACTTATTCATTCTAGGTTACCATGGAGACCCTTAACTCTTCTTGAGTACATGCTTTCCATATATCCTCAAAGGTGGGACATAGCTACTAATTCCAGTTTTGTATACTTCACCCTATTAAAATCACTTGATTCTTTTGTAGGCCTTTTCATATTTCCTTTGACTAAATCTAAGACCTTCTTCTTTTCAAGGGTGATGTGAATAATTTTCTTCCAAGACCTAGAATTTGCAACTCCTTCAATCTTGTTCTCTCCCTTGATAGATTTATACATATTTCTTGAAGGTAGTGAAGGCTTATTTCCTCTAATGTACTTCTTATGACTTCCTTGATCAAGTCCTTGAGACTTCCTTTTCCCTTCTTCTTTCACCAAAGATTTGATACCATGCTAGAGAATCAGGAAGGTAGAGATATCCTCTTCTTATTGATTATTTACTTGTGATCTTCTATATTTATTATTATTTTCTTCTTATCTTTCTTATTATTAGTTCATCAAGGAAATATCAAGTAAAATACACATAGATCAAGGACACCAGATGTAGGTAAGAATTTAGGGAAAAACCCCCCTCGAGGGGAAAACCCAGTCAGTAATTCTTCCTTTAATAGTGATTCTTGAGACTCTAGACCTTGACCCAGATTTCCTCCACACCAAGTTAGCCTTCCTTGTGATCCTTCATGAATCTAGTAGTAGCAGCAACAATAGCAACACTATGATGACCTGGAACTTCGATATTTATTCTTAAGACTTCGATATTGAGGTAGAAACTTTGATATAGCTTCAAATACTTCGATTTAGGACCAATAAAACTTTTCCAAGCAACAACATTCAGGAAAAAAATTTGACTTCCTCCTCTCTTGGCAACAAATGATGCAACAACTGTTGCAGTAAAACTTTGAGAACTTCTATTATCTCTAAATTGGTCCTGATGGGCTGCTCCACCAGAAAACTTAAAGTAACTCTTTCAAACCAACTATTGACTGAGGATTAGCCTCTTCAGCTTGAGAGGGCTCTCTCAATTTATCTAATGATTTTCTCAATTAGGTCTTAAAACAGATGGCTAACTCTGTAAGTGTCTTAGTGTATTTGATTGTAGGTGAGAAATGGGATAGATTTCACTACCATCGGCCTCATGGAGTCAGTCAGAAGGAATTCATTGACAAGTGTATATTCTTATGGAAACTGAAGCTTTTTCTGTTTTAATGAAAGAGAAACACCAACACATAGAAATAATCAATAGCTCAATGTTAAAAGAAAGTCACAACATACATAACATGAATTATAAGTAATTTAACATCAAGATACTGGAAGCAAGATAAAAGGAAACATAAGACATAAACTCATTGAAACATCTCAAGAATCTTAGGTGAAGCATAAACACAGTCACTGTCTATTACTGATATAAAATATTTACAATAGTGGTAGTGTCAAAAGAATTCTCCAACCCTTTCTCATTCGATTTATTTTCTATAAATAGACCTCTTTTGCTTACATAGGATCTACCCAACTGGCTAGATTATTGAACCATAACTATGACACCTAATCATAACTAAAAACTACATTTCTGGAACGGAAAAAGACACATAGTCTCTAAAGACTTACACTTCTAATATGACTCTATTTTACATTTATTTCATTCACTTCTATAGTAGTGGGAAAATTACATGGATAAGGATGAGATGCTCGAGTGGAATTCTCCACCACTAAGACATTAATGCATCTCTAGATTTAGGAAGCAACAGTCCTATTTTTTAAGAAAAGATAAACATTATTTCAATCTTTGTCTTCACGCTAATCTAGATAAGTGACACATATTTTGAGTATTGAATCTATGCTGGGATGTCCCACTGTCAGCTTGGATGTCTCCAGGTGGTTGGTTGTCCTTCAACATGGTTTTCAAATCTTCAAAACTCATTGAAAACACTTCGCTGCAAAAACAGAGTGACCTTAGGCAATTTCGTAGTGAAATTTAGTAGCATGTTTACTTCAACCATTCAACCTCCTTTTCTTCTTTCTCTCCTGATCAAGATGTGTTTATCAGGTCATATGAGCTAAATACCATCAATTTCCTTCCCTGGATCTCCATCAAAACTGAATTTTTAAATAAAAATCATGCTACAGAAATTTCATAGCGAATTTCGGTTCTCAAGCCTTGACCTTGCTATGAAACTTCCTGACTTAGTTGAAAGTGCATATTTTCTACTTTTCTTCAAAAACTCAGTTTATAAACCAAAATTTGTGTTTCCTACAAGTTGTAAACTTAATAAAATATTTTAGATCAACCCCTTAAAATTTGGGTATTTCATCTTCAGCAACAACAAGTTGTACCTCTTTAGGTTCATCTACCAATCTAATCTTCAACCCTCTTTTCTTCAGTTCTTATTGGATCATATCCATTTCGTATTCCAAATATTTAACCTACCCTTTGATCCAGATTTATGCAAAAACACAACAAAATACAGAATTAACCATACACATAGAAATATAGTGGAAATAAGACTTCATTTCATTAATATCAAATCAAAGAAATATGCTTATAAACATGATGGAGATAAAATAGCTAGGGTGCTGGTAGCGAATCTCTGAGAAGAGATGTGGTGACTATAGACCTCTAAACTATGTTACAATGAGGCTCGAGGGCCTATTTATTATGGAAAAGCAATGGAGAACTCTAAACGTCCAAACACCTAACCCTAGGAGATGAAGTGCCAAAACTATGGGCCCCGTTTGGGTAAATTGGTCTTTCAACTTCTCGGGGACGTAACTTCAGCATACTATCTCCATTTGGGGCTTCAAAATGGCTCTGGAAGTTCAAGACTCGAAAAAATACTAAAAATAGTAAGTTGTGAAAAAAACTGAAAGAGACAATGGTGGGGCCCCAAGCAGAATAGGCGGGTGGCCACCAATATCCACCTGGATCATTTCTTCCCCCTTAGGAAGAAATGGTACCCATTGCGTTGAGTTCCTCCATGAGATGAGGAAACTTCTATTGAACTTGGTCACTGGTGAACCACTTGCCTTGGTGCAGGAGTTGGCCAGCTTTGACAACCCGATATAGTTGGATCTTCTGTCGGCGAGTGTTCTTGATTTGCATGTCCATGATACAGTCTGTGGTGGATTTTTTCATGCAGTCTGGGTTTAAATATTTTGGTGTGAGTTCTTCTGCAATGTCAGAGGTGTCCAATAGAGGTGGGAAGTAGGAATGAAGGCAGTCTACATTGAATAATGGGTGCAGACCAAGGAATGGTGGAATACTGAGCTTGAAGGCATTGTTCTCTACAACCTTGGTGATGGTGTATAGCCCATATCGGAGTGGGTGAATCTTGCGGTGTGGTCCAGTGAGGCGCTCCTTCTGCAAATGTAGCCACACTTTTTTTCCCACTTGGATGTTGTGTGGCACCCGATGTTGATCATGTCATTGCTTGTACTTAGCATTGGCTCTATCCAATATGTCATGAAATTGTTGGCGGATGTGCTGAATGCACTCGATGAATTTTTTTGCTTTGTTAGCTTCAGACTGAACATGAGCCGAATCGGCCTGAGTAGCTACAAATGGCATGGCTACATCAATGGGACATAGTGGCTGGAATCCCAAGCCCACATGAAGGGGGTTGTGGCCGGTTGAGTTGTGGAGAGCTCAGTTATAACTGTGTTGTACATAGGGAAGGCTCTCATCCCATGTGTGTGGATGCTTTGAATTGTACATGTGCAGAATGTGTACAATAATCCTGTTGATATCCTCTGTCTAGCCATTAGTTTGGGGATGGAAAGCTATGGACTTGGTGAGCTTGGTGGCTAACATTGACCAAAGGCTAGACCAAAATGTGCTGAGGAACCTTTTGTCGCAATCTAATATGATAGACTGTGGGATCCCAAAGTGCACCCATACTCGTTCAAAGAAGAGTTTAGCAGTGGCTTTTGCTATGATATTCTTCTTGTAGGCTGCCATAATGGCCATCTTTGAGAATATGTTGACGACCACAAAAACATAGTCATTTCCATGCTTAGTAGAAGGAAGGCCTGACATGTAATCCATGGAGATGGATTCCCAAGGTCGACTAGGGGTAGGTAGCAGAGTATAGAGCCCTTACTTCTTGATGGTCAATTTGGAAATGGCACAAGCAGTGTAGGATCTAAGTTACTTCTCGACATCCTGTCGAAGGTTTGGCCAATAAAAATACTTCTGCAATACTGCCATTGTTTTCTCGACCCCAAAATGCCCAGCGACCCATATCATCTTGGCACGCTCGCTTGAAGGAACACAAAGGTGTCCTAGGTGACATAATAGTGCATCTTGGAGGTGAAAATTTGGAACTTGCATACCCCCCAAGAGTGCCTTGTATGTTCAAATGAAACTATTGCAGATATGTGGACCACTTCTGATGGTGATCTTCTGCAACTTCCCCTTTGTCTGTATGAACTGCAGGGGTCGAAGGTCTATGTGGAATATTTTCTCCTTCCCTAAAATGTAATGCTTCCATTGTCAACAAGCTTGCACAATGGAATAAATTTCTTGGTCATAAGTGGGATACTTTCAAACTGTGTCGGATAATGTCTCACTATGATATGCCACTGGATGCCCCTGTTGAGTAAGAATTGCCCCAATACCATAGTCAGAGGCATCTATCTTGATCTCTAATGGTTGTTACAAGTCTGGTAATGTGAGCACTGGGGTAAAACAAAGGCGATGTTCCAATTCTACGAACGCATTCTGTTGAGATTCCGACTAACAGAATTTTGCTTTCGCTCCTCCCTTGGTGACTTGACTCAAGGGCCAAGTGATATGAGATAATCCCAACATGAACCTAAGATAAAAATTAGCAAGACCCAGAAAGCTACGAAGCTCTGTTAGGGTGGTTAGGGCTGGCCAATCCCGAATGACTTGGATCTTGGCTTGATCCACATGCACCCTCCTTTCATCAATAATGTATCCCAGATATTGAACCTGGGTCTTGCCAAAAGTGCACTTATCCAAATTGGCACACAACTTGTGTTACCGCAGTGTTTGGAGGACTTCTCGGATGTGGTGGAGGTGCTCTTCCCAAGTCTAAATGAATATTAGAATGTCATCCAAGTATACCACTACAAATGAGTTGGTGAATGGATGTAAGATGTCATCCATCAACCTCATGAAGGTTGCGGGAGCATTTTTCAATCTGAAAGGCATGACGAGCCATTCGAAAAGTCCCTCCTTGGGTTTGAAGGTAGTCTTCCACACATCAGAGGGTTCAATTGGTACCTGGTGATACCCAGACTTTAAGTCGATCTTGCTGAAATATTTTTCCCCTTTGAGTTGGTCCAGAAGGTCATCAATATCTGGGATCGGGTACCTATTCTGGATAGTGATCTTGTTCAGCACCCAATAATCAATATAGAGTCTCCAAGTCCCATCCTTCTTCTGTACCAACACGATCGGGCTCCCACAGGGCGATGAACTTGGCTGGATGTGACCTTTCTGTAGCAGCTCCTGAATCTGCCTCTTGATTTCATCATTCTCCAGAACAGAGCGCCTATAGATCAGTCCACTGGGTAGCATCGCACCAGGGGTCAGGTCAATGGGGTGCTTGACCTGACAGTGTAGAGGCACCCCTGTGGGTGAGGTGAAGATGTCCTCGTACTCCTCCACAACCTTGTCCATTTGTTGTTGTCATGCAGAGGAGCCACGTCTGGAGGTCGTGGCCATAGTCTTCTTCTTGCCCTGGGGGCGGATCATCAGGAAAACAAATTTCCTAGTTTGGGAAATGAGCTTACTGCATTGTTTTGAAGTAACCAAAGAGATATTGGGAGGCAGTGGTACCTTTGGTATACTCTACAATTTATTTTCCAAAGTAACAATAACAGCGTGAGGCTAGGACTCATACACAGCATGTCGCTTCTACAAGTATGGTTGGCCTAATAACACATTAAAAACATCAATAAGATCAATGTCACACAATACCTCATCTGTGAAGGGCTTGATTCTATAGAGAAGGCGGCACTGCTAACTGACACAGAGATCCCGTCCTTAGTGAAGCCTCCCGATCGTGTATGGTTGTAGGTGCGTTGTGGTCGGCAAGCCCAACCGCTTCATGAAATCTATTGAAATGAGGTTCTTTTGGATCCCATTGTCGATAATGAACCGTAGCAAGGAACCCTTTACCCACATATAGGAGTGGAAGAGATGCTCTTCCTCCTCTGGATATTCTAGTTCCTCTTTCTGGATCTTCATAGTGGCAAAAGTGGCATTGGGCTCCGTATCAATAATCTTCTTCCCTTTTTCATTCACCTTGTCAGGTTCTGATTCAATGTTGAAGCATGCATCTGATTCAAAAGCCCTCATCTCGGCCACCAGCAACTGCTTGGCCCGACACTCACTTGTGTTGTGAGTGGAGCTCTTATGGAACTCACACCACTTTCCCGTGTCCTTCTTTGGCTTCGCGGTGTTTTTCTTTGCTTGTGTCTTTAGCAGGTTGTCTTGGGCTGCCATGCCTTGGCTGTGTCCTTTGTTTTGTGGTTTGGGGGCACCTTTCCCTTGCTTTTGATTTGTAGATCCAAAGTCTCGCTTATTCTGTTTGAATTTCTTCTCAATCTTGGCAGTATATCGGTATGTCGTACCAAGCGAGGAGATGTCAAGGAACTCCATTTCCTCCTGAATGTATCTGTGTAGAAAACCATGACATTTTAGAACCAAATGTTTCTCTGAATCTTTGATACCCAACTTTGTGCGCAGGGTATGGAACAAATTCATTAACTCATGCACATCTTGATCCCTTTGTTGCCGCAGCATGGTCCAGTTTATGTACTTGTCCTCATAGATCCCCACAGGATAGTATTGTTCCTTGATGGCATCTCGGAAAGAATTCCAAGTGGGTACGACTGAGAACAGAGAGGGTTCTGTCTCGTCTTTTTTCTCACAGTAGGTTTCCCATCAATCCTTGACATGGGGGGTAGCTTTGAGGAGTGAAAAAATAATCTTCTCCCAGTCAGAAAAGCCATGAACCAAGCAATATCCTTCTAATATATTCAACCATCTATCTACGACATCTACATCTATTTGACCCTCAAGTATGGGAATGTCAAAATTTACTTGTACCTTAAAGGGAGTCGCACCTCCAGAGTGGTTGTTGGATGCAGATGTGTTGCTGGTGGGCAGTCATTGAAGGATCTGGGAAAAGTTATCCATCATCGAGTTCGTTTGTTTTTCGAGGGCCTCCTCGAGCAATATTTTGATAGGATCTCCGGCTCCCTCATCTTTCTTTTCATCCCCCATGAGCGTCTGTCGGGGTTTGTGATGCTGATCTTGCAAAGGTTCCACCAGATCGAGCCCTAACTCCTTATACGCCAACCTCGTTGGGGACATGCAAAGAAGGATCGAGAAAAAGCAGACTGCTTTAATACCACTGATCCAGATTTATGCAAGAACACAAAAAAATACATAAATAACCATACACATAGAAATATAGCAAAAATAAGACTTCATTTAATTAATATCAAATCAAAAAAGTATGCTTACAAACATGATGGAAATAAAATAGCTAGGGTGCTGGTAGCGAATCTCTGAGAAGAGATGTGGTGACTAAAAACCTCTAAACTGTGTTACAATGAGACTCAAGGGCCTATTTATTATGGAGAAACAATGGAGAATTCTAAATGTCCAAAAACCTAACCCTAGGAGATGAAGCACTAAAAATATGGGCTCCGTTTGGGTAAATTGGTGTTTCAACTTCCCGGAGACGTAACTTCAGCATACTATCTCTGTTTGGGGCTTCAAAATGGCTCCAGAAGTTCAAGACTCAAAAAACTACTAAAAATAGTAAGTTGTGAAAAAAACTGAAAGAGACAAGGTGGGGCCTCAGTTGGAATAGGCGGGTGGCCACTAATATCCACCTGGATCACCCTTTGAGATTTTTTCTCTCAGACTGCAACCACGGGTTTCTCTTCCTTGTGTTTTTCATCACCTTCCTCATAGGAAGACTTCTCTTCAGCATCTTCTTTGGATTTGACAAATTTTTGTCAAATTTTTCCAGCTAATCCTTCATTTATTTCTCAAAGACTGCCATTAGTTGTCTTTCCACCTTGGCCTCTTTTAATTCCAATCTGAATTCAATTACTTCTTCCCTGACCTCTCTTTATTTCTCCTATAAAATTTACACTTCAGTCTTTTCCTCAACCTATGATTTTCCTTTCCTTTGTACAAAGACCTCTTCTACTATTGGAGTGTTACACGTCAAAATACCTCCTCATCAGCTCAGAGGAGAAGATAAATATGGAAAGAATACAAAGACCTAAACTAAACCTACTTCTTCCAAGGTAATGCCTCACTATAATAGCACAAGAGCGTTCTAATGCACCTGATCAGTGAATAGGCCGCGTTAGTGGCTAGGGCAGCGCTCTGTTTACACTAGAGGGTAGTGTTACCCATGTTTTGAGTTTGGAATGGGAAAAAACCACGGAGAATGATTTGAATTTCTAGCTTTTTCTCACAAGAAAGTCAATACAAAAAGGAAACTACAAAGCACTAGTCTCTTATTGGGCCTTGCCAAAAACAACTGAACTCTCAAAGAAGGCAAAAGCATGGAATTTGAGGAAACATCTTGGTTTTTTCCATTCAGAACTGGTGGAAAGAGAATGGCAATGATTGCTCTCTCCATCTCCTATAAAATGGAGCTGAAGGCTCTTGGTTCAAGGTCAAAGGATTGTCAAAGTTTTGAATACTTGTGAAGTAGAGCATTATTGTTGTAGTGTGAAGGTCAAGAGTCAAAGAGGTTCATTGAGAATTATTTGACCAAGATATCACCACATTGAGAGATAGAGAGATTGGAAGGTTGAGGAGGGCTTGGTACAACCAACGGTTGTAATCATCCTTTTTATAAATCAATAGAACTGTATCTGTTTTTTCCATTCTATGTGTTGATGTTGTCATTATTATTTGATTATTTACATAGCATGAGATAAATGGCTTAGATGTGCATAGTTTAATGTTTATCATATGATAACTTAATTGATAGGAAATGCATGTTGCGATAGATATTACACGGGTGCTTTGATTGATTGCAGGGTCGAGATTTGGAGCTGGTGAAGGAGAACTCCTGCTTCGCTGCCTAGCGCTCTCAAAAAGACTTCAAGATCATTAAAGAGGTAATCTTCCATATTATTCCATCAAGTTGTTTTAAGTTAATATGGACATGTATGTGCCATCATTGTGAACTATACAGCTAATATTACTGTCTGCCTCGGGCAACGGAAAGCCCTGAGAGGGATATTCAATAACCAACAACCCAAGCATTTTACCCTATAGTAGAATTGGCGACTTCGCTGGTGAAACAGTCGAAGCTGGACACGATCATCCACCATGGAATTAGATATAGACCTTAAATTCAAGGTGGTGATGTGTGCAGCTGGGTCTTCCCATTGTTTCCCATCGAAATTTGGGATGTCAGAAGGAATATTGTGCGGTACTGGAGGCCAGAGTGGGTTGTGATTAATGGGGTCATTAGTCAGTTTATAGATGTCGGGAATGTCTAGAGCTGCCACAAATGGCAATTTTGGGTTTGTCCCGAAATCTAACCAAGGAAGTATTGGTTGACTATGTGGACCATAGGGTCCGCCCATTAATGTGTTACCAGTAGGATAAGTAGGACTTTGATAAAAATTTCCTATAGGTGGAGGGGTAGGGATATATGGTTGTTTTCCATAAGGCATATTGTATTGCGGGGCGAATGGTTGGTTGCCCCCAGTGTAAAAGTGCCATCCCATTCCAGATGGAGGTTGGGTTGGGTTAGTCCATATGGATGCAATAGGGCTTCCCAGAGGCATGTTACTACTTGCATAGTTCGGGAACGGTATAGACCCTACACCTATATTTAAACCACTTAAGGGAACAATGTTAATAATAGGTTGTCTGGTTTGTCCTAACGATTGCAAGGGTAGTGAAATGTTCCCTGTTATTTGCATGCTGGTGACACTGCCCCCTGGTATGGTGGCCAAGGGTTTTGAACTCAGCAAAGGGTTCCAACCGAAAGGGTTGCTAAAAGGAACCAAATCAGTCACACTCGTGGGAGGAGCAACTGTTTGTCCCAACGTGGTCATGGTAGGAGTAGATCCCGAAGGACTCGGCGAGTTACTTACAGTTGTGATGAACGTAGGGTTGGGATTAGGTATATGTTGACTATTGGGGTTACCAAGTAATGGCATAGAACTAACAACTGGTGGGGAGGATGGTGGCGAACCTGGGATGGTTGCCATTGGCATCGACCCTATGGATGTCGGTTGAGAAATGGATGTTTGTGCGCCAAAGACATATTAGTGTGTGGTGGAATCTGAACTATCACAGACCCCAATGGATCAATGAGTGGAGGATTGTAATGAGGTACAACCCCTTCCGTGAAAGGGTCCTCCAGAAATTCCGTATGATATGAGGCTATGTGAAAATCAGGGTCTGTCAATGGAGACTGCTCTTCCATAGAAGGCACAGGTTCACTAAGGTTCAGTTCTTCCTCAAGTGTTATAGGAGGTAGACCTTGCTGTCGTCAAAAGTCTCAATGACAGTAACCACACACAAAAAAAGAAAAAAGAAAAAAGGACTCTCTAAAATCAATCAGCAAGCATCTAGAATAGGGTGCCCTCTCTGAGTATTACCGTTTTCTAGTGATGAAATACAATATCACAATAATATACAAAGAGGGTTGGTCGAAAGTACAATTACGATCACTCTAGAGCTTCACCCGAACCTCAGACGATAGGTGTAAGCACTCTCGTGAAAAAGAGTACCCTCCTAAAGACCAAAGATAGAGAGGGTCCGTTTGTTTCATGTACCAGGACAGCCGGTGCCAGTCACCTTGTGTATGTCCCTAAAAAGTATCTCCACTAAAGATACCTCAAATCATAGACATCATCAAGGGGGTCCACGGTCAAGGACATTATGCTATATGGGAAGAATACCTAGATCTCAGATCTAGTTTCGACATCCCCGAAGGGAACCCCAATATATAGCACACCCACCGGATGCAGTCAAAGGCGGGCTACCTTATTATGCACCCAAGTGTTGTCTTATGCTGAGCTCCAGTAAAGAAACGGTCCCGATAATATGAGTGCAGTAGGATTTTTCTCGTTAATGACTCTAGTTTGAAGTTTTGAGATATTAGGTGATTTTCTCACTTTTCCTAACCCAAGATCCTAGCCTGAACTACTGTTGGTGTGAGCTCAAAAAGAGTAAAGTGATTGATTTTATTATCGCTTGATTCTTAGTGTACTTGATTATTAGTCTTGCAGAGGGGGAGTGGACGTATGAAATGTAATGAGACTCTGACTCAAGAAACCATGCAAAAATATGCTCTAAATATTCAATTCGATGAAGAGTATTTCTATAAGGAAAGGTTTATTTTCAACATCCATGCACTAACATTCAAATAGCATAGTTCAACTTTAAAGATTTAGACTTCTATCCACCTCTTCTTAACAGTCTATGAACTGAAATTTTCAAAATTAATTCAGCTAGATGCAGAAAAACTAAAAAAAAAAAAAATTCTTCTCTAAAAAGTAAATGCTTTTGACACTAACTTTTCAAACAAGAGCAAACAAACAGAAATGCCAGCTTAGTAAACAAGCACAGGGATTCAGTCAAGGAGAGATACTGATGGCCAAAAAACTCTACAACCAAAACACAATCACAGGGGTGAACAACAAATTTTTGCTGAGTAACGCACTGTCTCTGAGTAAAGACAACGTTAATCTAGAGACTAACGCACTGTATTTAAGCAGAGCCCACGTTATAACGCACTGGAACACCAACAGAGGTAGTGTTAGCCAGGGTAAAGTTCTTCAGATGGTCAAAAAGAAACAAGATTGAACTCTACGAGCTTTTGAAATGTCTACTAGGCATAAATACTAGTCAGAAGGGTCTGTGAACAGAGGAAAGAAGAAAGGGGGAAAGAGATAGTCCAGAAACTATGGGGGAACTCCCCAGTGGAGTCACCAATTCTTCTATAGGGTAAAATTCTTGGGTTGTTGGTTATTGAATATCCCTCTCAGGACTTTCCGGTGCCCGAGGCAGACATTAAGATTAGCTGTATAGTTCACAAAGATGGCACATACATGTCCATATTAACTTAAAACAACTTGATGGAATAAGATGGAAGATTACCTCTTTAATGATCTTGAAGTCTTCTGGAGAGCACTAGGCAGCAAAGCAGGAGTTCTCCTTCACCAGCTCCAAATCTCGACCCTGCAATCAATCAAAGCACCCGTGTAATCTTTATCGCAACATGCATTTCCTATCAATTAAGTTATCATATAATAAACATTAAACTATGCAAATCTAAGCCATTCATCTCATGCTATGTAAATAATCAAATAATAATGACAACATCAACACATAGAATGGAAAAAACAGATACAGTTCTATTGATTTATAAAATGGAGGATTACAACCGTCGGTTGTACCAAGCCCTCCTCAGCCTTCCAATCTCTCTATCTCTCAATGTGGTGATGTCTTGGTCAACAAGTTCTCAATGAACCTCTTTGACTCTTGACCTTCACACTACAACAATAATGCTCTACTTCACAAGTATTCAAAACTTTGACAATCCTTCGACCTTGAACCAAGAGACTTCAGTTCCATTTTATAGGAGATGGAGAGAGAAATCATTGCCCTTCTCTTTCCACCAGTTCTGAATAGAAAAAACCAAGATGTTTCCTCAACTTCCATGATTTTTCCTTATTTTAGAGTTTAGTTGTTTTTGGCAAGGCCCAATAAGAGACTAGTGCTTTGCAGTTTCCTTTTTGTACTGACTCTCTTATGAGAGAAAGCTGGAAATTCAAATCATTCTCCGCGGGTTTTTCCCGTTCCAAACTCAAAACACGGGTAACGCTACCCTCTAGTGTAAACAGAGCATTTCCCTAGCCACTAACATGGCCTATTCACTGATTAGGTGCGTTATAATGCTCTTGTGCTGTTATAGTGAGGCATTACCCTGGAAGAAGTAGGTTTAGTTTAGGTCTTTTTATTCCTTCCATATTTATCTTCTCCTCTGAGAACGTCAATTTCAAACAATCACATTTTAGCACGTTCCTAGATAATTTAATGCATTAGCTGATTCTTTGGAAAACTATGTGTTAGATTGGCATTTGTCACATTTTCTATAAAATATTTACTCATGAGTATATATATTTTTATCCCATTGAAAATACATAAAAAATCAAAAAACGCAAAATAACCAAAAAGTATGTATATATATATATATATATATATGTCGTGTCCAGTACATTAGTTACATCAAAAAATCTTCCAAAACATGGGCGTTTTACAAAAATTTGGCTATACTAAGCCAAACTTTGACACTTATACATCCGTTCTGCCAACTAGGCCTGATGATCATGATAACATACAACTGCTCTGGCTATCCTTCTCAGAGTCACCAGGTATCTCTCCGGAACACCTATGGTATGTCGCTGCAAACGAAATGGAACCTCTCGCATAGGAAGGGGTGGTATACCCATACTCAAACCCTCCATGTTTCTGGAGAGTTCATGTAAAATCTAGGCATCATCATCCTCGGCGGCTTCCGCATCCTCAACTGGTGCGCCAGCCCTAGGTAACTGCAGTCCTCACCATGCATAGCGAGGGGCCCCAACTGGGCGGACAGGTGCCACGTCTGTGTCAAGCAAACAAAGATTCATGTCAAAACATAATTTTCACCCTAATTCAACAAATTTTTTTTTTGCATAAACATTCAAATGACAAAAACAAAGTACTTCCTAAAGTACAATGATCATTTCCTTCTTACCATTGAGTCTCCACTGGGTGCCAGGGGGCAGCGCTAACTCTGGATCACCTGTGAAGTTCATCCCTGCATAGGGATAATCCTCGATCATAACAATCAAAGAGTTCAGCCAATCAAAAAATCCATCATCAAAACAGTGGCAGACGGGACCCTCTCAAGTCCGTGAAAGCAAAGCTGCCCATCGAGCCTGCCTCGGTTTATGTGGGCCCAATGACACTGTAATGATCCTGGGCCTCATCAATGGTACCCGCTCCAGTAAGAAAGAAACAATCAGTGTACCGTACCCAAACTCTCTTTGGGTACAGGTCTTGCATGCTGTGAGCTCTGCTTGGACCGGACGGACAACTCCATCACACCAATCAAACACCAGAGGCTGCATACAATCCAAGGCTAGTAGTATCTAGGCCTTGGTGACAATATGCTAACTCTTGGCACCTACCAAGCAAACAATCATCCATAATATAGATCTTAGTGGTCTCAAAGCTACCCGTGCAATAGGTACCCGGTTTCTCACAGCCTCAGTGTTACGTATGCAATGAGCAAGAATGAGATCAGCAGTGGAACGTGGATCCGCTCTGGACCCCGTCAAATTGGGCCTCGGTCCATGACATGACATGACAGTCAAAAAGTATATATTGTCTTTCTCAATTGAGAGCTCATTGCCCCCAATCCGAAAGACATGGTGCCGTTCGTCCCATTGCTGAATCAACCACCTCAGGAGGTCCTCTTGACCCCTCATCAGTTCTAAATGTGCATATTTTAGCAAACCGCATCTGCGGAGAGCCATCAAGCTTGCAATTGCAGTAATCATTTCCCTTTCTTCCTGTTCATGTTCTCTCTCTCGCTAGATACTCATGATTAACAGTTGAATACCTGCAAATACAACATTTTCCACCAATTAGAAATTGTCTGGGCCACTTCAAAACGCTTATAAGTGAGTTCCTAAAAAATGCGTCGCGCCTAATGCTGGCTATAGTGAAAAACAGAGCATGCTAATGCGCTCTTCCCTCACGGGAAGTGCGCTTAACGCGGCTCTAGCACTACTAGCCCGTGTTAGCCAGTAATATTTTTTAGGGCCTACCAAATTTCCCATTTTGAACCAGTAAAACTTCACAAAAATACAATTAAATGATAACAGGAGGTTCTAGCTCTTACCTGGATCTCACGGGAATGAAAACCGTTGCTCGGATTGACCGCAATCATCAGCTGAATTTTTCACCCTTTTTCACCCTAGAGCTCCTTCACAACACTCAAAACAGTGAAAATGAAAGTCTTCTGACCTTCTTATAGCCACTTCTAGGGCATGAATCTCTTAGCTAGTCGACAAAAAGTCGTGAATTCCTGCTGCATATGTGTCGCAACTATTGAGATTTGTTACTGATGTTCTGATGAGTGATCAAGATTCATATGCAGACATACACATGTTTTGACCCTTTTTATCGAGCATTCTTTTTACAGTATTTTTCTTGCTCATTAATCCGAAAAACCTCGAGTTCCCTTCTTCGGACTCGCTAAAATTATACGAAGTCGATTTCGAGCATTCTTTTTATGGTCTTTTTCTTGCTTGTTAATCCAAAAAACCTAGAGTCCTCTTCTTCAGACTCGTTAAAACTATGAAGAAGCACTGAGCATTCTTTTTAGGGACATTTTTCTAGCTCATAAAACTGAAAAATCCCCGAGTTGACTTTTTCGAGCTCGTTAAACTACCACAACAGAGAGTAAGAAGCCATTCTTTTCTTCTTTTTCAAAGCTCTTTAAACTGAAAAAGTAACCGGGTTTTCTCCGCGTGAATCGTTAAAATTTCACGGAGAGCACCGAGTTTTTCTTTGTTGGACTCGTTAAAATTTCACAAAGAGTACTGAGTTTACTCTGTCTCCTCGTACTCATAACAAAATGAGGCAGACGTCTATCGAACATAGATTTCTCACTTTTCTGGCTTCTATGGACTAACTCACGGAAAATGAACTATTTTGGGCTTACTATTCTCCCTTTGTCGTGCCTGGTTATCAAAAACATGACAAAGGTACCGCAATGGAGTTGTCTTTTACGAAATTTTTTAGACTCTCTAAACATGAAAAATTCACCGAGTTTACTCGTCTGGACTCGTTAAACCTAATCAGATGGGGCATGGAGTTGTCTTTTATGATATTTTTCAGACTCTATAAATATGAAAAATTCACCGAGTTTACTCGTCTGGACTCATTAAACTTAATCAGACAGGGAAAAATTTGGACAAAATGGATACTACCTCTGTTACATTTCAAAAAAGGTCGATTTGGTAGCAAAAATCTTGAACATCGCACTTCCCAGAAAACTCTTTCACAGTTAGCCGAACCCTACCATCTATGACTATTAGCCTTCATCTACCTGTGTCCCTACACCAGTAAAATCCTAACACACTCTTTGGTGTTCATTAAAGCCTCAGCTGCCTATTACCCTATTATAGTGCCTTCTATTGTTCAAGCAGATCTTGCTATCTACTGCTCCTCTTATCAACCAAACCATTCATTATGCCAAAAATTATTTGTAGTCAGACATCCCCATTTAATCTTCATTATCTCCATTACAAACAAAATCATTTGGTTTCCGTTTCCTGTTGACTGATGTAGGACGCCTCAGTGCCTACCTTTCAACATATCTCTTCCTATCGACTTCAACATCTTATCTAGGAAGTTGATCCAAAAACAACAATGTTACCGATAAAATAGGTAACCTCATTGTTACCTACTTTTTGAAGTATCAAGAAAAACACCTGATTTTGAAAAAGTGGCGATGCAGAATCAAGAAAAAAAATTTTGAGCATGTTTTTGGCACTTCAAGTTTTTTTCATTTTGTTTTTTTTTTTAATTTTTATTATTATTATTTTTTTTTTTATGTGATGCTTTTTATGTCGATTTTGAATAGTGGTGGTGTATCATCACCAATGTTTTTTTATAGGATTGATTTTGACACTATAGATTTTCTAATGTCTTCTTCTTCTGTGAGATGTTTATTTTTAAGTGCATTTATGCACTTGTGTTAAAAAAAAAAAAAAAAAATTTAAATAAAAACTTCTAATGATATCTTCACTTTTTCACATAGATAAAAGATGGAAAAAGGGTCAATATTCTAAAGTTTATATTTTCTACATGTTTATGTATTGTTAAATACTTTTTCAATGCACATCAAAAAATTGTCGCTAAAAAACCAATATTTTGAACCATATGACAAAAAAAAAATACAATTTTTCAATATAAATACGATTTAAAAAATACACTTTTACAGACTTTTTGTTGGAAAAAACATGTTAAATAAACTAATTTTTGGGAGAATTTTAATAAAAAAACTTAAGAAAATAACATTTTTATTGAATTTTATGTCAAAAGATAATAGCAATCACATGTTTTTTGCAAAAAAAAAGGGTTGTTCTCATAAAATATCAAAGTCTAAACAGTACAATTAAAACTGATTAATAGTTCTAAAAAATAAGCTTTGTTTGCAAGCATAACTTAAACATCATCAACAATATCAACTAATACATCTTCAACATCATCTACAACAGCATTGATGGCTTCTTCCGCAGCATTTTCTTCTTCATTTTGATCATTTTCATCTTCTAATGGATATTTCATGTCAGCAAAACTTCCAAAGTGTCCCTTTCCAATCATTGCATATAATGGTGGTTGAGGTTCCTTTGCTTTTTTTGCCACACGTGATTCATTAAAATCTCCTTTCCTCAAACCAACTTCTTGCTTCGCATCTGGAAGGAATTTAAGAGCATTAATTCTTTGTTGAATAAATTTGCATTGAACTGGGTATTTCTCAATGGAAATGCAATTTCTTCCTTTTAGTAGGCAACATGCTAGTGTTGTACCTAATCATCAAGAACAAAAACAAAGTAAAAAAATTAGTATGGAGACATAAAAAGTAAAAAAAGACAATTTTAAATTTAAATTTGCATAATAAAACTTACCTGAACCTGAGAATAAATCCAAAACCCATTCTCCTTCATTTGAACATAGATCTATAAGATAGTTAATCAATGCTTGTGGTTTTTGATAAATTTTAACTATATCTCCTTTTGCATCTTTATCCTCATATGTTAGTTTTCTTACAACTGCATCATAAACCAATACTTGACTATGACTCTTCCCATCTACTCGATTCATAATAATATGCTTATAGCTATCATCTTTTATCCAACATTCAACATGAATGAACTCACAATCATTTATAATAGGTTGATCTTCGGAAGAAACAATATTTGACTTTTGCCTGTAATATAACATAGTAAAAGTTCAGTTAAATTTTACATAAATAAAAAAATTTGGGAGGAATCAAACATACAATTTCAAAATCTTACCATGTAAGTTGCACCCTTGAGTTTGCTTTACCCTTAAAGCTTGTTAATAACATTGGAAACTATGTGTCTGAATGAAATGTCACAAATCGCCAAAGTGTTGATGTTGTCACTTCTTGAAAACCCGTAACCACTTTACTAAAAGCTTGATAAGTATATGGTTCTCTATCATATTCAATGTCTGGGAAATTGAAACCATGAGGAATATCTATAATAATTAAGCCATATTCCCTTTTAGGTATTAGTGATGCAATGTCTTCACAGTCACCTTGTATTATTTGATATTGGACACTGTCGAGCCCATTCCAAATGTAATGATTAAGAGTAGGATCAAGTTCAACATTCATAAGATGCTTCCTTCTCATGTTCTCCATCTTAATTTTTTCAATAAAGCTTTTGAAAGTATTTGGTACTCCATTTCCATCCTTCTTCGACATCTTTAATGACATAAATATATATATATATATATATATAAGTAATAAAATAAAAATAGTTTAAATATGAATAAAATGAATTTATAAATCAACATACCTTATTGAATGCAATATAAAACTCTTTTAGTGTTGATGTAGAACTTGCTTCTGGGTAGTTGCATACAACATCATCCCAACTGTCTTCATTCAACATTTTAACCATGTGTTCTTGTATTTTCATAAAAAAAATTTGACTGAATAAATCAAGTTAAAAGTGTTAATATACTGACATCTATAACAAATTCTACCAACTTCATTATGTCTTATTTAAAAGAAAATTATAATGAAAGAAAAATAAGAAATAATTCAAGAAACTTACTTTTGAAATTCTGCACACATTTCTTCCATTGATAATTCACCCGACTTCACACGGGCTAATACTGATTTGAGTAATTTATCATCCTTCACACTTTGCATTGTTATCCAAGGTTTAATAGTCATATCCTCTGGAAGTTGCTTCATTTCAGGACCCCCCTTACTGTTGTTACATATTATGGGTTTACTCTTTCTAACCTTCTGATTTTTTGTGGAAATATTCTCCCACTGATAAAAAATCTCATCAATCGAATTCCATACCTCCCCAGTTCTAAATGCCAACTGAAAAATGTTATCTGTGCCTCTGAAGAGATTTGTATTCAATTTTCCATCTTTTGCTTTTTTTTCATCAATTTGATAACCTGTTTCCATTAAACATTCCTTTCGAAATGCTACACTAACTTGTGTCTTATCCCCACCACATTTTTCTATGAATTCATTATGAATAAATCTAACCCTTTGGATGAAATTCATTTTCATTCTATACTCATTATTTGCATTATGATCCCATGCCAATAAATTTGATTCCATTTCTGTTAAGCCAGTGTAAATGATGCATTTCACTGTTTGAAAAAGATAGTTATTGGGATATTCTACAATCAATTGTCTCTTAGCCTCTATCAAATGGTTCCCTCCAATTACATAATATTTATAATCAAAACATTTTGTCTTGTCAAATGCTTGTTTGTTGGGAACCTGACATGGATCGACAAGAACCACATAATCCACCACATGTGCATATGGATTGAACCTGAACAATGTTTTCAGATTATGTACATGTAGGTGATGGGCCTTTCTAATTTGATATTAAGATTGTCCTTCATCTGGGCCATAAAATTGTCAAACATTAAGCTCAAATGTTTGGCCACCAAGAATTAATTTATTCTTCCTCAACTCTTGTCGAATAGCATTTTGTTTTGTTTTAATAATGCCATCCTCTAACTCAGCACATGGTGTTATGATTTCTTTGCTTCTGTGAGAGCTTTCAATTTGTTCTTCACTGCTGCTCACGACCTTTACAGGTTCACCAATATTCGATTTCCTAGTCTTATTGGATAACATATCAGTTTTTTTATAAACACGCTCTCCTTCACGAGGTAAAAGAGAGACATCTTTGGCAATTTTTCTTTTTGGTGTCTGATCTGTTTTCTCCTTTTGCACAACAGTTCTAATCTCCTCCTCACTAATTCTATCATAATTTTCTGTTTCATGTTTGACACCTTCAAAAGAAACATGTTTAGGTTTACTAGATTGACCCACCTTAGTGACTCTTGGTTGATCCCCTCTTTGTACTGTTGCAGTGTCATGAGCTATTGCTCTTTGCTTCAATATCCTTTCCTCTTCTTTGTCTTTGTGGAAAGTGTTGATCACATCCACAACATTTGGCACCAACATATAAATACCTTCAAACATGTTTGAAAGACTCGGAACAAAATCCTATGAAACAAAATAAAACATGTCAATGATCAATAATTTATAAAAAATTGAATCATCCTTACAATAATGCATAGAAGAAATAAAAATAAGCATAGTTACAATGTTATTTGCAATGTTGTTTGATATTTCTTCAGAAAATTTTAAAGATATTTCATCTGTGTCATACTTGACAATTGATAGACGATATCTAACCTTCTCACGTTTCTGAGCCTTCCTTGCAAGAACATAAATAGTGTTTGTATTAAGGACCATACATATGTCTCGTAATCTTCCCATCACATCATATGGCTCATTTAAGTCAATCATACCACAAATCAGATAGATGTGTATATCAGCCTCCATTTCACTGTCTTCAAGATATCATGAGAAATCGATTTTATCTATTTCCTCGTCGTTCTTCCAATCAGAAATAAGCTTTAATGAACCTGGTGCCCCACTTGCTTGAATTTTATTAGTGTGTGCAACAATGTCCTTATTGCGTCCAAAAGTGTCCATAGTGCGTCGAGCTGCAACTTTAGATTTGGGAGTTGTATCCATAGTGCGTCCAGTTGCAGTTGTAGATTTGCGATCTGCTGCCCTAGGTGTAGAAACATTTACAAAAATCTTTTTTGATGCCATTTTCCTGATAATATATATATATATATATATATATATATATATATATTAGTTAATGGAAAAATAATGTGGATAAAATAAATTTAATAAACAAAATTTATTTCTAAAACTAAATAGCTTGAAATTAAAGCAGTAAAATTAACTATAAAAAATTTCATTTAAAAACAAAATATTATATGTCATATGTATATATATCTATATAATACGTTTTGAATACATTTTATAAAAAAATTAAAAATGTGTTTAAATTGTATAAAACAATTAAAAAAAAATAAACTATTATTATCAAACTTCAGTTTTTGTTTAATATTTAAAAAAAAACAAAAAAATTACTAACTATTTATAACCAATGTTAAAATTTTATTTTATTTTTTTAAGACAATGATTTTATTAAAAAAACTTATAATCTTTTAATATATTTTAAAATTTTAAAATTTAATTTTACATTACATAGCAATTGAATAAAAATAAACAAAATAAAATAAAATAAAAATTTATTTTACTTTACATAGCAATTAAATAAAAAATTATAAACTTAAAATTATAAAAAATTAATATAAAAGTTTATAAATTTATATAATCTTTTAATATATTTGAAAATTACAAATTTCTATTTCACATTACATAGTAATTAAATAAAAATAAACAAAATAAAATAAAAGCAATTAAACAAAATAAAAGAAAAAATTAAATTTTTTACAATGTTTTTTTTTCTTTTTCTAAGTAAGTCTAAATTCTATTACTGAAACATATGGTACATACATCATACTGCCTTCAGAGGCATCAAGAGTTCAGCAAAATAGCACAAATGGGCTGCCCACAAGGGAAAACCAACCTGAAGAAAGTATGAGAGCTGCCTCGAATGAGGAAACCAGCTTTGAACAAAATCATAAGACTGTGACTGTAGTTTGACATACCAAATGACCAGGACTTTCGAAAACACCAACAAGACAAAAATTCTGAACAAAATGACTAGATTGGAGTTGCCTGCCTTAGAGACCATAGTCGCCAGAGGGAGGCTCATCTTCGATTCTGCACTAGTAGCCTTCATCATCATCCGGAGCGGGATCATTTCGTGCTGCCATTTCTTTTGGAATTGCTGCTTCGCCCCCCTCGCCACGATCTGTTTACATGTCTTTGACCTGTTGTGGACAAGAGCTGCTGGCACTGCCAGCTTTCTAAGAAATTTCCTGATCGCCAGTTTGAGTGACCTGAGCAATTCCAGAGGGGCTTTGCAGGTTGGGAGGGTGCGCAGGAGGCAGAGGGTCAGAGCCAGCTTGCGGGATTTCTTTGAAAGTGACATAGACGGTCGCGACCACTAGAGGCTGAGAGGTATGACATTGGAAATGAAACAGTGCCGTGGAAGGGTTGACTAGATGAGCAGAGTCTGCAATGCGGAGGCATGGTGAAGACAGAGGGACTTGGTCACCACGCGAAGGGGAGGGGAGATTCCTATCATGCCCACGCCCGTGCCTACGAATGCTACTCATGTCAGGAGTTTGGCCATGAAAGCTATCAGAGGCGGAGGTCGAAGAATTAGAGGGAGGAGAGTGACGACGATTGGAGGCCCTGGCTCAGGTGCTGCCTTTGTGACACCTGAGTCTGTGCCTAAGTCTGGGCATAGTCCCACCAGAATTGTGCGAGCGGGGAGAAATGCTCTGAGCGGCGAGAGGAGGATGCAAGGTGACAGGAAAAAATGACTGAGACGAGTTGCCAATATGCAAAGGGCAGAAAGGACTGTGTGAATGGTGATAACTGGGAAGGAACTCCAGACAAAAATACAAATGACAGCGTTTGCCCAATGCAGTGCGAGAGCTGGGAAGCTTCGCTTCAGGAGGGCAGCCAGAGCGAACCGGAGGAGGGTGAAACTTCATGGAAGCAGACGAATTGACCTGCACCAGAGCCAAGAACTTAAGCGCCGGGGTGATGAATGAGATCCTGGAGTCGAAGGACGGCATATTGAAGCGCTCACGGCCTCATCTTCCCCACCGGCATAAATGCCATTGAAGTTGACGGCCTGTGGTATTATTGCAATTGGGGCACCATAAATTTGGGTTGCAGGCGACCATGTGGCCTTGCCACGCGCCGTCCTGCCCATTGAATTCCATCACTTCACAGAAATACACCCACATCCGGGGAAATTTTTTATAATGTTGTATTTATACTTAAATTTAAAAAATAAAAATAAAAATAAAAATAAAAAGAAATTTAAATATTTAAATGTTAAAAACAAATGTTATAATATTATATTTTTATTTTTATTTTTTTAACTGTATTGTTATATAGTTTTTTTTTTTGTATTGTTATATTAAAACAAATGTTTTTTTTTTTTTAAATTTATTATATTGTATTGTTTTTTCTTTAATTATATAATGTTTAAAAACAAAACATAATTGTTATTTAATAATTTTTATTTTTATTTTTAATTATATTTATTATATTTTGATATTTTTAACAATTATTATATAACAATGTTTTTATTATATTAGATAACAATTTTATTATTATTTTTATATATAACAATGTTTTAATTAATTTTTTATTTTTTTATTAAAACAAATTAAAAATAAAAAAAAATTTAAAAACAAAATTAAAAAAAAAACTAATAAAAAAACCAAAATAAAATAAAAAATAAAAAAATTGTTTTATTAAAACAAATTAAAAAAAAAAAATTAAAAACAAAACTAAAAAAAAAAAATTGTTTTATTAAAACAAATTAAAAAAAAAATTAAAAAAATTAAAAAACAAAAATAAAATAAAAATAAAAATAAAATGGTGGTTGGTGCTCGCGGGGTGTCAGAGGCCAGCAGGCGGTGCCATGGGGGCTGCCTAGCCCGCCCCAGGGCCCCCGGGCCCCATACATATTTATTTTAATTTTTTATTTTAATTTTTTTTTTAATTTTGTTTTTTAAATTATTATTTTTTTTTAAATTTTGTTTTTAATTTTTAATTTTTTTTTATATAACATAACTAATAAATAATTATTAAAACATTATTTAATAAAAAAAATTAATTGTTAAAAATATTAAAATATAACAAATATATTAAAAAAAAACAATTTATTAAATAACAATTATGTTTTGTTTTTAAAATATATAATTAAAAGAAAAAAAAATACAATATAATAAATAAATAAATTTGTTTTAATATAACAATACAATAAATTAAAAAAAAAAACTATATAACAATACAATTAAAAAAAAAAAAATGATATATAACAAAACAATAAAGAAATTTTTTTTTGAAGATTTAAAAAAAAAAGAAAAAAAAAGAATATAAAATCAAAAATTTCTCAAATAAAAACAAAAAAAAACATTTTAAAAAATGAAACCATTGATATATTTATGATTAAAAAAAAAAATTGTTATAATATTACTATATTTTTTATGTGCATGGTCATTTTATGGATTTTTCTGTCTAGATGAACCTATAAGTCTTAAAAAAGAAAAAAAATTCTAAATTTTTGTCCTTAAAACCCTAAAAAATTTAGTTCTTTTTGCATTTTCTTCACTAAAAAAATATAAAAAAATTATGGTTTTTGAACCTAAAAACCTTAAAAAATTAGTTTTTAGACACAAAAGACTATAGAAAAATAGATTTTCCCCAAAATCGTCTTTAAATTGACAGAATAGAAGAAAAACTAACATTTGAAATGCAAAAAACTGTTGTCACCAATGCGAACACAACACCTTCACAAAATTACCAATAGCAACACAACACCTCCAATGCCAATGCAATACCTTCATGAAGTTACCAATGCTAATGCAACACCTCCACAAAATTACCAATAGCAACACAACGCCTCCAATGCCAATGTAATGTCTCCACAAAGTTACCAATGCCAACGCAACACCTCCAGAAATTTGCTCTAACAAATACCAGAAAACTTGATGTGATGTGATGAATAAAAACAATCACTTTTATTATATAGCGAATATTGTCTGATTGGTTTACTGTTTAACGAATATGGGATTAAAATTTCAAATTTCAAATATTTACATTTAGTTTATTATAGTTCATACTATAGTTAAAATACTTAATATTTGCATGTAGTGATCATAGTTAATATTTTATTTAATATTTACATGTACTGAATGTTGAATAATTCAAATATAATCTTAGATTAAAAATTAAAATATGAAATACTTACATATAGTTAATTATAATTAATATTATAGATAAAATAGTTAATATTTGCATTTAGTTATCATAGTTAATATTTACATGTACTCAATGTTTAAAATCATGGGATTAAATTTTAAAATCTAAAATATTTACATGTAGTTAATTATAGTTAATATTATAGTTAAAATAGTTAATATTTACATGTTGTTATTTTTGTAAATATTTACATGTAGTCAATCTTAAACCATTCAAATAAGAAAATTATTTTAGTTTCAAAGGCATGCATGAAAGGAATATTTTGTGGATATTTTGAGTAGAAAGTATGGTGAAATATTTGAAGACCAACAGTTTATTAATAAATTTTGAAATATATTTTAGATGAATATAACGTAAGTTTAAAATTTAAAATTTAAAATATTTACATGTAGTCATTATAATTAATATTTGCATGTAGATATTATAGTAATATTATAGTTAATACTTACATCTAGTCAATGTTAAATCATTGAAATAAAAACATTATTTTAGTTTGGAAGGCATCCATGATATAAATATTTTGTGGATATTTTGAATATAAATATCGGTAAAATATTTCAACACAAACAGTTTATTAAAAAAATGTTAAATACATTTTTTGACTAATATTTGTATCAAATATTTGAAATGAAAATTTTGGAGGGAAAGTTTTTCGCGAAATTTTTTAGGGGGGAATTTTGGAGGGAAATTTTCAGTAGATTTTTTGGAGAAACTTTGGAGGAAATTTTGATCTTTAGCTTCCGCCATATTGTAAGTGGGAGAGGAATTTGTATCATTCAACCTATTCTTGTTGAAAGCCATGGTTTCTTCTGATAGCGAAGTTTTTCTTTGTACAACATCAACATCTTCGTCACGCAACAACTCTATTTAGAGTGATGAATATAACAGGAGTTCGTTCACCATGAATTGAGAGTCAAAAAATCGACTTGGTCGTAATCGTAAAGATGATGAGAATAAAATTGATGAGGCACAACAAAATGAAATTTTTGTAAATCAAGAGCCAGTTATACCATTTACTCTTAATCCTAAGGATTATGAAAGCAACAGTGATGAAGGGCATGATGAAGAATTTCCGAGGTCAGTTTCACCATCTGTTGAGATTATGAGGATTACCATTGATGAAGAGAGATGAAAGAATATTACTTAGGTAATCCTACAAGGTTATGCAAGAACAAAAGCAAATGAAGAGATGAAGAATCTGCGAGTCAAAATATCCCTGCTGTCACAATCACGAGGATGTACGACTGTGGTAAAAGAGGATATAAAATTTCAGTCAAAATATCAATTATTACTAATATTAAAGTTCTAGGCCCAACTAATGAAGGGGAATGATAATGTTTTGAGTCAAACCTCCACTTAAATAAATAAAGTTATGCGCTGCCCGATGAAGAGGGAAATGAAAAATTTACAGCGTCAAAATGTCCACTCCGTCCTAATCCTAAGGATTATGCAAGCACCACTGATGAAGAGGGGGACAAAAAAATTCCAGAGTCAAAATTTCCACTTTGTCTTAATCCTAAGGATTATGTCAGCACCACAGATGAAGAGGGGAATGAAGAATTTGCAAAGTCAAAATATGCACTTCGTCCTAATCCTAAGGATTATGTCAGCACCACTAAGGAAGAGGGGAATGAAGAATTTGCAGCGTCAAAATATCCACTTCGTCCTAATCCTAAGGATTATGCCAGCACCACTGATGAAGACGAGGATGAATTTCCAAAGCTAAAATTTTCACTTCATCCTAATCATAATGATTATAATTTAACCATTGATGAAGGGGGGGATGAAGAATTTCCAATAAATATAGATCCAAGGCATTCACTTATTCCTAATCCTAAGGATTATGAGAGCTTCAGTGAGGAAGGGGAGGGGCAAGATGAAGAAATAATAGTGAATACAAATTCAAAGCTTCCACTTATGCCTAATCCCAAGGATTATGAGAGCACCACTAAGGAAGGGGAGGATGAAGAGTTTCTTGCAAATGATAATTTTAGAGGCACAGATCTGAATATTGCATTTTCTCCAAGTGACCATTTCAAAGACACTCATGGTGATGAAGAATTGAATCCTTCCAGGGAAGAATTTGAAAGCATGGGTCAAGATGGTGAAGAATTTATTTTGAGTCAGGGTTACAAAAGTGCCGATGATTCTTGTGAAATGTTTTCTTCAACTGATGATGGTAAAAAAAAATTTCCACGCAATGATGTTGATGAATTTCTTAACTATGTTGAGGATGATGATAGTGGGGATAATATTCCTCCTAATGGTGATAAAACTACTTTTACAAAGGATGATGGAATGATGAAGCCATTGCAAGCAAATATTGCAACTAGGAGTAGGAGTAGACCTTTTCATATCAATCCAAAGCATTCCAGTTATACAAGGGCGAGGACAAAATATCTCACGACATGAAGTTTTGTCATTCATTTGATTTCAAGTGAATGTTGTCAAAGGGATTGCTTGAAAATTATGGATTTCAACTTTGCTTTGGAGAAAAGGAAAACATATATGTCAATGAATAAAAGCATGCAAAATTCATATTTAGTGGGTTGCATGCAATCTACACTAGTAGGTTATGATTATCATATTGGGAATGTATTGCTTTGCAGAAAGGCATTCAAAATGTTGTATTCAATTGGTAATTGTTGTTTGTCAAGAATCTAGGATAGATTGGAAAGGGATCCCACATATTATTCAGAAGCACGTTATAAACTGGAGGTGGGGCCGTTTGCAAATACTAATAAGACATGGATGAAAGACTTATTTTCAAATCATGGAGAGTGTATGCCAAATAAAGACACAATACATATTCCAGATAATTTCTCGAGACGAGAAATATTCATGTTATACAAAGATTATGCAGAATCTGTTGAAGGAATTGGTAATTTTATTACATATTCTTATTTTACAAGGATATGGAAAACTGAATTCAACAATGTTCATATTCCTAAGAAGACAAGGATGGGGTTTTACAGCACATGTGCTTCTCTTAAAGCAAAAAGAGATAAATGTGAAGGGGCGGAAAGAGGTATGTGTTCAAAACATTTTTTTTTTAAAATTTGATACTTATCAACTATGAAAATATATTTATTCATATGTTTCTTTTATTTTATGTATAGATTTCATTGTCAAATAACTTCAAGACCATCACAATCAGCAAACAAGTGAAAGGAAGAAGTTGTATAAACATCGAAAGAAGTGTTATGATCATCCAAATAAATATCGTGGATTGATAATTGATGGTATGGACCAAAAGAAAACACTTCTTCCACATTTTGTCTGCACTCCAAAAAAATTACAGGAGGAAAATTTCATTCAGTTTCACTTGGTTGGTTGTATGGTATTTAATGAGAATATTTTTCCAAGAGTTTTCTTCACAACTCCAAATATTCACAATGATGCAAATCTGACCATAACTATAATCCATGATGTGCTTACTCATTGGTCTGGGATTCTTCCTGAAGTTTTGTATTTACAATTAGACAACACAAGTCGTGAGAACAAAAATCAAGTTCTTTTTGGGTATCTAAACATGCTTGTTGAATTGGGGATTTTTAAAAATATAAAGGTTGGTTTCCTTCTTGTTGGGCATACTCATGATCATATTGATCAAATGTTCAGTCATTTTTCAGTAACATTGAGGAGAAAAGGTGTTGGGAGCTTGCCATCATTAATTGAATGTATTAAGAAATCGTAAATTCCAGAGCCTGTTTCTCATGTGTTGGAAGAAACTATTGACATGCGAAGTTTTATTTTTGGATCGCATGGTGAGGAGAAATGCATTGAACAACTTAACGACATTAGCTTCGAGCATCAATTTCGTATCAAAAAAATTGATGGGATAGCACTTATATGGGGCAAGAAGTATTCAACTGTTGAAGAATGGGGACCATCATCAGGTTTAGCATTTTTGAAGTTCATTTCAAAGTGTCCAATGTTTTCATCAAAGATATTGTTATTACAGTCAGTTGCTGAACTCCATAATGCACGAAGGCAGAAGAGAGACATAAATTATTCTGAATGTCTAGAGGAAATTAAAAGATGTATTAGAGATACATATGAGTACTTCGATGTTGATGATTCAGTTTGGTGGGAGTCTTTTTTTAGTAATCAAAGTGATATGATTTCAAGATCAATAAATGGGGATACGCTTTTGAAGACTCCTTTTTTTTTGCCACAAAATATGCCAAATGAACATGAACATCAGGAAACACACAATGTTGAACAACAACAGCCTCAAGCTATTATTAATTCCCCACAGGTAGAGGAAAGAGTAATCTATATTGGTTCTAGAAGATCACGTGCACAATGTGAAGCCATGGAAGACCTTTACAGGGGTTCTGTGCAGGATCTTAAGGAGGGTTGCATGATCACAGTGTTAGCAGATGAAGATCCACTTGGCTATCCATTCTGGATTGCCAAGGTTATAAATGTCATTAATGAAAATGAAGAGATTACAGCTGTTGATGTACATTGGTATGCCACAAGTACCTACCCTTTCAATGGTGTTTACAAGCCAGAGATGGTAGCGGAAAAAAGAATTGGAAGAAAGAGAAAAAGAAAGGGCACAAATATAAATTGTCACCGCACAGATGTCTTAAAATTGGAGGATGTTGACATACTTGTGTATGAATTCAATTTGACAAAGAGAGGAACTCTTCGGTTGCAGACCATAAATATTTTGAAGAAAATGCTACCAGAACAATTACTGTTGAAATGGGACTCTGCAGAATGTAGACGTAGATCTACAAGACTTTTGAACTCTGAAATGGTGGGCATGCATGTTGACTCAGATGGAGCACTAGTTGATGAAAGAGAAGAATATGGATCATCTTCATATGCATCGAGCCATTCATCTGAAAATGTAGGTTATGATGGTGTCCATAACCTATGGTTGATTTTGAATAACTATCTAAGACACTTTTATGTAATTGATGTTTGCATGGTAACTTGAAATAAAAATTTTGACTTCCATCTCATTTTTCATGAAGTTATGAGACATTTCTATGTTTGTTGGATTATATGTTTTAATTATAAAGAATTCATCTCTTTAGAATATCGACAATGCAACAATGAATTACAAAAATAATTTATGTTATATTCAATGTACGAATGTTGATATTTTAATTATAAGTAAAATAGAAAATAGAAACTAATGTTGAATTTTTAGATTATGCAGTGATATTACCATGATATTATGTATTGTTACCTTTTGGTATAAGATACTTTTAAGAGTTTTAATAATTATATGCGTCATTGAAAGGGAACACTTTGTTTTGATGCTTGATTTTTAGGTTTTGGTTGAAATTATATTTAAATTTGTCTTATGCTAAGATTTGAAAAAACATAAGTTTTTATCCTTTAAAATTAAAATTACTCACTCTTGTTTCTGTTCAATGATAATTTTTTCATTTACTTGTTCATTTTTTTAAATTGTTAAGTCTTATAATTTCTCCATAATTTCATTGTTCAAGTATGTTGAACACTTAAGATTGAAAAACTTTAGATTTACAACTTGTCAATAAGGTTTTTATACGCTACCAAATTTTATCTTTAATGTTATGGTTGACAATAATTACAATTTTGGGGTTGTTTAGAGTCAAGATATTTTATGATTAACAATATGGATGAAAATTGTTCAAAATGATAAGCCCTTCAGACATGTATTTATTTATCTTTAACATCATCTATAAAAAATGTTAGAAATTTACGATTTTAAAAAATGTCCTAATATGTTGTCTTTAATTCCATTGTTACAAGTGTCAAAACTATGACACAATTTTTTTTTTGTTATTCCAGCATCAACTGGTTTTGTTTTCAGGGTGTTTTTTCAATCCTTTTTTCAACAAACAATTTTGTTTTTAGCATAATTTTATAAAATGTTGAAATTTGACCTTAAAAAAAAACCAAGTGCATTCTGGAAGACACACTTTTTGTTTTTGGGGTTTTTTTTCATGTTTTTTGAGACTTTTTAGGCTAGAGTTCCCGTTTTGAGGTCAGGTTACCTATTTCATCGGTAACATTGTTAAACCCTTCAGTACCTGGATACTTGCACACATCAATGGAAGGTAGTCTTGTGTTGGATTAGGAGTCTTCATCATTAGCTCCTGATCAAATGATTCTACGAGTGTTCGACTTCAACTCCTTTTATTCACACTCGCTAGATTGTACTGTGCATCTTAGGGACCATCATCATTATCGGTGGCCACCTCCGCGTCTATTAACAATTTTCATTATCGAATGGTAATCAGATGATTTCTCACATGTTCGACGACAAATCCTTCATTCACATGTTGAGAAATATGCAGTTTAAAGTGAAGCAGTGGTCAAGACCTTGGGGTAAAGGTTACATCATTAAAGCTATGTCCCCTTCCCCAAGTTGTGATATTGTTTATGGAGACAACTTTTTCAGCCTGATCCTGTTATGACAGACATTTCCACATTGTGGTCATCGGTGGACAGATTCTTCATATCTCTATTCTAGAGAAGTCATGTTGTTTAAGCTACTGAGCATGGGAAATGCCCGACTCAAGGCAGATACTATATTTTCTGACATATGTTGTTGTTTCAGGTTTTCCTCAGTCTTTCAATCTCTTTGTCTCTACTACACACATTATAAAGTATTTCGGCCATCATCTTCGTCTCTGACCTCACACTTTAGGGGGCATCTGTTATAGGTCAAAATACCTCCTCATCAGCTCAGAGGAGAAGATAAATATGCAAGGAATACAAAGACCTAAACTAAACCTACTTCTGCCAAGGTAACACCTCACTATAATAGCACAAGAGAGTTATGACGCACTTGATCAGTGATTAGGCTGCGTTAGTGGCTAGGGAAACACTCTATTTACACTAGAGGGTAGCGTTACATGTGTTTTGAGTTTGGAATGGGAAAAAACCGCGGAGAATGATTTGAATTTCCAGCTTTTTCTCACAAGAGGGTCAGTACAAAAAGGAAAATACAAAGCACTAGTCTCTTATTGGGCCTTACCAAAAACAACTAAACTCTCAAAGAAGGAAAAAGCATGGAATTTGAGGAAACATCTTGGTTTTTTCTATTCAGAACTGGTGGAAAGAGAAGGGAAATGATTGCTCTCTCCATCTCCTATAAAATGGAGTTGAAGGCTCTTGGTTCAAGGTCGAAGGATTGTCAAAGTTTTGAATACTTTTGAAGTAGAGCATTATTGTTGTAGTGTGAAGGTCAAGAGTCAAAGAGGTTCATTGAGAACTTGTTGATCAAGACATCACGACATTGAGAGATAGAGAGATTGGAAGGTTGAGGAGTGTTGGGTGTGGAGCCTGATTATCTTGTTTACTTTGTATCACAGCATTGGACCCCTGTACCTTAAAAGGGGGTGGCAACGCCACCCGAAATTAATCGCTACCGTGGGGGTTCCAGGGGGGGTGGCGGGGCCGGGCGCCGGGATCCCCCCTGCGGGGTTCGGCGCGCCCCGCAGCTAAAAACATATGTAAAATTTCCTTTTAAAAGTATAGTAATTTCTAGTCAATCTAGCCCATTCATTAGGAAAATGATCTGATGGTAGAAGTTATGTTTAGATTAGGGTTTTTTGCCCTAGAAGGCAACCCCCTTGTATATGATGGTGAGGGTGAATACGTGCTATGTAAATATATATGTGTGTATTCTCGGAGCGAGAAACAGAGAGGGAGACTGTGAGAGAGAACAAAGGATATTACAGTGGATCTGCTGTAGGTTTTGTCTCTTCATTTTTGCTGGATAATATAAAGGAAGGACTGGCTATTCGGGGTGGACGTAGCCCAAATTGGGTGAACCACATTATATCTGTGTCTCTCTAATTTTATGTGTTTTGTGTGCATGTATTTTTCCGCATATTTTATGTGTTTCATTGCTCCATAATATATAATTTTCTAACAACTGGTATCGGAGCCGAAGGTATATTTGGCTGATAAACTCGCAGGAAAAAAGGGTTCTTGGTTCGAGTGGGAGCAATGGCGGACGATGGTAAGTTTAGGGTCAAGAAATTTAACGGCCAAAACTTTGCGCTATGGAAGATGCATATGGAAGATTATCTGTATCAGAAAGATCTGTACCTACCATTGAGCGGAAAAACAAAGAAGTCGGCGACCATGACAGATGCGGAATGGAACATTCTCGATAGAAAGGCACTTGGAACAGTATGGTTGTGTCTTGCGGCGTCAATCGCCTTCAATATTTCAAAGGAAACAACAACAGAGGGTTTGATGCATACGTTGGCGAAACTATATGAAAAGCCCTTGGCCTCAAACAAGGTATTTCTTATGAAACGACTATTTAATATGAATATGTCGGAAGGAGGATCTATTGCAGACCATTTAAATGAATTTAATATAGTTACCAGTCAGTTAAGTTCTGTAGGGGTAAACTTTGATGATGAAGTTAGAGCTCTGTTATTTTTGTGCTCATTGTCAGAGAGTTGGAATGGTTTAGTAATGGCCATTAGTAACTCTGTCTCTGGATCTAGTACTTTAAAGTTTGATGATGTTGTTAGTGCTATCCTTAGCGAGGAAATGCGACGGAAAAGCTCCGATGAGACATCAGGTAATGCTTTGAGTGCAGAGTCTAGGGGAAGAAGAATGGAAAGATGAAAGAGCTTGGGATATCGCAGTAAATCAAGGAAAGGAAGATCCAAGTCCAGATCGGGGATAGTGTGCTGGAATTGCGAAAAGAAAGGACACCTAAAGAAATACTGTAGATCTCGGAAGGGAAAAGAAGGAGACACACAGCAATAAAACAATCATGAAGCAAATGTGACAGGTGATGTGTTACAAGATGCTTTGATTCTTTCTTTCGAAAATGTTACTGATTCTTGGGTTGTAGATTCAGGGGCTTCATTCCATGCCACACCTGATAAGAAATATTTTCATGACTATGTTCAAGGAGATTTTGGATAAGTTCGTTTGGGTGATGATAAACCCTGTAAAATTGTTGGAATGGGTAAAGTTCTTGTAAAACAACAGAATGGAAACCAATGGCTACTAAAGGAGGTAAGGCATGTTCCAGATCTGAAGAAAAATCTGATTTCAACAGGGCAGTTAGGCAGTGAAGGTTGTGTGACAACTTTCACAGATAAAACTTGGAAGGTTACCAAAGGAGCGCTGGTAATAGCAAAAGGCGAAAAGGTTGGTACATTGTATTTATGCAATGGTATTTCTAACTCTGTTAATGCTTTAACTTCCGAAGGAGTAGATGCAGCATTATGGCATCATAGGCTCGGACACATGAGTGAGAAGGGAATGAAGATTCTCCACTCAAGAAATTTGTTGCCAGGTTTGAAGAATGTTGATTTGGATTTCTGTGAGAATTGCATTTATGGAAAACAAAAGAGAGTCAGATTTCTCAGAGTTGGGAAAGAAAAGAAGAGCGAAAAATTTGAGCTTGTGCATACAGATGTATGGGGACCTGCTCAGGTATCATCTCTCGGTGGCTCTCGTTATTATGTTACTTTTATTGATGATGCAACTAGAAAAACATGGATTTATTGTATTTAGAATAAATCTGATGTATTTGATACTTTCAATAAATGGAAAGCTTTGGTTGAGATTGAGACAGGAAAGAAGTTGAAGTATCTCAGATCAGATAATGGAGGTGAATATTGCAGCAAAGAGTTTGATAGGTACTATTCAGAGCATGGAATTTGTAGAGAGAAGACAGTTCCAAGAACACCACAAGAAAATGGTGTGTCAGAAAGGATGAACAGAACAATCATGGAGTGTGCAAGGTGCATGAGATTGCATGCAGGATTGCCTTTACAATTTTGGGTAGATGATGTAGATACTGTTGTTTATCTAATAAACAGAGGGCCTTCAAGTTCCTTGGATGGTGGTATTCCAGAGGAAGCATGGACAGGTAAAAAGGTAAACTACTCTTTTTAAAAGCCTTTTGGTTGTGAGGCCTTTGTCCATATTAATAAAGAAAACAGAACAAAGCTTGAGGCAAAATCAAAGAAATGTACCTTTATTGGATATGGTGCTAATGATTTTGGTTATCGCTAATATGATTATGAAAATCACAAAATCATTAGGAGCAGAGATGTAATATTCAATGAAAAGGTCTTGTATAAGAATCAGTTGCAGGAAAAGAAACAGGAAAAAGAAAGAAAGGAATACGCGGTTCTTGATGAGATATCTGAAAAAGTAAAGGTGCCTGAAAATAATAATAATCAACAACCACAGCAGCAACAACCACCACAACAGCAACAGGCACCTCAAACACCTGAAAGTGGTGTTAGAAGATCTACTAGGATAAGTAGACCCCCTAAACGATACTCTCCTTCATTATATTATTTATTGTTGACTGATTCTGCTGAACCTGAATGTTATGAAGAAGCAATGCAGGTTGAAAGTAGGAAGAAGTGGGAGCTAGCCATGGAAGAAGAGATGGACTCCTTAATGCATAACCAGATTTGGGACTTAGTCAAGTTGCCTGCAGGTAAAACTACATTGCAGAATAAATGGGTTTACAGGCTGAAGGAAGAAGATGGAGGAAAACAGAGGTACAAAGCTAGACTTGTGGTGAAGGGATTTGCACAAAAGAAAGGTATTGATTTTGATGAAATATTTTCTCCTATTGTTAAAATGAATTCAATTAGAACTATTTTAAGTCTTGTAGCAGCGGAAGATTTACATCTTGAACAGTTAGATGTAAAGACAGCATTTCTCCATGGAGATTTGGAGGAAGAGATATACATGCAGCAACCAGAAGGATATGAGGTAAAAGGGAAAGAAAAATTGGTGTGCAAGTTAAAGAAGAGCTTGTATGGTTTAAAACAGGCTCCAAGGCAGTGGTATCTAAAATTTGACAAGTTTATGTCTGAACAAGGTTATACTAGATGTCACTCTGATCATTGTGTTTATTTGAAAAGGCAAAATGATGGCAGCGATATTATATTGTTATTGTATGTAGATGACATGCTTGTTGCAGGGTCTAACATGCAGGAAATAAATGTGCTCAAAAGAAAATTGGCAAATTCATTTGCAATGAAGGATTTGGGAGCTGCAAAAAAAATCCTTGGTATGAGGATAACTAGAGACAGGAAAAATCGCAAATTAACACCGTCTCAGAATGAGTACATAGAAAAGGTGTTGAAAAGATTTAATATGTAGAATGCAAAACTAGTTAGTACACCTTTTGCTAGCCATTTCAAACTTAGTAAGGAGATGTGCCCAAATACCCAAGAAGACATGGATTATATGTCTAAAGTTCCATATGCATCTGCAGTTGGAAGCTTAATGTATGCAATGTTCTGCACAAGGCCTGATATTGCACATGCAGTGGGAGTTGTAAGCAGGTACATGAATAATCCAAGAAAAGAACATTGGATGGAAGTAAAATGGATTCTCAGATATTTGAGAGGTACCACAAATCAAGCATTATGCTTTGGTGGTTCAAACATTGCTCTACAGGGATATGTTGATGCAGATATGGCAGGTGACAGAGATAACAGGAGGAGCACTACAGGATATGTATTTACCGTAGGTGGAACAACTGTCAGTTGGGTTTCAAAAATCCAAAGTGTTGTTTCACTTTCAACAACAGAAGCCGAGTATGTTGCTGCTACAGAGGCTAGTAAAGAAATGATTTGGTTACAAAGGTTTATGGATGAATTGGGTAAGAAGCATGATATGGGCACACTATACAGTGATAGCCAAAGTGCTATTCATCTTGCAAATAACTCAGCATTTCCAACATTTCATTCCAGGACTAAACACATACATCTCAAGTACCATTTCATACGGTCAGTATTGGAAGATGGAGAGTTGAAGCTGGAAAAGATACACACTAGCCAGAATCCTGCAGATATGCTAACAAAAGTTGTAACCAGGGAGAAACTGAGAACATGCTCAGTTTCAATTGGTCTTCAAGGATAACGATGAAGATGAGAAACAACCAGGTCCAAAGAGGAGTCATTGTCCAAATAAAATGAAGCAATGGTGAGTTGCTACAATCAACAAGTGAGATTGTTATGGCTAATGATTATCTTGTTTACTTTGTATCACAAACATGGACCCCTGTACCTAAAAGGGGCGGCAACACCGCCCGAAATTAACGCTCGTGGGGGTCCGTGGGGTGGCAACGCGAGAGTCTCTCCTCGGCGGGGTTCGGCATGTGCCCCTGAAGCTAAAAATAGATGTAAAATTGCCTTGTAAAAGTATAGTAATTTCTAGTCAATCTGGGCCATTCATTAGGAAAATGATCTGACGGTAGAAGTTATGTTTAGATTAGGGTTTTTTGCCCTAGAAGGCAACCCCCTTGTATATATGAGGGCATTGTATTGCGGCTATGTAAATATATATGTGTGTATTCTCGGAGCGAGAAACAGAGAGGGAGACTGTGAGAGAGAACAAAGGATATTACAGTGGATCTGCTGTAGGTTTTGTCTCTTCATTTTTGCTGGATAATATAAAGGAAGGACTGGCTGTTCGGGGTGGACGTAGCCCAAATTGGGTGAACCAAGTTATATCTGTGTCTCTCTGATTTTATGTGTTTTGTGTGCATGTATTTTTCCGCATATTTTATGTATTTCATTGCTCCATAATATATAATTTTCTAACAAGGAGAGCTTGGTACAACCAACGGTTGTAATCCTCCTTTTTATAAATCAATAGAACTGTATCTCTTTTGTCCATTCTATGTGTTGATGTTGTCATTATTATTTGATTATTTACATAGCATGAGATGAATGGATTAGATGTGCATAGTTTAATGTTTATCATATGATAACTTAATTGATAGGAAATGCATGTTGTGATAGAGATTACACGGGTGCTTTGATTGATTACAGGGTCGAGATTTGGAGTTGGTGAAGGAGAACTCCTGCTTCGCTGCCTAGCGCTCTCAAAAAGACTTCAAGATCATTAAAGAGGTAATCTTACATTTTATTCCATCAAGTTGTTTTAAGTTAATATGGACATGTATGTGCCATCTTTGTGAACTATAAAGCTAATCTAATAGTCTGCCTCGGGCACCGGAAAGCCCTGAGAGGGATATTCAATAACCAATAACCCAAGCATTTTACCCTATAGCATGGAGATAGGTCTATGATGTTCTATGGCTATGTACCTTCATTAATATTTTATGATCTCTTGCTCTCCATGACATCCTTTGCAAGTTTTGACCTGGTCTTTGGCTTCCTTGGCTTGAAAATGAAACCAACATCTTCTCCTGAAAAATCCAACTTTTTGACAAACTTACCTTTCTACATTTTCCTTCAATCTCCTTCAATGTCTTTTTCCTATACAATTGGAGATTATTCAATGTCTATTGACTGGAGGATGTCTTCAATATTTCCACTGGCAAGGGTTTGGATCTTGGTTACCCTCCTATTGTTGTGTTTAATAACTCTCTTTTTTTGTCGTGGATGTGATGGTTTTCGGATATCAGTCTCTAGCAGAGGTTCAACTTCAATATCAATTGGTTCCACATTAGGCTGTCGTCCTTCTTTATTAATTTTTTTCTATCATAGCTGGAGATCAAGTGATCTTTGGTTTTGAAATATTTTTAGGTGTCAATGAGTCTACTTCATATCCACCAGGAAGAGAAAAGATTCCCAATCTGTATTTAACCTTTTTGATTCCTCCAGTACTAACAATTTTATCAAGCCATGGTGAAAAAATGATGTTTCGCTACCCTCAGCCTTGGCTTGGACCTTATTTGACATCTTCCCCAAACTTCTAAATAAAAATAAAGGTAAATCAAGTGGTTTCTTACCAATTAAATATAGGAGTCTGAAGTGATAAGAGTAGACCATGTGAGACCTCCCTTCGTAGGTAAAATACTTCAGGACCACAAACAATAGCTTTGAATAATTTTTCTTTCATATCACCCTTGGGGATGCCATGTGTCATGTCAGCCCCTATGTTCTCTTATCTGAGAAATTATTCACAGATTTGCATTCTAAATTTTTCACCTTTGAACCATTCCTCACCTCCTCTGGGTATTTCTGTAGCTTGAGAGATAATACCAGGTGATACTGTGAAATTCAATACACCGACCTTTGTGGTTGTCCCTGTGAAATTTGCTCTGAAGTCATTGGATATCTGAGGATTAAAAACCTCTAGATTTTGACAGAATTGTAGACAACCAACCTTTCTGAAGGCATCCATAACACTGGGATCTTCATTCAACAGTTTCAAACCCATAGGCTCGTACCTCACACAGTAACCCCCTTTATTTACTTTCTTATTTGTTGCCTTTGCTCTTTTATACTCTCGCTGCCTTTTAGCTGTGACACTTGCAAATTAATAAACCTAGACATCAACTTGTTTTGCGTGGTGAACCAACTCTCCTGCAAAGAAGACATTGTGATGCTTTACATGCAATATTTTGAATGATGAATGTTAGAGGGAAGATTAGGGGCAAGATTTAAAATGTAATTCAACAACTTGAGGGAGAATGATGACACATGTGACCACAAAAGGCAGTGAGTAGAGAAAATATGATCTTGCATGCTTAGTGATCATGATAACTAATTTTCTGACCTCACCTCTATCTTTGGCAATCAAAAACTTGACATCGGACACTGCTTTGTATTTTCTGCAGAAAAACACAGTTTCGTAGCGAAAATAGTGAAATTTCTGACAGATCTGCTACGAAAAGGTGAAAAACTGACAAATGGCTCATTTTTTTAATTTGAAGGCATGGGTGCCGAAACTAAATGATATGGGATGGATTTGACTATTATGAAAAGACTTATGGTGGGTTTAGACTTAGGGTAAACCTTATCACATGTGTGTGTGTTTTATATATATATATAAATTTCATGAATTTGACTATGAAAACATCATGGAACCTAGGTGAATGATATGTAGGACCCTATCAATGAAATTGCTAAAACTTATGAGTGATAACAACTTCAATCTCCCAAAATTTAGCTCAAAATTCAGAGAGATTGGTGCCAAAATTTATATTTTCTTCAACTCTATAAGTTTGCCAAAACCCAAATCCAGAAAGTCCTCCTTAATTTTGCAATTTCTCCTTGTTGCAACTACAAAATCAAATTTCTGTGTTGCAGCGAGATGTCTCCAAGTGAATTCAATCTGCATGTATACATAGCCTTCTGATGGGTTCAAATTACTGGATTTGAGGCCGACTTGATGTGTAGGCTTTATAGATCATATTTTACTCAATACTTGACCTATTTGCATGATTAAAAATCCTAGTACGGATCAATTTAAATCTTCAATAATCCTATAGACTTAGAATAAAACCTAGAAGTCCACAATAGGGACTTTGACCTAAAATAAATATGACCCAAACATGAAACCCATGCTTTAATAAGGCATTTAATAATAATATAAAATTATTTTCTTGGTTATTTTCACAAATTATTTTCTTTATTCTTTTGACAAGTACAATAAGTATTGTCTCAAGTACAATTTATCAAGATCGAACCTAGTTACATTCTTCAACACATCATTCACTGAAACGTTTTAATGGAAGAGTACAATGCACCATGTATTCTTTATCAAACCCTAAAAAAGCCATTTATTAGTCAAAATTACATCATATATACATAAAAAAAAATCATTTCCTTCCTTTAGGAACCAAATTCCCCAAAAATATTCAGTTTCTACTCGCAACGATGAATATAGAACTACTTTCTAGAAACTAGGAAACTGTTTTGATTAAGAAGTTATTAAACAAATTACATTGGGTACATGCATAAAAATGAGGCTCCAACCTCCTAAACACCTCAGGGAATTTATCTTAACCATGAAATTCAACTACATGAGGTTTAGATTCGTATTTCATGGTCAAACTGTTGACTATGTGGAAGCGCAGTGCACTCGCTACCCTACTTCATTCTCCAACTTAAATGAAGCAGAAAAACAACAAGTTGATGATTTTCAAGCTTATGATCATCCCCTATACTTCTTGATATGCCAAAAAAGTAGAAAAAAACTCCTAAATCATTAGACACCCATTGGAAAATACCTGTCTAAATTGTAAACTTCTACCCAAAAAAATCATCACCTACAACAGAAGTGCAACGCCTGAGCGCAACGAATTTCCACCTACATATGTTTGATTAGATGTTGGGGTCTCTAGCCAAGGAAAATGGTTTTATGATGACTCTAACAGTCTTTAAAACCTTCATGAGCCTCCATTCGTAAGAAACAACACCAAAACCCCGATCCACTTATATAATTTTAATGTTTTAAAAATAGCGCATCAACTTTGATACGTTACTGTGTCACCTGCCGTTTTTACAAAAAAAATCCCAAAAATGTAGAGGATGTGATTTATATAGGCTACTGTACTTCAAACAAAAAGGAAAAAATTAAAATTTGTGTTAATTTATTGTCCAAGCTCAAACCTTTGCTACCTCAGTCATCAAGTTTAGGTTTCTTCTTTATTCCTTTTGTTTTTTCGTGAAATGCCTCTAGCAACTGTTGTTTTCTAGCCCTCAAATCCTTTTTCAAAGTGAGGTTTTGCCTGAAAATGTTCTCGATCTGTATGTGTAGGGGAAAATTTATCTTCAACATGTGCTTAGCTTCAAACAATGCTGGCTGACAAATGTTCAAGTGGTCATTTATCTTCTGTTTGGCCCATTCATCTTGTTCTCTAAGACTAGTAATTTCATTTTGAGCTTTCTTCAACTACTTCCTAAACCTATGGAAAGTGTGTTTCCCTTCATCCAAATCAACCTTATTCTTTTCTTGCATTGAATCTTCTTTCATCACATTTTATTTTTGTAGCTACAAATTCCTGACTGAAGACCTAGTTACATGAATTATTGGTAATGAGGTCTCTAACTCTTGAATGTTCTTTGTTTCTAACTTTTCTTTACCTTTAGACTTAGTGGTATATGTAGTTGTCTTCATCACTTTTTCTACTTCATAATTCGTAGGTTTCTTCTCCAAATCATTCTTCTTCAACTATCTATTATCGTGTTGAAGCTGGACAATGACTAAATGAGCCTTTTTCAGTTATTCTTGCAGTTTTATAATATCCTTATCCTTGTCATCTGAATCAACATTCTATGGTATGGTATATAGAAATTAATTTATTTTTTCAGGTGTTTTTTCCATTGGAAATCTCTTCACAACAACTATTGTGAGTGGTTTCTTGGGAACCTCCACCACCTCAAGAGAAAAATGAAGTTTTTACCCTTTTTCTTATTTGATGGGTCAACTGAAGTTGGTGGCATTTTTACTGAGCTCTCCAATTCTGATTGAACATCCTTTGCCAATGATGAATGATTATCCTTTTTACTCCAGGAGCTAGTTGGAAACTCAATTTTCAACTTGGATGAATCCAAGAATGTTTTCAATGAATGATTTTTCTTTTTCGGCTCCTCCACTACTAACAATTTGATCAAATTAAAAATGAAAGATATTGGCCTCTACTTGAGTATTTTTACCCTGAACCTTATCTTCCATTTTACTAATTTTCCTCAACCAGTAGAAAGGTAGACTCAAAGGGATTTTACCTGTCAGATGTATCAACAACCTAAAATGATACTGATAAACTCTCCCAAATCTTCCTTCACAAGTGATATATCTCTGGATGACCTTGAGTAGTTTGCTATAGGGTTCAAGTAGATATTCCCTTGGCACGATAGCTCTATCTATCTATCTATCTATCTATCTATATATATATATATATTTGTACTTTGTATTTAATAAATATTTTTGATGAACTATATCTAAAAGCATGCCCTCGAACTAGTATTATCCATGCAAAGGGATCTCTGAAGCAGCTGAAATGGTAGCCTACGACACTAGGAAACTCAACTCTCCAACATTAACATCTACCCCAGTGAATTTTAAAGTGTATAAATTATACCAATGGATTCAATCTGATTATGTTGTGTACTAAAACAAGATACTAAATCCTTCTACAATATTTGCGGAATCTAAAACACAATCACTCAATCACATTCAAGTAAGAGAAATAAGTAAATCAATTGCACAACACAAGATTTTATCGGGGAAAGAAACTTCTCAAAACCCCTCTATCTCTATTGTATAATAAGCCAAGTAATCATGAAACAATACAATGCATTCTTGTATAGAAGAATCTCATGCACTCTACCAATCGTTTGACACTGATCTAGGCAAAATTGGACAAACACATAGCGAATTTCCTACCCACCTGCAACCTGCCTTTCTCACGCCATTCCTAGTTAAATAAATCCCTATTAAATAGCAATTCCAACCTTCCTTGATTTCACAATCCTTCGTGGCCATCGTGTGGCTTTACAATTTCACTTGCACAGTTCTCTAATAATAAAACTAATAGTTATCTTCCCTTTAACCTTTGTCTCAACTAGGTCTTCATTAGATTTGACATGCATGCAACTAATAATAGCAAATCATCAGTTATCTGATAGACCACTATTTGTGAATTAAATCTAGTTTAATTCACTTGACCTCTCACTAGCTCATCACTCAATTAGAAGTAGTTAAACTGATTTTAACCGAATTAATTTGAGTTAACTGATTACACTCACACCAGACTAGTGAACTAACTACAACTGAACCCCCAAAATAATATAATCACTCTTCATGCCTCACCTTTGACCCTCAAATCAAAATTATTAAGCTAACTTAATCTTTCTGACTTATTTAACTAATACAAGTTGTTGTGAGATAAGATTACAATTTATTGTTTAACTTATTTAAGGGAAAAATAAATTAGACACATATTTTCTTGTTGATTTTCAACACTCTCTCTCAATAATAAAGGGATTATCAGCTACCCCGATCCTTCCTATGTGGTATTCGAATTTTCTTTTTTTCAGTGCCTTCACCAAGATGTTTGCATCCTGATCCTCCGTGGGAATGTACTGCAACAACATAATGCACCTTTGAACATAATCTATGAGATGGTGGCACCATATATCAACATTCTTGGACCTGTCATGGAATACTGGATTAACCAAGAGCTTTATACAACTCTAATTATCACAATGTATCATCATCGGATCCAGCTGATGACCAAATAAACCCAAAAACATCTTCCTCATCCAGATGGCCTCGCATGCAGCCTGTATAGCTGCCATGTACTTTGCCTCAGCTAAACTGAGTGTAACTAATCTTTTCTTCTTGTTGTACCAAGAAAATTTTGTTGATCCTATGCTAAAGATGCCCCCTAATGTGCTCTTCTTGTATGATGGAATTCCTGCCCAATCTGCATCAGTGAAGCCTTGAAGCTTCACTCCCTGTGTTTGTCTATACCGTAATCGATACTATGTAGTGCTCATGATATATCTAAAAGCATGATCCCTCACCTTCCAAAAGAGCTTGATAGGCTTAACCATATCTTTACTAAGCTGTTTAAATGCATAGCATATGTTTGTTCGTGTATTCACCAAATACATAAGTGAATCCACAAGCTCCCTGTAAATAGTAGCATCCAATACCTCACCTGAAGTAGCATCCTCCTTCCTCTAGTTTTCTGCAATAGGAGTCTCCATGAGTTTGTTGCCCTCCATGTGGAAATTCCTTAGAATATCCTTGGCATACTTTCCTTGAGATACAAATAGCTCCCCATATCTTTTCCATATTTCCAATCCAAGGAAATAGTGAAAAAGCCCCATGTCCTTCATCTCAAACTCTCTTGCAAGATCCTCCTTGCAAGAAGCTATGAGATTCTCATTACCTGTTAGTATAATATCATCAACATAAAGTATAATAATCAAGATCTTACCATTAACCACAATATGATATAGGTTCACATCCGCTTCATTCTTTGTGAAGCCCAACCTGATGAAATAGTTGTCGATCCCAGTGTGCCAAGAAGGAGGTGCTTGCTTTAGCCCATACAATGATCTCTTGAGTCTACACACATGTGAATCCCTGTCAAAGGTCTCAAAACCTTCTGACTGCTCAATGTACACCTCTTCGTCAATAAATCCATTGATAAAGGTTGTCTTTACATTAATCTAATGTATCTACCACCCCATCTGCGTTGAGAGTGCAAGGATGGATTTAATCGATGAGTACCTTGCAACCAGTGCAAAAGTATCCTCATATTTAATCCCCTCCACCTGTGAGAATCCTCTAGCCACAAATATAGCTTTGTATTTCTCCACACTCCCATCTCTTACTTTCTTCACCTTGTAGATCCACATGGATCCAACCACTGACTTTCCCACTAGTTTGGAACCAATTCCCATGCACTATTTCTGATAATGGAGTCATACTCCTCAAACATGGCATCAACCCATACCAGCTGCTGCACTACTTCCCCAAATAGGATGGTTATATTACAATACACTCACTCATAAGATCCATGTATCTAGTATACCTGTCTAGGGACCTTCTCTGCCAGACCTGTGATGTATGTGCACCTACATTCTTTGCTACATCTACAATCAATCATTCAGCCTCTCTGATGTGCATCCTACCATTTCTGGTGGACGGCTCTACATGAGTGGTTTCTGCCACTCACTGTTCCTCTGCATGTGGATGCTCCACATCCTGAGGTTCATCCTTTGGAACTAATAGTTCATCTTCTGCATGCGTGTAAATCTCCCTCTCAAGGGACAATCACATGACTTTCTCCTCATCAAATTTAACATCTTTCCTCACAATTGTCATCCTATTTTTCAGAAAATACACCCGATATTTGTGGGGAGTATCAATGTACCCCAAAAATATCACCACCTCTGTTGTTGGTTCTAGCTTCTTCCAGGCATATTTGGTTACATGGAAATAAACAGATGACCCAAAAATTTTAAAATATGAAACATTTGGTTTCTTACCTGAAAAAGCCTCCTCTGGTGTACTCATGCCAAGTATCCGATGAGGACTACGATTATACACAAATACCACTGTGTTGCACGCCTCTGCCCATAGATGAAAAAGTAGGCCATGATCATGTAACATAGCTCATGCTGCTCCCACAATTGTTATGGTCATTCTTTCTGCAACCCCATTATGCTGTGGGTTATGAGGTGAAATCAATTCTCTCTGAATTCCTTCTTTAATGCAAAAGTTGTTTAATTCATTAGAGATATACTCAACAACATTGTCGATCCTTAAAGCCTTCACATTCTTCCCTGTATATTTCTCTACCAGTGCTTTGAACTCAAAAAACTTGGAGAACGTCTGATCTTTCTTCTACATGAAGAAAATCCAACACTTTCTAGAAAAATCATCAAAAAAAATCACATAATACATGTGATTTGCTGTGGAAGCTATTGAGAATGGTCCACACACATCTGAGTGAATCTCTCAAGGATTTCCGCTGCTTGATTCTCCTTCTCATGAAAGGTGGCCTTTGTATACTTCCCCATAGTACATCCCTTGCATGTGTTTATCTGTGCAAGTGTACCCCTTGGAAGACCTGTAGAAATATGCTGCATGATCCTCAAAGCACTGTGGTGTAGATGACCCAACCTCCTATTCCATAACTCACCGGTATCTTGACTCACCACCTCATCTGCCTTACTGATCAATGCTGCACAACCATCTACATCAAGTTTGTAGAGGTTCTTCACACAAACCCCAATCTTCTTTACCTATCCTGTGGCTTTGTGACGAAGGAATTCCTTTCCTTCACTGAAAACCACATCATATCTAATATCCTCCAACATAGAAATTGAAACTAAATTATTTTTCAAACCTGGTACATGCATGCCATCTTTTAATATGAAAGGTTTAGCTAACTCTCTCTAGAAAGTAATTGTACCAATCCTAGTAGTGATATACCTCCTGTCATCACCCATCTCGATGTGCATATGAAGATCCTTCTCCTCGAAGCTACTAAAGAGTTCTTTGTTTCCAGACATGTGGAAATATGCTCCACTATCCAAGTACCACATAGATCCCATCACAGTTGACACCATGCATGTGATGAGAGAGAATTCCAACTCAAACTGTGAGGCCAAAGCTTCACCCACTACAGCTCCCAGAGCCTTCTTGTTCTTCTTCTTCTTTTGTGGACAATTTGTGGCATAGTGTCCATGATCATGATAGTTAAAAAAATTCACCTTTGACATGAATCACTTCTTTCCTTCTTTGTCGCTGTCGGATTTGGAATAGCACTTATTTCCTTTCCCCTTCTTTGCCTTACCATCCAAGGCACAATTTTCCTCATCATCAGTCTTGGATGAGGATCCATCCCTGGTATTCTCCCGAAACTCTTCTTGTACCAAATTTGACCATAGTCGCTCCCACTTTGGTAACTGATCCCTCCAATTCATAGAGTCCTGGTAACTATGCCATCCCTTGTGAAGGCCTAGAATTGATAATCTCACCAAGTCATCATCAACTACAGTAATCCCAACACTTCCAAGCTCATCTCGACATTGAGTGAACTTGGTCAAGTATTTATGGATTGTTTCACCCTTCTCCATTTTGATTTTCCTAAGCTTGTCCTTGAGTGCCAATTTTCTGTGGTCATTGCTGCTTTGAAACACATCTATCAAGGCCTTCCACATAGCATATGGAGTTTCCTTGCCATGGAGACTCAAGACAATATGATCTCGAAATCCCTCTAATAAGATCCTCTTCACCTTTGAAACATTCTTCCTTCATGCTTCATGCTGCAGATCATCTGCTTGATTGGGTTCAAGAATATCAGTGTCAATAAACTCCTTCAACCCATTATCTTCCAATATTGACTCCATCCTATCCTTCCATGCAATATAATTTGAATTTCCCTCGAGTGCATATTCGAGTCCCAAGCCAGTGAAAGTCATATTGGTCAGCTACTAGCTCCAAAGAATGAATATGAAAATCTGAATACTATTCAACACAAACTCAAATTCTTCTCTTCGATTGTGATTCTTGGTGCTCTAATACCATGTATAGATTATACCAATTGATTCAATCGATCATGAAATGTACTAAAACAATATACTGAATCCTTCTACAATATTTTCATAATATAAAAGACGATCGCTCAATCACATGAAAGTAAGAGAAATAAGTAAATCAATCGCACAAAAAAAGATTTTCCTGGGGAAAGAAACTGATCAAAACCCCTCTATCTCTATTTTATAATAAGCCAAGGAATCATGAAACAATACAAGGCATTCTTGCTCACAAGAATCTCATGCACTCTACCAATCGCCTCACACTGATCTAGGAAAAATTAGACAAACAAATAGCCAATTTCTGGTGCACCTTTAGCCTGCCTTGCTCACGCAATTCTTAGGAAAATAAATCTCTATTAAATAGGAATTCCAACCTTCCTTGACTGCACAATCATTCATGAGAATCATGTGGCTGTATATCTACACCTCTGAAGTTCGCTAATAATATAACTGATAGTTATCTTCCCTTTAACCTTTGTCTCAACTGGGTCTTCATCAGATTTGACATGCATGAAACTAATAATAGAAAATCATCAGTTATCTGATATATTTCTACTTGTGAATTAAATCTAATTTAATTCACTTGACCTCTCACTAGCTTAACACTCAGTTAGAACTAGTTAAACTAATTTTAACTCAATTAATTTGACTTAACTGATTACACTCACACCACACTAGTGCATTAACTGCAATTGGACCCCCAAAATAATAGAATCACTTTACATGCCTCATCTTTGATGCTCAACTCAAAATTCTTAAGCTAACTCAGTCTTTCTGACTTAATTAACTAATACAAGTTTTTATGAGATAAGGTTACAATTTATTTTCTAATTTATTTAAGGGGAAAGTAAATTAGACACACATTTTCTTGTTGATTTTCAACATAAAGCATATTCTTTGGTCAGTTGAACACTGTAACCTTGTACCTTTTCAAAAAATACAATGCAACTAGTCTGCTCAAATGCAACCCTAATTTCCAGATCTAAGTTTATCAAGGAAATATATTGAGGCTCAAACCTGACTATGTCTCCTCCTCTATGCTTTTCCTATCTGGTATGGTCATAGCTTACATTGACAAGATAACTCTAGGGTTTCTTAATGAAATTATGGTGTTCAAAAACTTAGCACAACAAATATATTAGGTTTTAGATGAGAGTTTATGGCATACAACTTTCAATGGAAAACTGATATATTAAAAAGTTCAAACTACAAGAACCCAACACACAGACTACAATGCAACAATTTTTTGATTCTAAATGTAGTGAATTTGTCAATACATAAGCGTAGCGAGAAAGAAAAATGACTTAGAGGTTATGGTGGTTTCACACTCTTCTAAGCACTCTCCTTGGTTGTCAAAGATGAAACCAACAACACACAACATGAATTGTGATATAAAAGATAGATTGGAACCTGGTGATGGTCGTGGTAATAGGAAAACCTCCAGCTTGAAGAAGTGCATCAGGTCCCTTGCAAATAAAGCGAAACAAATTCCTTTGGATGTTTATAAAATCTGAGGAGGAGGAGAAATTGGTTCAATTAATTTTTGAGAGCAAAATGCATGCATTTTTCACTTTCCACATGTTCCAAGCCTCCTTTGTTTATAATGACTAGCTGCAAATTCAAATATGAAAGCACAACACAAATGATGAGCACAACATCGACTTGTAATGACGATGATATGATGGCTCAACCTTGCAACTAACTTGAAAATACATCACTGAACTTGACTCAATGATGAAAACTCAAAATTGTTATGATCTTAACTCATGACTTGATTGACACATTCCCCTAAAATTAATAAACTTAGACCTTAGGGAATCAATAACTGTTTCCATCATTATTTGGAACATTTTAAACATAACCCTACTTAGAATCAAACCAATCATATGATCTCACACTTCTCTAAAAAAACTAATAACTTGGTCTCTAAGAGATCATAGCAACTTTTCACAAATTGACCAAAAATAATAAAAAGGACTAAGCTTTGATTTTGACTCCTATAACATAGGACACTAGCAACCTCTTTAAATATTGACATTTCACTTTCTTTCTCCTTACTATTTATTTTAAATGAATCTACATCACAACCATCCACAAACAAATTATTTTCATGACAACCACATTTCAAAAACAAATTATAATGAAAACCATGTTTCAAAAATTAATTTCTAATAAATTAAAGAGAAGAGAAGACCTAAGAAACTGAAAAAGGATTGGTAAACCTTTCATATTTTCCATTCGATCGAGTATAAGACGAAAAATATTCCCTTGACTTGAAATCTAAACCATTCATTTTATTATTGAAAATATGAAATCTTCAATCCAAATCCCTATATAGACCACCCTTATATTGTTACTAGTTTATTCTTCTAAATGACTTTAATTTCATGTTTACATGCTTGATGTCAACTATCAACATGTGATTACTGTTGGAATAATCACAGCGGAAACCATTAAAAATTAACACACAGCAGATTTAATTAAGCACATAAAGACACAGTGTTTTTACCGTGGTTCACCCAAACCTCCTGGGCTACGTCCACACAACAGGGCAATGGCAATCTTATTAATTCAAACAGGAGATTACAATTCTCACACACTCTCTCCAAAACATCCGTATGGCTATCTGTTATATAGCAGGAGAATCTAACAGCTCTCAACTCAAATTTAGCTAGCATTAACTCCCTCCCAAGAAACTGGAGTTAATCTAGCAACAATTTCCTAATTTTTGTCACCTACTGAGATTTTTCCTATTCTATTCAAAACAGAAAATCTCAACAATCTCCACCTTGACAACAATTAGCCTGATGCCCTGTTCTTTATTATTTATCTTTTCTGCAAGCCAAGAGAAGCCAAACACCAACGCAGCTTCTCCAACAAAACTGGTTTCGTGAACATGTCTGCACAGTTTTCCTTTGTATGCACCTTTTCAAGAGAGACTCCCCTTTCAGTAATAACCTATCTTACAAAATGGTACTTAATTGGAATATGCTTTGACTTACTATGATAGGCCGGATTCTTAGCCAAATGTATTGCACTTTGACTATCACACAGTAACCTGATGTTGTCCTGTAACCTACCAAACTCACCAAGCAAACCTTTCAACCAAACTGCCTCTTTGCAAGCATGAGAAGCAGCAATGTATTCTGCTTCAGTAGTGGATAAAGCAACAATGTTCTGTAGCTTTGACATCCAGCTGATAGCTCCACCTGCAAGAGTAAAGACGTACCCTGAAGTTGACCTTCTCTTATCCAAATCACCCGCAAAATCGGAATCAACATATCCGCAAACAAATTCACTACTCTTATTGTAAGTGATACAATAACTAATTGTGCCTCTCAAATACCGAAGCACCCATTTCACTGCTGACCAGTGTTCTTTACCCGGATTTTCCATGTACCTGCTGACAACCCCAACTGCATGTGAAATATCTGGTCAAGTACAAACCATCGCATACATCAAACATCCTACTACATTGGCATATGGAATTTGAGACATATAATCCTTTTCTTCATCTGTATTAGGACATAAACCCGAAGAAAGCTTGAAATGGGAAGCGAAAGGGACTGACACAGGGTTCACATTATTCATACCAAATCTCAAAAGTATCTTCTCAACATACTTCTGTTGTGATAGCCACAGCTTACCATTACTCCTGTCTCTGAAAATCTCCATGCCCAAAATCTGTCTTGCTGCTCCTAGATCTTTCATATTGAATGTCCTTGCCATCTGAGTCTTCAACCTGTTGATTTCATCAATGCTTTTGCTTGCTAAACGCATATCGTCAACATACAACACTAAGATAATGAACATGCCATTTTTCAATTGCTTGAAATACACACAATGATCATATTCACTTCTAACATATTTCTGAATCAACATGAAAGAATCAAACTTCTTATACCACTGCCGAGGCGACTGCTTCAGGCCATATAATGACTTCTTGAGCCTGCAGACAAATTTCTTATTGCGATGCTGAACAAACCCTTCCGGTTGTTCCATATAAATTTCCTCATCTAGATCTCCATGTAGAAAAGCAATCTTAACATCTAGTTGCTGTAACTCTAAATCAAACAAAGCAACTAAAGCTAACACAATTCGAATTGAAACTATTTTAACAACTGGTGAAAAAATCTCATGAAAGTCTATGCCTGCTTTCTGAGAAAACCCTTTTGCAACCAGTCGCGCTTTGTACCTGTCCTCCAAATCATTCACACCCCGTTTCAGCTTGTAAACCCATTTACACCCCACAGTTTTCCTGTCTTTCGGAAGCTCAACCAGATCCCACGTACCGTTCTTACTCAAGGCCATCATTTTGTCCTTCATGGCTGCTTTCCACTTGTCACTATTCGACCCTTCTATTGCTTCCTGATAGCACAGAGGTTCATCATCGTTAGCGGTCAAAGCAACTGAAGTAACATAATCATCATAGCTTTTCGGAACACGTTTTATCCTTGTAGACCTCCTTAAGGATGTTTCTGGCTGACTACCATCTGTAGGAACTTCTTCATGACCACCATCTGAGACCTGTTCACGCTCTATATCTGAACCCTGTTCATAACTAGTATCTGAAACCTGTTCATGACTAGAATCTGGACTATGGTCATCATGACTATCATTAGAAGTGCTGTCAAACTGAATGTGCTGAAAATCAAATACATCATCCTGTTTCAATCTACTATCTACATCTAACTGTACAAGAGAGGATTCATTAAACTTTACATCTCTGTTGATGATTATTTTGCAGGTAGTAGGATCCCACAATCTATATCCCTTTGTTCCAACACCATACCCAACAAAGATATACCTTTTAGAATTTGGATCTAACTTAGTTCGCTGATGTTTAGGCACTAGAGCATATGCATCACAACCAAACACTCTGAGTTTAGAATAATCACAAGGGTGTCCTTTCCATACCTCTTGTGGAATTTTGCAGTCTATGGCCGTCGATGGAGATCGGTTTATCACATAACAAGCTGTTGCCACAGCTTCCGTCCACAACTCCTTCTGCAACCCGGTGTTACTCAGCATACTCCTTGCTCTCTCTAGAAGAGTCCTGTTCATGCGTTCAGCAACTCCATTTTGCTGAGGAGTATAAACCGTGGTCTTATGTCTCTCGATCCCCGCATCCTTGCAATAGCTGTCAAACTCCTTGGAAGTAAACTCACCACCATTGTCAGTTCTTAAACACTTTATTGTTCTACCAGTGCTGTTTTCTACCAATGCTCTAAACTGCTTGAAAACTGAAAAAACATCAGACTTTCTTTTCAATATGTAGACCCACACCTTCCTAGAAAAGTCATCAATGAACGACACAAAATATGACGAGCCACCATATGACGCTGTAGGGGCTGGACCCCAAACATCTGAATGAATATAATCAAGTATCCCTTTACTAGTATGCTTGCCTGTTTTAAATTTTTGTTTACTTTGTTTTCCAAACAAGCAATGCTTACAGAAATCTAACTTTCCAGACCTTAGATTAGGAAGTAACTTGCGATCAGCCAAAATTTTCAACCCTCTTTCGCTCATATGGCCCAACCTTTGATGCCATAGGCGAATGGAACTACCGTCATGTTCAGACACCGTAGACACATGAACTGACCCTGTTCTTCCTTCTAACTGAAACAGATTTCCTACTTTCTTAGCTTTCATTACTAGTAAAATACCTTTATAGATTTTCATAGCTCCACCTTGAATTACAGTTTTATATCCATTCGTGTCAAGTGCTCCCAGTGAAATTAGATTTTTCCTTAAGTCTGGAACATGTCTCACATCTGTTAATATTCTAGTTGTGCCATCAAACATTTGCAGTTGTATGCTTCCTATCCCAACAATATTAGATGTGACATCATTACCCATGTACACGACTCCATCATTAACCGATCTATACGTCTTAAACCATTCTCTATGAATACACATGTGGTTTGATGCACCGGAATCTAACAACCAATGTTGATCATGATTTGACATATTAACAGACAACACTTCGTCGCTCATACCTGAACCAGATGCCGAACCTGTATCTGTCGCATTTGCCTCCTTCTTCTCTGTTGAAGAGTCTCCTTTCTTCTCTGTTTGCTGTCTCTTCCAGCAGTCTTTCTTCAAGTGCCCCGATTTTCCACAAAACCAGCACTTCACTTTTCTCTTCTTCCCTTTCGACTTTGAACGCGAATCGTTGCGCTTACCAGAGCGTCTTTCTCTAGAACGACCTCTAGCCATCATTGCCTCTGATGTAGAGGTGTCAGCATTCGACTTCTTCCTCGTCTCCTCAGACAACATGGCTCCAACCACATCGTCAAACTCAAGGACAACTGCATTACTGAAGCTTATGGAAGTAACAAAGTGATCCCACGATTCAGGTAATGTACACAATAGAGTTATTGCCTTATCCTCTGAATCAAATTTTACATCTAGACTTTGTAATTGTACCAATAGAGTATTGAAAACATTCAGATGGTCAGTAACCGAGGTACCTTCCTTCATCCGAAAACTGTATAGCTGCCGCTTCAGGAGAATCCGATTTGTCAAGGACTTCGTCATGTAGAGCTTCTCGAGCTTTATCCACAAGCCTGCGGCGGTCTTCTCTGACACAATGTTGAACAGAACGTCATCTGCCAGGCATAACCGAATTGCGCTCAGAGCTCTGTCATCCAAATCAACCCATTCATCCTCCGTCATGGAAGAAGGCCTTTTGCTCCTCCCCAACAGCGCTTTTGCCACGCCTTGTTGAACCAGCATATCGTGCATCTTTACCTTCCAGATCTCGAAGTTGTTCTTGCCATTGAATTTCTCAATTTCAAACCGGGCATTTTGAGTTTTCACCATCTTGTTTCAGCAAAAAAACACAGTAATCTCCAGAACCAATTTTCAAACAAAGAATGCCCCTTTAATTAAAAAATGCCTTTTTTAAAAAAAATTGCCCTTGCCTTCTTTTAAGTGCCTCTCACTGCCTTAAAAAAAAATATCTTTCACCTTATAAAATAAAGGTCTTTCACTTCAAACAATAAAGTGCCACCCCTTTTAAATCGATTTAACATATCGATTTAACATATCCCATATCCACTTAAAACATTACCATTCGATTTTTATAAATGCACTTCCTTACATACCATATGCAAATGGTATAATTAAAAGTCAAATCGATTTAAAAAAAAAAGCACCACTCAAATCAATATATATGACATCGATTTCACATATGGATGTTAAAAACTTTTAAAAGGCTTAATAAAGTGCATATGTTGAATTTAAGCAACAGGGTCGATTAAAGCAAAGACGGCAGCCTCATTAAACCTTGTTATGTATTTGATACATAACAAAAACTCCAAAATCGATTCATATAAAACTCCTTTGCTGTCATTCAAAAAAAAAGACAAACTTCTTTCCGTGGCTTAAATAAGCGTTTTTGCTGTGGTTCTCTGTTTCAAATAAACGCACTGGCAAATCGAATACCAAATACCATTATACTTTAATGAAAAAAAAAGTCGATTTTTGAAAAAAACTTAATGCAACAACACCTTCTCTCTGGCATTTGAATACGCTCTGAAGCTCTGGCATTTAAATACGGCAAATGAAATATCTACCAGCCACAGTCACCGCCAGCTCTCCACCAGCAAGTTTAAAAAAAAAAACTGTATGCACCGGCCGCCAACGATCATGCACAGCAAATCTGGCCTCACGGCCTCTTGGCAGGCCACGACTCGAGTCTTCTGCTCACGGTCTCAGGGCTTTTTTTCTGTATATGTAGCAGTGTTCTCAATGTAATGCAGAACCAGCTCTCGCCCTGGAAGCTCGGCAACCCACAGCAAAACGAACTCGGCTTTTTTATTGCAGTCAGGTTTCTCGCAGCGCACCAGCAATTCAACGCACTCCAACATTTGCTCTGATACCAATTGTCGAAATAATCACAGCGGAAACCATTAAACAAATAACACACAGCAGATTTAATCAAGCACATAAAGACACAGTGTTTTTACCGTGGTTCACCCAAACCTCCTGGGCTACGTCCACACAACAGGGCATTGGCAATCTTATTAATTCAAACAGAAGATTACAATTCTCACACACTCTCTCCAAAACATCCGTATGGCTATCTGTTATATAGCAGGAGAATCTAACAGCTCTCAACTCAAATTTAGCTAGCATTAACTCCCTCCCAACAAACTGGAGTTAATCTAGCAACAATTTCCTAATTTTTGTCACCTACTGAGATTTTTCCTATTCTATTCAAAACAGAAAATCTCAACAATTACTAGGTACATTGTGATATTATGAAGTTCTCGTTTGAGGTTAATTCAAAATAAATATGGATATTTTCTTTACCTTCTATGCACGATATGACATAATATGAAGTGCTAATTTGAGGTTAATAAACAATAGATATGGATCTTTTCTCTACCTTCTATCTATGAGATGGCATCATCCATTTTATTTTTTTATGCCTTCTATGCATGAGATCATGGCATCATCCATTTTATTTCATACATTGGATTTCAATGTATGGATTACCATTGTAATCTCAATAAGTATGCTTAGTGGTCATCGAAGTTTGAGTACTAAACACAGTGGCTGGGGTTTGTGATGAAAAAATCATATTATTTAATTTTGTAGCTAATTAGCTCACCACATTACACATTACTCAATATATATGTAACCAAATATATTATTAGCATGTGGTATAATATTTGAATGAGGAGGATCAATTGATGGTCATGGAGCATTAGGAATGATGTTATAAAGGGTAAACTACTCCATGTTGGGCATAAAGAATAGCCTTCTCAATAAATTATATATTATTAATGAATGCCCAAACCAATTTCATCACTCTTAAAATTTCATCTATATGTAATAATTCACTTATAATTATTTTTATTTTATTATAAATGAGTATAATTCACAAACTAAATGAGTATAAGTATAATACATAAACGTACTGAGTATGATATATAAACCGCATGCGCAAATAAACTAAATATATAGGAAAATACTGTAAATTATAATATATATATTTTTAAAGTAGAAAATTCAAAATTAAAATACGATTTATATTTTTTTTATAAATATCTTGAAATATATAATATTTGAAAAAAAAAAATAATATTTTATTTATATTTTTAAAATATATTAAGTTTTTGGGTGGTTTAATGATTAACACTATGTGTTTTTTCTTAAGTAGTTATATGTTTACATTTATAGGGTTAGAGTATGTACACTTTGTTAAATTTTAAAAATCAAGTCGTTAAGGAAGACAAATCCTTTTGCCTATTGGAAATATGATGCAATATGTTGTCCTTGATGGCACCCTACTTAATGAGTTGTCCTTGATAAGCAGAAGATGTGAAAATGATGTATCTACAGGTCAGTTCAGATGTGGCAGAGAAAGGAAATGAAGTTAGGATCAGAGAAATGATAAATATAATATGTCACTATGTATACGCAGGTTTTATGAAGGAAATCCACATACATACGCAGGTTGGTATACATGCAACCCGTGTATACATATAGAATTAGTATATGCACAGTTTTTATGAAGAGAATTCGTGTATACACGCGGGTATGAAGAAGCCAAGTCGCATATACATTTTGTGCTCTAAAATTAGGATACCAGGGGGCATTACCATGGTATTATCCCATAGTATTGAGCGATGTGTCATCTAAATTGATTCTGTCAAAGAATACCATCAGCAGTTGTGTGGCTTTGGCTCATGGTATTGGTAAAGGCTAAAACTATATAAGGAGATGAAGATCATAATGCAAAGAATGACATGTGTTTGGGTATTGAATGAATACTTCTCTCTGAAGTATATCTACATGGAATGGGCTACAATTTATTGGTAGATCTGAAGTAATAATGCACCTATGAATACAATGATGGATCATGATCTTTAGAATTGAAATGAATACGTATTTTCTAGATCTTTTTATGAAATGTTTATATCTTTGATCTGGCGAAATTTTGCTGAAGTTAAGGGGAAGATTTGAGATGATTATTTATTCTGAAGATTTGTGTAGTCCTGAAATAATTTCAGATCTATACACTGGTTCGTCTCTATGAAAGCGCGTATATATGAGATTTCAGTTAAGAAAAAGCGCATATGGGATCTAGGGTTTTAATAAAGTGTTCGAAAGGAAATTTCTGATATGTTTTGCCATTTTACTGTTGCCTGTCAATGATGTCTTCATACAAATCTGGGTTGTTTGAATATTGATTATGCTGCAAGTTGATTATGAATAAAGATAAGTGGTTGGTTGGTTGATTGATGATTCAAGAAATGAATTAATATGGTTATGAGTTTCCGTTTGACGTATGTTCTTTGAGCTTAAATGTGTGGAGTGGGTCTAGTATGAAAATCTGATGAAAAGAGGCCTACAAGTTGTGTTGTGTTGACGTTGTTTGGATCCAGTGTGAAAATTGATGAAACATGGTCCATGATGGTGTTGAGGGTCGAAGCCTTTAGTGAGGGGGTCATAGCTCCCTTCCAGTGGTTGCTGGTAAATGAGATCAGGGGGTAGTATCTCCCTTCTAGGAGTGGCTGGTAAACAAGATGCAGGGGGCCGTAGCTCCCTTCCAGTGGTTGCTGGTAAACGAGATTAGGGGGTTGGAGTTCCCTTCCAGTAGAAGCTAGAGAACGAAAGAACATTTCAATCTTCTATAGGTGGGTGCCTGCGTGCTGGTATGAGTATGAGCCAGTACAAGATTGTAAGCAGTTTTTTTTATAATAAATATTGAAGACAAAGAGGACAACAACGGTGGTTTTCTCCCGAATTTGGTTTCCACCTTAAATCCTAGTGTTCATGTGTGATGATTTATTTTGTTCTTATTGCACATGCTTACTACTTACTAAACATCTGATGAATGAATGATGCACTGATCTAAGTAAAGAATTATCTGCATAATAATATCTCTAGACATATGCAAGTTTTTTTAAATATAGCTGCATGTATACGCTAGTTCGGTTCATTTAAGTCGCCTATAGAAATCAATAAGAGAAAATTAAAAGGTTGTGATTATTGAAAATACTAATTCACCCCCCTTCTTAGTATTTTTCCCAACAATTTGTATCAGAGCAGGTCCTTCTGAAGAATCTTGATCACTTGAAGGAGATCCGTCACAATGGGAAGGAAGCAAAAGAAGAAGGCTACTCAAAGAAAGAAGATATCTCAGAAAACGTGTTCAGCAGAAAATGAAGAATATGAAACAAGTATTGATTTTTGTTCTTGTGATTCACTTTATTGTGCATGCAATGTTGAAGATATTGAATATGAAAGTGAAAATAATGTTATGGATCTAGAAGAAATAATTACAAATATCAACATTAAAGTTGAAGATCAACAGATTTTATTTAATGAGAGGGAATCTATCTACAAAGATATGATTTCTAGATTGAATAAATAGTTACAATAAATAAAGGCAATTGAGAAACTAAAAAAAGAACAAATAAACAACTATCAAAGGTTGCAGGATGAAGTAACCAATCACAGTGAAGGACTTGAAGTAGAAATCATCCCTCTTAAAAAAGATCTAGAAAAATAAAATACGAAGAATGAATAACTTATACAAACATTTTAAGAACAGGAAAATGAGTTGAAAGAAGAAATTCTAACTTTGAATGAGCAAGTAGAAGAAGGGAAAAGGGTAGAAGAAAGTATGAAGAAGCAGTGCTAAAAATTGGAGGTCGAGGTAAACATTTTAAAAGGTAAATTAGAAGAAAAGGATAAACACTTGAGGTTTCAAGATAGTACTAAGATTTTGGATAATATTCTTAGTAGTCAAAGGTCTCCTTCTATTAAATTTGGTTTTGGTTTTCATGAAATGGTTAAAGGAAAATCTAGTTCACAAGACAATGCTAAATATTCAAAGGATATCAATGCAAAACCTGAAGTGTTTAAAGGGACAAAAATTCAACCAACAATCATGAATTCTCAAAGGAAATCATTTGCTCCTAGCAATAGAAGTATCAATCGATTCTCTCCTTTGATCAATAATGTTGAATGATTTGTATGTCATAATTATGGACATGTTGCAGCCAATTGCAGAAGCATAATTTTTTGGTCACAATCAGATAGACACTACTCAGAAAGACCTTTAGCTCCCAGGTGCTCAGGTTTCTTTAAGGGATATTATTTTTCATGCAGCAATTTTGGTCATAAAGCAGTTGATTGCAATAGAGGAAAGATTAGACAAACATATAATGATTCCTCTACTCCCTTTTTTGGTCACATAAGATTTTATGCTTGTAACAAGTATGGGAATGTGGAAAAGGAATGCAGGTTAAGTATGATGAACAGATCTGAGAAATTGGAGAATTTCTAGCACACAATAAGAAATTTCAAGTAAAGCTGGAAAGAGAAGAAGCACCAGTAAAAAAACGTAGGGAATATTGACCCTATTGTAGTCATTTGTTTCTAAAGTTTACTTCTCATAATGACTGCAGGAGTAATGTGAGATACATTATAGGAATCGGTAATGTATCATCATAGGGGGAGAAATATATGATGATTCCAAAGGTTGGTTTGGTAATTCTAGCTATGTTGATTACTAATAGTACATGTGATGTGACAAATAGAAGGCAGGTACAGAATGTATAAGTTCAGATGGAGATGTGAAATTTAAAGTATTTCACTTACTATACATGGGTTGTATAAACTAAAGCCAAGTATACACGTGAGTTCCATCGAAGACAAGTGTGTATGTTTTCCTCTTATAAGAAAAATAGTGAGACAACTCAAGAACATGAGCACATTTTCATGGGGAGCATTAGCCTTGCTGGGAATAATGCGTTGTTGGAATTATGTTGGTTGCTGAATTATGATCTCTCTCTTGAGATCTTTTGGTCTTGGTTATACAAAGTCATATCTATTATTTGATGGAAAGGTCATGTTAAGACCTATGATATAAAATTGTTATATTCAATAATGTAAGGACTTGTTCAAATTTTTAAACCCTCTTGGTTGGGTAGTTGAGTCAAAATTTGTAAACCCATTTGGTTGGGTAGTTGAGTCAAATATGTAATTCCACTTGGTTGGAGCATTGATGTAAGTATGAGTGTTTGGTGATAAGAAAGGTCATACTCGATTGAGTTATAAAGTCATGTACTTCATTGAAAAATATGTCTAAAGATTTAACATGTATTTAGGTGGAGCATGGTCAATTCAGTGCACATCAAATATACATAGCTCTTCTTTATACAAGGAAAGAGAAACCTTGTTTTGATATTGATCCGCTCTTTGCCCTTGATGTCAAAGGGGGAGAGTATCTTGGTGTTTGAATAATGTTTATGTTTAATGTGTCTATCTGTTGTAGTGATAAAACACCATCATGGTTGTCATCAAGTCCAAAGGGGGAGATTGTTGGCAATATGATGCAATATGTTATCCTTGATGGCAATCTACTTAATGAGTTGTCCTTGATAAGCAGAAGATGTGAAAATGATGTATCTACAGGTTAGTTCAGATGTGGCAGAGAAAGGCAATCTAGTTAGGATCAGAGAAATGATAAATATAATATGTCACAATGTATACACAGGTTTGATGAAGGCAACCCACATACATACGCAGGTTGGTATACAAGCAACCCATGTATACATCCAAATTAGTATATACGCAATTTTTAGGAAGAGAATTCGCGTATACATGTGGGTATCAAGAAGCCAAGTCGCGTATACCTTTTGCGCTCTAAAATTATGATACTAGGGGGCATTACCATGGTATTAGCCCATAGTATTGAGTGTTGTGTCTTCTAAATTGATTTCATCCAAGAATACCATCGAAAGTTGTGTGGTTTTGGATCATGGTATTGGTAAACGATAAAACTATATAAGGAGATGAAGATCATAGTGCAAATAATGACATGTCTTTGGGTATTGAAAGAATACTTCTCTATGAAGTATATATGCATGGAATGGGCTACAATTTATTGATAGATCTGAAGTAATAATGCACCTATGAATACAATGACGAATCATGATCTTTAGAATTTAAATTACTATGTATTTGCTAGATCTGTTTATGAAATGTTTAGATCTGTGATCTGGTGAAAGTTTGCTAAAGTGAAGGGGAAGATCTGAGTTGATTATTTATTTTGAAGATTTGTGCAGTCCTAAAATAATTGCAGATCTATATGTTGTTTCGTCTCTATAAAATCATGTATATATGCATGTTCAGTTAAGAAAAAGTGCGTATGGGATCTAGGGTTTTTCTGAAGTGGGCGGAAGGAAATTTCTAATCTGTTTTGTTGTTTTACTGTTGTCTATCAATGATGTCTTCGTACAAATCTGGGTTTTTTGAATACTGATTATGCTTCTAGTTTATTATGAATAAATATCAGTGGTTGGTTGGTTGATTGATAATTAAGTGAATGAATTAATATGGTTATGAGTTTCAGTTTGATGTATTTTCTTTGAGCTTAAATGTGTGGAGTGGGTCCAGTTTGAAAATTTGATGAAAAGAGGCCTACAAGTTGTGTTGTGTTGAAGCTGTTTAGATCCAGTGTGAAAATTGATGAAATTTGGTCCGTAGTGGTGCTGAGGGTCGAAGCCTTCAGTGAGGGGGTCATAACTCCCTTCCAGTAGTTGCTGGTAAATGAGATCAGGGGGTAGTAGCTCCCTTCAAGGAGTGGCTAGTAAACGAGATGAAAGGGGTCATAGCTCCCTTACAGTGGTAGCTGTTAAATGAGATTAGGGGGTTGGAGCTCCCTTCTAGTAGAAGCTAGAGAAAGAGAGAAGGTTGCAGCCTTTTGCAGGTGGGTGCCTGCATGATGGTATGAGTCTATGCTAACACAAGATTGTAATCAGTTTTCTTTATAATAAATATTGAAGACAAAGATGACAGCAGTGGTGGTTTTCTTCCGAATTGGGTTTCCACCTTAAATCCTTGTGTTCATGTGTGTTGCTTATGTGTCATGATTCATTCTTCTCTTACTACACATGGCTACTGCTTACTAAACATTTGATGAATGAATGATGCACTGATCTAAGTAAAGCATTATCTGCATAATAATATCTCTTGACATATGCAAGTTTGTTTAAAGATAGCCAAGTGTATATGCTAGTTGGGTTCATTAAAGTCACATATAGAAATCAGTAAGAGAAAATTAAAAGATTGCGATTATTGAAAATACTAATTCACCCCCCACTCTCAGTATTTTTCCCAACATATCCCACAAACAAGAGGTTCTCATACACAAATTTATCATCTAGATTTACCATAAATTTAAAAATAAATTACCATTATTATTATTATATTACTTTACTTTTAATTTTTTTTGGTGAAATTATAAATAAGTGAATATAAAACTATATATATAACTACCCTTCCCACATTTACCCACTTTTACATGCTCTCCGGGGTAAACATGAGCCGAGTGTCATTATGATATGACCCAACCTCCAAGTTCTGATTATGGAAGTGGGGCCTACAAATAGAAAGTAAATTGACATCCATTAGAGAATATAGATCACTAAGGACCCTACCAACCACCCCAGGTGATCAATCCATAAGCTAGAACACTTTTTGACTAGGTTTAATCCCCAACTGCAACCATAACATTGGATGCATGTAGTTGGTGTTGGATATGTGTTATATTCTTTCCACGACTAGTCATGCAAAAAAAATTTGGTCCTTAATTTCTGGTGGGTGGTCCGCGCCCATGGTTTTGTGCATGGTTTTGCACATGGTTTTGGGGTACACTGGTTTTTGGCCCTTGGTATTTTTGTAGATATGGTCAAGGGAACTACGGTTATGTTCTAATCTAGGGTTAATAGATTAGGGTTTATGTATGCTTCGACATGTATATATATGTGTTGTAACACTAGAAGCAATATAATGAAATATCAAGCTGGTCGTCCCCATTTGGGATCCAAGGGAAAATCTCTGTGTTTATCTGTTTTACGTTTTATGCTCTCGCTATTGTTTATTTTATGTTATAAGATTCGTGTGTAGATAATTTATCTTCAGAGTTAAAACCTATAGTTGGGAGGCCAAAACCACACCCACAACCATGTCTCCATGCGGTTATGACCCGAAATTCGTTATTTTGTGCATGTCGTCATGAGATCTATACCACTTTTTTAGGATAGCCTCCAAACCACTACCCAAAACTTCTTGTAACTTTCCAGAATCATGACAATGATGATAACAATGCTAAACAATCAAAAGTGGAGCAATATCTTGACCTAGACATGCCCAATGCAAGATAGGAATTTTGTTAAACATCTAGTAAACATGGAAGCTACAGGTCATGAATGAACATAGGATCATAAACTTATGAACTTCATATGAGAATCACCAAAAAGGATCTATTTCATCTCAAGCTAGTTGCAACAACACTTGTTAGTTCATGCATTCATCTACCATCCAATAAATTATCAAATCATGAACAAGATCCATAGCTAGAGTACATCATAAAACCATGCATATAAAAAACATATAACTTGAATAAAAAATATGAAAAATCAACCATAATATCATCATGATAAATATTACAAGTGCTCATAGATCACAATAAGAAAATATCTCATATTAACATAGGAAAATTTCTAACCATAGATTGGGATGAACCAAATCTCTCTTTCATACAATCACTGTTGTGTCGTATTACAAGAATGAATGTGGGATCATATAAGTTAAACCAAAATAAAACCAATTAGGGCTTCCAGAGGCAAAACCACCTCAAGCCTTAAGCATAGTGATCTCACCTATACGGTCTAGAAATCACTAGCATTAACCAAATTGATCTCTACCCAAATTTTTTAGGGCTCTAGGAACTAGTAACTCAACCCACAACCTCTAGGGAACCAAAGTTTTTATAGGGCTCCAAATATCTCCCATCTCAAATCACAACCTTCAAGGAACCTAAATTTTTTCAGGTCTCCAGAGAATTTTTCCCAACCCACAACCATAGGGAACTTTAGAACCAATCAAAAAACCAAATGGGGAACCCATTACACCATGGTTTTCCAGGAAATGGCAAGGAAAGGCTAAAACCACTTTCAATCCAGGAAAATATCCATGCCAATGATAACACATAACCAAGTAACCACATGCATATACCATGCATCCAAAAACTAGCAAGGAAATCACATATGTAACCTATTACTGGAAATGTATCCTTGTTGTAGTTGATGATCCAAATATCCCCTTTCACTCCCTTTCTTTCCTCTGATTTCTTTCTCCAATCCAAGTGATTGCTAGAACTCTCCATGGATGCTCTAAGTGTGCAAGAGTGTATAAGAGAATTGAACAAGAGCTAAACTCCAAACTGTCAAAATGTTGCAATGACCCAAAAGTTGTGAATTGTTTCTCTTATACCATTTTATTATTGGTGTCCCCTTTTTTCTTCATTTTCGTTAATTTTTCCTCTAATTTTGCTTGCATGCAAATTTGTGTCTCTTCACCTTCCTTTTCTCTTATTTTCCTTTATTTTCATAATTAAATGTCATTTATTGCCTCTTTTCCAATTTCCATAGCCATTAATTAAACTACAAGTGATGCCCACTATAATGTTTTCCCACAATTAAACTTGGAATATGTGTCCCATGGAGCCCATGTAGCTTTATAACACAGTTCGATGCCACATTTACATCATACCAAATTGCTGAAACCATGAACTCCATACTACTTCTTGGAGCTTTAGAACACAAATCGTTACAATACTTACAATACACACATGCATATATAAATATAATCAAAACACATATACCAAACACATTTTCTGAACCAAAAAATAAGGAAGGACACAATTTTAAACAAATCCCACATCTAATCAACCATCTCCCATGTAGCTTCATCAGGCCCAAAGTGCTTCCACTGAACTTTAACTTGCTCAATTGCTCAGTTTCGGAGCATGAGCTATTTCCACTACAAAATGCACTAAGGATCTGGTTGGAACTCTTCCTCTGGTTCCACCTACAATACAAACCAATCAATCACATGATCAACATCCTCGAAATATCTCTTAAGAAATGAAACATGGAAAACATCATGGAATTTCACTGTTGGTGGAAGTGCAAGTCTATAGGACACTGGTCCAATCCTCTCAAGGATCTAAAAAGGCCCATAATACCAAGTTTCCAACTTGACACATGATCCAATCCCCAAGGAGCTCCACTTGGGCTTGATGTGCAAGTACATGTCCTCCCCAACTTGAAACTCCTTGAATGCTCTATGTTGATATGCATAACTCTTTTTCCTGTCTTAAGCTGCCATTAAATTCCTTATCATAAATTGAATCTCCTACCCCATATCAATTGACATATCTAATCCAATCAACACCCTATTCACTAGATCAATCCAAGTGATAGGAGTATTACAACTCCACCCATAAAGAGCCTCAAATGGCCTCATCCTTAAGGGATATTAATGCCCATTACTATGTGCAAACTCCACTAGTGGAAGATTCTCTTCCCACTTCCTCTGGTAATGCATGACATACATCCTCAACATATCCTCAAGAATTATATTAACCTTCTCTGTATGTCGATTTGTCTGTGGATGATAAGTTGTACTGAAAGCTAGCTCTATCCCTAAGCCTACAAACAACTCCTTCCAAAGCCTAGAAGTGAACTTGGCATCCCTATATGATATAATATTCTTGGGAACACCATTCAATATCACTATATCCCTGATGAATATCTGAGCTACCTCACTAGTTGAACTTGTAGACTTCATTGCAATGAAGTGAGATACCTTGCTCAAATTTTCAACCAAAACCATGATGGAGTCATGCTTCCTCGATGCCCTTGACAAAAATATAATGAAGTCCATGGAAATGAACTCCCATTTCCATTCTGGAATCAGAATAGGCTACAAAAAACTAGTCAGATGCTTGCATTCAACTTTCACCAGATGAATGTACAAGCACTTCGCAACAAACTCACCCACTTCTTTCTTCAAGTTTGGCCAATGATAGAACTTCTTAACCACTTTCAAAGTATTATAATATCTTGGGTGGTCTAAATATGGATAGACATGAAACTTCCTCAAGATAATATTCTTGGGCTCAATATTATCTAGAACATAAATCTTGTTCTTGAATCTAACCAAGCCATCTATCATGAGGTGATACTGGTATTACCTCTCATCATGCTTCCCTACATGAAATATCCTCTCCTCTATATATGTCTCATTAGATCCCAAAGATGAAATATGATTCACCTTCACTCTCCTACTAAGATCATCAACAACCATGCTCTCCTTTCCCTTGATGTATCTGATATAAAATTTATAGGTTTTAACATTGTACATAAATTACCTAAAAACAAATTCTTAAAACAGAAAAATAAACAATAGCGAGAAAATAAAACAATTGTACAAAAATATTTTCCCCTGGATTCCAAAATTGGAATTACCATATTTATTTTTCATTATATTCCTTTCAATGTTACAATACATATATAAACATGTCGAAGCATTGTAATGTTCCAAATCTGGAACTTTTTGCTCCATCGGGAATATCTTAAGATATTCCAATATTCCAACTCCAGGAGTATTAACAATCAACACTGAACTATTTCAGAGATTGAATTTTAGGTGCATTTACTAGATATGTCACCTTCACAAGGAAGGATGAGATCCAGAGGCTACCTGGCCCACTAGCAGACTCTACTAATAGAACTTGTCAAAAGCTAATAATTCCCTTCAAGGAATTTCTGCAATGCCTCCCATGGGAACGCTGTATAAGGAAATACTTGAAAATAAAACACTGTATAGTGTTGGGATCCTCTTATACATATAATGTGGAGTCTAAATGCAGAAATAGAGCTGAAACAAATAGATCTAGGTGGGTTAAACAGATCTCCCCAGCCTAGGTACATCATAAATCATCTCAAAGAGTGAGCTACAGCAATATGCAAAACATCAATATGAAACTCAAAAAATATGAATGTATCATGAGAGGGTAAATACTACAACCAACATTATATTAATATATAAGCAATATTGTACAGAAATATCATGAGGAACAAGGCCCTCAAGCTCTTATAACCAACCTCCAATGAATAAGTAGTGTAATACATGAGATGCTGCTGCTGCACAAATTGTCGGAGAGTAGTGACTGCGCAGTCTCTATGAGAGATGTAGCTGCTGAATACATAAAAAATGATAATGTAGCTAGAAGATACAAGAAAATGGCCCAAGGGAGGAAAATGGGCTCAATATGGGATTCCTAGCCAATCTCAGGGATATTGCTAGAAATATCGGATAAAATACAATAGTGACAAACAAATTGTCACTGCAACTGAAACCAAATGAATATGAGGCTATGGCTAATCTGACATGATGATGCCATCCTATGATAATTCCCTCAAGGGAAAATGGGCTACTCCTCTTTACTAAAAAGCACTCCTCCTGATGAGAACAAGAATCTCCCTCAACACTGCCCTCATGGAATAACACAGTTTCTCCAAATGACTGCATAGTGGGAGATGGTGAATGAGTGGCTTGATGCCACAGATCTGAAATATGGTCCAAGATCCCTCTCTACAGCTCCTCCAATGAAGATATCACTCCTCCACTGAAAAATCAAGTAAGGAAAGACTCTATGAGTTTCTCTACTACTACCCCAGCAACACAGCACCATCCTGCTACAGAAATAACACTGCAACTAAAGGAGTGAGCTTAGCCATATGCTGGAATGAGGAAATGTAGCTCAAATCCTCTCCTCCCATGAGTAAGAGGTGGGGGATCCCCGCTTGGGAACACCCCCAGTGCTCAAGAGAACTGCAATCCTGCTAAATAGCCCGGATGTGCAAGTCCTTGGCCTCACTTCCAAATTTCTGAATCAAAACATGAACCAAATGAGCTAATATATTCTCTATTATAAATAAAATTAACTCTCTCTCACCATAGGTCCCACAATTAGGGTTTCCATTCACTTTTGAATGCTTTCCCTCCAAAAAATGCATTGTCTTCTAAGGCAAGCCACCCCTCTAAGGCAGCGCTGTTGACTTGGTCAAAGATGGACAACTCAAGGTGATCCTCATCATGTTCACACCATTAAGTGTTATTTTAGTTTCTTATTTATCCTCCTTCCTCATAAGGAGTGTTATTTCTCTATCACCAAGGGGTTAAGGGGTCTCCTTACCCATTTTATTAAGAAAAATAAAAATATGCCACTATAATGTTCCATTTTAGCTTGAGACTAAAATTGGGAACATTAAAGTCCTCCCCTCCCACATGTTGCTTGTCCTCAAGAACCTACTTAGAGAGAACAAAATTTTCTCCCCCTTCTTATCTGTTGCCCTCCTCATCAACAATCTCCACCGCTGCTCAAGATATGCTGCAGTTAAACTATCCTCCAATGCCTCCTCCCAAGGATGCAAACTGGAATGGTGCATCTTACAGAAAGATAGAAGGTGTAGGTGGAAATGTCCCTACTGACTATGGCCTCCTCAAGGTAGGAGTGATGACATGCATGGGAAAAATATAATCCCACTGATGATCCCCTCACCCATGCTATCATCCAAATGGAAATCTTGCCCCTGGTTCTGTGCAATGTAATGGGGCTGAACAGAGAGTTTTGCTGCTTCATCCCAATAAGATTTTCTCTCCCTATGTAGTACATATGGGGCTACCTCTGTCCTTGGGCTGAAATGGTATGGCCTCCAAGAGTGGCCCAAGCTACCCTATCAAAATATTCTGCCATGAAATGCCTCTTCAAATTCTCCAAGTGGTTTGCCCCACAAGAAGAGAAAACTAATAATATGGCAATCATGGTTTTCCCATGGTATCTACTGCAATATAGAACATGTGTAATGGGGAGAATAGTGCTACCAATGGGCTATCCCAACATATAAGTCACTCTCCAAATAGTGCTCCCTGTGAATAAATAAGCATCAATGATACAAGGTAGCATAATACCATAAAAACAAGCTGTCACAAGACAACTAGAGAGTGGGTCACTGCTCCTCTCGTGGAACCAACGCAGTGAGCCTCTTTCCTTCATAAAAAATATACATAAAAAGTGCTTTCCCAACCACTTGTTTTCTGCCACACACATCTCAAAAGATAGAAACATGAAAATATAAATTGTTGCCAATGGTGCACACCAAGGAGCATGTGGCTCCCTCCACAAACCACCATAAGAATGGTCCATTATTCTGCTACAAAAGTCTAAAAATAAATCCTTGTACATTATGCAAGAAGGAAAAACTCTTCTTGACTCATCATGCTACTAAAACAAGGAAAGAAAGTACAATACAAAATGTGAGATTATACCTTCTCCAATTTGTACTTGGGCTCTTGAGCTGAAATGGCCCAACTGAGAATTTCCCTCTACATCTAATGAATAGGGAATTATCTGTGAGATCCTCTCCACCATAATAAAATGGGCTATGCATCTCTCCCTATGCTGATAGATTCCATGATGAATGCCCTCCCAAGTGAACTCCTCTAGCAAGGCAAAGTATGCATCCAAGTGCATAGCTAGGAAGTCCTCATATGCTGCATGCAATAATTTCTTCTTGAGACTAGAAGCTCTAGCCAAGAAGAATCTACCATAGTTTTATATGACTATATCATAAACTTTGTATCAGTAATCTCCCTCCTGATCATCAAGAATCATGCATGCAACAGGATCCTGGGGAATACTCAACCCAAGCTAAGCCCTCCATCCCGGATCAGTCCTCCACATAGACAGTGTTGGTATTCTGTAATATGGTGCTCCATCACGCTGTTTCCTGCTACCTTGACATCCCCTCATAACAAATGAATCCTCCAAGTTGCTTCCATGCCATGATGCAGCTGCTCATGCTCAAATAGAAATAAGGACCTCTGAAAATGTGCCTCCCATGAGAGACTATCACCTCCAAAGAATCTCCCGATCCTGGCCAATGTAAACATGAGTGGCCTCCATCTACTCCAATATATGAAAGGGTCCTTCCTCAAAGGAAGAATCCTTTTTTCATCGAAATACTTAGAGCATCCATCCTCCATCATGAAGATGATATCCTCCAACCATACAGCAAACTCTATCAGCACAGTAAGACTGAGGAAGATGGGTGATACTGAAAATGATAGTATAACTCTCCTCCTTGAGCTTACCCAAAACCTTCTCTGCTGTGTTGGATCCCTCTAGTGTCTCCACCCCTCTAGAATCCATGAGTGGTGAATCAAATGGAATGTTTCCTCTCATCAACTCTAAATCAAGTGGCCTCGTAGGTGGAATGCCCCCATAAAGTGAGACATCATGCTTTGAAATAGACTGCATGTATGAGTGGACTGATTTTTCCCTCTCTTCTAAGCAGTGCAGCCTCTCTCTCTTGTGTAGAAATTTCCTGAAATGGATATGGCTGAATGCCCATCATCCCTCCATGCTGATCCTTCTCTTCCCCTTCCATCTCAGAATCCCCATCAAATGCTACATAGGGCTCCAGAATTGTGCCTTGGTTCCCACGTGCAAAAATATTTGGAACTCCCTGCAAGATACAAGGGCCCCTCTAGTGGAAGCAATAGCTCCCTTCTCACCTCCATGTGGTGATGGATGTCCTCCCAGTGTGACAGCGTCGTTGGTTCCTTCCAGTGCATGCAAAGTGTTTGTGTTTATGTCACAATGAGTTTCACTAAGTTCTTCCATCAAACCCTTAGTGAAAGCTTCATGTGTTTTTGCATTTGCATGACAATGTAAAATGGGACTTTCAAACCAACAAACATGAGCCATACCTTTGATTTGCAGCGCTGCTCCTCCAATGGCCCCATCTACTTCCTCTATCCCCTTTGCAAATGGACAAAGGGCTACGCTGTGGATCTGCATGTGTGGCTGAATTCTCACACCCATCATAACAAAACTAGGGTTTGATCCATCCACAACCCTTTTTAGAAAATCTTCCCACTATTCCCTTTCATCAAGATTTTCAATGATGTCCTCGATGGTATGGAAAAGAAGAAGGGAAACCTCCTCTTCTATCATTCCTCTTTCCTTGTCTCCTTTGGAAATAACCTCTCCTTGGAGAGAAGATCCTCTTTCTAATAGAATTGGATATTGGGCACAAGCTGAGCCAAGATCATGCTCTGATACCACTGTAATGTTCCAAATCTGGAACTTTCTTCTCCATCGGGAATATCTTAAGATATTCCAATATTCCAACTCTAGGAGTATTGACAATCAACACTAAACTATTTCAAAGATTGAATATTAGGGGAATTTACTATATATGTCACCTTCACAAGGAAGGGTGAGATCCAGAGGCTACCTAGCTCACTACCAGACTCTGCCAATAGAACTTGTCAAAAGCTAATAATTCCCTTCAAGGAATTTCTGCAATGCCTCCGATGGGAACGTTGTATAAGGAAATACTTGCAAATAAAATGTTGTATAGTGTTGTGATCCTCTTATACATATGATTTGGAGTCTAAATGAAAAAAGAGAGCTGAAAAAAATACATCTAGGTGGGTTAAACAGATCTCCCCACCCTAGGTACATCATAAATCAGCTCAAAGAGTGAGCTACAGCAATATGCAAAACATCAATCTGAGACTCTGCAAATCTGAATGTATCATGAGAGGGTAAATACTACAGCCAAAATTATATTAATATATTAGAAATATTGTATAGAAATATCATGAGGAACAAGGTTGTCAAGCTCTTAGAACCAACCTCCAATGAATAAGCAGTGTAATACATGAGATGTTGCTGCTGCACAAAATGCTGGAGAGTAGTAACTGCCTAGTCTCTATGAGAGATGTAGCTGCTGAATACATAAAAAATGATAATGTAGCTGGAAGATACAAGAAAATGACCCAAGAGAGGAAAATGGGCTCAATATGGGATTCCTAGCCAATCTCAGGGAGATTTCTAGAAATGCCGGATAAAATACAATAGTGAAAAATAAATTGTAACTGCAACTAAAACCAAATGAATATGAGGCTATGGCTGATTTTACATGATGATACCCTCTCTGCTAATTCCCTGAAGGGAAAAGGGGCTGATCCCCTTTACTCAAAAGCACTCCTCCTAATGAGCACAAGAATCTCCCTCAACACTGCCCTCATGGAATAACGCAGTTTCTCCAAATGACTGCACAATGGGAGATGGTGAATGAGTGACCTGATGCCACAGATATGAAATATGGTCCAAGATCCCTCTCTATAGCTCCTCTAATGAAGAGATCACTCCTCCACTGAAAAAGCAAGTAAGAAAGGACTCTATGAGTTCCTCTGCTGCTACCCCAACAACACAGCACCATCCTGCAACAAAAATAACACTGCAACTGAAGGAGTGAGCTTGCCATATGCCAAAATGAGGAAATGCAGCTCAAATCCTCTCCTCCCATGAGGAAGAGGTGGGGGATCCCCACCGGAACACCCCCAATGCTCAAGAGCACTGCAATCCTGCTAAACAACTCAGATGTGCAAGTCCTTGGCCTCACTTCGAAATTTCTGAATCAAAACATGAACCAAATGAGCTACTATCTTCTTTCTTATAAAGCAAATGAACTCTCTCTCACCGTAGGTCCCACAATTAGGATTTCTATTCACTTTTGAATGCTTTCCCTCCAAAAACTACGTTGTCTTCTAAGGCAAGCCACCCCTCTAAGGTAGCGCTGTTGACTTGGTCAAAGATGGCCAAATCAAGGTGATTCTCATCATGTTCACACCATTAGCTGTTATTTCAGCTGCTTATTTATCCTCTTTCCTCATAAGGAGTGTTATTTCTCTATCACCAAGGGGTTAAGGGGTCTCCTTACCCATTTTATTAAGCAAAATAAAAATATGCCACTATAATGTTCCATTTTAGCTTGAGGCTAAAATTGGGAACATTACAAGAATTCAATACCCCCAATCCATTAACCCTATATTAGAACATAATTGTAGTTCCCTTCACTGAATCTAGAAAATACCATGGGCAAAAAACCATCATTCTCAAAACCATATTCAAAACTCATGCAAAAAACCATGGGTAGGTCTGCCTGCCATCATTGGATCCATCCCCCATCCTTGGGTATGCCCATACTTGGGTCCGTGTGTGGGACTAGTCATGGAAAGAATATAACACACACCCAACAAAAGTTAAAATCACTTAGGGTAGCTAGTCATCTAGCTTGCTTGACATTCATATTGGGTTGGTAAAACACGCACCTAAACCCACTATGATCACTCATCAAGAAAAACCCTTGGAAAGGATATAATTCCTCCACATATTCAATGCATGAATGTGTTGAAGCCTCAAAAATCGTTGCTTCAAACATTGGGGGAAAACCACGGGACCTTAGGACAGCTGCTTTTTCGTTTGGTGTGTTGGCTCCGACTGGATTTATAGGACCAGTTTCCTAACAACTTAAATGGGTTGGTGTTGGAATGATTGTGTGAGTGAATAATGGATACTAAATGAATAAATTAATCTATCTAATTTAATCTATATCCAATACATAATTCTAAAACTAACCTGGGTATCAAATATGAATACAAATTTAAGATTGTTTCAATTAAATCAATAAACATGAAAATGTATTATAATTTAACTGAAATATGTAGTATCAAATCATGATAACTCTATTTAAGAAATTAAACAAAGTTATAATAACACATTATATTCATCATTTTATATATCATTTGTAATACAGTGTGAAAGATGAAATATTTCTATACACTCATAAATGATATGTATGAAGAAACATTTGTAAAACAACTACATATAAATGATAGCAAATTTAAAGAGAATATCTCATAACATAAGAAAAATAATAGTAAATCGATAGAAATACCAGATTCATCTCGATACTTTTCCTGATGCAATTCAATATCCACATCCATTGTTTCAATGTAAAACAAACTCTAACGTATAGAAATGCAACTCTTAGAGGTAATTTTCCATAAACCACCAGATGTGATCCTTTATAAAAATATAATAATCAATGGAGTAAAAAAATATAACATCCAAGTCAAAAATATTACAAATTCAGGACCCCTTTCTAAATGCATGAAAGGGGTTTAAATAGGTACTTAATAAAAAAAAATAACTAAAACTATTGCTACAATCTATCATCGGAAATCTAGAAATAGACTTCCGATATTACAATGAAACAGATTCATTGATTTTCCTCTATATTCAATGTGCCAAGGTGGAAAATTTTGAGCATATATTTAACCTTTGTTAGATGACTTAGCCTCGAATGTAACTGACTAGTATACATGGCATCAGAAAACTCTGGAATGATGCAACTAATGGCATTGGAAAGGCATTTGATTTCCATTTGTTGATTGTGCGGCTTAATTAGATATGTCCACATGATATCCCATGAAATTCCCTGAAGTTTGTTGATTTTCCTATTCTTATTAATTAATTCTTGCTTCCACTTAGAATCAGTTTCTTTACCTTTGGTAATTTACCTGGGATACAGTCTGAAATTAGATTGGTGGCATATAAGCTATCATTGATCAACTGTGTTTTACTATTCATCATATTTTTGGCCCTTGATGTGGCTCTTTCTCCATTTATCAACTACTTTTCCCATTCATTAAACATAATTTCTTTGTGTCTTTCTTCAATCCTGGGAAGGTTTGCCTTCTTTCCCTGCTATAAGTCTTGCCATGAAAGAAATTCAGAAATTTTCTCATCTGCATCATCAAATTTGATCCTGAGGTTGATTCCTTCATCTACAAGAGCTATAGTTATCTCACATAAGGGCTCAGTTTGTGCCATTTTTTCACATAATTCATTCAACTGCTGAGACAGTAGTTTGTTTGTTTCAAGAGCTTCAGTTTTAAATTGATCCAATTGAGGATAATCCCTAAATTTGTCCAATCTTGCTTGGAATATTTTTTCTTGCTCAGCCTTAGTAGTTTTTTCATTTTGCAGCAGGGTTTGTAGTTTTGCCACCACTTGAGTTAGCTTCTGTTTCTTATTCAGGGCTTGTTGATCAAGCTTTTTCTTCTCAATGCCAAGTTTCTCTACCAACTATTTAGATCTGAGCTTTTCATCCTGCAACTGCTATTCCAACTGCATAATATTTTGCTAATTTTCTGTTGTTTGTTCCTCCATCATAGCTATATGTACTTCCTTTTGTTTCATCATTTATGTGACTTTTGAAGCCTTGTCTATAGTAGCTACACTATAGGCACCTGCATATTGTGACAATTTGGTGATATCCTCTGAAGGATCCACCTCAGTATTTTTCCAGACAATGTTCATCAGTTCAACTTGTGATGTTGAAAGTGATTCTTGATATGTTCTTCTTCTCGTCCTCTGTTTCCTGACAAGAGCCCTATGCTTAGGACTATAAAACACATCTAGAGGAGGAATGTCTTCTACTTTCAATACAATTTCTTCAATAGGATGCTCAGGGATGATTTCCATATCTTGGTCTTTCAACATTTCAACTTGAGGATTATTTTGTAATCCTATTTGCAAAGCGAATTGCTCATATTGACTTAGCAAATGGGGAGAAACAATAATTTCAGCAGAATCTACCACATTCTCAGTGGTCTTTTCTCTTTCAAGTTGATTAATTGGTTTATTACCAATATTTTCCTTTTCTGTTTGTACATTAGCCTCATTGCCTATATTTTCTTTCTCAGCATGTACATTTGTCTCAATAACTGTACGTTCCTTCCCTGTTTGAACTGTATTTCCTTTCCCAATAGGTTCATCTATTTTGCTGCTAGTATTCTCCTTCTGTACATTAGGCTTTCCACTTGTGCCTACATTTTCAATGTGTACATTTCCCTAGCTGGTAGATGTCTCTTTTCCCGCTTTGTTGGCTGCATCTTCTTTTTTATTCTTCTCTGTTTCTATATTCTCAGATTCTTGCAGCATAATTCTTAACTGGTCAAGAGCAGCTTTCACCAGTCTCTGACTTCGAAATAGCATGAATTTATTCATATCTTCAGTCTGAAACTTGGAATTAGAAACAAATAAATCATCAAACTCATTGGGCTCATGCTCAAATCAGGCGATTGAAACTAAAGTTGTGAAATCATATGAAACTTTTTTCAGGTCATACTACGTTCCTGGGACTGTAGAGAGCTTAAGATCCCTTATTTTGATGACCTCCTTCTCAGCATGTGTGAAGTTATTAAGTGTATAATGCCGCACCATTGACACCACATTGTACTTTCATGCTTCTATCCTATAGAATGATTGTGGCAGCAAACAAGTGGCTGGGAGAGCACTTGTTATTACTTGTTTTAATGCAGGCAAGGGATGCACTGCGCTGGTTCCATGTGAGGAACTATGTTCCACTCTTCGGTTTTCATATGACAACTTGTTTTCACTAGTTTTTGCTTCCATATTTTGCTGATACTCTTATGTTTATGGGGAGCTTTGTTTGGAGAGTGCTAGATGAGTTGGAAATTCACATTGTGAGTATGATTCTCCCTACTTTACATGTTGTATGTTTTAGGAGAAAAAATGGGAAAACCATGATTGCCACACCACACTTCTTGTCTTCACATGGGAGGAACCATTTGAATAATTTGTGTTCTTGGAGGAGGCACTTCATGGCTGATTTGCTTTGTGGGGTAACTTGGGCCAATCTTGGAGGCCATGAAATTTCAGCCCAAGATCAGCAACAACCCCATACTTACCATAAGTGGATAGAGAAACCACTTGAATGGAAAAATCTAATCTCTCCCTGCCGCCCCAACACATTGCATACACCAGGGATTGAGGATTATTTTGATGAGCTACCTAGGATGGATCATTTCATTTGTATGATAGCATGGGTTTGGGAGTATCTCATTGGTCATGATATCCCCTATTCTTGTCATAAATCCTATCTTGAGGAGGCCATTGGACAGCAAGAAGGTTTCCACTTGCACCTTCCACCTTTTCATGATGTGAGCCATTTGGTTTTTGCATGCTTGGGAGGTATTATTGGAGGAAAGATTTATTGTAGACTGTTTTGACAAGTGGTGGGAAGTATTGATGAAGAGGCCACAAGAGGATGAGGGGCGGAATTTTTCTCTCCTTATACAGTTGCTTGAGGACAAGAAAACTTTTTGAGGGGAGGACTGTAATATTCCAAAAATTTAGCCTCCAAGCTAAATGGAATATTATAGTTGTTTTATCATTAGGTCGGTAAATAAATGTGTGGGGAGGCCCATAAGTCTCTTGATTATTAATAAAAACACTCCTAATGTGAAAGGAGGAAGAATAAGCAGTTGGATTTGTTAGACTCCTATACCAATAGGTGTCATTTTTCATGATTGAATTATTGAGCTATGTAATATGTTCAAACCTTTTTATTGTGCAAAGGTGTTCCATATTCTTAAAAAATCAAAAAATCAAAAAATTTAAAAAATGTAAAGAGGGTATACCCTAAAAGAAAAATCAAAGGGTGAAAAGAATAAAATGGTCAAAAAAGTGAAAGAAATGAACCCCAAACAAAAATAGACCAGGAAAGTGTGCAAGTCTAAATGCCATTACATTTTGCTCTGATGTAATAAACAAAATTGTGTGCAACTTGTCAAACTTTTGCCACAATTTATGAAGAGTCAAACTGTTTAAACTTGAATCATTCATTTTTCAATTTCATGTTGTAGAATAGAGAATAAATATCTGGACAAACAATTTAATCTTGGAATATAAGTAGATAGGTAGAGTTAATAAAAGGTGCTCAACAGTTTAATCTGAGCCCTTGGATGTAATAAGTGTAGACTTAGATAGGTTTGCCATGTAAAAGAAAAAGAAGATTGAGAAGGGTTTGCAAGTCTAAGTGCACCCTAATAAAGAAGAGAAAATGGTAGGGTAAAGTAAGTAGGGTAGGTAGATGTTGTTGTAGAATTACATGTGATGAATGATGGTTCCAAGTGTGTTCAATTTTACTTTCATCACAAGTGCAAAGCAAGATACTACATTGGAAAAAGTTCACAGCAAAGAAAATTCAAGATTATTAACTTCCCCTTTCATTTCCCCTAAACATTTCACTAATTTCCCCTAAGTGCTAAGGTATTTGAAGATTAGAGGGGCTCAAGGCATTTCCTTGACTTTTGGAGGGACCAGACCCTCAGCCCAATAATTGAAAAAACTAAGTACTTGAAATCATCCATTATCACCTTCATTCACCTCTCAAAAATCTTTTTCTAAGTAAAATCCTATTTTACTTAGGAAAATCCTTCAATATTTCATGAAAAGCCCTCAAAATCACTTTTTATTCTAAGTCTAAGTGATGAAAGTATAATAATGCCATTTACTTTTGAAACTTCACTTTCTTGGTTATATTTAAGTATTTTGAGTTTACATTGTTCCCTTGTCATATTAACTCTAATTTATATATTAAATCCCTATGAAAATCACCTTTTCCTATGTATATAACTCATTTTCATATAATGTTCCCAAAACCCATGTATTATAAATATTTTAGCCACAAGTATTTTATTCCCACTTATTCAAATCAAAAACCCATAACATACCCCCTTTTGGCTAAAATATAACATTAATTCTATTCTTGCCCCTATGGTAAGAAAATCAGCACGATTTAATTATCATATAATAAAATATACGAAAAATTTTAAACATATGTATATATGTTTAAAACAGAAAAATAAACAAAAAGTTTAATTAAAATCAAACTTTGAAACAAATCATCCCCGCGCATTTAAACATTTCCTGACCATTTTTCCATATGAGATTAATTAATCCTTAAGATTAATTAATAATCAGATCCCAGCCAATAGAACTCCGCCCAATGGGATTAAATAACCGTTAAATACGTTGGGCCCACGCCGTTAACTCCCCGCCGTCTTCCTGCCTCATCAACCATCTGATCGCCTCGTTAAAAATCTACGGCCCTCATCCATTTCGCTGGCCATCCGCGTACGAAAGATAACGCGCGATGGCCAAGCGGTTTTCAAATAGTGCCTGGCTACATGTCAATCGCTGAATCGCGTCGCTGCCTCTCCGCCCAAAACAACTTTTCCTCATAAGCGGTGCGATAAAAACCATTTACCGCCCTTTCTGGTCTTGACATGACCGCTGTACCATGCTGACGTCAGCCAATAAAATAATAAAAAATTCCCCCCCATTTGACTTTGCCGATAAAACAAAAAATTCGTGTCTTTTTCATCATTTCGTACACAGATGATGAATACACCTTCCATACAGAAATTTCAAAATTCAAATTCGTGAAATCCGCCAACCTTTACCCTGTCAAAGAAGATTGTAGTCAAGCCTCTCAAAAGATTATCCACATTAACCAGCATCTGTTCAAAACGTTGTTTTCTCCAAAAACAGGTATTTACCCTAAATTCGCACTGACTCTATAAGAAACGCAGATTTCCTTTTCCTTTCACTAAAAAAAACAGAGTTAAAATTGATAGCTACTTCATTCCTTAAATCTTGAGAACTGTAATTGAATTCCCAACCTGAAATTGTACCTATTTCTCCTGTCGAAATCTGTAATTTGGCTCAATTTTTCACCAAAATCGGAATTTCCATTTTTTAATACACAAGAACCAAAAATGGAAGTTCCGGTGGCTTTAAACGTAGCACCGTTGAATGCCCCTCATAAAGAATTGGATTATTTACCTTTAGTCGATATGGACTTTCAAATTAAAGACTTGGGTGTCAGTGAAAATCCCCTTCGAATATTTTGTCACTGCAGAGACAATTATTTGAATGGTTCTGATGTAATTGGACTCAGGGAGTCCAATAAGCCGATGTACTTTCTCCCAGCAGTCCATATTTTCCCTGAAATCATCCATCTTTGCCATGCCAACTATGATCCTAACCAAAGAGCAGTCTTATCCCCAAATCATGATGTCCTCTTCCTAATAACTGCTCAATCCATAAATGAGATGCTACATTTCTAACCAGGTCAAGCCCTCACTCCTCTACACATAGCTGAATTACTTGAGAAGTCTGCCCAATTGTCCCCTGAAGAGTTAAGTCGTCTTTGTCAGACTTTCATGCTGCCACAGCATCAGCCTAAAGGACCTCCCCCTTATGGCTACACCTATTTTACTGATGAAGGTAGACTCATTTTAAACATGATATCCTCAATAATGGGTTTTAACACTAGTGAGTTTGTTGACCAATTGACCCTAGTGCTATTGTCTATTTTTATCCCTGGACAGTCTCCTGCTATCAGATATGATTTTGTATCTTTTATTGCTGACAAAATCCATGATCAATTCATGAGATTTGGAAATGAGAGAGTATTTAAATATTCTTCCTTCATATATCATCTCATGCTATACTATCAGTCAGAAAGTTTTCCTTTCCATATGCAGAAACTTGATGCTAAAGGAAACCCTAGATCAGTTATCTTTTGGTCTGCTATCACCCATCATTCTCCTGATTCCCCTTACATCTACAGTGAGTTCATTGATCTGTTTGTACATCCAGCAACCACTTTGTTGACTGGAATTTCTCCTCCCAGAATCAATAATGAAATCAGGAGAACCCTTCAACTCTCAAAGAAATATAAAGTGGGAGATTGGTACTTATATCAGAACCATACTGAAATTAGGATTTATGGATGTGAATTGTGTCCTTTCAAGTTGCCCAGATATGTTCCAATGAGACTTTTTGCACTTGAGTATTTCAGACAGATGAACAATTCAGATATAGTTCATTTCTGTAACGCCAAGAAAAAGGCACAGCTCAGGATAAAGAGCCAATTAGGTCCCCTTGTTTGTAATTCTAGGGAGGCTGGGAGAGAAGCAGAAAGGATTTTAGAAGATTATCTCAAACTACAAAAGAGTTTCTACTGGGCACCCTATGATCCATATAGTTTTATTTGTGACAGAAGAATGAAAAACAAATTATCTCCATACATTCATTTTAGGATGCCAGAAATTGAACAATATGCAAATACAGATGAATGGGTGGTAGGAAATTTGGTAGAGCAAGATAGTGGGGAGGTCAATATTGATAATGTAATGAAAGATCTTGAAAATATACTTGACCTGGACTCTCTTGGACAGGTACAGACAGCAGGACCTTCTTCAGCAGGAACTTCACAACAACCTTTGCAGGAGATCAGTACAGTGGAAGTAGAATCAAAAGGAATAGAAAATCTAATCAAGAAAAAATATGATGACATTGCTGCATTGAGAAAACAGTTGAAATTGCCAGCCTCCAGACATCCTCAAACTGAAGAAATAATAAAGAAGAATTCTGAAGAAGAAATGATGGAGTTTCTCTTGAAAATGAATGAGCAACTGACTGAAACATAAAAAAGAGCTGGAGAAAGCACTGAAAGACAAACAATCTGCTCTTCCAACATCTACAACAGAGGCAATTACAGGTACACAGCCAACAGTTCAGCCAGCAGAATCATCACAGGTAGACACTTCTAATTTGAGTTCAGAACAATTATTAAAGCAAATGAATGACTTGAAACTTCAAGTGACTGAACTTCAGCACACAAAATTACAACTTATCAATTTAGAACAGAGATATGATCTTTCAAAAATGAGTGTTGTTGACAAATCAAGAGAAATCAAGAGATTGGAAAAATTGGTTAAAGCATTAGAAAAGGATCTCACATTGGAGAAGCCTTTGAGAGAAATAAATGACATTCTTTGGGATAATATTAGTCAATCAATAAAAGATATCTGGTCCTCAATCCAGATAATGTACGAACATAATGATTTGGTCAGAGTAGCTCTGGATGAAGTTGAGAATACACAAGCAGAATTGGGAAATAGGCCTGAGGAAGCTAATCAGCTTATTCAGTTTCTAAACACCCAAACAAGACAACAGCTCGAAGAAGTGGGTATTCAGGATAGAACTGCAACAATCTTAGAAATAAAAAGAGTTTTTACTAAAAGGACTCTTATGCAGAATTTGGAAAGAAGGTGCTTTGACATGCAGGCATAAATAATTGCTTTCAGAGAAAGATTTAATGTTTTATTGAATAAAGGGTTTCCCAGCCCTATGGTTTCAGAAGATAAAATAATGGACCTAGAAAATTATGTTAATAAATTGGACATACATGCTCACAATCTAGTCAATTCCTCAGCCAGTTCATCACAAGAAACATTACCTACAGGAAGGAATATTCATGACATATTAGAGAATTTGTTTTATCTGGAACATGAAGTAAGGCATTTGTTTCCTAACCAGCCTAATTTCTTCAGATATACCGAGGCTGATGAAACCTTAAGGAAGCTTCAATGGACAAGAATAGCAGAAGAGAAATGGTGGGAAGATTTGTTGGAACTTTTGTAAAATTTGTCCTTATATAAAATTTTGCCTATTTACTACGGTATAAAGGATAAAAGGACAAAGAAAGGTCAAAGAGTATCAGTTTAGTTAAAGTGTATCAGTGAGAATGAAGAGTATCAGTGAAGCAAGTCAGTTAAAAAAAAATTACTGAAGAAGACAACGATGAGCTAAAAAATAGCACCTGCCTCTAGCACATTCTCAAAATGAGGGAATAGCACAACATCGGTTACTTCTTTTCTTATCCATGAGACCATTTGTCTCTATTTTTATTGTAACTTATTAGTGAGTCACCTTAGATTATATCTTGTTTTGTTAAGAGATATTTTGTATGATTTTTTGTATAAATAAGCCCTCAATTGACTTATTGAGGGTGGATTCTTCTTCTTTGCTGTAACATTGACTTTTGGAATAAAGTGTTTTGGAGAAATTTCTTTGTGGCTTGCTGGATGATGAATCGAAGCTCAAGAATTTTTGCAGGATTCATGTGTCAGACTACAGTTAAATAAGTCATTTCTATCCTGTGTTTTAAGTTTTATATCTGTTTATAATATCACTGTGTTCCATTTCTAAATAATTGACAAAAAAGAATAAATCATAAATTGCTTAAGTGTACTCTGATTTCAATTGTGATTATTCTAAATGTTTTCTTCTAAACTGGTTATAAAAAATGAATTCTTAATTACTCTTGTTTCGCTTGTTTAAACATTTTGATTACTATAGTAAAGAATTCGTAATTGCTCTTTATTTGTAATCATTCACTTTCTTTCTTTGAACATGTTGAAAGATTCTTAATTGCCTTTCATCCCTTCAAAATCCATTCCATTCACTCTAATATCTAAAATTGTTCTATGTTTGGCTATCTTGCCCTGCAAAGCCATCTTGTGTGTAGAAACTTAATCCAGTAAAGCCATCTTTTCCACTCCATAGCCCAATGGCCTAAAAATACTCAATATTGCCCTCAGTTGGCGGATTCCACCATTCAAATTCAAACCAAATTTCTTGGACTTATAACTAGCCTAAAACTTTCTAAGAACAAAGCTAAATTTTAAAGAGAGAGCCCTCTCTGGATACAAATTGGCTAGATTCTGTATCTGAAGGTTGGTTAGTGGTTACCTCGGGTTTCTTTCCTTTTCTTACAACTTCAAGGAAAATCTGAGAGATAACATAGTGGCGACCATACTAGGGATCTGAATCATTTTATTGGTACTATTGTTTGCTTGTAAGCTATAGAAAGATCCTGAAGATCAGCTAGGTAGCCTTTGAAATGCTTTTGCTTTGCAACTGCATAGTAAATAAATGTTGCTTCAGTCTATCTCTGGTTTAGCTAGTAAACTGAACTTTGGGTTCAAAACATTTAATCATTTTCTCTAGTTCAATAAATCTTTGAGAAAATTTTAATCAAAAATCTTGAATTTCTTGAAGAATTTTTTGAAGTTGTATTTTAATTTTATTTAAAACAAAAATTAAAAAAAAAGAAACATTACTAGGAAAAATGGCTTCAGAAAGAATTCATTATACCAGATCAAATCCTGATCCAAATCCACCGCCGGTATTCGATAATCCCAATCTAATTCCTAGGATTCTTAGAAGACAAGAAAGTCAAGAAAGCTCTGAAAGAGGAAGTCAAGAAAGTTCTGGAAGTTCTCGACATCTTTCTAGATCAGTATCCTGTCCCGTAAAGTGGATTTATTTTGATGAAGTACCTTTTGATGAGCAATTTGAAACATCTTTATTTGTGAATTTTTCTGAAACTGAATTATCCAGACTAGTTCCGGACCCATTGTTTTTTGAAGATTTACAATTGAGATTTGTTTCATTACATCTTGACAGACATTTACAAAATTCCATTCAATCTGAACAGACCTTTGAAGAAACTTCAAACACTTCTATAATTACTACAGCTTCCCTGAGTTCAGCTACTTTTCCCCAAACTTCTCAAACACAAGCCACTTCTTCTACTCCTCCACCTCCTTCCAGACCATCATCAACTGTTATTCCATTACACCTTCCAATGGCCAATAGATATGCTCCGTTACAGTTGCCAGGCAACCCTGCTGCTTTGCCTCAAGATTATCAGAGTAAAATCATCCCTTTTGATGGATCTGGTACGTATACTGCTCAACAACATACCAAAAGGATGACTGATTACTTTGAATTTTATGAAATTGACGTTGATGATGTCCGAATGAGAATTTTTGTCCAGAGTCTTATGGGGGAAGTCAGGACATGGTTTAGGGCCGTTGCTCCACACAGTATTGCTGACTTACCAGCTTTGTATAGGGCATTTTTTAATAGATGGGAGAAGAATAAAGACCCTCTTCAAATCCTATCAGAATTTGAAAAATTGAAAAGAAGACCTAATGAAACAGTGCAAGATTATATCATCAGATTTAATGAAGCCTACAATGTTGTCCCCCAAAACCTTAGACCACCTCCGGATTCAGTACTAGTTAAATTCCCTGATGGGTTTGACTCTGACATAGCGTACTCACTTAGGGAAAAAGCCCCCCAAACTCTAGAAGAGATGAAAAGCATAGTGGTTAGTGTTGAGGCTAACCTCATAGAAAAACGTGCTAGAGCTAGGGCTGAAAGAAGGATGCCTATAAATGAAGAGCCTTCGGCTTTTGAAAGAAAGCTAGATGCAATTATTAAAGGTATGGAAAGATTGGGAGATAGAGCAGAGACAATCGAAAGAAATTCTTCTGGCGATGGTCAAAATGTTGTTAGAAACTCAAACTTCAAAAGAAATCAAAACCAAAATACTAGGAAAAATGTCACTGACCAAAACATCAGGCCACCATTCCAAGAAAATTTTGTTGAAGGTTCATCTTCTGAGGAACCTACTGAGGATGTTGAAATAAATAATGTGACTGAAAACAAGAACGAACCATAATTTTTCCTATCTCAAGATGATCAAGAAAATCACATTCTTGAAACATTTCAAACTCATTCAGGAGAAACTTTTGATTTTAAAGAAGGTTATGACACAAAAATTTATGAAGTTCATAAACAGTACAATTTGAGAAGCAAACAGATTGACGTGCCAAAGAATAGCAAACAGAAAGCTGTGAAACAAAACATCAAAGGTAAAACTAACACTCCTCCTGTACAAATTCTGTCTAGAACAAGTCCTAACCCCGCAAATCCAATAATTGAAGATGTGTCTAATAACCAACCAAATAATAAAAAACTTTCTAATACTTCTCCTCTTGCAGAAAACGTCAAAGAACCAGCAGAAGTTAATTCAGAAACACCTTCAACTCATAATCCCACTCATGAAAAAGAGAAAAACGCTGAAGACCCAAAAAATAAAGAAAATCCAACTGTTCAAAATACTATAGCTCAAACAGAAAAATATTTCAATCTAGAAGCTGAAATAGGCAAACTAAAGATAGCTATTCCATTACCAGAATTAGCTAAACACGATGTTTATAGAAGCCAAATTAGTAGATCCCTTAACATTACTGGAATGGATGATTCAGTAATGTTTTTGATGATCAACCCAAACTACTTTTTGGTCCTGAAGTTAATGGCAAACCTAAAAGTGGAAGAACTCCTCCATTTTATGTGAGCTTGAATGTTCATGAAAAAATACTTCATAACGCCATGCTTGATTCTGGAGCGTCCCACAATTTAATGCCAAAAGCAGTGATGGAAAGATTAAACCTAGACATTACCAGACCATATAAAGATCTTTTCTCTTTTGATTCAAGTCAGGTAAGATGTTTAGGTTTGATTAAAGATTTATGTGTTACTTTGGTACAATACCCTGCGAAATCTATTCTGATGGATATAGTAGTTGCTAATATTCCTCCTAAATATGGTATCTTGTTGTCCAGATCCTGGGGTGCCAAACTCGGAGGATCTCTTCAATTAGATATGTCATTTGCTACTATTTCAGTATTTGGTCAACCTAAAATACTATACAGAGAAACCTTGATGAAATATTTAGTCAGTAGCCATGAGAAGCCTGAAAACTTACCTGTCTATTCAGTACATTCTGATATGGACTCCTTCATCCTTTATAATGCTAAATTGGACCTTCCTACTGAACTAGAAGCACCAGAAACAGAAACTGCAACTAAATCTACTGTTCAAATTGAAGAAATTTCTGAAAACAAAAAAACATCAAACATTCAAGAGATACCAGAAAAAATTGAAAAACCAGAGCTCCCTGTTATGAAACATGTTAAAACAGTTGATGAAGATTATGAACATGAAATTCTGTGGCATTTAGAATTTGATGGTTCAGTAAATAAGTTAGGAGCAGGAGTTAGAATTTGGATACATAACATTGAAAATGATCTTGCCGAAGGCCATGCTTATAGATTGAACTTTAGGTGCACTAATAATATGGCAGAGTATGAAGCTCTTTTGCTAGGGCTTAAACATGTCTAAAAGTTAGGAGCAATTAGAGTATAAATCATAGGAGACTATGAGTTAATTATTCAACAAATCAACGGTGAATGTTCAACAAAAGACCCCAGATTGAAACAATACAGAGAAACAGTTGTGGAAATTCTCAACACTTTTCTACAAGCTCAACTTGCCAAAATTCCTAGAAAACAAAATTTGCATGCTCACAGTCTTGCAATGTTCACTAGCACCTGTAAATTACCTTTTGGACCTAATCATCAGTTCACAGCTGAGATTAGACATAGACCTGCTATACTGGACAATATCTTGATTTGGAAAGTGTTTGTAAATAATAGTCAGATTAACAATTTTTTAACCTTAGAAAATGAATTCTCTAACAGTAGTATAGATGAAGATACAATAGTTGATGAATCTGATCAAACAGATAAACAAGAAACATATATTTCAGAAGAGACTGCAATTCACATGCCTCACCCAACTAAATTCACTAAAAAGGATATGCAGGATTTGAAACAAATGGAAATCGATGAGATTATAGAAGATGAATCTGAAATTATTAATCTAAAAGATAATCATTTACCTAAAGGATTAACTCCTTTAGAAGATCTTTTTGACTCAAATGACATTCCACTAAAACCCAAAATGGAACCTGTAAAAGCTGATATTGAAGAATACAATTTGGGAACCGAAGGAAATCCCAAGATGGTTAAGTTATCTAAATCTCTGCCAGAGGATCAAAAAGTTAAATATGTTGAACTGTTAAAAGAATTTCAGGATGTTTTTGCCTGGATTTATGAAGATCTTAAATCATATGATACATCAATAATTCAACATACAATACCTTTGAAACCAGATCAGAAACCTTTCAAACATAAACTTAGAAGAATTAATCATGTGCTACTACCTTCAATTGAGAAAGAAATTAAAAGAATGTATGAAGCAGGAATTATAGCTCCTATCAGGTTTTCTGAATGGGTTTCTAATTTGGTACCAACAAGGAAAAAGACCGGAGAGATTAGACTATGTGTTGACTTGCGAAATTTAAACAAATTTTCTTTAAAAGATAACTATAATTTACCTAAAATGGACCATATATTACAAAGGGTAGTGGGATCTTCAAGAATTTCTCTTCTAGATGGATTTTCAGGGTATAACCAAATTTTGGCTCATCCTGATGATCAAGACAAAACATCATTTACAACACCATGGGGTACATTTAAATACGTTAAGATGCCTTTTGGACTCAAAAACACAGGAGCAACCTTCCAAAGAGCAATGGACATTTCCTTTGCCAAAGAAATTCATGATTTTCTGGTTATTTATCTAGATGATTTAACTATTTTTTCCAAAATAGATCAACAACATTTAGATCATCTAAGGCAAACGTTTATAAAATGCAGAAAGTATGGTATTTCTTTAAATCTGAAAAAATCATTGTTTGGTCTTGAAGAAGGAAAGCTCCTAAGTCACATTATTTCTAAAGATGGCATTAGAATTGATCCTGAAAGAATACAAGCCATCTTGTGTGTAGAAACTTAATCCAGTAAAGCCATCTTTTCGACTCCATAGCCCAATGGCTTAAAAATACTCAATCTTGCCCTCAGTTGGCGGATTCCACCATTCAAATTCAAACCAAATTTCTTGGACTTATAACTAACCTAAAACTTTCTAAGAACAAAGCTAAATTTTAAAGAGAGAGCCCTCTCTGGATACAGATTGGCTAGATTCTGTATCTGAAGGTTGGTTAGTGGTTACCTCGGGTTTCTTTCCTTTTCTTACAACTTCAAGGAAAATCTGAGAGATAACAGGATTAAGCACCTTTGGGTGTGAACATGGGCTGGATCATGTTGATTCAGTCAACTTTGACCAAGTCAAAAGCGTTGTCTAGATACATTGAATATACTTGATGAATAGCACAGTTTTAGTGGAGGACAACTTGCATGAGCTTGGTGGAAAATATGGATGGGACCCAATGTGGAGAGGCTCTCATGCTATATATGGATGGGATAGCAACCATTTTTATTCATGTTTTGATTATCATTGCTATTGGTCTTTTAGACTTGCTTCCTCTTGTTGTTTAGTAGGGTTGCAGTGTTGTTTAGCACAAGGGTGTTCTCGATCGGGAATCCCTACCTAATCCTTAGGGAAGGAGAGGTTCTTTGGGCTACATTTCCTCATTCTGAAATTTTCGCCAAGCTACCTCCTTCAGCTACTACGCAGTTTCTGTTTAGAGCTGGGTTGTGTTGCAAGGTGCAGCAAAGGAGGATATCTTAGAGTCATTTCTGGGCTTGTTTTTCAGTGGGGAGGTTGTCTATTCATTGGAGGATCAGAAAGGAGGACTCCCAAGCACATTTTGACATCTTTAGCATTAGGCCAATCATCTTCTATCCCTCACAGCGTAGTTTCTGTCCTGAATTGCATTATTTTTGGAGGCATTTGCTGGGTGGGTTCATTGAGCTCATCAGGAGGGTCTATTTATGAGTAGAGGGATTAGCCTTCTAATTAGAAATAACATTGGAGGAGGAAATCATTATTTCAGATCTGTCATAGCCTCATTTCATATCAGATCTAGTTTGTAGTGGCACATTAACCCCTAGGTTATTTGTCACATTGTATGTTTCTTGTTATTTCTAGCAATCCCTTTCGGGTTGGCTAGAAATCTTGTATTAAGCCCACATCTTCATTGTTGGGGATTTATTTTGTTTCTATCAGTTACATTCAATTCATATATGTATTCAATAGTAGCTACACTGTTATAGACAGCGTTGTCACTGCTCTCTGACATTCTATATAGTTGCAGTGGCTCATGTGCTGATTGTTTTATTCATTGGAGACTTGTTCCCATTGCTTGAGTGGCTTGTCCCTCATGATCTTGTTGTATATTTCTGCTGATATCTTAGTAAAATTATGGTTTTACATTGATCCCTCTTATTTCATGTTCATATTTTCAAAGTTTTACATTTTTATTTTCATGTTTTGCTGCAATCCCATTTTGGGATATTATAGCGTGGGCCCGTTGGACAACGACACAACCAATTAAATGTGCAACAGATATTTGGCAGGAGTCAATTTTATAGGATGGAGGGGATAGGTAGGCGAAGACCTGGTGTGGCATTATAGGGCAACGGTTAGTTCAATGGTTTAAATGTGTGGTGGTTTAACTGGCAGTGGAAACCACTTTTCGGAGGGGGTTCCCATCGGTAAGTGGTAAGGGACGGGGGAGGGGAGGGGTGGTGCAAAATTCCCTAAGCGCAGCATGTGGCATCAATTGTGGCATGGGATACTGTTTATTTCATACCACCCCCCTGTTCGGAGACTAAGGGGGGGCCGAAAAGTTATGTGGGCCATCGGATGGGTAGGGATGGTGTGGAGATGACGGGGAGGTGAGGGTCGGTTAGTTTTGATATGACCTATGATGTGATGGTCGAGTCAAGGAATATTTATGATGGGAGGTATAGTATGAGACTTAGGATTTTAGGAAAATGTGGGTTTTTGGAGTTAGGATAGCGAAAAGTGTGATGTTTTTCAGGATTTGGGGTAAAAAAAAATAGGGGGCTCGGGACTTAGGATAAAACTTAGTATGAAATAACTATGTCCTAATATGTCTTGAAATGAACAAGAATTCCTAGAAATTAGGACCATATAAACCTTTATCCTTTGATGTTTCTCCTCAACCATAGATAATATGAAATATGTAGGCTGACTTTTTAGGAGTAAATTTCATTTTTTCTTCCTTTCCTTCTTCTATTCATGTCTACCTACCTAGACTACAGATCTATCATTTTTTTCTCTCTTGCAAGGTGCGTTTGGACTTACAGACCCTAAATCATTTTCTTTTGAAACTCTAACCTAACCTCTATCCCTTATTTCTCCCATTGGTCCGGATTAAACTGTTGAACCAAATTCATTTCTATCTATCTACTGATTGGCCAAGATTCGGTTGTTTGGCCAGTCTTCATTTTCTAATCTATCAACAAAAATTCAAAATTATGCAATCATGCTTAAACTGTATGATTGAACAAGCCTATCAAAAAAGTAGTGGCATTTTGATTTGCAGCACTTTCAGTATTACTTATTTTTTGGGGGTTTTCTTTCTTTTTCCTTTTTTCTACCCTCTTTTCTTTTATTCTTTCATATTTTCTTTGGAAATCATTTAAATATTGACAGTCAAGTACAATATAAAAATTTACCTGGATGAGATACTCAGTCACCTTTTGATATGATAAATTACAGGAGTCTAAAATGGAGAAAGAGAGGGTACCCTACATGGAACTTGCAGTCCTCCCATAGCATATTTTCTATTAGTTGATGGGTTACCAAAGGCATTATGTCTCCTAGGTTTTGGGTTTTTCGAGCAAATATAATGGAAAAATGTTTATTCTCCCCAAGGACAAAGGAAATCGCAAAGGCATGACTATTGATGGGATCATGTTTGACTCTAAAAGGACAACTCCCAAAATAAAAATCAAACCTTATGTAAGAGTATTTCTAAGGAACATGGTACTAGTGGGGACATTTCCCCTAGATGATTAGGAAATCTCAAAGACATTTGAGCCTCCAAGGAATGGCATTCCTTCTAATTTTTTATTTCCCCAAGGATTATGAGACCATACAAATACACTATTGCCCCCATGATTATGAGGAATAGGCATAGGCCCCACTTTGTGACAACCTCAACTACCTTTCCCTTTTATTTTAAACAACTGTAATTATTTCGTTAAAATTGATGAGGTTTTGGGACACATATTCCAGATCCGTGGAGGTTAATTTCTTTGGATTTACCAAGTTATGGGTTGATTAAATCGTAGCCATGGGAGGCTTCCAAGTGTGCTCAAAGGGAAAGGCTATATAAACTAGCACCAAGAAAATAAAGGCAAGGAGCATGCCCCTTTGCAACAAAACACAAGAAAGAAAGTAAACAAAAAATCAAAGAAAAGGTGACCACACGACTGAAGAGCCACTTCATGCCTATAGGCATGAAGAGGTGATTTGGCCATTGGTTATAATTAGAAATGACCAGAAAGAAAAATCAAGGAGATAGGGAGGTAGGTGGCACCATCTCCCTGGGCTGGAAGACTCTAGTCAAGCAAGAAAAAATGAATTGGGAGAAAGGACACAAGGGAGAAATTCAAACAGAGAGACATAGGGGGATTGGGGGTGCAGAGAGGAGTACAAAAAATAGGATTCTAGAGAAGAGTAGCAGGTACTAGGTAAGAAGGGGGCATGAAATAAATGGGATGAACACTCAGACACCCAAATATGACCCATCGTGGAATATTTGAATGAATTTTAGGGAGCAGATTACAGGAAGGAGGTCCTGCATTACTACAGAACAAAGAAAGAAGAACAATACAGGGATTTGTATAATAGACAACACGAAAAGTGCAGAGAAAAGGAGAAATATCTTGGTAAAACACGTAATGGTTGGAGACATCTAGAGTTCCTATGTTAAGTTAACTGCATTGCTTAGCTAGTGGGTGTAGGTGGTTGGGCCTTTGGAGTCCCTGTTCCAGCTGGAAGCATTAGTTTTATCCCTTGAGCAAACCCTCTCAAGCTATGGAATTTGGCTCTAGGGTGACAACTGCAAGAAATATTTGGCTGCAACTTGTCTACGGTTGGTTGAAAATCTATAGTCCTGAAACTCAATTTCCTAGCTTATAAATTAATATAAGTATTTATCATTTTTAACTTGTGCAATGTTTTTAGTACTTGTAATTGTTGAGCTATTTGTATGCAAGTTGAATGTATGAAGCTAGGTTTATTCTATACTTGATTGTTGATATCCTGATATTTTTTAGATTGATGATAAAGTGCAATAGATTTCATGTTTACATTGTTGTGTTAATCATATTCCTAGAATATTTGTAGCACAATAATCCTATGCATGGGTTTTTTTATGGTTCTAGTGTATCCTAAATATGAGGATATAGGTATGGTGGATGTTCATAAATATGATGCCATGTTGTTGATCCCTATGAAATAAAAATAATGTTTATATGCTCATGAATATGAAACCCACATATATATACATATATATATATATATATATATATATATATATATATATATATATATATATATATATATATATATATATAGTATGCAGGATTTGTTCGATCATAATACAAAAGATATGGTATTCATATGACTAGTACTGGGAATCATAAATGATACTAACAGTGCAATGTGTGTGTTTCAGGATAACTCAGGGTCTTTGGTAAACAAAATACATTAGTAGATTGAATCATATAAATGCTAAATTCACTTACACATTTCAGGATGTCAATCCTCTGTGAAAACACATTATAACACCCTGTTTCATTGACCTGAGTGAGAAGTTGTGGAAATGACTCCATCTCTCTTGAATTCATTTGAATATAATTGCAAGGTTGAGTCTAACATGACCTCAGACCCAACGGTGGACTTACTAGGAAACCTGATCTGTGACATAATCTAAAAGCCTACGTAACAATTTATTGACAATTCTAAGATTAGTATGTGGATATATATCTATATATATATATATATATATATCGTTTACCTATAGTAAGGGAGCAATATGACGTATGTAGCTGTAAACATGTAGGTTGGGGCCCCGATGAGGCCTATGCAGATATATACATGTTTATATAATATTAATAACATTATCACATCATTATTGATGACCTAAGGCTAGCATCAGTTCGAGTCTTTATTATTATCCCAACCAAGAAATCGAGAATATTTCTTATGTGTAAAATGCCACTAAACATGTTGAAGGCTTACCATGAGGACAGATAGGTCTGGGGTTATTTATTTAGCCAAGTGGGAAGATTCAAAAATATTTTTTAGCCCAAGTACTGAGTGGATCAACTACTGGTCAGGGTCCAGTTATGAGTTGGGTGGTCAAGGCCATAGTACTAGTCAGATTGGTTGGAGGTTGGGAGGTCGAGACATCGATGGTTCCTTTCGAAGATGCCTACCTCAATCCCCTTATTGATGGGGTACTTAGCCCTAGGTATGTGCTAAGACACGATAACATAGTAGAAAGAAGGATCCCAGTGGCGTGAATGTGACCTAGTGGAAGGGATAAAGGCTAGGATAACTACAACAAAGGAAGAAAATAACACCTAAAATAGCACCCAAATTTAGCGTATTTCAGTTCACTAATTGCAGACATTTTATGGCATAACAATGGGTACAATTGGGGATGTTTATCATACTGCTAGATTTAGCATCGGAAATAATGCTTGGAATAGCGTGAGAAATATCACCATTATTTGGCATCGGAAGTTGTGCTGGAAGTTGCATCAGAAATCACACCATAAATAGCGCCAGGCATAACACCAGAAATAATGCCTAGAGTAGTGACATAAATAATGCCGATAATAGTGTTGGAATTAGCATCAGGATTTGTTTCCAATTTGGCTTCTGTTTTGGACTCCAATTTTGCATCCAATTTTTCTTTTCATTTTTCTTCCAGTTTTTTTCTAGTCACAACTTTCAAATTTTCTTCTAGTTTTTCTTCTAGTGTGGTTTCCAATTTTTCTTCAATTTTTGCTTCTAGTGTGGCTTCCAATTTTGCATCCAATTTGGCTTCCATTGTTGTTTCTTTTTTTCTTTCAAGTGATGGGAATAATGTCAGGCTTAGTGCCAGGATTTGTGTCTAGTTTGGATTCTAATTTCACTTTCTTTTCTTTTTCATTATAGAGTGGATTCCAATTTGGCTTCCATTATTGCTTCTTTTTTTTCTTCTAAAAATTATTATTGTTTTTCATAGATTTAAATTAATATGTTTTATTTCAATTTAATTAGTTAAATATATCATGTCTTTTAAATAAGTTATATTATTATACAATAAGTCATATGAATGCATTTGAAATATTTTATAGGATAACATTTATAAATAATTTTTAGGGAAGCATACATCCATATAAAATAACAACATCAATATACTTATTAAATCCCCATCAAAAAATATTCTATAACATCCAATATATATAAAATAATAAGATAATTATTATAACATGATCTATGAGATTGCGATGTGTGCAAGTCTTGGAACAAGGCCTTACTAACGAACCATCAGATGGGTATAAGCTCACAATCACTACCTTAAGGTGAAGCGAGGAGTTTCAAAGTAGAGTACATGAGAAGCCATGGAAATTAGGTTGTGGAGTCCTAAATCCATGAAATATAAAGACGTGGAGTCTTGGATCTATAATAAAAGGATTAGGACGCAATGTCCTAAATCCATGAAAGATAAAAATGTGGAGTCTTGGATCTATAATAAAAGGATTGGGACACGGAAACCTAAATTTTTGAAAGATCAAGGTGTAGAATCTTGGATCCTTGGAGTAGATCAAGGTGTAGAGTCCTCAATCTACTAAGGCACAAATATAAAAGCAATAAGGATGTGGAATGTCTATTCTCCAGAATAATAATACCACTCATGGGTAGCTCAAGGATAAATTTCCTTAATAAAATCTTATTTATGACAATTTTGGAGAACTTTTTAAAAATAGAAACTCATGTCTAGCATCTAAGGTATGACTTTCCAAAAGTATTAAATACCTTCAATCAATGGTTAATCAAGTATAGTTGAAGGAAAATCACTTAACTTATCATTAATCAATCCTAATAGTTCAATATCGACTTAATGCTCAACATTATTAATATTATTAATATTATTATTATCTTTTATGAGACCATGCTATTATTGAAAGGGAATTACAAGTCACCTTCATCTCCTCAATCACTTCACACCTCTCTCCTTGATAACTCTCATGGATCTATGTAAATTTATCTATATTTTAATAATACATTACACTTTGTTTTATGCACTCATCAAAGAATGGCATATTCCTCTTACACTCATTAATGACATGTCATAAAAGATTCCTCTTATGCTCTCTTTAATGCATAAGTTACACTTTCCTTAAGTAAGGCATGCATACCTCTCCTTAATGGCATAAGTTACACTATCCTTAACTAAGGCATGCATACCTCTCCTTAATGGCATGAGTTACACTCCTCTAAATTAAATACAAGGAGTGCATATTACTCCTCATTTATGACAAGAATTTGCTACTCCTCCTACATATGTGTCTCATGTATTCTCACTTACGGAGGGAAGTGCATTGTAATACCTGTTAGGTCCTTGTAATTTTTCAGATTGCAAAGACCAAATGAACAAGGGTAACATCAAACCAACTTTGGAGCCCTAGGACCTAGCCTTCCTGGACTCACAGAGGGCTCTCTCTATATTTGTATAAAATGTATAACTTGTTTGATTTTAGGATGTTGATTTTAGGCTAGTTAAAATGATAGGGGTTGTTTGTTTAGTTTTGTTTGGTTGGGTTGCTTGTTAAGAAGAGTGGAAAGAGTAAGATAAATTCAAACCATTGGGCTATGGGGTTTGTGAAAGGCTTGAAGAGTACAACAAAAAATCAAGGGTGTTTCATAGGGCAAGTTAACAAAGCCAAATGGATCTTAATAGCTTATGTGAGTGTGAAATAAACATTAAGTTGTGAATTTAGTTGGTTTAAAGGGAAATTAAGAACCCTTTAACATATACTAAAACAATAAGACTATTTAATATCATTATGCTTAAGAAAGAACCAAAGGACAGGGCACACCATAAACTTCTTTGGCCTAGCTTTATCAATTAAACCTTGAGACAACAATCCAGCAAACCCTAGAGAGTAGGGAACTCCTAAATTCTCTAGCTATTCACTTTTAGACAAAGAAAACATTTAAGATAACAAAAAAGTGATGATTAAAGAGCAGGGAACTCCTAAATTCTTCAATCAGACCTTAAATACCTTTAAAGTGACTTTTCAAGATAGACCAAAGGACAGGGAAAACCATAAATTTCTTTAGCCTAAACCTAGTAATCAAACATCAAAGAAATACCTTAAAAACAATGTTTCAAGCTACACCAAAGGACAGGGCATACCATAAACTTCTTCATTTTGAATCTTATTAAATAATTTTAAATAAAACAAAATAGGTGGGATTAGAAAGAAACTAAGAGTTATCCAATTAGACCTTGTAGAGGAAAACATTTGAGCAATAGAAAGCAGACAATCTTAAGATGCCTCTAACAGCATATCTCAACCTAACTTTTATGTTCTATTGCAAGAGAAAACATGAACAATATGGAAAAAAAAATGAAAAAAATGTAATATAAGAAAAACATCACAATTTGACAAAGTTCATGAATCCTATGAATGTGCTTTCTCCATTAACATTCAATCCAAAACAGTGACAAAGCGCCAAAACCAAGTTCTTCAAAACTCAAAGTCTATGAGGTATTCAACTCAACAATCAACCAGCAACAGCTATGAAGCCTCCATGCAGTATTTATCTGCAAAATGAGGAGGTAACCCCTAACTATGGTTCCAAATTTCATTCATTACATAGTTAATGCATTTTTACCTTTGAGACCATGCAAGGCCCAAGGAAAAATATCTAAGACTCATTTATTGCAAAAATAACTTCTAACATAAATATTTGATCTAATTTTGGAATTTTTTTGACTTTAAGGCTTCAAAATATCTTTTTCAATAACTCCTAGTAAGGGCACAGCTCCAAGGTACAAGGGCGCAACGCCAGTGCAAACATGTAGCGCCAAGACTGAGAAAATGACTTGTTTTGCAGCTGAGTTTTGGAAGCCTTCCTGGTGTCCAAATGAGCTCCATTATAGCTCATTGGAAAGGTATCTGAGTATATTTTCCAATATTATTTCACTTTCCAAAATGGTTCCCATCATCCCTGTCAAAAAGCATTTCCCCCAAGACTGGTAAACGCACAACGCCAATGCCAAAAAGAGGGCAGAAAGGTGATTTTTTGGTGGTTTTTGGCCTTTTTGAGGGACCATTTTTGCTCCAAATATTCTGAAACGTTCTAAGGTTGATGTACTTGTCATTAGGAACATGAATATGCTAACCATTTTCCATTTTTATGGCCCAAAAAAGAGCTCAGCGCTAGTGGCGTTGCGCGTTTGGCCCAATTTCTGCAAGTCAAACTGTCAAAAATTCAAAATGTTCAAAAAGGTGCCAAAAATGGAATTTAGATTTTTTATTAAGATTTAGAGGCTTGGAGGGACACATCAGCAAGGATATTGAGCTTCTCTTTCTCTTTTGGCTCTGTTAAAGCTCAAATATTTGCATGGACTCGTTTGAGTTTGGCCCTTTCAATCCTATTTCTCATGACATAATGTCTTGTCATCTTCCTCTGTATGTAAGTGTCTCTAATTGCCTTCTCTAGTTGACCCTCTATGTGAAAATTGGCTCTCTCTAGCCAAGACTCTCTATCCTTGCTAATTCCTTTGGCAAGCAGCTCACTTGGAGTGAGTTTCTCTGCCAATTCTGCCTCTTTTTGCCTTTCTCGGGCTAAAGCCCTCTTCAACCCAATGGTCTTTGGCCTCTATCTAGGAAGTTGATCTTCCTCATCCTCACTATCATCAGAACTTCCCAAGGTCTCATCTAGCAAAGCCTTGGCCTTCCAGTCTCTTTCTAAGCTCTGCTTGCCTTGACCTCATTGATGGCCTTATTTTGTCTTTAACTATGATTCTCTAGCTCAAGATAGCTAATAACATTCTTTTCTCTACCAATATTATCTTGTAGATCACTAATCTTGGCATCCTTTCTCTTGATCAACATATTGGTGATTCTCTCCTCATGCTCATCTTCAAGGTCAACCAATTGAAACTCTTGCTCAGTTTCATGCTTGTCTTCTTCCTCCACAATGATATGCTTTGTAACCTTTTCTTTGCCCCTATTAACCTAATTTTTTGATGAAGAAAGCATTGCCCCTTTCACCTCAAGTGAAGCAAACACATGCCTGTGGCCTCTCTGATAGGTCAAAGTAAATGGCTCAATATCATGCATTTTAGTGTTGTTTGTCTCAATGTTCCCTTCACTGCTTGATGCTTCGGTATCATGATATGAGGGTGAAGGATTGTGGAAAGGTGATGAGGGAGAAGCAATATGAGGTGACTGGATGTGAGTGGATGGTGATGCATGAAAAACAGGAGGTGATGGAGGGGTGAATATGGGAGGATGAGAAGATGAAGGAATATCTTGTTGATGATGGCCAAGTGGAGTAGTGAAAACCTCATTGGCAATGAAGGTATCCCATGAAATTTTTTTCTGCTGGAGATGATGCATGACTACCATCTTGATGAGTGAATGATGGAATAGGCTCTACATTTTCTGAGGATAGTCTCTCTTTTGCACAATGTAGGGCATTTTCTCAATGCTACGGAAAATATAATATGGTATATGCAACATCCTAACTCTAGTGAAATGCATAAGAAGACGGATATGGTATGAGTAGAGGTGGGAAAACCTTCCCTCACAAGTGAAATACTTCATTATTATCTTCATCATGGGTGTATATCTATCAAGAATATGAGAAAAGGGAAGATGTATTTGTGGTGATCTTTATACCTAGGTTTGAGGTATGGTTCAAAATAATTCATGTCCAGGTTTTCTTGTTTGAACCACTTCTCTCCCACACTAAGTATCCCTGTGGGAGCTGCAATGGCATCGGTGGACATCTCAAATTTAGCCCTGGCAATATTGACCTACTTGTCATGTATATTGATGATGAATAGCCTTGTCAGCTCTAGGTGATATTGGATTTTCTACACTCTCTCACAAAACTCAAAGCAGCCCACATGTTTGAAGCAAGAAACAGTGAGAGGGGAGGCCATGAGTTCTCTTGTATTGATGGGTTCAAACCTGTTTATCTTCCCTCCCTTATGATCATGTCTCCTTGGCATTTGTGCCTCAGCACCACTGTCTTCACTCTTAGACATTTTAAACTCTGTTTTGGAAACCCTAGGGTTGAAGTGAAATGAGATGAGGGGAAGGTAATGAAATGGCAGCTTGAACAGATAAAGGGAATGAGTGAAGGGGTATAGGTGTAGGAAAGGAGTGAGAGGAAAACTAAATCAATGACAACCTTGAATCAATGAGATTACCCTATCTATAACTGATACTCTATTTTAGGAGGATGAAATAAGTATATGAACAATGATTCTTTGATTTGTAGCTAGGGTTTGATTAGGGTTTACTAGGGTTTTACTTCCATTCATTTAAAAGTTATCAAATACCTTCAAAGAAAGGTTCATGTCATGTAATTACCCCACAAAAGTGCATGGAGGACTTTGGAAAATATTTGAAATAAATTTGATGTAATTTGGATGGCCCAAACCCTTGGAAAAATCCTCTATCTAGGCGTGCAACACCACTGGTTGAGGGCGCAATGCCAACCCAAGTGTGCAACGCTAGTTTCTGAGCATGCAGCGCCAAGGAAAATTAGCACAGGGTCCTTTCTAGCAAGGGCGCAATGCGAACTCCCAGGCGCACAGTGCCAGTGTAAAGCACATTGAAAAAATCAGGCAAGGGTGTAGCGCCAAAAAATTTTTCCGGAATTCGCTCAGAAAACCCACAAAATATTCCTTGTTGAATGCTCTTGATCTTTTGAAAGGTAGCAATGGTTCTCTTGAAGTGTGAAATGGGCTTTTATAGGCTTATGGATTTAATTTAACTTTTGAAAAACCCACTTTCTAATGTTTGAAGTCCTTTTCCTTTGTTACTAACATTCTTTGACACGTTTCCCTTGCAGATTGCTGAAAACATGGAATTGGCTTTTCTTTTCCTCATTTAGGCATGATAAGTTCATTTGGACAAGTTTGGGATTTAATCACATAGTAGCATCTTCAAAATATTCTGTAGTTTCCATCATAAAGCTCAACTCATATTTTCCACGTCCTCTAGCCACCTTTTTCAAAACCCTATGTGTTTGCAGTTCTTTACATCAATCATCAGTGTTGTCTTCTAAGTTCTGTTGGCAATATGATGCGGAGTGTTGTCCTTAATGGCAACCCACTTAATGAAGATGAAGACATGAGATGATTGGCATGTGTTTTCCTTGATGGCAATCCACCTGATGAAGTTATTCTTGACCTGATGGACTTGGTAAATGATGTAAATTTGATGTGAAATGATGTTAGTTAGCAATATGATGCTAAGTGTTGTCTTTGAATGACAACCCACTTGATGAAGATGATGGCATCTTACTTGATGAAGTTGTGCTTGATAGAATATGTTCTTGATGAAGTAAATCTGATGTATCTACAGTGAGTACAGAAGAGAATGAAGAAAGAAATTCAATATATGCTAGATCTATGATGAAAAGAGTATGTCTCAAGGCATACACGGATCTGTCTAGGGGAAGTCGCGTATGCACGTGGGAAATAACATGACAACTCGCGTATGGGAAAAAGTGCTCATAAAGTGAAAAACCAGGGATAACCACCATGGTATTGACCCATTGTATTGGGTAATGATTCGTCTAAATGACCTCGTCCAGGAATACCATCGGATGTAATGTGGTTTTGGCTCATGGTATTGAAAAAGGGTAAACCTATATAAAGAGAAGAAATTCATTGTGCAAGTCATGAGAGTGGGGCAAGATGTCTGAGCTTGAATGAATACTTCTCTGTGAAGTATATCTGTATGGAAAGGGTAAAGGTTTGATGATAGATCTGAATCTATGATGCACCTATGAAGAAATGAAGGGGGATATCTAGATCCGAAATGTATACGTATTTGCTAGATACGGTATGGAATGATTAGATCGAGATATAGCGAACATCACAATAAGAGTAAAAGGGTTAAATGTTGTGTGATGTATCTGTTCTGAAGAATTGCAATGACCTAAATATCTGAAGAACCATACGCTTGTTTGCCGCAGAGGAAGCGCGTATATACGCGGCTTCGCTGAAGAGAAAGCGCGTATGCGCAATGAAATTGGATCTGTAATATGTACAGAAGTATACGATGGTTTATGTGAACGGAAGCACGTATATATGCGACATCGAGAAGCGCGTATGCAAACAGAAGTTTCTTTGATGCAGTAGTGAGAAATGTCTTATCATTACCATTGGTTCCTTGATATCTCGATGAGTTATAATATATTATCGATTTCATGTTTGAGCGTAGCAAAAGTATGGAGTGGGTCCCGATGCGAAATATGATGAAAGCAGGAAACACAAGTTGTGCTCTTGCAGTTGTTGGATCCAGTGAAAAATGATGAGAAACGTGGTCCATATTAGTCTTTGAGGGTTGTAGCCTTGATCAGGGGGTCGTAGCTCCCTTCCAGGTGAGGTTGGTAAACGAGATCGGGGGGTCGTAGCTCCCTTCTAGGTGAGGATGGTAAACGAGATCGGGGGTCGTAGCTCCCTTCCAGGAGACGCTGGTAAACGAGTCAGGGGGTTGGAGCTCCCTTCCAAGAGAGGCTGGTAAACGAGCGCAGGTGGGTGCCTGCGTGCTGGTCAAGTCTGCACCAGCACATATGTTGTAAGATGTTTTCTCTATAATAAAATATTGAAGGCTGAGCAACTGCAGCGGTGGTTTTCTCCCGATTTGGGTTTCCACCTAAAAATCCTGGTGTTCATGTGATGCTTTGTGTGATGGTTTATTTTGTTCTTACTGCACATGTTTACTGTTTATAGAACATCTAATGAATGAATGATGGAATGATATAAGTGAAGAACTAATGGCATAATTAGATCTCTATGTATACGCGAGTTTTATGAAGGATATCCGCATGTATACGCTAGTTGGCTTCAGCAAAGTAGCGTATGGGTTTTAAAGGAATGAAAAAGTAAAAAGTTTTGAATATGCAGTAAATACTGATTCACCCCCCCCTCTCGGTATTTTTCCCAACAATTGGTATCAGAGCAGGTCCTTCTGTAGAAGCTTGATCGAGTGAAGGAGATCCGTCGCAATGGGAAAGAAGCAAAGAAGAAAGGCTACTGTGGTACACAAAGTAAGGAGATCTCTCAGAAAACATGTATAGCAGAAATTGACAAAGATAAATTAGATAGTGATTGGGGTCCTGATTTTCTTATTTGTACTAAGAATGGTGAAGATAGTGAAAATTATACTATCGACTTAGAAGAAGTTATCAAAGATCAACAAAGAATATTTAATGAGAAGGAATCTGCCTCCAAAGATTTGATTTTTAGACTAAAAAGGATGTTCGATGATGTATACAATCGAAGTAAAGGACTTGAAGCAGATCTGGAAAAATCAAATAAGAAGAATGAAAGACTTGAAGATGAAATCATCTCTCTACAAGGAAATCTTGAAGCATCAAGTAAGAAGAATGAGGAACATCTACCATCATTTGAAAAGGAAGGACTTGAAGCAGAAATCATTTCCCTCAAAGAAGACTTGGATAAATCAAATAAGAAGAATGCAGGACTTGAAGCAGAAAACATATCTCTGAAAATAAATCTCGAAGCATCAAAGAAGAAGAATGAAGAGCTGCAACAAACATGTGAAGAAAACGAAAATTGGTTGAAATGAGAGATTCTAAATCTGAAGGATCAAGTAGAAGATGGAAGCAGGAAAGAAGAAAGCATGACAAAGCAATGTCAAGCCCTGGAGGTTGAGGTAGACATTCGAAGGTAAATTAGAAGAAAAGGTTAAACTTTTGAGGTTTCAAGATAGTACTAATATTTTGGACAATATTTTGAGTAATCGAAGGTCTCTCTGCTATCAAACTTGGTCTTGGTTTCCATGCATTGGTAAAGGAAGTCAGCTCACAAGGAAGTGCTAAAATTCAAGGAAGTCAATGCAAAACACGAAGATTTGAAAGAAACAAAAGGTCAAACAACAATGATGAAATCTCAAAAGGAAATCATTCAATAATGTTGAATGTTTTAAATGTCATAATTATGGGCATGTTGCAGCAAGTGGGAGGCAGTCATTTGAATCCTGAAATTAAACCTGAGGATTCTATTCGGGGAAGGTACCGGGTTTTTTTAAGGGATATTGTTTTTCATGCAACAAGTATGGTCACAAAGATGTTGATTGCAATAGAAGGAAGAATAGAAAAGCTCATTATGATTCTTATACTTATTTCTCTGGCCACATGAGATGTTATGCTTGTAACAAGTATGGACATGTAGAAAAAGAATGCAGGATGAACAGATATAAGAAATTGGATAACTTCCAGCCCACAATAAGAAGTTTCAAGCAAATTTGGAGAAAGAAGGAGGACCGGTCAGAAACGTAGGGAATATTGACCCTACTGCAGTCATCTGCTTCTGAAGCTTACTTCTCTTATTGACTGCAGGAATGATGTGAGATACATTATAGGGATTAGTAATGTATCGTCACAGGGGGAGCAACGGTTGATGATTCTCATGGTTGTTTTGATTATTCTGGTTTTATGTATTTATGACAGTGTCTCTGATGAGAAGAAGACAGGTACAGGAAGTACAACTTCAGGGGGAGATGGAGGAATGTGAAAATTTCTATACTTCACTTTCCATACGCGGGTTCTATGAACCAAAGCTGCGTATACACGCGAGTTCCAGCAGACACAGTCGCGTATGCATTAATGATAAGAGAATTGGGATGATAGCTAAAGTTCAGGAGCAGAGGTTCAGGGGGAGCATCAGTCTGACTGCTAATGATTGTACTATTAGCATTTTTCTGGTTATACTCATGCTAATGAAATGATACATGGTTTCTTATGTTGAAGATTATGGATGAGTCATGTTTGCTTCTTGATGAAGAGTATTCGTTGCTGAGATGAAAGTCTTATAATTCAAAGATAAGGACAGATCATGCAGAGATTGTTGCTGATGACTTGCTGATGAAGGTGTTGAGTTACTGATTAAGAAGACATTGGTTGAAGGGCTTGTGAGTTGAATACTAATGATTGCATTGTTGGCACTATGATTGCTTATTCCTTGGTTATTGTGATACTCATGCTCAAATGATGATGACTTGGTATATGGTTTATTATGATGAGATTTTGAGCCCTGTTTGCTGAAAAGTATCTTTTTTGCTCACACATGGATGAGTTGGAAGTAGTTTGATTCAGAAATAAGAATAGATCATGCAGAGTTTGTTACTATGGTTGATATCTTTTCCCTACATATGTTACTTCATGTTAAATCTTAAAGATCATGGTGACATTGGACCACATGGATGATTGACACATATTTGAAGATGTTGTCCTGGTATGATAATTCTCTTGGAAAGAATGTATTGATGCTGCAAATAATCTGAAGGCTTGGTTACTAATGTGCTACAACCATTGATGTCGCTTGAAGACACAACTACACTGTTCTATCTATACGTATTCCGGGAAGCATTCAAATATCTCGGAAAGAAGTTGAACACCTTCTCTGCCTCACAAAGGGTTAGATGCGAGGTTAAAATATAGAAGATGGTATTGGATACGCGAATTTCCTGATACACGAGTCACATATACGCGAGTTCATGCACAAAAACCGCGTATGTCGATTGCGACAAATTTTTGTTTGGGGTCGGCTCTCTTATTACAGTGCCGATTACTGTTGGTATCTCTGGTATCTCTGGTATCTTTGGTGGTGTTCCAGTTCTTATAATACTGTTTCAATCTCTGTTGTTTTAAAGATGCCTTGATGATTGGTTGAAAGTGTTCAGGATGCAGAAACTAAGGGGGAGCCTTAGTCATATGGAAAGGATGTTTGGATGCACAGATTCAGGGGGAGCATTAGCCTTGCTGAGTATAATGCATTGTTGGCATTATAGTGGTTCTAAAATATGTTCTCTTTCTTAAAGTCTTTCTGTTGTTGGTCATAAAGAGTCATATTTGTATTTTGATGAAAAGGTCATGATGAGACCTATGATGTAAAATTGTAATATTCAGTCATGTAAGGACTTGTCAAATTTGTAAACCCACTTGGTTGGGTAGTTGAGTCAAAATATGTAAACCCACTTGGTTGGGTAGCTGAGTCAAATTTGTAAACCCACTTGGTTGGGTAGCTGAGTTGAAATGTGTAAACCCACTTGGTTGGGTACTTGAGTCTCATTTGTAAATCCACTTGGTTGGATATTTGATGTAAGTATGAGTCTTTGGTGATAGAAAGTTCATAGAGTCATGTACTTCATTGAAAAATATGTTTGAAGATTCAGCATGAACTCAGGGGGAGCTTGGTCGCTTCAGTATACATCAGATCTGCAGAACTTCTACATGAGGAGAAAAGAGGGAGAGTGTGTTGGTTTTGATCCGCCCTTTGCCCTTGATGTCAAAGGGGGAGAGTGACATGGTGTTTGAATGAAGATAATGGTGTCAAGAATGAAATGACATATTCTTAATGTTACCTACTCAGTGTTGTGGTGATCAAACACCATCATTAGTTGTATCAAGTCCAAGGGGGAGATTATTGGCAACATGATGTGATGTTGTCATGGTGGCATTATATGAAAGATGAAGACAATGATATGATTGGCATGTGTTGTCCTTAGTGGAGACCACACGATGAAGTTATTCTTGACACGATGGACTTGGTAAATGATGTAAATCTGATGAAATGATGTTTGTTAGCAATATGATGCTGAGTGTTGTCCTTGAATGGCAAGATGATGGCAACTTACTTGATGAAGTTGTGCTTGATAGAACATGTCTTGATGAACTAAATCTGATGTATCTATAGTGAGTATAGAATGTAATGATGGAAGAATTGTCAGTATGTGTCAAAACATGATGAAAAGGGTATGTTTCAAGGAATATGCAGATTTGTCTAGGATAAGTTGCGTATGCACGCGGGAAATAACGTTCCAAGTCGCGTATAGGAAAAAACGCTCATAAAGTGCAAAACCAGGGGTAACCACCATGGTATTGACCCATTGTATTGGGTAATGATTCGTCTAAATGACCTCGTCCAGGAATACCATCGGAAGTAATGTAGTTTTGGGCTCATGGTATTTTTTTGGCTCATGGTATTGAAAAAAGGGTAAACCTATATAAAGAAAAGAAATTCTTTGTGCAAATCATGAGTGTGGGAGCAAGATGTCTGAGCTTGAATGAATACTTCTCTGTGAAGTATATCTGTATGGAAAGGGTAAAGGTTTGATAATAGATCTAAATCTATGATGCACCTATGAAGATATGATGAAGCAGAATATCTAGATCTGGAATGTATGTGTAGCTACTAGATCTGTTTCTGGAAGGCTTAGATCCGAGATGAGGCGAACATACGAAATACAAAGTAAAGGGTAAAAATCTGTGTGATGTATCTGTTCTGAAGAATTGCAATGACCTAAATGTTTGAAGAACCATACGCTTGTTTTCCGCAGAGGAAGCGCGTATATACGTGGCTTCGCTGAAGAGAAAGCGCGTATGCGCAATGAAATTAGATCTGTAATATGTACAGAAGTATACACTGGTTTATGTGAACGGAAGCGCGTATATACGCGACATCAGTGAAAGGAAAGCGCGTATGCAAACAAGGGTTTGCTGAAGTCTGTGGTAAGAAATGTCTTATCTGTTCTGCTGGTTCACTGATATCTCTCAGTGAGTTATATGTATCAGTTTCATGTTTGACTGTGCTTAAAAGTATGGAGTGGGTCCAGTCTGAAAATATGATGAAACGAGGCTTACAAGTTGTGCTCTTTTGAAGTTGTTGGATCCAGTGTGAAAAATGATGAAACGTGGTCCATATTGGTGCTGAGGGTTGTAGCCTTCAGTCAGGGGGTTGTAGCTCCCTTCCAGGTGAGGCTGGTAAACGAGATCAGGGGGTCGTAGCTCCCTTCCAGGTGAGGCTGGTAAACAAGATCAGGGGGTCGTAGCTCTTTCCGGAGAAAGTGATGGCACAAGGGGGTTGGAGCTCCCTTCCAGGAGAGGCTGGTAAACGAGCGCAGGTGGGTGCCTGCGTGCTGGTAGGAGTCTACGCCAGCACATATGTTGTAATATGTTTTCTCTATAATAAAATATTGAAGGCTGAGCAACTGCAGCGGTGGTTTTCTCCCGACTTGGGTTTCCACCTAAAGTCCTGGTGTTCATGTGTGATGCTTATGCGTGATGGTTTATTCTGTTCTTACTACACATTTCTACTGTTTATAGAACATCTAATGAATGAATGATGGAATGATATAAGTAAAGAATTAATGGCATAAGTAGATCTCTGTGTATACGCGAGTTTTATGAAGGATATCCGCATGTATACGCTAGTTGGCTTCATGAAAGTAGCGTATGGGTTTTGAAGTAAAGAAAAGTAAAAAGTTTTGAATATGCAGTAAATACTGATTCACCCCCCCCTCTCAGTATTTTTCCCAACAAGTTCTCTATAGCCCTTTCAAGTTCATTCATTTCTGTCCAGTTCACCTCACCTTTTTCCATATTCCATCAATATTTTCTGATAGAATTTCTTCATGTTTGGCCTTGTGTGCTTCCTCCATGTCATTTTCATGTAAGTAATCACTACTTTGTCACTCAAATGGATTATCAAGTTTATAACCCTTGTCATCTACCAGACCAGGTTTTTCCCCTTTCTCTTGTTGTAAGTTGTTTTCATTTAGGAGTAGACAATATTCATCATCAGTACTTTCTGCTGATAAATTTTCCAGCACCTCTACAGAAGTGCCAAACTTTGTCCATTTTCCTCACTTGCAGGTTATGAACTGAGAAGATAATCCTCCTTGGAAATTTTAGGTCCTTCTTGAAAAACCATGTCTTGGCATTCTCTTACATCTGAGCCAGAATCTAGCAAAGGAAAAGTAGTACCTGAAACACCTAAGGATGACCTTCAAAAATGTAAAACCCTAATGACCCAATAGGAGTGGTTTTTGACATGATTTTGACTGAAATCTGACCTAAAAAATTTCAAGTAAAAACACAGCATTGTCATAGGTTATTATGCTCAAAGAGGCATTGGGATGAGTCAGCAATATGATCTTAGAGAGAGGGTGGAGTTTATTGACACGTGAAAATGGGGAAATGAGGTTTTAGGTAGGAAAGAAGGATAAAATGAGAGGTATCAACCCATAATGAGTGTTTTAAGAGAAACATGGTGACTTTGAGATGGAAAATTGATAGATAGGGAAAAAGGTTTTATTAAGATAATGAAGACAATGAGATTTCTGACACTCGAGATATTCAAGGAATATTGTTTTTAGAAAACTATAACCATCCTATAGTAATCCAAAGATAGTGAAAAATATTGATGACTAACAATACCAAGAGTTGCAGATACTTGAAGAGGATTGTGAGAAAAAGAGTCTTGGAGAGTAGCCAAATGTTTTTGAAATGAATATGAAATTCCTAAACTAAATTATTAAGTAGTTCTACCTATTGGAGTTGTCCATGAGTGGTATTGAGAGGAAGTGAAACGAATCTTCCTAATTTTTCCTTGTATATCTCTCTACTGATATTTGGGAGCTCTTACAACTTGGGGGTTCCAGGGGAGAATTTCTCCATGGATATGGTTGGGTGGAAACCCAGATGGTTCACAATGAGTTGGTAAGGATATGCATACTGTCATTGGATCTGGAGCATATTCTCGCATTTTTGGAGTTGTATAAATATACAACAAGGTATGTACATAAGCTTTCCTGAAATTTCAATTATTATTATTTTAAAGTGTTGTAAAACTTTCAATTTATTGGAACTTGCTACTTGTGAATGTTTATGATATATTTACAGAGTTAATTTTGATCTAACAATTAATGAATGGAAACTGTAGTTTAGAATGTACATGTAGGGGGATTAAAACAAGAAGGTGTTGCTAAAGTTTTTAAGTTTAGTTTATAATGAATTTTTTTCCATAGAAAGTTGTCATGAGTTGATGAAATTATCATATTATCATAAGTTTGATTTTTCTTTCTCCATGTATAGTTGTAGTAGAAGTTTACACACTAATTGTTTGACACAAGTGGTAAATGAGGCAGTAGGAATTTTTGTTGTTGTTGTTTTAAGGAATCACATCCTTGAGCATGTATGTTGAGATTTAACTTAACATCATTTGGAACCCCAACTCGATTCCAAAAAAATACTTTTCAGAACCCAAATCGTAAAGATGGGCATTTTTCAAACTTTTTTTGTCAACTATGTGCACATGTTGTCAAGTTTTGGATGAGAGAATAAGATGGTTTAGTCCCTCCTTTTATATTTTATCATTAAAATATTAATTTATGAATTTTATGAGTTAAATAGGTTGAGGAAGAATCCTAGATTCATGTCACAATGCCCTAAGAGAATTTGGCTTCCAAATGTTTGACAAAATTTCTCAATGGTTGTAGATTGCATGCTTGCAAAGTGCTTGTTAAAATGCATGAATGGTTGTAGCTTGTAGATTGCATGCTTGCAAAGTGTTTTTCAAAAGGACTCAATAGTTGTAGCTTGTAGATTGCATGCTTGCAACGTGTTTTTCAAAAGGCCTCGATGGATGTAGCTTTTGTGCATATAAATTGTTAGAGTAAATGCCCTACTTACTCTAACTTTTATGTACTAGAAAATTTATGAATATATTATTTAATGGATGTAACTCACTATGCCTGCAAGTTTTTGTATGAATGTGAAAATAAATTTAATAAGTTGCTGAAGTGTGAATAGAGAATAACATAGTGGTTAATTTTATTATCTAAATATTTGATTTAAAAAACGGTCGTTGTTGGAAACAATTTTACAGTGACTAATTATGTAGGACCTTGTACAAGTGAGAAAAATAAGTTTTGTCTGAGTTGCATGTACTCATGGGTGAAATATTATGTTTTAATGGCTATAAAAAATAAATAGTGTGCCCAATTTTGGCAAGTCCACTGTCATATCTGATCTAAAAGTAGATTTGAGAAGACATATTGGGAATAAAATCTAAATATTTGATTTAGAATTAAATTGGAGAAGATCATATTTTCTCTAAAAATAGATTTGAGAAGACATATTGGGAATATAAATAATAAAAAATAATAAAATTCATATCAGTAAAAATAAAATTACAAATTTACAAGTGTAGATATATATCAATATTTGCATTTTAATTAAACACTAATCAAAATTTTCCTGATAGGATCAAGTGGGGCATTACAGGATTTTCCACCAAGTTAAGGCATGGCCCTTTAATTTCAGTGGTGCAAATGAAACCTTTTGTTATTCCTAATTTTGATAGACAATAAAATACAATTTGAGTTGCTGCAACCAATGATTTAGCTTTAGAGAATCGATCTCGCCATGGTACAACTTGATATCAAGCTTTAATTCCATTTTGAACAGGGACTGTGAATGATTCATGACACTTGAACTAGGTAGATATTTTTTGGGTCCTTTCTTCGGTTGGTTCTCTATTTCTTGTTGATCTCCTAATCCCCCCTCTGATTTATCCTATGTGTTAGAACCGTCATATTCTCCAAATATCCCAAGCTTATTGCTCAGGGCCTCCATGAGGAAATTTATATTATGATTTATATCAGTGAATTGTTGTTCTATCTGTGAAAACCTCTCCTCTCCAATATCACGAGGGTTATTCACATATTCGTCGGCCATGATTACAGTTTTACGACCTAATCAATATAAATCCCCTGCAAATATGCAAAATACACCCAAAGAAACCTTATTTGATACCAATATGGTTCGTAAACTTCCATGGATATTCTACTGGAAAATCCATCACAATAGATCTGATAAAATATACTTAAAAATCCAAGATTTACACTATTACAATTTTATTTCTCTTTATATTTATGGATTTGTAGATTATTGTTAATAATGTATGCATGCAAATTAAAATTATGCATAAAATAGATTAAAAAAAATAAAATCTCACACATACATTTGACACAAGATATGACCTCGATAACCCTTTCAGGAGAAAAGCCCAGCTAGAAGGTGAGTCTTCTTTGCTCTCTTTCTCTGAATAGAAAATATATTCAAGTATGAACAAGTATGGATTGTGGCTTATGGGCTACTTCAGTGTAAAAATCTTTTTTTTCTCTATCTCCTATCTCTCTCAGCTATTGTTTCTCTTCTATGGAACAAATGCACTCAAAATAATGGAATCCCTTTTCCTCTTATTGGTTTGGCTATAACACAGCCTCATAGATCGTTAGTGGTTAGGTTTGACTACTTCAACTCTTAACCAAAGTTACAATATAAACTCTTCTAGAGTATTCTTCATTATAATCATGTGGCTCGCCCTTTTTTCATGAATAATGGAGGTTGACGTGGCATCCTCTCAAATTATGGTGGTGAAAACAGGAAGGTCAAATTTCAAGTGGCATAACTTTCACATATGAACTGTAATTTATGTGATTCTTATACTGTTGGAAATAACTATGTGTGTAGAATAGGAAAAAAATGTGTGGTGCTAAAGTGGTAAATTTTTACCTCTAGAAAATATTGTTTAATGCCTCAAAATGCTCCAGAAAGGCTATAGACCTAAATTTTCCAAACTGGGTCTTACTGACAAAAATGGTTCTCTGAGATTATTCCTCAATGTTTTCCACTCTTAAAGCATCGATATGGATGAAAAACAATAAAATGGTCCAATATATATCACCTTGGCACAACATCAATGTTTTTAGGTAAGTGAGTTAGAGGTTTCATCCTCTTTAAGTCATACATTGTTTTTTGTGTAGTTATATGTCACACAACTCAAGGATGTTTCCCTTTACGCTTCACTGTGGTACCAATGATGCCAAATGAGCACTTTATATCCACTTCTATATGGACCCTTGAGCAGTTTCTAAACTCTAATACCATGTTGTAAGATACTTAATCGTTAAAAATTGTAAAATGTGGTAGAAGGAAAAGAATGAACAACATATTTGTTTAGTCACTAACTTTAATATATATAGAAAAAAGAATTAGTCTACTCATTATCATTAGCATAAAAAATATTGACATGTAGAGATAATTCACATCTTAGCACCACACTTTATCTTTGCACCATACTTTCTTCTTGGGATTTGTGGAATTGTGAGTCCAATATTTTTCCTTGAAGTATTTGTTCTTCTCAATCTCCTCTTGTTTTTATTCCTTTATGAGCAAGTAATAACTCCATGCCAGTGGATGGATTCTCCTTTTTGGGCATTCAAATTTATGGAATGTTTTGCGCCTTCACATTTAGGGGCTACTAGAGCTTAACAATGTCCATAAATTTATAAGTGGAAAAATCATAACATTAGAATAAAAAATATTGAGATGTATATGTAAAATGTGTTTAAGTGCCACACTTTTTTCCTAGGATTTATGTTGTTTTTCAAGTTTAGCCTTGATTCTCAAACTCTTTGCTCAATATCTTCTTGTTCATACTGTTAGTGCTCCGTAATTTTGAAGGTTGAAGACAAAATGTCGAAGGGACAACATCAAAACCGCTTCGAGCCTAGGATCTAGCCCTTTTAGAACCATAGAGGGATGTCTCTATTAGATGTAGCTTTTTTTATTGGGAATTTTAGCCTAGCTATTAGTGCATAGGGGTTTGTTTTGAGATTTTTGGTGGAGACAATAGAAGAGGGCCATTGGGCTATGGAGTCAAACCGGTGTAAAATGATTTAAATGGATAAATAAATAAGATCATGTGTGACCAGGAAAGCTAGTCATGCCAATGGATCTTTACAACCTATGAAATGGAAAAGGAGGAGAGATTAAGGTTAAATTTGAATGAAGAGTATACCTTATCTTAATTCTACATAGAAATTTAAGAGGAAAACATAGATATTGCTTCAAGACTGTGTAGGGTGCCCGGTTACAAATCCTGAACAAAATTTTTTTATCGAAAGTAAAGAGATAAAGAAATGGTGGAATAAAGGAAAACGGGCAGCATGAAGAAGTACATCACCATTTAAAACATAACACAAGAATATGGAAATAAAAGTGCCCTTTCATTCATCCAAAAAGAGAGTGTTTACAACCAGGTGAGCCTTTTACAATGGTATTTTTCTTCAGCCCCAGTCTCCCTTTATACTGCTAATGCATGCAGTATTTAACTAAAACTTAAGTCATTTTCCCTATCTACTTCAGTGATTGTAATTAATTACATCCGAGCCAAAATTGGACAAGTGTGATCATGCAGTGGCCACGATAAGATTAGTCTGACAAAAATGGTGGTTGTATTTCTTTTGGAAATCCATTATTGACTGTAGAGTAATCAGAATCTGGCTAGTATGATGTTGAAGAGGTAGAGATAAAACAAAACTGACATCTAGCTCTGCTTTGGTGAAAAAATATTGTTGGATGATCTGATCTGATTGATGTGTGGGATGTCATGATGGCCATTCTACTTCTAATTGCCTATGTCTTTACTGCATCGGTTATTGTTGTTGTGGAGTTTGAAACAGAAAGCCCACTTCTTCCTTTATACATGGTTCAAACCTTCTTTGAATTACCGGTCATCAGAATGAAATGCCATCGTGGAATCTGTTTGGCAGAGTGGGTTGATGTCGAGCAGTGGTGGTGGGAGTCTGTAGGTTGACGTGGAGCCGCAGATTGGTGGATGGATGTGGAGTAGCAATGGTGGGAGTCAATGTGATGAAATTTGAAATGACCCTTTTAATGACCAAACTGCAACAGCTTTGTTTAAATAGTCAAAACCATTTTTGGAGGGGGGGATAGCAGTAGGTGGTTTCGGTAAAGGGGGGTGTGCAATGCTCTGGTGCCGCCACATAAGGGTAGGTCCAAGATGGATGGTGAAACTGCCCATTTTGGACCCCCACCCCCTCCCCACCCCCCCTTGGAGGCAGAGCTCAGATGGAGAGGGGTGGGGGAGAGAGAGAGAGAGAGAGGGGGGGAACATTACATTGACCATTGGGTGGAAGCAGGGTAAGGTGGATGAGCAAAGAGATGAATGGAGTTTAATGAGGAAGGGATGTATGATGTGATAGGTTTTTCGGGTAGTGGAGGATAATGCGACAAGGCGGCGAGGTAGGGGCAGATTTTCATTAAAATAAAACTTAGGGTAAAGGGAATATGATGAATTAAATCACATATGATAATATTTAAGTGCCCAAAATTTATAGCATAGGCATTAATCATATGATATGGTGGAGTTGGTAATATAAATTCCAAAGACCTTTTTGTTGATGATGTTTTAGAACTTAGGATAAGTTCCAAAACAATTCTTTAGGCACCTCTAACTTCTATTGGGATTTCCAACCTAGGAGAAAATTGTTCTTTACCCCTTTAACGAACAGATCCTTCCGTAGAAATAAATGACAACCATGGAATATTATTTTCAATATAAACGACCCAATCATAAATAATCAGTGACCTTGTGATACTGTGAATTACAAGAGTCTAACAATGGCTCCAGCTGGGGATGGCAGCTCTGGAGGAGGTGCCAAGAACACCGTAGACTAGTGGCCTGATCCATTGAGGTGATATTAGACTTGCTAAACAACCTTCGTGGCTAAAAATATTCAAGCTGAAATCTGAACTGTCTACAACTGAGGTCTGGGACACTCTTGAACTGAAAATAGAAAGAAATCTGAAACTAAAACTAGAAATATGCTCAGAGTACTGATGTTATTTTCACACCTACATACTCTAGTATGATAAAAAATTATCCCATTAAATAATAATAAGATTTCCAATGTAACCAGTCAAGAAAATGAGTGATTAACTGATTCTTGTTCACTTTCTTGAGCAGGCTGAAAAAACAAAATGGTCACTCCCATCTTAACTATTGTTGAACATAAGTGTTTAAATTTTTTGTTAAACCCTGCAACAAACCATTCATGGCATATCATAATCCTTCTTTAAATGATTCTAAAAGTCCAGAAAAAGGATCCTGGAAGAATACTTTGTACTGGGGATTCAAATAACCAACTGCATCTAGGTCTCCTCTTTGTTCCACTCTATTATTCTCAGGATCACTCTAAAAAAGAATATCTAAACATTCTTCATGATTATATGATATGGCATATTCGTTATGTACCAATATTTTATCCTCAAGAAAATATGATATATCTTGACTGAGATTGCTAAATTATGTCCGAAGACCATCATTTTGACGGGCAAAAGTAATTTCTAGCAATAAGCCTTTTTTAGTATGTAAAACAACATCAATATAAATTTTTTCTGTTAGCTCCCCATAATTTTCTATATTGATTGAGATACAAATGTACAGGGGTAACATCAAACCAGACTTTGGAGTCCTAGGACTTAGCCTTTCTAGACTTAGAGAGGGCTCTCTCTATTGGGTGCAAATGATGTAATCTTGTTGCTCTAGGGTTTTTATTTTAGGCTAGTTATTAGGTGTAGGGTTTGTTGATTGTTTTGGATGGGAAAGATGATCAAATGTAATAAGAGAAGTAAGAGGATGTAAAAGCCATTAGGCTATGGAGTCAAGTGAAAGTCAATAATGTCTAAATGATGAAGCAGAGTGTGTTGCAGGGCCGATTTAGCAAGGCCATTGGATCCTTAAGGTGATGTATGGTGGTGTAATGAACATTAAGTTGGGGAAAAGACTAAGAGATCTTATACATATATAATATGAAGCATAAATCATGAGGTAGGGAAAACCATGGATCCCATTGAAAAATACTCAAAATGATAAACATATAAAATGAACATTCCAGTGAAACATAGAAGCATTAGAACTCCTAACTTTGGAAATTCACCTTCAGACTTTGGGAAAACATACAATATTTAAAAAAATAACTTAATTTATGAAGAGGGAACTCCTAAACATCATATTTCAAGCTATTGGGAATTCTAAAACAAGTTGACAAGCATGGAAAAAGGGAAATATCAAACGAGACCTCTTTGACTTAACCTAATCAATCAATATTTCATAGAAAGGCCTCAAGATAGGGTTTTGAGAACTTCAAATAAGCAGGGCATACCATAAATCTTAATTGTAAGCTAACATAATAACCGTGCATGAAACAGAAAAAAAATTATGGGAGCCTAAGGAGCAGTGAAGAATTCCTTAGTTATGACCCAAATAGAAGAAAACATAAAGGCTATAGCAAACATGAGGACTGAGGTGCTTCAATGAACATATCTGTAACATTCCAAAATTTGCATGCAGCAAATTGAAATACTAATTTTGCTTATATCATCTAGTAGGTGAATAAAATGGGTGAGGAGACCCATGAGTAGGAATAAAATCCCACATAATGTGAATGGATCACTAGAGTAGCTTGATTTTGCACCCTCAAGTGTGAAAAGGGGAAAATGCATGAAGACAAGGTCAGGTTTGACCAAGTCAACAATGCTACCATAGGAGGAGTGGATCACTTTGGAAGACAGCGCAGTGTGAATGAGGAAGAGGAAATTTGTTGGAGGAAACCCTAATGTGTTGGGGCCAAGGCAAGGATTTTTTCATTTGCATAAAGAGAGGACAAGGTAGCCATTGGAAGACATGTTATTGAATATAGAATTTGTCTTCTTAGACTCTTTGTGCACTCTCCTACTGTTTAGCAGAGTTGCCGGGGAATTCCTCTTTAGGATTCGTTCTCCTTCTTGAGAGGCCTCTTGAGGGATTGTTCTTCATTCTCCACATTTCTTGGCTCAAGGCCAAAGCCACATCATTCAGTCACAGTGTTATTCCTGAAGCAGGATAACTTTGTGTTGCAGGGTGTTGCAGTGGAGGGTTCCACAACACCATTTCATTGGCTCATCTTTCAGAGGAGGGAGGTTCTGTCCCTCTGGAAGGTTAGTGAGGGAGATTCCTAAGCTTATTGCAGATCATTCGCATCAAGCCAAGTAATTCCCATCACCAACAACACAGTCCCTTCTCTAGACTGTGTCATTTCTGAGTGCAATTGCAGTGGGGACTTGCTCCACTAGTTTGGAGGGTGAGATCTTCAGGGATTGGATCAGCTTTTCACCTAAAATATCCTTTGGATGAGATTCAGCCATCATATGTAGCATCATCAGCTATCTTCATCCATTTCCAGTTTCTGAGTTGCAGCTGCTACACTACTACTCCGACATTTCTGCAGATTTTCCATTTTGTGCACATTCCAGCCTATCCTCCTAAGGATTGTTGTATTGTAGTTTCCAGGGGTTGAGATCTTGCTCCCCCTATTTTATTGGAGCTGTATATTTTCATATTTGTGTATTGACACCATTTTTCAGTATTCATGCTTTATAGACAGCGTAGTCATAGCCATGCATTTTCATATGTAGCAGTATTTCTTTATTTCTTATGTACATGTTCTATTGAGGCTCTCATTGGCTAGCTTGAGTGATTGATTCCTTAATACATTGTATAAATTTGCTGCTATATTACATATTTTTTGGCTATCTACATCTTCTTGTTTCACAACTCATAATAATAATGTTGTTAATCCATTATATGTCCATGTATTGATGCAGTCCCTTCCTCGTGCATTTTCTGAAGGCAACTAGGTGTGGGAGACCTATTTAACCCACCTAGAAGGATTTCTTTGGAGCCTCCTCCTAGATTCTGGTCTTATATACATTATTCTAAGGGATCTAGGTCTTGGTTTCAAATCCTGTAGTAGGAATTACTAGAAAATGCATTTTCCAGTCATGCCTTGCTGACAGTTCCCATTTTGGGATATTACAGTGGTATCAAAGAAGCTTTCTTGGCTCATCCTGTGAGTCTCAGCCCAAGAAGATAGAAGAGATCAAGATGATGAAGAATATAAGTTTTCTCTCATCAATTTTCAGATCCACAGAGGGCCTCTCCAAGGAGGCCAAGAAGATGGAAGAAGGAGAAGAGGAAGGACCATGCACTTCCTATTCTCAAAGAGAAGAAGGCATGAAGCATGAAGAACACTTGGAATTCGAAATTCTAAGGGAGTACCTTGCTGAATACCAAGCTAAACCAAGAGCCTTCAAAGAGACTCTAGCTTTACCACAATTTATTCAGCACAAAGAAGAGAGAAGACCCTACAGCTATGGGGTGATGAGAGGTAATAGATTTTTGTTGTCTACTTTTGATGGATCACTCACATGTGCAGTGGAGGCTTGGGTGATGAAACTAGAGGTTTTTTTTCTACTACATCCTGTAGTAGATAGAGAGGCTATAGAAGTTGCAGTGTTGCACCTTGAAGTTGAAGCAAGTACTTGGTGGTTTAGACATTGGAGCCATGTAAGGGTATCCACTCTTGCTGAGTTTTCTCAAAAGATGATTATAAGATTTGGCCAATGGAGGGAGGAGCCCTCACCACTAGTTGAAAAGGCATGTACCAGTGTTGTTGAGACCATGGAGGAGCAGCCTTCATCTTCAACAGTTTGGGAAGCCAACACATATGAGAAGGAAACTCTTGCGGCCCTGCAAGGAGCTTCCAAATTTCACCAAGGTATGTTTAAAATTCCATCTCTTGACATTTCAGCAAACACTATGGATGGGTCTATATCATTGCATGCAGTTGATCTAGAGTTGCAAAATAGCACTGCACTGCACAAGAGTAGTGATGGAGAAAAGAGGAACCATTCCTCATGTGAGCACTCAAAGGGCAGCTTCATTCAGGAAACCATGAAGGAAGCAGTGAGGAGGAGTAGACATCTGGAGATAAGAAACTCTTTCTCCTCTCTAGATGACACTCTATTAATGAGCATGCCACAACTAAAAGAGAGAATTATACTGGCAGTAGATCCAAGGCCTCTTTGGTTTTGGAAGACCATGCATGAGGAGGAGATCTCACGGAGAGATTTCAGTGGAGGTGCACTCCCACACATCATGGAGTGCAAGATTCTTCAACAGCTTGAGGAGGTTCTTCCCTTCTAACAGGAACAGATAGATGATCGAGGACATATTCAGATGGATAACATCTCTCAGAATTGTATTGGACACCTCTTGAGCCACACACATCATGATGGGAGGTTTTTTCCTACCACCTATTTGGGTCCTTATGGGATCAAATTGATCCTTGGGAAGATTGCATTTCAAAATCCCATGAAGTACAAAAATCTGATTTGGGATGCGTTTTACTGTACAACAACCCTACCCATTTCTAATTTTTTTAGAAATAAATTTCATTTAGTAATAGGTCCCCTTTTTATCTTTCTTTTTAGATAGAAATAAAAGATTTAGAAGCAATCCGATCATTTTTTTAGGAAAAAGAGTTCATTGATAGAAAGACATATTACATATCTTTATTAACAAGTGTATAAACAAATGCAACATTGAAAGAATTTCTGATCCGATGTTATATAAAGCTTTTATCATATCAAAATATTACATAAATTTCTTTAACAATATTTGATGTGTACAGTAATCGCAATCAGAAATCAGAAAGATCTTTAAGTTTTCATATTTTTTTTTCATACTTCTGATGCGATGTGATTCATCGCAATCACATTTCGGAGAATGATCTTACATGGACTTGTTATAATAAAACTTTGATGTGATGATTCATATCGCAATCGCGAATCGGAAAAGTTTTAAGTGATCATATCTGCTTTGAAATACTCTGATGTGATGTAGTTCATCGAAATCACATTGCGGAGAAACAAATGTTATAAATGTTTAATTAAAAGACTCTGATGCGGTGGACCCCACCTCATCACAATCGAAAATTAGAGAAACTCATTGACAATTTGCTCCATTTAAAAATCCCCGATGAGATCATTGCAATCAGAAATCGGCAGAAAACATATTATGTTATTTTGTGTACCTTTGAAAATTCCCGAAGGAATTATTACTTAAATGCCCATACACTATTTATTGATGGCATCGCAAGAATTCAAAAGGTAATTTTATATTCTTATTTCAAAATATGACGATCTCCGATTGTACGTTTACCATTAATTGAAAATCAAATGAATAATGATGATTTATTTTCTTATGAATGCGTGAGTGTGACTCTTTAAAGGGCATTTAAGTTTTAAAAACGAAGATAATAAATAAAAATAAATGAATAGATTGTTTATACAATTTTCTCCTCATTTGCATTTTCACCACGAGTTAAATGTTTCTCCTTTGTAGAACCAAAGAACATCGAACCCTTTCATTCGCAAAGCAAGCGAAACGTTACCGAATACCGAAATTTCAAAGAGATCCAGGAAAGAAAAAGCTGTTGTCACTGCAAAAGCCCTTGTTTTCACCATGGCACCTAAGGAGAAACCGGCTAAAATTAAGCTGGTTACAGACACGCCATGCCAAGGTCTTGGTAAATTATCTTGGGAAGAGGTATATAACCTCATCGAAAGGGAAAAGCCTAAAGTTACTGTGCCAAAAACAACAGTTCCTGACGAGGATGATTCTGATTCAGATTCAGAAACCTCCCTTCAAGCACTTGCAAATTCGTTCCTGCACCGAATTGCAGCTCGGGCGAACATTTTCCCATATTATGATGTGATTTGGTGGGTAATTGACAATGTGGCCATCCAAAACATAATGTTTTTTTTAGCTTCTGGTGCAACATTCTGGTCATTTAGAGCAGAAGACATTAAAGCAATGTACCACCTTCTAGACCCACAAAAAATCTACAACAAAGATTTCATCAAGGAATTTGCTGTGAGTAATGAAAATCAGTCAAAGCCGATTAGAGAATGGAGAAGGGCTCCCGAAAAGCTCAAAAACGAGGCATATGGTATGTACTATGTGGATTTTCTTTCACCTCCATACTGTTGCACCACAGAAATGATGTGCAGATTATTTGGGAATGATAATTCAGCTAGGTTTTCTATACAAATGGTGCCATTAATACACTCTACTATAAATTCTGAAATAATGGACTGGGCTGTCATTCTTTCTGATAAGATAGCCAATAGGATTCTTGAGTATAGGAAGGACAAAAACATAGGAAATACTACTTCTTTTTACTTTTGAGCTTATATTCTATATGCCCTTTGTTTCAATTCTGAGTTTCCCATGTTAGGATGGAAACGGAACCTTAAATATCCTGCTCCTATTCATATATATCACAAGCTCTTATGGAAGGGGCATTTTAAAAGCCATGCTTATAGAGTTTGTCATGGTTTCCTCATCCTGGTTTATCAAACTATTTTTGGCTGATTCCCTCCTAGGCTTTCCAAGCAGGCTAAAATTGATTTATCCTCAATTGGGGATTGGTTCGGAGAAGAAAAATTCACATATATTAGAGTTTTCGGGATTATTGTAGAACCACAAATTCTTCCCTTGTATGTTCTAGATAAACTGTTAGCACAGGAAATTTCATATCAGATAACAGTAGAAGGCATGTCTAGGACTTTGAAGAATAGCAAGAAGCTAATGTGGCCTACTTTTCCTTTTAAATGTGGAGATTGCACTCTCAATAATTTTTTTCATGTTGAGAAAGAAGTTGGCAAGATAACCAATCTCAAGCTTTCAACAGTCTAAGGCAGGCAATATGACCCAAGGAAGGTGGCATTTGATTTTACCACTTCAGTTTCAATTGCTCGTTCTGAACACGAACCAGATGAGTTTGATGATTTATTTTTTTTTGTATATAATTTGTCCCAAGTTTATGATTTTGCCAAGTCCAAATTCTAGGCTGAGCAAATGAATAATTTTATGTTATTTAGAAGCCAGAGATTACTCAAAGTCCTTCTGGATCAATTAAAAATTCGTATGCAGGAAGATGAGTCACAACAGAAGGAAAAAAAGGATATATCTGGAAAAGCAGTAACAGAAATCGCTGCCAACAAAGTCATTATACAGACACAGAAATAAGTAACAGGAACTAATCCTATTATACAGAAGGAAGACATTAGTATCAAAGTTGATACTGAGAAGAAAGAGACAATTGATAAACTTTATGTACATAATGATCAGAAGTCTTCAGCCCAGACAGGAAAAGAAAGCACATGTATTGATACCAATGTGCATACTGAGAAAGGAGGCACAAAGAGTAAGGCTACTGAACAAGCACCTAAAGGAGATGTAAGCAATAATCCTGATTCTCAACTTGGAAGAGAGGAAGCTACTGAAAAATTAGTTGAATCTACTGATCTTATAGTTTCTCCTCATTTGCTGAGCCAATATGAACAATTTTCTCAACAAATAAGACAACATAATAATCCCCAAGTATGGACATTATTCCTGAACATCCCACGGGTGAAATTATATTGAAAATAGAATAAATCCCTCCTCTGGATGTATTTTACAGTCCCAAACATAGGGCTATTGTGAGAAAGCAGAGAAAGAGGAGGAGAACTGATCAGGATGCACTTTAAACTTCACAGGTGGAGTTTATGAATATTGTTTATAAAGATGCTGAGGTGAATCCATCTGAGGATCTCAGTAAATTATCCCAATACACAGGTGTTTATAGTGCTGCAACTATGTACAAAGCTTCTGAAGTCTCTCAGTTGATGAAACAAAAAGACTTACAGATAGCTATGCTGGAAGAATAAGCCACAGGGGATCAGCGAAAGATTGTTCAACTGGAGAAACAATTGCAAGATCAGAAACTTAGATCTAAACATCTAGAAGAGAAACATAGTATTGAAAAGAAGAAAATTGATGAACAAGCCTTGAGAAAACAGCAACAGTTGAGTCAAGAAGTAGAAAAGCTACAAAATCTTCTGCAAAATGAGAAAAATGCAAATATTTAACAAGAGAAAATGTTCCAATCAGAATTGGACAAGTTCAAGGATTATCCTAAGTTAGCTCAATTCAAAACTGAAGCTCCTGAAATAAACAAACTGCTATCTCAGTAGTTAAATGAATTTTGTCTTATGTTGGCACAAGTTGAGCCTTTGTGTGAAATAACATCATCTTTGATAAATGAATCAGTCACTCTCAAGCAAGAAATTGATGATGCTAATGATAAAATTTCTGAGTTCCTTTCATGGAAGGACACAGAGCAGGGAAGAAAAGCTAGCCTTCCGAGAATTGAGGAAAGACACAAGGAAATTGTATTTATGGAATGGGAACATCAGTTGATGAAATTAGAAAGAGCCATATCAAGGGCTAAAGGTATAATGAATAATACAATACAATTGGTTAATGACAGCTTGTACGCTACCAATTTGATCTTAGATTGTACCCCAGGAAAGTTACTAAAAGTAAAAGAAGCTGATTCCAGGTGGAAGGAAGAGATAATCAATAAAAATCAACAGATTAGCAAACTTCAAGGAATTTCATGGGATATTATGTGGACTTTTCTTATCAAGCCACACAGCCAATAGATGGCCATCAAATTCCTTTCGAATGTTATTCATTGTATCATTCCTGAATTCTTTGATGCTACGTACACTGGAAAGTTACATTAAAAAATGAGTCGGCCAACAGAAGTCCAAGATATGCTCAAGATCTACCATCTGGGCACAATAAACACATGAGACAATCAATGAATCCAGTTCACTTTAAGATCGCAATTTTGTTTCTAGATTTTTGATTAGATAGCTTGTAGGAATAGTTTTAGTTATTTTGTTTTATTAAGTACCTATTTAAACCCCTCTCACTCATTTAGAAAGGGGTCCTGAATTTGTAATATTTTGACTTGGAGATTACATTTTTGTACTCCATTGACTCTTATATTTTTATAAGGGATCACATCTGGTGGTTCTATGCAAAATTTCCTTTAAGAATTGCATTTATGTATCTTGGAGTCTGTTTTACATTGAAGTTGCTGGATTTGGATATCGAATTGCATCGAAAAGTATCAAGATGGATATGGTATTTCTATCTATTCACTGTTAATTTCTTATGTTGTGAGACATTTTCTTTTAAATTGCTATCGTTTATGTGTACTCGTTTTATAATATTTCTTTATACATATCATTTCTGAGTTTGTAGAAATATTTATCTTTTACAGTATATGCAAATGATATATAAAATGATGAATGCAATGTGTTATTATAACTCTGTTTAATTTCTTAAACAGATTTATCTTTATTTGTTACTGTATATTTCAATTAAACTATAATACATTTTCATGGTTATTGGTTTATTTGAAACAATCCTTAAGTTGTATTCATATTTGATACACGGGTTAGTTTTAGAATTATTTATTAGTTATAAATTAGATTAGATAGTTTATTTCAGTCATTTAGTCCCATTTTTCATTCATCCAATCATTCCATCACCAACCCATTTAAATTATTAGGAAACTGGTCCTATCAATCTAGTCGGAGCCACCACACCAAACAGAAATGGAGCTGTCCTAAGGTCCCGACCGGATGGTTATCCCCCAATGTTTGAAGCAGCGATTTTCGAGGCTTCAACATTTTTGGCGCTAGAAGGAGGGCCAAAGCTATGAATGGTAGATAAATCCAAATCCGCAAGCTATTCTATGAGCAACTCACCCTCATCACCTTCAATTTCTTCCACATCTCAAATCGCTAGAGAAGAAATTGATAGAAGTATTCAGACACCCACTACCAAAGTCTCAAATTAATCAGATAATCCACCTCCTGAATCTCCTAAAGTTGAAGATTTAGTTCATAAACTTCAAGGATTCTCATTATCATTAGAAGAGTCTGAAATATCTTAAGGTAGTGTTACCTCACAATTTGTTTCTTTCAGACCTCTCACTAGATCACAAAGTGAAAAACTTGGGATTTCCCCAAAAGAATTTCCTTTACCTAGTAGAGTTAAAACAAGAATAACCCTATCGGAAACAGAAAGTGATATTATTTCTTCATCTCAAATTAAATCATCTGTTTCCCAAGCTCCATATCAGAAAAGTGCAGTTGTCTCATCATCATCATATACTCAAACAACATCTGCCGAAACACTGATTGTCTCTTCTAGTACTTCAACTGTCACTACTCATACACCAGTTGTTACTTCTAGTTCTTCGATTATCATCACAACAATGGCATAGAGACCATGGACTAGACCGGGAGCTGTAAATATGGCTGCAACTTTACATGATTTACCTGATCATCCTGAAAAATGGCTGCCAAAGTTGAGTCTAGATATTGGTATACAAGCGGAAGAACACATCAATAACTTTATTCTTGCTATAAATTTGAATCAGGTAGAGCATGAATATTCTGTAGTCAGATTATTCCCCTATACTTGACAAGGAATAGCAGGATCCTGGTACTTTTCCTTACCTTCAGATTCTATTACAAGTTGGGATATGTTCGAAGAGAAATTCTTAACTAAATATGGAGATGATAGATCAATAGTTACTCTAATCGATGATCTCTCCAATTTAAAGACACAACCCAAAGAACCCATCAAAGATTTTAATTCTCGATTCAATAAACTCTTGAATAAGATCCCTACAACATCTAAACCTAGTGAGCAGGTTAGAAGTGAATGGTATATTAATGCTTTGCCCTCAAACATAGCAATTTTTGTAGATAGAGCTGCAAAACTGACTTTAGCTGAAAATATGAAAGAAGCTATTTCAGTTGAAAAACGAACGATTGCTCTAGATAAGAAAAATTCTATTGAGGAAATAAAATCAAAGAAAGTCACTTTTAAGGATGATTCAAAGAAAAATAAACCAAGAGATTCATATGACATGGAAGGTTTACAGAAAGTTCTTAAAACCATGTCTAATGAAATGCTTGAGATTAAAAAGCAAGTAGAAGAGACTTCTACAAAGAGACCATTTAGAAATTTCAAGATAAATCAAGTTGAATCAAAACCTCCCAATTCAATCTCCAATGCAGAATCAGAAGACACAGAAGAGGAAGATACTCCTCCAGTATCAGATGAAGAAGATGAAAGGGAAGAAATAGCTGAACTACATGGAATGTGGGATTTCATTCTCCCTAATTCGGACAATGAAATAGAACAAGAAGCCATGCCTGTGAGTACAAGGAGAAAATCTATATCATAACCTATTCAAATTGTTCCTAAGAAGAAAACTACAACTCCGAGTACCAAAGACAAAACTCCTGCAAAGAAAGCTTCTTCCTTACCCACTCAGAATCAACCATCATCTCCCAATCCTCCCACATCATCATCTAAGACTCTAGTGGTATCAGATCCGATGGATTATAATATTGTTGAGGACATGAAAAAGACTAGAGCAAACATCTCTTTACAAGAACTCAGCAAACTTAAATATCAACAAAAGATGCTATTAAAAGAGTTAAATCCTACACCTATTGCTCCTCTACCAAGCGGTGTAGTTGCCAAAGTAGCTAAAGGGACTGGTAAGCCACCAGACAAAGTAGATGCCACAGACACTGTTCTTATTGGAGAAAGATAAAATTCTCAAACACCTCCATTTTTGTTGACTTATGAAATATACAATAAGAATTTGCATAATTTTTTAATTTATTCTAGAGCATCCTCTAATATAATGCCTACTTCAGTCCGTGTGAAATTGAATATTGAACCACAAAATTCTGTAGTTCACATTGTACAATTGGATCGCTCTAAAGTTCAAGTTGTAGGAGAAATCAATTCAGTTACCATTAGACTAGCCTCCGATCCTAGGATTGTCCAAAGAATTGATATTCTAATTGCAGATATTCCTGAATTCTATGGGTTAGTCTTAAGCAAGGACCGGTCTTCAAAGCTTAACGGTTATATCACAACAGATTATTCGCACATGTGGCTTCCCTACAAAAGAAAACCAAATCAAATCAAAATCGAGTGAGAAAAACACATGATGCACATCGTGACTGAATTTGAACAACCAAATGAACCTATAGCTTTCAACAACAATATTCTTGGAGGTTATTTTGCTAAGTCATTTCTTGAGAATTTTACTGCACCACAATCACCCTTTTCTGTAAATACTTTTGTTTCTCAAACTGAAATTTTTTCGCAATCTGATTCTTCTAGAATTGTTAATATTTCTGATACATTTGTAGATAAACCTGTAGATAAAACTTTATTTGGTCATTATATTTTGATGGATAAAAATCTAGTGATGGATCAGGAGCAGGATGCATCCTACTTGATCCAGAAGGAGAGAAAACCATTTTATCATGTAGATTAGAATTTGAGTGCACTAATAATACTGCAGAATATGAAGCCTTGATTCAAGGGCTTTATAAAGCCATAGGGTTAAATGTAAAATACTTGAAAGTATATGGAGATTCCGAAATTTTTATAAGACAATTGAGGAATACCATCCATTGTCTTTCAGGACATCTTAAACATTACCAAACCCTAGTACAAGACCTTACCACTCAATTTCTAGAATTTAATATCTCTTCGATTCCTAGAAATCAAAACACATCAGCTGACCTGTTAGCTAATGTTGCATCCAAACTCCTCCCTGCTGAATATTGCAGTCCTGATAGATTTTTAGTAGAATTTATTTTTCACTCATCTATCCCAGATAATATCACAAACTGGAGAGTATTCTACCACGATGAGGACATATTGAATTTCTTGACTTCAGAGAAATCCTATGATGAACAAATTATTGATGAAGACGATCGTGATCTGCAAATTACTTCAAGGAGTAATGAAAATACTATTCCTAAATCTATTGTTAAACTTGAGGATTTATATGATATTAAAGACAGATTCAAGAAAGTTACTAATGTTAAACTTCAAAGTTCAACTTTGAAGTTTGAATTAGTGAATCTTGGCTCTGATTCTAAACCTCAGAATGTTAATATAGGACTCAATTTAACTCCAAAAGAAAGAGTTGCTTTCATCAAACTCCCGAGTAAGTATAAAAATGTCTTTGCTTGGAATTATGAGGACTTAAAAACTTATGACACTTCTATGATTCAACACACAATTCCAATGCTATCCGATGTTAAGTCTGTTCAACAGAAATTAAGAAAGATTCATCCAAATCTTGAAGATCAAATCAAAACAGAACTCAACAAACTTTTGAAAGACAAAATCAGTTTTCCTGTAAGGCATTCTAATTGGGTTTCCAACATGGTACCTGTCAGGAAGAAAAATGGTGATATTAGAATCTGTATTGATTTTAGAAATTTAAACAAGGCATGTCGAAAGGACAATTTCCCATTGCCAACCATGGAGAAAATTCTCCAAAAGGTAGTTGAATCTGAACTCATGTCCTTCCTTGATGGATTTTTAGGCTATAATCAAATTTTAGTACATCCAGATGATAGGTTGAAAACCACTTTTAGAACCAAATGGGGAACCTATGCTTATCATAAAATGCCTTTTAGTTTAGTAAAAGCAGGAGCTACTTTCTAGAGAGCCATGGACATAGCATTTAAGGGTCTGATTAATAAATCATTTTTCATTTATCTTGATGACATAACAGTATATTCAAAGAAGAGATCCAATCATCTACATGATCTGAAACAAATATTTGAAAGATGTAGAAGTTTTGGTATTTCCTTAAACCCAAAGAAATCCTTCTTTACTCTCGATGAAGGAAAACTCTTAGGGTTTGTTGTGTCAAAATATGGTATATATATTGATCCTCACAGAGTTAAAGAAATTTCTGATATTTCCTTACCTCATAATAAAAAGTCCATGCAATCATTTTTAGGGTAGATTAATTTTGTAAAAAGATTCATTCCATATTTTTCTCAAATTGTTTTACCTATGCAGAATATGATTAAGAAAAATTCAGTATTCAAATGGGGGTATAAAGAGAAAGAATTCTTTGATGCAATCAAAAAGGCAATCATCAATGCACCTGCATTGAATACTATGGTTTTTTATAAATATTTTATTATGTATACTTTGGCAACCGAAACATCCTATGTTGTTGTTTTAACACAACTCAATGAACAACAAATTGAAGCACCAATTTCTTTCTTCAGCTCGAATCTACAAGGGGTTGAGCTTAATTATTCTAATGTAGAAAAACAAGCCTTTGCTGTGTTTAAGGAAATCAAACATTTTAGACCTTTTCTCTTAAAAAAAACATACAAAAATTATTGTCCCATTCTCTGCAGTGAGACAATTATTAATTCAAAAGGAAGTAGGAGAAAAAAGGGCTAATTGGATGATAGCTTTGCAAGAATATGATATTGATATTAAACCAAACAATATTGTTAGAGGTCAAGGTTTTTGCAGATTATTAGCAAGAGCTCATAACATACCAGAAAATTAAGATCCAGAAAATGATGTTCAAATAAGTTAGATAAGTGTTACAGATTATGAATCTCAGTATGCTGATCTAATATTTTACTTGAAAAATGGGTATGCTCCTTCTAATCTGAGCTATAAGAATAAAAGTGCTTTAAGATTGAAGGCTATTAAATATGAAATCATTGATGATGTCTTATTCAGAAAAAATTATGATTCAATCCTATTAAGATGTCTTGAAAAGACTGAAGCAAAAAAGGTATTGCAGGAATTACATGATGGACCAGCAGGGGTCATTTTGGAGGTGATACCACAGCTCACAAAATAATCCATGCTGGATATTATTGGCCTACCCTTTTCAAATATACACATGATTATGTGAGGAAGTGCAAAATTTTTCAAACTGCTAGTGGAAGACAAAGGAAGCCAACTTTTCCTTTGCAACCAGTAAACATTGAGCAACCATTTGAGCAATGGGGGCTTGAAATCATTGGTGAGATAGTACCTCATTCTTCCAAACAACACAAATACATCCTCACAGCAAAAAATTACTTCACAAAGTGGGTAGAAGCAATCCCTCTAAAGGTAGCCAATTCTGATGCAATTATTGATTTCATTGATCAATTCATCATTACCAGGTTTGGTGTACCTAACGCTCTAGTCTTTGACAATGCATCTTATTTTTCTAGTAATAGTATAATAGAATTTGCAATCAAAAGAGGTTTTAAATTGAAATATTCAGCAGATTATTATCCACAGGGTAATGTTTTAGCTGAATCCACTAACAAAAATCTCATCAAAATCATTAAAAGGACCATTGATCAAAATCAAAAAAAATTGCACAAGTCTTTAATTTTTTCACTATGGGCTGATCGCATTACTCTTAAAGCTTCAATAGGAACTTCACCTTTCAATTTAGTTTATGAAAAAGAAGCTGTGATACCATCAAATCTAGCTCTCCCATCATTAGCCCCAGTGCAATTTATTGAAGAAAATCCTTCTTCATCCATTCAGTGGAGATTTTATCAAATCCTTAAATTACAAGAATATAGAGAGAAAGCAAAAGGTATTCATGAAAAACATCAACAGCTTGTAAAATCTTCTTTTGATTCAAGTTCCACCAGCTCAAAAAATTTGTCAATTGGTGATCTTGTTTTGAAATGGGATAAAGCACATGAAGAAAAAGGTAAGCATATCAAATTTCAGAAAATGTAGCTTGGACCATTTCAGATTGCTGAGAAAGATAGGCTCATATACATTCATACTCCAAGATTTAACAGGAAAGAGAGATTCTCTTCCTGTAAATGGGTTTGTCTTAAAGAAATTATTTTCATAAGGAGGTAACCCCTTCTTACTTGTATATATTCCTTTCTACAATTTTTTTTTGTTTTTTAAATAAAGGTTGTTAATAGTCTCTAATTGAATTTTTACTATTATAAAATGGTCTTAGGAGAAATTTTATAAATACTTATTTTTTGTAGATAAGAATTTTTAGGGAAATTATTACAATTTTGGATAGTTTAAAATAAAATGTTAAACTTTGAAATTTTGTTCAAAACATTTGCATGATATTTTGAAACCTTGAGAAAATGTAAATCATTATAAGTTTATTGAGTAGATAAAGGTTATATTTAAAAATTAAATACTTTTTTCAAGCTTTAGCAAACAAAAACTCTGAAAATTGTCATCCATTGATTCTTAAGGATACAAGTATTTCACCCCATCCATTTAGGTTGTGATTTCTTAGAATGTAATTCTAAGAAATTATATGGAAAAAATTGGGAGATAAGAGGTCTCATCATGAGCTTGCTTACCATGATCATAAGAAGTAATAAAACTGACATTACCAATACTGCATACCAAAACAGGGTAATGGCTTATAAAAGTAAGACAAGGAGTCTCATCACGAGCCAGCTTGTTCAGTTTAATTACAACTAGTGAATGGCATTGTTACTAACTGGCTACCAAACCAAAACAATGGCTCTTAAACTAAAAAATAAATAAAAAGAAAAAAAACATGAGATAATATGTCTTATGAATTTATTTTTAAAGAGTAATAATCTTAGTTGGATGGGATAATGAATGGTTAATGGTTAAAAGGTAACCCTGTCGAGACTATGAACGTTTGCTGGCAGCAGAGGCAATGCCTATGACAATAGAGTATATCACAAAAGCTAAACTTGGAAAGGTCCACTTACTTCATTATTATCAACCAATCAAATCTTGAGATAACCCAAAAATGTTTTTATCTTTGAGGAATTAGAAAGAAATTGTAAGTGATTTTTATTTATTTTTCAGAGTTAGATTTTATTTAAAAATTCTCTAAGATAGTTTTCATTATCTTTAGAAATTTTTACTTAGTAGAAATATAGTGTTCATTTTGTATAAATTATATAACTGATATGTTATATGTCTAAGATTCTCCTGATCATACACTATTTGACTTCATGCACAATACAGAATCTATTCCACCATTGATCATCATATGCGGAAATTAAATCAATTGCATGCACACATTAAAACAATAAAAATTCACACATATGAACACAGTGTTTTAACGGGAAAGACTGAAGCTAAAAACCCCAACTATCTATATATAATATATGTCATAGAGATCATGTAACAATCCTCATACAAAGCTTATCACAAGCTCTCAGTACAATCCAATCGCTACACACTATTCAGGCCCGATCTAGCAAATCCATGCACCGATCTCTCCCAGACTTTAGCCTGCCTCTACTATGCAATCCCTACTGAATAATGGCTCTAGATGAACTCCAATTTCCCCAGACTTGCTCACTCAATCCTTAAAGGCATCTCCACTAAATTTGTGGTGCAAACAATGCAACACTATAGTCACATCTGATAGTCACACTTGCTCTTTCACCTACCTCTCCACTGATCTCCATTGAACTGTCCATGCACTATAGTTAATTGATGTATTATTCAGTTGATTAATGAGTTAATATTCAGTGAATTAATTATTAATTAATTCACACCACTCTCACTAGTGTATCAATCAGTTAGACTAGATACAACTAGCTCAATTGTGTCTAACTGAGTTAAACTGAACACAACTCCACCAACTACTTCTACAACTCCACCAAACTCTATCACATGAGTTCTAACTGAAGTCATCCATGCAATAGCTCCACTAAACCCTTAGGAATAGCGTAATTCCTTCTGTCAGTTGTTGTTCCACATCTGTGCACTTAACTGAAGTGCTCCAAGAGAATGAGATAATGTTTAGAGTCCAAATATTATTAAGAGCTAATAATATTCGACATATCTATTTTTAGACTGGTAGTCTAAAAATAGAATCCACCCAATATGTGTAAAAATATAATTCCATCTATTTTTCCAACTTGACCAACCATCCACAAATAGCATCCTGCAACTCATAGAATATGATCAACATGTCTAAAAATAGACTTTGTCCCAAAAATCACCTGTGTGGGCCCCACCTAGTTTAGGTGATTATTTTCCAACTAGGATCAGGAATGATGTTTCAGGATGCCTCCTTCATTGTTTCTTGTTGCAATATTCAACACTCCCTCTCAACAAGAAAGGACTGTATTTGCATGCAACATGCAACTCCATGCATTCGCCCTGAAACCTTTGCAAGCGCCATGCAAATCCATGCATCTGCTCTGTAACTCTTCCAAAACTGAATAGGCTCCAAACAACTCAATCAATCTGATGCCTCTATCATCAAAGTCTTCAACTTCTTCTTAGCTATTGCACATGTCTTCAGGAACCACTGCATTGTTAAAATCCACACCAATGCAATTTGCACTTGCTGTCAACTCTGAACCATGCTTCAGTATCTGACACTGTCACTTTGATCTGCCTAAATCAATCCAACTGATCATGCTACTGCTGCTCTATGGGCACCTCGTAGCCAGGCTCAATTCATGAGATCCACACCATCAAAATTAATCCTGCCTAGAAATATCCTCTTGGGATTACCCATGCATGTCGCCCCACCTCTCACCTGGTGGTATAGCTGCATGCACTCCCTCTGCCCATCTGGCACGAAATTTCTCTACATAAGTGGTTGCTCCCACTCCATGATCCTCCTCTTGTGGCTGCTCCACATTCTGAGGTTCACTATTACCTACATGCAAATCCAGCTCCCTCTCAAGCTTCAATTGCATGTCTTTCTTGCACTTCCCAATAGTAGGAAGCTCCATTGAAATCCCATCTACATAAAATCTATAAATATTCTTCTGCATTTTTATTTTTCTGAGCTTGTATTTAAGCGCCAACTTCCTCTGGTGGCTTCTGCTTTGGAAAAAATCTATCAAAGCCTTCCACATAGCATATGGAGTGGCTTTCCCATTAATTCTTGAGACAATATGGTCTCTCACACCATCCAACAAAATCCTCCTCGTCCTTGCTACTTTATTTTTCCACGCATCAAGCACTGTAGCATCCACCGAAGTGGGCTTAGGAACATCTCTCTCGATGAATTCCTTCAAGCCATTATCTTCAAGCACCACCTCCATCCTGTCCTTCCAGGCTATGTATTTAGAGTTTCCCTCGATTTCATACTCCAACTGCAACCCATTGAAAGACATTTCAATGTATAATTGAACTATCGCACCAAGAAACTCCTGCAGCAAATTCAAATTGTCCACCAACACAAAATCACTTCACAATTGTAATATTCAATCAACAATGCTCTGATACCATGTAGAAATTATATAAGTGATATGTTATATGTCTAATATTCCCCTAATCATACACTATTTGACTTCATGCACAATACAAAATCTATTCCACCATTGATCATCATATGCAGAAATTAGATCAATTGCATGCACACATTGAAACCATAAAAATTCACACATATGAACACAGTGTTTTAACGGGAAAGCCTGAAGCTAAAAACCCCAACTATATGTATATAATATATGTCATAGAGATCATGTAACAATCCTCATACAAATCTTATGAAAAGCTCTTGGTACAATCCAATATCTACACACTAATCAGGCTCGATCTAGCAAATCCATGCACCGATCTCTCCCAGCCTTTAGCCTGCCTCTATTGCGTAATCCCTGCTGAAGAATGGCTTTGGATGAAATTAAATTGCCCCAGCCTTGCTCATGAAATCCTTAAAGGCATCTCCACTAAATTTGTGGTGCAAAAAATGCAACACTATAGTGACAACTGATAGTCACACTTGCTCTTTCACCTACCTCTCCACTGGTCTCCACTGAACTGTTCATGCACTATAGTTAACTGATGTATTATTTAGTTGATTAATGAGTTGATATTTATTGAGTTAATTATTAATTAATTCACACCACTCTCAGTAGTGTATCAATCAGTTAGACTAGATACAACTAGCTCAACTGTGTCTAACTAAGTTAAACTTAACACAACTCCACCAACTACTTCTACAACTCCACCAAACTTTGTCACATGAGTTCTAACTAAAGTCCTCCATGCAATAGCTCCACTAAACCCTCAGGAATAGCATAATTCCTTCTGTCAGTTGCTGTGCCACATCTGTGCACTTAACTGAAGTGCTTCAACCGAATAAGATAATGTTTAGAGTCCAAATACTATTAAGAGCTAATAATATTCGACATATCTATTTTTAGACTGGCAGTCTAAAAATAGACTCCGCCCAATATGTCTAAAAATAGAAGTCCATCTATTTTTCCAACTTGACCAGCCATCCACAAATAGCATCCTGCAACTCATAGAATATGATCGACATGTCTACAAATAGACATAGTCTAAAAATAGACTTTGCCCCAAAAATCACCTGTGTGGGCCCCACCTAGTTTAGGTGATTATTTTCCAACTAGGATCAGGAATGATGTTTCAAGATGCCTCCTTCACTGTTTCTTGTTGCTATCTTCAACACATTTTATTTTTTCAGAGATAACTATTTCTTCTAGTGAATCACCAATTGTTGTATTGTACAACAACCCTCCCCATTTCTAAATTTTTTAGAAATAAATTTCATTTAGTAATAGGTCCCCTTTTTATCTTTATTTTTAGATAGATATAAAATATTTAGAAGCAATCCGATCATTTTTTTAGAAAAAGAGTTCATTGATATAAAGACATATTACATATCTTTATTAACAATTGTATAAACAAATGCAACATTGAAATAATTTCCGATCCGATGTTATATAAAGCTTTCATCATATCAAAATATTACATAAAAAATTTTAACAATATTTGATGTATACAATAATCGTAATCGGAAATCAGAAAGATCTTCAAGTTTTCATATTTTTTTTGCATACTTCCGATGCGATGTGATTCATCACAATCACATTTCAGAGAATGATCTTACATGGACTTGCTATAATAAAACTCCGATGTGATGAGTCATATCGCAATCGCAAATCAGAAAAGTTTTAAGTGATCATATCTGCTTTGAAATACTCCGATGCGATGCAGTTCATCGCAATCACATTGCAGAGAAACAAACATTATATTTGTTTAATTGAAAGACTCTAACGTGGTGGACCCCACCTCATCACAATCGGAAATTGGAGAAACTCATTGACAATTTGCTCCATTTAAAAATCCTCGATGCGATCATCGCAATCGAAAATCGACAGAAAACATATTATGTTATTTTGTGTACCTTTGAAAATTCCCGATACGATTATTACTTAAATGCCCATACACTATTTATTTATCGCATCGCAATAATTCAAAAGGTAATTTTATATTCTTATTTCAAAATATGCCGATCTCCGATTGTACGTTTACCATTAATTGAAAATCAAATGAATAATGACAATCTATTTTCTTATGAATGCGTGAGTGTGACTCTTTATAGGGCATTTAAGTTTCAAACACGGAGATAATAAATAAAAATCAATGAATAGATTGTTTATATAGTTGTTCTCCTCATTTACGTTTTCACCACGAGTTAACTGTTTCTCCTTTGCAGAACCAAAGAACACCCAACCCTTTCATTCACAGAGCAAGAGAAACGTTACCGGATACCGAAATGTCAAAGATATCCAAGAAAGCAAAAGTTGTTGTCCCTGCAAAAGCCCCTGTTTTCACCATCGCACCTAAGGAGAAACCAGCTAAAATTAAGCTGGTTACAGACACGTCGTGCCAAGGTCTTGGTAAATTATCCTAGGAAGAGGTATATAACCTCATCAAAAGGGAAAAGCCTAAAGTTACTATGCCAAAAGCAACAGTTCCTGATGAGGATGATTCAGAGTCTGATTTAGAAACCTCCCTTCAAGCACTTGCAAATTCGTTCCTGTACCGAATTGCAGCTCGGGCGAACATTTTCCCATATTATGATGTGATTCGGTGGGTAATTGAAAATGTGGCCATCCAAAACAGAACTTTTGTTTCAGCTTCTGGAGAAACATTCGGGTCATTTAGAGCATAAGACATTAAAGCAATGTACCACCTTCCAGACCCACAGAAAATTTACAACAAAGATTTCACCAAGGAATTTGCTGCGAATAATGAAAATCAGTCAGAGCCGATTAGAGAATGGAGAAGGGCTCCCGAAAAGCTCAAAAATGAGGCATCAGGTATGTACTCTGTGGAGTCTCTTTCACTTCCATATTGTTACGCTGCAGCAATGATCTGGAGATTTTTTGGGAATGATAATTCAACTAGTTTTTTTATAAAAATGGTGCCATTAATACACTCTGCTGTAAATTCTGAAATAATGGACTGGGTTGTCATTCTTTCTGATAAGATAGCCAATAGGATTCTTGAGTATAGGAAGGACAAAAACATAGGAAATACTACTCCTTTTTACTTTTGTGCTTATATTCTAGATGCCCTTTATTTCAATTCTGAGTTTCCCATGTTAGGATGGAAATGGACCCCTAAAGATCCTGCTCCTATTCATATATATCACAAGTTCTTGTGGAAGGGGCATTTTAAAAGCCATGTTTATAGAGTTTGTCATAGTTTCCTCATTTCGGTTTATCAAACTATTTTTGGCCAATTCCCTCCTAGGCTTTCTGAGAAGGCTAAAGTTTATTTATCCTCGATTGGGGATTGTTTCGGAGAAGAAAAATTCACATATATCAGAGTTTTCGGGAGTATTGTAGAACCACACATTCTTCCCTTGTATGTTCTAGATAAATTGTTAGCACAAGAAATTTCATATCAGCTAACAGTAGAAGGCATGTCCAGGACTTTGAATAATAGAAAGAAGCTAATGTGGCCTACTTTTCCTTTTAAATGTGGAGATTACACTCTCAATAATTTTTTTCATGCTGAGAAAGAAGTTGGCAAGATAACCAATATCAAGCTTTCAACAGTCCAAGGTAGGCAATATGACCCAAGGAAGGTGGAATTTTATTTTACCACTTCAGTTTCAATTGCTCGTTTTGAACAATAACTAGATGAGTTCGATGATTTATTTTTTTCTATAGATAATTTTTCCCAAGTTTATGATTTGGCCAAGTCCAAATTCTAGGCTGAGTAGATGAATAAGTTTATGTTATTTAGAAGCCAGAGATTACTCAAAGTCCCTGTGGATCAATTAAGAATTCCTATGCAGGAAGATGAGTCACAACAGAAGGAAAAAACGAATATATCTAGAAAAGCAGTAACAGAAACAGTTGCCAACAAAGTCATTATACAGACACAGAAATAAGTAAGAGGAACTAATCCTGTTATACAGAAGGAAGACATTAGCAGCAAAGTTGATACTAAGAAGAAAGAAACAACTGCTAAACTTGATGTACATAATGATCAGAAGTCTTCAGCCCAGACAGGAAAAGAAAGCACATGTATTGATACCAATGTGCATACTGAGAAAGGAGGCACAAAGAGTAAGGCTACTAAACAAGCACCTAAAGGAGATGTAAGCAATAATCCAGATTCTCAACTTGGAAGAGAGGAAGCTACTGAAAAATTAGTTGAATCTGCTAAACTTATAGTTTCTCCTCATTTGCTGAGCCAATATGAACAATTTGCCCAGAAAATAGGACAAAAGAATAATCCCCAAGTTAATTTTTTGGAAAACCAAGATATGGAAGTTATTCTTGAACATCCCATAGATGAAATTATGTTGAAAATAGAAGAAATCCCTTCTCTGGATGTATTTTACAGTCCCAAACATAGGGCTGTTGTGAGAAAGCATAGAAAGAGGAGGAGAACTGATCAGGATGTACTTTCAACTTCACAGGTGGAGTTTATGAATATTTTTTATAAAGATGTTGAGGTGAATCCATCTGAGGATATCCCTAAATTATCCCAATACGTAGGTGTTTATAGTGTTGCAACTATAGACAAAGCTTTTGAAGTCTCTCAGTTGATGAAACAAAAAGACTTACAGATAGCTATGCTGGAAGAACAGTCCACAGGGAATCAGCAAAAGATTATTCAGCCGAAGAAATAATTTCAAGATCAGGAGCTTAGATCTAAACAGCTAGAAGAGCAGCTTACTATTGAAAAGAAGAAAATTGATGAACAATCCTTGAACAAACAACAACAGTTGATTCAAGAAGTAGAAAAGCTACAAAATCTTCTACAAAATGAGAAAAATGCAAATATTGAACAAGAGAAAACGTTCCAATCAGCATTGGTGATCTGAAATGTGTGAACAAAATATTTCTTATACAGAGATAGACAATAGGGGATTTTATTGGTTATTTCACCTTTACTAGAAAGGATGAAACCAGAAGCTTCTGGCCCTCTTACTAGCTCTACCTAAAGAAATATGAAGTAAACACTAAAACGATATGGCAATGAAAGTATTTTTTTCTGATTGCAAAGTATTCATTAACCAATTTTTATGTGTGAATAAGAAAGCTAAGGTATTCTGCAATGGAAGTAATGTGGTTCAAAATGGAACAAATGAGTTTTGATCACTGTATAAGTCTCATTGTGAAAAGTGGACTTATTAAAAATTATTGTTTAATGTAGTAAACTCTGGAAAATAGCAGCAAAAATGCATAGCATAACAACAAGCATTTGTTTAAGAAGTTCACCCCTCTCTCGGGCTACCTCTGCTGGGTCCAAAAGCCTCCAAATAGGCTTTTCCCTCTTTTATTAATGCTCAAATTAAGTATTACACCATGAAGAAAGCCTCAAAAGGCTAAAATAGCTGCAAATTAAGAACCAGAGTGCTGGAAACAGTAAAAATTGACTATTCATTCACCTCAAACAGATGAAGATAACCCAATACAATTGATCATTCCCTTAGCCCTGGTCGCTCCACAAGAAAATTCGCTGATAAAATCACTGACAGAGTGCCCTGATGGCTCTACAACCTGTTCTAACAGATTCAAAATGCTTCAATACCCCCAAAACAAAACAAAAAATTCGTTCCAATTGGACTTCCCTAGTCAAAGTTATGACCAAAACTGACTTTGTCCAGTTAGAGCTAGGAAATCTCCACCAAAAGCGGTGGAACTCCAGTTAGGCCCAACAAAATTGGAGTCGGCACTAAATTTTTGGCACTCCGCCATTTAATCCACTAGTTTGGAGGGCTAAGAGATAAGGCCATGTGACCAGCTCGTCGGAGATATAGTTATAAAACTAGAGTTTATCGCGGAGTTGATTAATGTTCTAAACCATAATACTAAACCCTAGCCTAAAAACACGTGACCGGTCCTTATCCATTGTTGTGCGCTGATTGAAATATCCCATGGTTCTGAGTGGTTGATCTTATGTAGGATGGGGCTGGCCCTTAGGGGTTGGCCCCCTTTCAGGCCCCGCCCAACAAACAATAAAATTTAAATATAAACTCAAGAGCATGGTTTGTAAAAATCATTAGTGGCCCAATGGTTGGGCCGTTCAGTTATCTCTGCCCCGACCGGGGGTCGATCCCTGACGCACCATAAAAAATTTTATAAAACCAATTCTGTTTGACCTTGGGGCTACGTGGCGGCCTCCAAGATGGCCACGTGGTGCCCTTTGATTGGTTGCCTCTGGAATATTCTGTAGAATATTTTGTGGAATATTCCCAAAATGTTCCATGGAATATTCCTTTTTTAGTAAAAATTTTGTAAAGTCAATTTGGCCATTTTTTTACTGAAATTGGCAAACTTTAAAGCTAAATAACTTTCTTATACAGCGTCAGTTTTCAGTGTCGTTCACATCTACAGGATCTTTTTTCTGAACTCTTTCCAGTTGTTCTAGTTTGGAACAATTCTAAGCAACTAAATTTTTTGAGCATTTTTCCACAAAAGACTTGATCACCTGATCACACCTCCAAAATGGGAAGCTTTTGGACCCCAAAATCCCTCTGACTAGTGAAAATCATAATGTGGAGATTGATTCTCCACTCTTCCACCCTTGAATAACTGAAATCTACCCGATCTCATCAAATGGAGCTTTTGAGAAAATGATAAACTGTCTTTGGAATCAACTGATCGACCATTGCTAAGATTGACAGAATCATGATGCAAATTATTAAAATTTGCAGAACAAAAACTGTAATCTGCAGAAAATAAAATTTTTCTACACTGATCAAACTTCCCAGAAGACTTAAAATAACTTTCACCTTGCAAATTGTTCCCATGGCGAATTCGACCATACTGAAACCAACTTTTCCCATGTTGAATGGTGTGTCCTCCTTGCTTGCACTACTTTGCTTTGACACTTCATTCACTGCATTGGCTGACCCAAAAGGTAATTTGCGCAACATAACATCATCTTCTTTCAAAGACAAACTGTTATTAAACCGAGACAAATCATTAGCAACATCATAAAAAGGCGAATGCTCAAAATCTGATCATTTCAACATTAACAAAGTTAGACTTTGACTTGCATTAACCAGTCTTTTCAATTGACTTGCATGGAGTAAAGAAGATTCCAACTTCTTGTGTGTTCTCACAATGTACTCTTTACCATCTTTGAACAAGTGATACTTGTTTTCATGGCGATGAAAGATGGCCTTCCTGTCAAATAAGTAAGGACTTCCCAAAACAATACCTGAGATATCAAGTGGCGCCACATCAAGTTACACTGTGTCAATAAAGTGTGCAGTTATTGCAAAGTGAAATATGCACTTCCTTGAGACTTGCAAGTTGGCATCCTTGCATATCCATCCAAGTGGATAAGGCTTCAGATGTGGAATGGTCTCAATTTTAAGCTACTTGACCAAGTCTTTAGATATGAGATTCACTTGTGACCCACTATCAAACAGTGTGTCAATTTTGGTATGTTTTGAAATTACCCTCACATGGAAGAGCTCTATCCTCCTCTTTTCTTCATGAGTATCTTTGTGAAAATTTAGAGAGCTAGAACTGGGAGTTGTGTCTTGCACCACTTCTTTCCCCTTAATGTTCTTTAAAACCATGGCTATGCTTTTTGTCTCATCTCCTAAGTCTGACCCTAAGTCTTGCTCAACTGTTGCTACAGTTTTCTCCTTTTCTTTGGTCTTGTTTTTGTTCTTGTATTTTTCTGGTTTCAGTTCAGGATGAAGCTTCCAACAATGATCTTCATCATGACTTGTCTTTGAACAGTTCTTGCAAAAGAACTTTCCTTTTTCTTTTCTTGAATTTTCAACTCTTTTCTTTCCTTTGTTTCTGAAATTACTATTCTCATTCAAAGCATCAAAAGCATTCTTTCCTCTAGCTTCTAAATGTGTAGCCTGGACATAGACTTCATCTAAGCTGGTAGGATTAAACATTACAATAGTGTGTTGAAGGTAATTGTGCAAACTATGTATTTCAACAAGGTGTCTTGACTTTGTAAGTCTACTCCAAGTAGAAGTGCTCTCCTTCTAAAATCTTGGGTATAATCTTGCACATTTTGACCCTTAAGTTGCCTAAAATGTTGCCAATTCATGATTGCCTTCTGAATATGAGCAAGAGGATAAAACTGTTTCTTAATAGCAGTAATAAACTCATTCCAAGTTAGAGTTATGTTACCATGCTTTTTAATTTCCTCCCTGGTCTTGGCTTCCCACCAAACCAAAGCTGCTCCATCCATTCTCAATGAGGCTAATTGGATTTTTTTGTCATCATCATGCAGATTCTGAATTCTTAGATAGACTTCCAGTTGTCTAATCCAATTATCCAATTTTTCTGCATTGACATCACCATTAAACATAGACAACTCGAATTTTACATCAAGCTTTAACAAAGGATTTCTAAGAGATGTTTTTGTTTTAGGTGAATGATTTACAGAAGTTGAAGAGGATGATGTGGAGGAAGAGGATGACAATGGAGATGGTGGATCACCATTTCCTCCATTCCCTTTCTTAGACTTATCATTGTCTTTCTTCCCTCCTGAACAATCTCCTTCTTCTCTTTGGTTTCTAGACCCTTCTCCAACAATCCTATCATTTCTCTCCTGATAGAGGATCCTAACCATCTCAGTCATGTCCAAGAAAGCTTTTCTAAAGACTCTTTCTTCTTCCTTGGGATCCATTTCCTCATGTACTTCTCCTTCTCTTGAAGGCATGATTGTGGCTGATTCTAAGGCTAATGAGGATGAAATGGAAGGTGGAGATAATGGCACCCTAGCCCTCCTTGGTTGAGGATTATCTTGTACTCTAACCAATTGACCTTCCCCTCTTTTCAATTTCAGCCTAGTAAGCATCAAATTTGCAGAACAACACAATTTTCTTGCACAAAATTCACAAATTTTTGAGCACAACCTAAAGCTCTGATACTAATCTGATCTAAAATGTCTGAACAAAATATCTCTTATACAGAGATAGATAGTAGGGGATTTTACTGGTTATTTCACCTTTACTAGAAAGGATGAAACCAGAAGCTTTTGGCCCTCTTACTAGCTCTGCCTAAAGAAATATGAAGTAAACGCTAAAACGATCTGGCAATGAAAGTATTTGTTTTTTTTTGCAAAGTATTCATTAACCAATTTTTATGTGTGAATAAGCAAGTTAAGGTAATCGAAGTAATGTGGTTCAAAAGGGAACAAATGATTTTTGATCACTATATAGGTCTCATTGTGAAAAGTGGACTTATTAAAAATTACTATTTAATGTAGTAAAATATAGAAAATAGCAGCAAAAATGCATAGCATAACAGCAAGCATTTGTTTAAGCAGTTCACCCCTCTCTTGGGCTACCTTTGTTGGGTCCAAAAGTCTCCAAATAGGATTTTCCCTCTTTTATTAATTCTCAAATTAAGTATTACACCATGAAGAAAGCCTCAAAAGGCTAAAATAGCTGCAAATTAAGAATGCGAGTGCTGGAAACAGTAAAAATTGACTATTCATTCACCTCATACAGATGAATATAGCCTAATACGGCTGATCATTCCCTTAGCCCGGGTGGCTCCACAAGCAAATTCGCTGATAAAATCACTGACAGAGTGCCCTGATGGCTCTGCAACCTGTTCTAACAGCTTCAGAATGCTTCAATACCCCCAAAAAAAAAAAAAAAATCCAATTGGACTTCCCTCGCCAAAGTTATGACCAAAACTGACTTTGTCCAGTTAGAGCTAGGAAAGCTCCACCAAAAGTGGTGGAACTCCAGTTAGGCCCAACAAAATTGGAGTCGGCGCTAAATTTTTGGCACTCTGCTATTTAATCCGCCAGTTTGGAGGGCTAAGAGATAAGGCCATGTGACCAGCCCGTTGGAGATATAGTTATAAAACTGGAGTTTATCGCGGAGTTGATTAATGTTTTTAAACCATAATATTAACCCCCGGCCTAAAAACACGTGATCGGTCCTTATCAACTGCTGCGCGCTGATTGAAATACGCCATGGTTCTGAGCGGTTGATCTTATGCAGGAGGGGGCTGGCCCCCTTTCGGGCCCCGCCCAACAAACAATAAAGTTTAAATATAAACTCAAGAGCATGGTTTGTAAAAATCATTAGTGGCCCAACGGTTGGGCCGTTCGGTTATCTCCGCCCCGACCCGGTGTCGACCTCTGCCGCGCCATAAATTTTTTTATAAAACCAATTATGTTTGACCATGGGGCCACGTGGCGGCCTCTGGGATGGCCAAGTGGTGCCCTTTGATTGACTGCTTCTAGAATATTCTGCAAAATATTCTATGGAATATTCCACAGAATATTCCCAAAATATTATGTGGAATATTCTTTTTTTAATAAAAATTGTGTAAAGTCAATTTGGCCATTTTTTTTAACTAAAATTGGCGAACTTCAAAGCTGAATAACTTTCTCATACAGCGTCAGTTTTCAGTGTCGTTCACGTCGACAGGATCGTTTTTCCAAACGCTTTCCAGTCGTTCTAGTTTGGAACAATTCTGAGCAAATAAATTTTTTGAGCATTTTTCCACAAAAGACTTGATCACCTGATCACACCTCCAAAATGGGAAGATTTTGGACCCCAAAAGCCCTCTGACTAGTGAAAATGATAATGTGGAGATTGATTCTCCACTCTTCCACCCTTGAATAACTGAAATCTACCCGATATCATCAAATGGAGCTTTTGAGAAAATGATAAACTATCTCTGAAATCAACTGATCGACCATTGCTAAGATTGATGGAGTCATGATGCAAACTATTAAAATTTGTAGAACAACAACTGTAATCTGCAGAAAAAAAAAAAAAAAAAAAAAAAAAAAAAAAAAACTTTAAAAACTTTTTCTACACTGATCAAACTTCCTAGAATACTTAAAATAACTTTCACCTTGCAAATTGTTCCCATGGCGAATTCGACCATACTGAAACCAACTTTTTCCCATGCTGAATGGTGTGTGCTCCTTGCTTGCACTGCTTTGCTTTGACACTTCATTCACTACATTGGCTGAACCAAAAGGTAATTTGCACAACATAACATCATCTTCTTTCGAAGGCAAATTATTATTAAACTGAGACAAATCATTAGCAACATCATAAAAAGGCGAATGCTCAAAATCTGGTCATTTCAACATTAACAAAGTTAGACTTTGACTTGCATTAACCAGTATTTTCAATTGACTTGCATGGAGTAAAGAAGATTCCAGCTTCTTGTGCGTTCTCAAAATGTACTCTTTACCATCTTTTAACAAGTGATACTTTTTTTCATGGCGATAAAATATGGCCTTCCTGTCAAATAAGTAAGGACTTCCCAAAACAATACGTGATATATCAAGCGGCACCACATCAAGTTCTACTGTGTCAATAAAGTGTGCAGTTATTGCAAAGCGCAATATGAACTTCCTTGAGACTTGAAAGTTGGCATCCTTGCATATCCATCCAAGTGGATAAGGCTTCGGATGTGGAATGGTCTCAAGTGGTGGAACTCCAGTTAGGTCCACCCTGGCACAAGGTCGATCCCTGACGCGCCATATCAAATTTTATAAAACCAATTCCGTTTGACCTTGGGGCCATGTGGCGCCCTTTGATTGGCTGCCTCTGGAATATTTCGTAGAATATTCTATGGAATATTCCACAAAATATTTCCAGAATATTCTGTGGCATATTTGTTTTTAATAAAAATTTTGTAAAGTCAATTTGGCCATTTTTTTTACTAAAATTGGAAAACTTCAAAGCTGAATAACTTTCTCATACAGCGTCGGTTTTCAGTGCTATTCACGTCTACAGGATCATTTTTCCAAGCTCTTTCCAGTAGTTCTAGTTTGGAACTATTCTCAGCAACTAAAATTTTTGAGCATTTTTCCACAAAAGACTTGATCACCTGATCAATTGGACAAGTTCAAGGATTATACTAAGTTAGCTCAATTCAAAACTGAAGTTCTTGAAATAAAAAAACTTCTATCTCAGCATTTAAATGAATTTTGTCTTAAGTTGGCACAAGTTGAGCCTTTGTACGAAATAACATCATCTTTGATAAATGAATCAGTCACTCTCAAGCAAGAAATTGATGATGCTGATGATAAAATTTCTAAGTTCCTTTCATGGCAGGACACAGAGGAGGGAAGAAAAGCTGTTCTTCCCAGAATTGAGGAAAGACACAAGGAAATTATTTTTATGGAATGGGAACATCAGTTGATGAAATCAGAAAGAGCCATATCAAGGGCTAAAGGTATAATTAATAATACAACACAATTGGTTAATGATAGCTTGTACGCTACCAATTTGATCTTAGATTGTACCCCAGGAAAGCTACTAAAAGTAAAAGAAGCTGATTCCAAGTGGAAGGAAGAGATAATCAATAAAAATCAACAGATTAGCAAACTTCAGGGAATTTCATGGGATATTATGTGGACTTATCTGATCAAGCCACACAACCAATAGATGGCCACCAAATTCCTTTCGAATGTTATTCATTGTATCATTCTTGAATTCTCTGATGCTACGTACACTGGACAGTTACATGAAAAAATGAGTCGGCCAACAGAAGTCTAAGAGATGCTCAAGATCTGCCATCTGGGCACAATAAACACAGGAGACAATCAATGAATCCGATTCACTTTAAGATCGCAATTTTGTTTCTAGATTTTTTATTAGATAGATTGTAGGAATAGTTTTAGTTTTTTTTTTATTAAGTACCTATTTAAACCCCTTTCATGCATTTATAAAGGGGTCTTGAATTTGTAATATTTTGACTTGGAGATTACATTTATGTACTCCATTGACACTTATATTTTTATAAAGGATCACATTTGGCGGTTCTATGCAAGATTTCCTTTAAGAATTGCATTTCTGTATCTTGGAGTCTATTTTACATTGAAGTTGCCAGAATTGGATATCGAATTGCATCGAAAAGTATCAAGATGGATATGGTATTTCTATCTATTCACTTTTAATTTCTTATGTTGTGAGATATTTTCTTTTAAATTGCTATTGTTTATGTGTACTCGTTTTACAATATTTCTTTATACATATCATTTCTGAGTGTGTAGAATATTTATATTTTACAGTATATGCAAATGATATATAAAATGATGAATGCAATGTGTTATTATAATTTCTTAAACAGAGTTATATTTATTTGTTACTGCATATTTCAATTAAACTATAATACATTTTCATGGTTCTTGGTTTATTTGAAACAATCCTTAAGTTGTATTCTTATTTGATACCCGGGTTAGTTTTAGAATTATTTATTAGTTATAGATTAGATTAGATAGTTTATTTCAGTCATTTAGTCCCATTTTTCATTCATCGAATCATTCCATCACTAACCCATTTAAATTATTAAGAAACTGGTCCTATCAATCCAGTCGGAGCCACCACACCAAAAGAAAAAGGAGTTGTCCTAAGGTCCCGACCGGGTGGTTATCCCCCAATGTTTGAAGCAGCGATTTTTGAGGCTTCAAAAGGATGATGGTAGCCCTCATGGGAGGAGTACCAAGATGGAGGATGGAAGGATGCATCCACAATGGGTTGATTTGATGTGGATGGAGAGAAAGAAGCTGGGGAGCTGCTTGCAAACTTATGATACCAGGCAGCAGGAGGCTTGGTTGCGTTGGTTTCTCTTGAAAGAGTTTGGTCGTCATCCTCTTTCAAAGGGTATGTGGTAGGATGATTGCATCATTGAGCATCAAAGAGTATGGATGCATGGGGTTGATGTGAACTTCATATCATTCACTCCGTTTTCATCACATGATTGGTATGATGAAAGTATGAGAAGGCAGCAAAATATTTTGTTGCTTTGGCTGTTCCTGGGAGAGCAAGGGAATATTTGCTCTCACACTTTACATGATGTTGCAGGAGTAGGAGATGGTACTATCATGGTGCAAAGGGGCTACTCCTTGGCCTTAGATGATCAGCAGGTACTTCCACCTTGGGAGGAACTTCTTATGTGTAGCAGCATTATAAGAGATGTCTTTGACAAGGATAATGTCAAAGAATGGAGCTATGAGTTGGTAGGAGCTTATTTGCATGGGCCAACAGCGCTGTCACTTGGGAGCTTAGGGTTATTGATGGAGTATCCCCAGGATCACTTCACACTTGATGCACTTGGTGGAAAAATATGAGGTGAGAATGATGGAGTAGTGGATGGAAACATCTATTACCTTGATATGATCCCACTTGCTATGGTCTTCTTGACTTGGATTTCCAAGTATAAGGAGGGTGATCTTCATGCAGCATATGGTTCATTCCTCTTCATGGGAGTGTGTCATACCACTATGGAGGAGTCATTCATATACATATGCATCATCTTACTCTCAAAAAATGGTAAGAATATTGTTTTTGCATCCATGGATTATCTAACACAACATTTGGATACTCTTACCATTCATTTCCAATGCATTGCTCCACAAGAGGGCAAGCTTTTCATTGAGCTCCATGGTCAACATTGGGCCAAATTGTATGATGGAGACAACCATATTTTATATGGCCTTGGGCAAGTTTTTTCTTTCATGTATTTTCAGTTTATGTACTTAGTCAATTGCTATTTAACAGTAGATGTCATGACATACATAATTATCCATGTAACACAAAACAACTTGCCATGTAATTTTCTGAAGCAGCAGTTTGGGAAACTGCGCTGTCACTATTGGAAAAACTATTGGTACCTTACACATGAAACCTTCAAACTTTTCCTCATTTTGTTGTTGATCATGATTTCATTTGCTGATATGAATCTTATTTGTATTGGAAGCATGATTAGGAGAGAGACACATGAGTTGGATGTGTCCTTGAGGGGAGAGGATTCCCACACTTTCTTCATTGCATGTTCTAAGGGGAGCATGAGAGGAGATATGGCCATCACTGCCAAATGCTTGTTTCCTTTTGTTGAGATGGACCATATGATTGATTGGATGCCATATGGTGATGTTTTCCTATCCATCACATATGGGTTGATTTGGGCCAGCTTGATTCACAGCATGGAGGAGAGATCTTTGGGGATCTAGTCTTCATTCTGCTACTTAAGGGAAATTATTTTGCAGCCTAGGATCAACATTTTCTCTACACTTATCATAAGTGGAGAGAAGGACAACATGGGGTATACATTGCCTAGCTTGAGTGATTTATTCCTCAAGAAATTGTATACATTTGTTGCTATATTACATATTTATCGGCTATCTACATCTTCTTGTTTCATAGCTCATAGTAATAACGTTGTTAATCCATTATATGTCCATGTATTGATGCAATCCCTTCCTCGGGCATTTTCTGAAGGCAACTAGGTGTGGGAGACCTGTTTAACCCACCTAGAGGGATTTCTTTGGAGCCTCCTCTTGGATTCTAGTCTTAGATACATCGGTATAAGGGACCCAAGTCTTGGTTTCAAATCTTGTAGCAACCATTACTGGAAAATGCGTTTTCCAGTCATGCCTTGTTGACAATTCCCATTTTGGGATATTACAATTCTTCAACCTATACCTTTATGTTTAATAGCAGCTAAGAAGCATGAAACATAATGAAAAATAAGAAAACAATAGACAGATAGGAAAACATCACCATTCACCAAGCTATGGAATCCTGCAAACAAGCTTCTCCATCATCCAAGCAAACAAGCCATTCATCCACTTCACAAAACCAATTTCTTCTCCAAACTCATGAAAATCATATATTTCTCATGAAACTCATCAAATGCCAAAATTTAAAAACAAGTCCTCATGCTCTATTTAACTTAGCAAATGAGGAGGTGGAAACCATAAGAGGCTTCTAGAAACCCTAAAAAAATTCATAAATGTCATTTATGGCCAAGAGACCATGCAAGGCCCAAGGCACATAATATCTTATGAAATAAATGCCATAATAACTATTTTCACCTAATTCTATATTGTCTTGCCTAAAGAAACTCAAAAATATCATTTTTCCATAAATGAGTGTGTTTTGTTGACTTTTGGTCCAAAACACACTATTCATCACATTTGTGTAGCGCCACCTTCAGCAGAAAATAGTGTCTTTTGTGACCAAGTATTGGACCCCTTCCCGATGTCGAATTTGGCTCTGTGATGGCTCGTTGGAAAGCCTGAAGAGTCTAACTTCCAAAAATTATTGTGCGTTCCTAATAAATCTCTTGTAGCTGGGTCAAAATGTCAAAATCTCAAGACTATTCATTTGTGCAGCACCACCTCAAGCAGAAAATAGATGCTGTTGTTGCCAAGTTTTGGACCACTTCCCGATGTCGGATTTTTCTCCGTGATGGCTCATTAAAAATTGTTGTGAGTCCTATTTCCAGATATTCCTTTATTTTTATTATTGGGCTCCTATAACCTGTTAAAAATTCCAAAATCCCAACAATACTTTACATAGTCCATTTGCGTAGCACCACTTCAGGCAAAAAATAGGTACTTTTGAAACCAAGTTTTGGACCCCTTCCCGATGTCCGATTTTTCTCTGCGATGGCTCATTGGAAACATTGATGAGCCTACTTGCCAGATATGCCTTTTTTTTTTCTTATTTGGCTCTTTTATCCTGGTCAAAAAGGCAAAATCCCAAACTGTTCATTTGCGCAGCACAAGGCCCAAAACAAAGGCAGAAAGGTGAAAAAAGTGAGGTTTTTTTACCTTTTGAGGCATCAAATCTATTCCAAAACATCTGAAATTTGGTGAGAATGATGTACAGGCTAATAGAAATCCAAAAATTCCAATTTTTTATCTTGGGGATGCTCCATGTGTTTGCATAGCACCAGTGGTGCTGCGCAAATGAGGCCAAAAATTAAAAAAAAACAAAATTTTCTCCAAATTTACCCAAAATAGGTGGAGACCTCCCTCATGGGTTTTAAGAATCCTGTAGAGAATATTGAGGCAATATTTCAAGGTTTACTTGGCCCTTTCCTCTTTTTAGTATTTTTTTTTTAATTTCAATGAGGGCCTCTACATTAGCGCAGCGCCAAAAATGAGTCAACGTGCAGCCAAGATTTGATGACCTTCACGATGTCAGATTTGGGCCTGTGATAGCTCGTTGGAAATATTAGCCTGTCTAGTTTCCAAATATACCATTTTTTCTCTTATTGGGGTTTATTTTCTCTGTCAAAAGGTGATTCGCCCAAGACTAGCCAAAAATGTGTTGAGTGATAGTGTAGAAATGCAGAGTGTTGTTGCAAACAACTTTTGGAGGCCTTTCGTAACTCCAAATTGAGCTAATGATATCTCGTTAGAAATATATTAAATTCTAGTTGTATTTTGACCCATCAATCAAGTCATTTGGACACTCCAGCTATGAGAAAACCTCATTTTCCCAAGGCCACTCCATAAGTGCATCAATTTTCCCGTGACACCTGTATGTTTGACATTTATCCAAAACCATGATACATGTGTAAAAAATGATGGAGGTGTTTCTTCTTGGACCTTTTATGGACAAAAACCTCACTCACTTTTGTCAAATTCATCTCTTTTTGGTCAAAAACATGGTTTGAAGCAAAACTGGCCCTAGGTGATGGGGATGAGTTGGCTATAGGAAACCCTAGGTGGAAAGCGGAGGGATGAGAAAAGGAAAAAATAGAGTAATGAGGCTACAAGTGTTAAAAATGATGTAGATGAGTGGCACAAGCCCATAATGATTTCTCCAAGAGTGGCAGGGTGACCATGGGATGGAAAAATGGTAGAATAGTGAAAACTTTTATCTAACGATAATGAAGGTAGTGAGATTTCTGGAACTCACAATGTTCATGAACTTTGTTTCTAGAAATCTAGGGAAATAATTTAGTCATATACAACATGAAAAAATTACTAATGACTAACAGTGGCTCCACTTGGGGAGGGCAAGTCCTTTTCAGGAGGTGTCCAGAACATTCAGATCTCTGGCTTTTGAAGACCAGTGCCTTACTCGCACTTTGCAGATTTTATTTCTTCATTTGTTGATGTCCTTTTGAAGCTATCATCTCATCATCTGAAAATACATGTTTGCTTCAAACTCGTCTCTACCTACCCATAATACTTGCCTAACATTTTTTTCTTCTTTGGGGGCATTTGAATTAACAAACCCTTGACATTTTTTTCTTCTAAAAGAAAAAAAAGCTATCTAATTCTACCCTTATTACTTCCAAGAGTTCAGATTAGGCTAATAAACTCTATTATTCTCTACCTAGTCTAATCATTTGTCAATATTAAGCTGTTTGACAAATTTTATTCTCTATTCTGCTGACATGAAATTCAAAACATGATCGAACCAGAATTAGGCAATCTGATTTTCCATGGGTTTGTGGCATAAGAAAAAGCTACACACAAATGTTATTTTTGTAAAATGAAAAACTAGAAAACATGAGGGCTATGATTCAGAATTTGTTAGGCATCCCTATATTTTCTCTTTGGTTCAGTTTTAAGCATGTGGAACCAATATCTTTCTTCCTAATCTATCTTTTGACAAGTCAAGTTTGAATGATTTTACCAACTATCTTTTACTAACTTATCAACAATAAATTGAAAACATGTTCAGCCATGATTAGGCTGGATGACTGAACAAGACTTCTTTATGAACTAGTAGTGGCATTTAAGCTTACACACTTTCAGTAGTTTTATTTTTTGGGTATGGGGCTTTACCTCTTTTCAAATCTACCCTCTTTTTCTACCTTTCTTTGTTTTTTGTGTTTTCTTCATTCTTTCCAAAAAATCTAGAACTAAAAATATGCTCACAAGGCTGAGCTTATTTTGCATTCCTATCTATCCTAATCTAACCTTTACATGATATACATTCATTTGGTGAACTCCCTTTTCCAATATAACCAATCAAGTAGATGATTCCATGATTGATCTTGTTTCAGCTCTTTGAGAGTGTTGAAGAAATCAAAAGGCCACTTCCACCTCACTTGTTTTCGAACAGTAGTGCCTAAAAATTTTGTCACACTTTTCAATAGACTGCTCTTGGAAGAACACACTCCTTATTTAGATTTATCAAGTAAAAAAACAAATGGATCTTGGAATAATACCTGATCTAGAGGATTTGAGACATAAGCTTCATTCAGGACTACTCCTTCTTCCACTTGGCTATGCTTGGGACTCTTTTGGGAAAGAAACTCTACCTCTTCCTCATGATCATCTGAACTGGTAGACTCATCATATATTGCAATGTTATACTCTAGCAAACCTGATATATTCTGAATGAATGGGCTAAATTCCATGAGGAGGCCGTCATGTTGATGAGTAAGTCTTCTTGTGAAGGCAGTTTATCAACTCTTATGTGATTATCATTTTCCAAGTCTTCATTAGCAATTTGAAATTCAATGGGACTTGGTGGCTGCAATCTTGAAGCTGAGGAGGATTCTGTGTCCCAAATGTTTTCCTTATCCCTTTCAGGAAAAGCCTTTCATTAAAAACTGGTTCAAGAAACTCACTATCTTTCCAAACCTCATCATCAAAACTGAAATACTGTTGATTTCCAATCACATGAAAATTATTTCTGAAGGACTGAAGTGAAGTAGAGCAAAGAGTCAGAGACTCCTCACTTACTTCTAAACTTTCAAGGCTTTCCTCATCAGTGTCATAGGTGACCTGTGTTGGCTGCTTACTTTTTTCAAGCTGATGATAGTGAAATTCATCCCACAAATCAACTGTTGATTTCTCTGCAAGGTTAGTTTCTATTTGGAGAACATCATCATCAAAATGATCAAACTTTTGAGAATCATCAACATAAATAACATCACCAATCAAAAATATTAGATTATCATTTTTTTCTTCTTTGAATTGATCTAAAAGTTCACTTTCTAATTTATGGTAGATGGGATGGGTAGGAGAATGAACAGAAATTTTTTGTTCACATAAAGGCTTAGAATTTGGCTGCATGTTTAGAATTTGATTTATTTCCTCTTCAGTTAAAAGAGAAGGAATTTTTCTCTTTCTTTGGATAGAAGTAAAATAGTTCTCTCTCTTTTGTGAAGGCTGATTTTGAGGCTAATTCTCTTCTTGAGCCTTATTTAGAAGGGATGATAAATCATCACTTGTACTTTCAGAGAGATCTTGTGGGTTTCCTTCTATTCCTTGATTGATTTCTTCCTTGCCTAGCTCTTCTTGGCTATCATGATAGATGTTTTGAGAATGAAAGTCATGAATTGTTGCTCAGAGATGTTCAGGATATAAATTATCTAAATTGTCACTATCTATAAGGTATTATATGATATCCTAAGATTGATCACAACAATTTTCAACTAATGATAGAGATGGACAATACCCTATATAGTGTTTATAAAATATCTTGTGGAAATCCTTTAAAGAAAACAAGATGCCAAGTTATAGCCATTCATACCAATTTCTTGCCTTACCTTACAATGTTACCATAAAAAATTTCATGGGGCAGTCCTCATGCCATTCAACCTTTAACCTCCATATGTTTATATGAAATTTGATGAGATGTAACAAGGGGTCATCAACATTTTCATCTTGAAAGATAGGTAGGTTTTTTAACCAATTTATTTCAGCCATTTTGTGTGGGAATCTAGCGATATGATCTCTACTCATTGGGGAATATCTTCGTTGTGTTCTTGGATCCATGTTTGTAAATCATAAAGGGGTTACTGTATCTTTTCAACTAGTCTAGAGTTCTCTACCAATGGAGTCTTAAGGTTTATTGAGGGTTGTGGAGTCTCCAGGTGGAAGATTTCAACTTTGTTGTCCACCATCAACATGATTGGGATTGCTCAATGCATTCCTAGGGAAGTCTGCGAGGACTAGTGTGGTCAATAGGGCTACTGAAGACCAGTGGAGTCACTAGGTGGAGGATGCATACTATTTTGAATATGTACTTGTTTTCCACCATCAACAACTGAATACCAATCTAAGGAAGTTTGTAGGTTTTCTGAGATCTAAGGAATACTTAGTTTGTCACTAACTCAGAAGGTCCCACCGTGATCTCTATTATGTTAGCTCCCCATAATTTGCTAGATTGATTGAGATAAAAATGGATAGGGGTAACATCAAACCATACTTTAGAGTCCTAGGACCTAGCCTTCCTGGAATCAGAGAGGGCTCTCTCTATTGGGTGCAAATGATGTAATCTTGTTGCTCTAGGGTTTTGTTTCTAGGCTAGTTATTAGGTGTAGGGTTTGTTGATTATTTTGGATGGGAAAGATGATAAAATGTAATAAGAGAAGTAAGATGATGTCAAAGCCATTGGGCTATGGAGTTAATTGAAATTCAATAATTTCTAAGTGATGAAGCAGAGTGTGTTTCAAGGTCGTAGCAAGGTCAATGGATCCTTAAGGTGATGTATGGTGGTGTAATGAACATTACGTTGGGGAAAATACTAAGAGATCTTATACATATATAATATGAAGCATCACTCATGAGGTAGGGCAAACCATGGATCTCATTGAACAATACTCAAAATGATAAACATATAAAATGAACACTCCAGTAAAACATAAAAGCATTAGAACTCCTAACTTTGGAAATTCACCTTCAGACTTTGGGAAAACATACAAGATTTTAAAAAATAACTTAATTTATGAAGAGGGAACTCCTTAAAATCATATTTCAAGCTATTGGAAACTCTAAAACAATTTGACAAGCATCGACAAAGGGCAAGATCGAACGAGACCTCTTTGACTTAACCCAATCAATCAATATCTCACAAAAAGGCCTCAAGCTAGGGTTTTTAGAACATCAAATAAGTAGGGCATACCATAAATCTTACTTGTAAGCTAACATAATAACCATGCATGAAACATAAAAAAATTTAGGGGAGCCTAAGGAGCAGTGAATAATTCCTTAGTTATGACCCAAACAGAAGAAAACATAAAGGCTATAGCAAACAGGAGGACTGAGGTGCTTCAATGAACATATCTCAACCTATACCTTTCCTTTTAATAGCAGCTAAGAAGCATGAAACATAATTACAACTAAGAAAACAATAGACAGATAGGAAAACATCACCATTCACCAAGCTATGGAATCCTGCAAACAGGCTTCTCCATCATCCAAGCAAACAAGCCATTCATCCACTTCACAAAACCAATTTCTTCTCCAAATTCATGAAAATCATATATTACTCATGAAACTCATCAAATGCCAACATTTAAAAACAAGTCCTCATGCTCTATTTAACTTAGCAAATGAGGAGGTGGAAACCATAAGAGGCTTCTAGAAACCCTAAAAAAACTCATAAATGTCATTTATGGCCAAGAGACCATGCAAGGCCCAAGGCACATAATATCCTATGAAATAAATGCCATAATAACTATTTTCACCTAATTCTAGATTTTATTGCCTCAAGAAACTCAAAAATATCATTTTTCCATAAATGAGTGTGTTTTGTTGACTTTTGGTCCAAAACACACTATTCATCACATTTGCATAGCACCACCTTCAGCAGAAAATAGGGACTTTTGTGACCGAGCTTTGGACCCCTTCCCGATGTTGGATTTGGCTCCATGATGGCTCGTTGGAAATACTGAAGAGTTTAATGACCAAAAATTCTTGTGGTTTTCTGATCCAGATCCTGTAGCATGGTCAAAATGTCAAAATCCCAAGACTGGTCATTTGTGCAGCGCCACCTCCAGCAGAAAATAGGCTCTGTTGTAGCCAAGTTTTGGACCACTTCCAGATGTCAAATTTTTATCGGTGATGGCTCGTTGGAAATCTTGTTGAATCCTCTTTCCTGATATTCCTTTGGTTTTCTGATTGGGCTCCTATAACCTGTTCAAAATTCGAAAATCTCAACACTTCTTTACACAGTCCATTTGCATAGCGCCACTTTAGGCAAAAAATAAGTACTTTTGAAACCAAGTTTTGGACCCCTTCCCGATGTTAGATTTTCTCCATGATGGCTCGTTGGAAATCTTGATGAGTCTAATTTCTAGATATTCCTTTGGGTTTCTAATTTGGCTCCTTTACCCGGGTCAGAAAGGAAAAATACCAAACTGGTCATTTGCGCAGCACAAGGCCCAAAACAGAGGCAGAAAGGTGAAAAAATTGAGGTTTTTTGACCTTTTGAGGGGTCAAAACTGTTCCAAAACATTTGAAATTTGGTGAGAATGATGTGTAGGCTGAGATAAATCCACAAATTCCAATTTTGGCTCTTGGGGATGTTCCATGTGTGTGCGTAGCGCCAATGGCGCTGCGCAAATGAAGCTAAAAATTTCAAAAAGACAAAAGTTTCTCCAAATTTGACCAAAAATGGTGGAGACCTCCCTCATGGGTTTTAAAAGGCTTGTAGAAAATCTTGAGGCAATAGTTCAAGGTTTACTTGGCCCTTTCCTCTTTTTATTATTATATTTTTTTGAATTTCAATGAGGGCCTCTGCATTAGCGCAGCACCAAAAAAGAGTCAACGTGCAGCCAAGTTTTGATGACCTTCCCGATGTTTGATTTGGGCCCGTGATAGCTCATTGGAACAATTAGCCTATATAATTTCCAAATACACATTTTTTTCTTTGATTGGAATTGGTTTTCCCTATGAAAAGTTCATTCTCCCAAGACTGGTCAAAAACATGCTAAGTGATGGTGCAAAAATGCAGAGTGTTGTTGCAGACAATGTTTGGAGGCCTTCCTTAACTTCAAATTGAGCTAATGATAGCTCGTTAGAAATATATTCAAGTCTAGTTGTCTTTTTCCCCATCAAGAAAGTCATTTTAACACTCCAACTGTGAGAAAACCTGATTGTCCCAAGGTCACTCCAGAAGTGCATCAATTCTCCCGTGACACCTGTATTTTTTACATTTCTCCCAAACCATGATATTTTTTCCTAGACATGTTATGGAAAAAAAACTCTCTCACTTTTTTCAAATTAATCTCTTTTTGGTCAAAAACATGGTTTGAAGCAAAACTGGGCCTAGGTGATGGGGATGAGTTGGCTATAGGAAACCCTGGGCGGAAATTGGAGGGATGGGAAAGGGAAAAAATAGAGTAATGAGGATATAGGTGGTAAAATAGGATGTAGATGAGTGGCACAAGCCCATATTGAGTTCTCCAAGAGTGGCAGGGTGACCATGGGGTGGAAAAATGGTAGAATAGTGAAAATTTGTATCTAAGGATAATGAAGGCAGTGAGATTTCTAGAACTCACAATGTTCATGAACTTTGTTTCTAGAAATCTAGGGAAATAATTTAGTCATCTAAAACATGCAAAATTTATTTATGACTAACATGTTCCACATTTTTTTCTTCATGAGGAATGACTTCAGTGCATAAATGAGCAGTAGAACAAATAGAATTAATCTCCTCATCACATAAAAAATTAGAGGGTGGGTGCATGCTTAGAATCTGATTAATTTCTTCTTTAGTTAAGAAAGGAGGTAGTCTTTGTTTTCTTTGGATTAAACAACAATTGCTTTCTTCCTCTCTCGTAGATTGACCATGATGCTGAATATCTTCTTTAGTTTTATACAAAGGAGAAGATGAATTATCATTTGTATCCGAAGAGAGATCATGGGAATCTACTTTCATTTCGTGATTGATTTCAACTTCAACTAGCTTCTCTTTCTCATCATGACAATTAACTTGAGAAGAAAATCCATAAAGTGTTTCTAACAGATCCTCATCATTCATATCTTCTAGATCTTCATCAATACTTTCAAGGTATTGTATGAAATCCTCAAACTGATTAGAAAAGTTTTCCACTAACAACAAATATGGGGAATATTCTTTATAATGCTCATAAAACACTTTGTGGAAATATTTTAAAGAAAACAATCTACCAGGTTTTAAACCTTCATACCAGTTCCTCATTTTTCCTTCTAATGTTGCCATAAAAATCTTCATGTGACAGTCCTCATGCCATTCAACTTTCAACTTCCACGAATGTATGTGAAATTAATGAGATTTAACAAAGCATCATCAACATTCTCATCTTGAAAAATAGGAAGATCTCTTTACCAATTTACACAAGGCATGTTTTTTGGGAAGCCTGGAATTTAATCTCTGTTCAGTGGAGCATATCTCCTTGTAACTGATCCCATTTTGAGCTTGTCGAGTCGCCAGTGAATCTCTATTTCTAGACTTTGCTGCCAATGGAGTCGCCAGGTGAATGGAACAACCTTCTGGTGTTTGACTTCTATTCACCATCAAAAGTCAAAATTGAGACTTGAAGTGCATTACTGGAGAAAGTCCTTCCCTAGTGGAGTCGCCACTATGTTAGCGCCGCGTAATTCTGAATATTGAAGACATAATGCCATAGGTCCAACATCAAAACTACTTTGAGCCTAGGATCTAGCCCTCCTAAACCCAGAGAGGGATCTCTCTATTAGATGTAGCTTTTTTTATTGGGAATTTTAGGAAAGCTATTAGTGCATAGGGGTTTGTTTTGATATTTTTGGTGGAGACAACAGAAGAGGGCCATTGGGGTATAGAGTCAAGCATGTGTAAACATATTTAAATGGATGAATAACTGAGATCATGTGTGACCAAGAAATCTAGTCATGTCAATGGATATTTACAGTTTGTGAAATGGAAAAAGATGATAGATTAAGGTTCAATGTGAATGTAGAGTAGACCTTATCTGAATTCTACATTCGAATTTCAGAGGAAAACATAGATACTATTTCAAGACTTTGCAAGGTGCCCGGTGAAAAATCTTGAACAACAATTTCTTATCCACAGTAAAGAGATAAATCAATGGTGGAATAAAGGAAAGCAGACAGCATGAATAATTATATCACATTTAAAATGTAACATAAGAATCTGGAAACAACAATGCCCTTTCATTCATCCAAAAAGAGAGTGTTGAAAACTAGGTGAGCCTTTTTAATGGTCTTTTTCTACAGCCCTGGTCTCCCTTCATACTGCTAATGCATGCAGTATTTAGCTAAAACTTAAGTCAGTTTCCCTATCTACTTCAGTGATTGTCATTAATTACATCGGAGCCAAAATTGGACAAGTGTGATCATGCAGTGGCCACAATAAGATAAGTCTGACCAAAATGTTGGTTGTATTTATTTTGGAAATCCATTATTGATTGCAGACTAATCATAATCTGGCTAGTATGATGCCAAAGAGGCAACGATAAAACATCGCTAACATATGGCTCTGATTTGGTGAAAAACGGTTCCTAGATGATCAGATATAATTGTTGTGTGGGCTGTCATGATGGCCTTTCTGCTTCTAGTTGCCTATTTCTTTACCACATCGGTTACTGCTGTAGTGGACTTTGAAACGGAAAGCCCATTGCTTCCTTTATACATGGCGTGAAACCTGTTTGAATTATCGGTCATCAGAATGAAATGCCATCGTCGAATATGGTTGGCAGAGTGGGTCAATGTGGAGAAGTGGTGGTGGGAGTCTATAGGTTGATGTGGAGTAGTGGATTGGTGGATGGATGTGGAGAAGCGGTGGCGGGAGTCAATGTGATGACATTTGAAATGGCCCTTTGAACGGCCAAACCACGACTTTGTTTAAATAATGGAAATCGTTTTTGAAGTGGGGGGGGATAGCGGCAGGTGGTTTTGGTAAAGGGGAGTGAAAAATGCTCTGGTGTCATCATGTAAGAGTAGGTCCAAGATGGTGAAACTGCCCATTTCGAACCCCCCGATAGTAGAGCTCAGATGGAGTGGCGGGGGTGGGCGGGGCGAAACATTACGTCGACTGTTGGGTGGAAGCAGGGTAAGGTGGATGAGCAAAGAGATGAGTGGAGTTTAATGAGGAGGCAATGTATTATGTGACGAGTTTTTTTGGGTAGTGGAGGATAATGCAATGGGGTGGTGGGGTAGGGGCGGATTTTCATTAAAATCAAACTTAGGGTAAAGGGCATATGATAAATTAAATAACATATGATAATATTTAAATTCCTGAAATTTATATCATAGGAATTAATCATATGATATAGTGGAGTTGGTAATATAAATTTTGAAAACCTTTCTTTTATGATGTTTTAGAACTTAGGTTATGCTCCAAAACAATTCTCTAGGTGCGTTTTACTTGTACTGGGATTTCCAACCTTAGGAGAAAACTGTTCTTTGCCCCTTTTAACTAGCAAATCCTTCCATGGAAATAAATGACAGCCATGGAATATTATTTTCAATATAAATGACCCAATAAAAAATATTCAGTCACCTTGTGATACTGTGAATTACAGGAGTCTAACACATACCACTTTATGAGAACCAAATAACACTATATTATCATACTTAATCTGTTATTTGGGCTCCACATTTATGGGCTAGTAGAGCTTCAAAATTTCCATAGATTTAGTAATGAAAAGATGATAACATGTAAAGAGATCTCCAATATATGTAATTGGATATAACACCTTGAACCTGAAAAAAGAGAGATAACATAGACCATAAGTAAAGAGTCACCTAATTATTTATACAAAAACAAATAACCACAATGATTTGAGTCACTACTAAATTGTCAATTAAACATCTTAACTTTTGATTTGATGGTTATTATTAGTTATAAAAACATGCTATAATTATTGTCATTCATATTAATTGACAAATAGTTATGAGATTTGAATCACATACTAATTTAGTATACTATGCATCTTCATTAATGTCATTATTGAGTAATTAGCACACTTGAAAACATGTTACACCTCACAAGGTTGTATGCTTACCTACCTTGCCTCACTACTCTAATATAGTAATATAGTAGAATTTTACCTCAATATTCTTTTTTCTTGAATGGAAATTATGACTCTTTTCCAAATCATTAACATTCTAACCATCACATTGTAAGCATATGGGTCGTTGTTTGAAACCAATATCTCCATACAAACATTATAACAAAACCCCTCGCTTAGAAACTTATTTAGAAACAATGTGCTCTACCTTTGTACTCGATTTTGGGTGAATCAATATTAAGATTGATTTAAACAATTATTTCCAATTTATATTTCCATTTACTTAGCAACCATTCATGTGAACATTCCTTAACCTATTATGTAAAAAACAACATAAATAAAGACATGAACTATGCAGCGACATCATAAGAAACATACACATATGACACATATCTTTTTATGTGGAAACCCATAAAGGGAGAAAACCACCAACATTTTTTGTTATGATGTAGATCAAAAACCACTAATCTAATTACATCAATTTTTTCTTGAGAAACCACTCACAAGAATCACTGACTCCCTTATGTGTTTAACTAGCACCCACTAGCAAGAGGCACCCACTCTCTCTTTGGTAGCCATCTATTTATCTTACAAGAAGCACTAGCTCCTTGATTTTGTAAGAACCCACTTTTAGGAGGCACCAACCCCCAAGATATTCTTCAGACACCCACTTATATGGAAGCACTAACTTCTTGATGTGAAAGCACCAACCTTCCAAACTTGCAAACAACTATTTCATGGGATTTTCAAACTGTATCCACATGTACTTTGTTCACTAGACTTTCTACACTCTTCTTTGGCTCTAACTGAGGCTAATATGTCACAACAACTCAACTCAACATCGCCTCTCTGTTTTATCTCAACAACTCTCTACCTTCAACATTGTTGCATCTCATTCTCACTTGGCATAGAGGGTTCAACAAAACGCATCTTTTTTCAGCTCTCGGCCCTGTTAATACACTCTCCAGGCATACTCTCAACTTCTTACACTCTAGGAACAATTAACTATGCTTAGTATCTTTAGGTTCCATATGACCTTACACAATCTTGGCCTGAACAATCCTAAGCGATAGACAAGCTCTCACCCTCAGCTCAACACTCATGCATGTTTCAACCTTTTTTTTAAATTTTCAATATGTAGGCCAACCCCATCTTCATAATGGTTTCACCTGTTATAGCTTCCATATTTATCTATTTTCTTTATAATCACCACATTACCTAACTGCAAGTTTCTTAGCACGTATGGCTTGAGGAGAGTCTTCATTAATTGTCATATGGCTCAAGATGATACTTTTTCAACCACCACCATCAACCATAGAACTACCTTGATTTATCAAAGCTAATTTTGGTGCTCTATATTGTCTTCCAATTATCAACACAACCCATGCCTTTCCATACATCATGCTGTCCTTTTGTGGACTCCTTCATGTCAATTCCATGGTCATCAAAATGTGGTTTTGATTCAACTATTTATGGTCCTCCATAGGAAAATTTCAACAAATTATTCACTTGTCTCTTTTACAATGAAATGAGGAATGGATTCTACAAATCATAGTCCCTGTAGCCATGCTTTCCACTATTCTCATTTTGAAATTTGTTCATATAACACTAGATTTAAAAACTCAGAGTGCCCCTCTTGGCTCTTTGTGCATGTGATTTAGTGTTGTGAGCACCGGTTAACTATGAGAAACACTTAGCTCCACCAAATATCTAAAAAACGGTGCCCTTATGTCTTGGCGTTATATGCCTAAGGGTTCTAACCTTGGTCTTATCATGCCCCACACCCATCGCTTCTTACTTTGTAACCCACAATGGTATGAAGCAAAGTCTCCCTATATATGACAATGATGGGGAGGTTTCTATCTCCAAGCTCCTGTCAATCATGGGACCATGCCATCGTGCCAACTTCCAACACTATCTATGGGTGCTCTCACATTAGTGTGATGTGTTCACTGGTCAACATGTTGTTCTAATCGACACATGAAATTTTCAACACTTAGCCATTTTTTACTTGAGACGTTGGAACTCGATAATGCAGAAAAAGGTTAAAAATATACCCCTTGGTATGACTCTCAATAAAATGTGACATCATGCCACCTATCTTCCTTCTATCACTGCGATTTCATCACTACCATGTAGTGACCTCCGAGTGGTGTCATGCGTCACTCAAAACAAGGGCCACTTAGCCACCCAAAAATTTCAAAGTCACCTACTATGTGTCACCTATCAAGGGTACTACCTAACTACCAACTGGATACCACATCACTGACCAACTCATCACCATCAATGTAAAGAAGAGTGAAACATGTCTTGTTTGCCTCATCAAGTACATATGGGAACCCCTAGAACTATTTTATCTCATGCCCTTTGTAATTCCACTACATTATAACTCATGGCATAAATCTTTGTAGCGTCAATGTAAATGTTCACAACCAAAAATAGGAAATAAATCTGTCTTGTGACTTTTTTCATCCCATGTAGCCATGAGGCCCCATGAAACCTGCGAAAGCTTCAAATTTCCATAAACTTTTATCCTATAGGATTTTTTTAGGCTTCTATATATTGTTATAAAGGTATTTCTAAGGCCTATCCAACTATGTAGTTTGCATATGATTTTGAACAATTCAATAGTGGGAAAAAATCCTACAAAGTCAGGCCATCCAACCATCAAAGATTCATCACTCACTTATCTTGCCACTATGATGGTTCTCAAATAATAATTTCACATAACAACAAACTCCCCCTGATCTTGAAATTGTTTGACATCAATTTTATTACAAAGGTTCCACTCTCATCAGGTTCCACAAACAAGCTCCAACTCCTTCTGGGATAGGCAAGGAAATACACTCAAATAAAACTCCATATTTTCTCACTTTCTCTACAATCTCTCTCATCCATGCCTAGTGCCATCATAAAAATTAAAACAATATCCCATTCACTGAGGTTGACATCAATTCCATCATAACATTGTTAACATATTCCACCTCATATGGTTGTATGCCTACCTACCTTGCCTCACTACTCTAATATAGTAGAATTTTACCTCAATATACTTTGTTGTTGAATGGAAATTATAATTATTTTCCAAATCAATAATACTCTAACCATCACATTATAAGGGCATGGGTCATTGTTTGAAACTAAAAATGGAAATTCTATTTGATTTGAGAATCTTACATAAGTGGTATTGATACAACAATAATCCATTATTCCACATGATATTTTCTACTACATCAAGTTTGTCTTGTAATTGTTGAATGATATTGCATACCTTCTCATATTTCTTCAATTTTATCATTTCTTCTTGCACCCAATCAAATTATGCAATGGAAATAGTGCATACTAAACCCATTGTGTCTTCTTCTTTCCTTGAGAGTGTATCTACCAAAATATTTGGTTTTCTAATTTTGTAGATAATTTCAATGTCATAACATAGCATCTTTGTAATCCTTTCTTGTTGTTATTCTAAAGATAGTATTTTCTCCAAGAAGTATTACATAAATTTTTGTTCTAATAATTGTTTCACACTATCATTATCTATTTTTACTTTGAAGTGTCATCCTATTAGATATGGATGACATTTCTTAATTACATGCAGTACGACTAACATTTCCTTTTAATATATGGGTCTCAGTAAGTTATTTCCTTTAATTTTGTTTCTTTGAAAGGTAAGGATAATTCCTTTTTGTATCAAAATTATACCAATGATATGGCTTGAGGCATCACACTCCATAATTGAGGCTTTTCTGAAGCTTGGTATGACCAAGACAAGACTTGTATACATAGCCTCTTTAAGTTTTTCAAAATATATATTTTTTTTTATTTAGTCCAAGAAAATGCTTCCCCCTTCAGTATGTTGTTGTTTCTTCCAAGTGCCATCTCCCAAACCTTTCTAGTATTTTTTCTTATGTGTGTGTTTTCCCAAGTTCTTGGAAGGGGCACATATTGCTTTGCTAAAAGTGTTGTTATTTAACCATAATTCTTGGCAAACATTTTTTAATATCCTATCAATCTTAAGAATCTTTTGAGTTTCTTCAAGGTGTTTGGGATTAGCCATTCCCTCATAGCTTTAATTTTGTTAGGATCCACTTTGACACCTTCAAGGGATATAATTGACCCAAGTATTCCATTTTTTGAACTCCAAATTCACATAGGATATGCATATGGTTATTTCTTTTCCAATAGTGTTAAGAACCTTCCAAAATGGTATACATGATCTTCCTAATATTTTTTGTATATCAGTATGTCATCAAAAACTACTAAACAAATTTCTAAGAGAGGGTTTGAAAATAGAATTCATCAAGCTTTGAAATGTTGGATGTGCATTAGTAAGTCCATCTGACAACCAAAAAATCAGAATGACCTTCATGTGTTTTAAAGGTTATTTTAGTAATGCCTTATTTTCTCATTCTAATTTGGTGATATCCAGAATAGAGATCCAACATAGTAAAGGAAGATACTCCATGTAATTTTTCTAATAATTCATCAATGATAGGAATAGGAATGTAGGTTAATATATCATAAAAAAATGTTAACAGAAACTTCTAATGGTGGGTTTGAAAATTGAATTCATTAAGCTTTGGAATGTTCAAGGTGCATTAGTAAGTCCAAATGGCATAAGAAAAAACTCATAATGAGCTTCATATGTACTAAATGTTGTTTTGGGATTGCCTTATTTTCTCATTATAATTTGATGATATCTAGAATGGAGATCCAACTTAGTAAAGAAAATTAGTCTTAGTAATTTTTCTAATAATCCATCAATGAAAATAATAGGAAACTTATATTTTATTTCCACATGTTGAACTATCTTTAGTTTGGACATATACACCACAAACCATCCTTTTTCCAGAACCATCACCATTGTTGAAGAGAAAGCACATTGGCTAGGTTGAATGATGTCATCCTCCAACATTTCTTCAACCATACATTCAATCTCACTCTTTTATGCATATGGATACCTACAAGGCCTAATGTTAGGTGGAAAAATTCTAGGTTGAAATGAATATCATGGTCATGCTCTTGAATAAGTAGAAGAGCTTTAGGCATATCTCTAAATACTTGGAATGATTGTTGATGACTTTTAGGAGATCCCTTTGAGTGGAGGATAAGATGTTTGAAAATATATTGAACACAATTTTGCAATTACACCATGGTATCCCCTTTTTAGCAATTTGGTATTGACTTTAGAGTTTTTCTTTTGGATACCTCTAACATTAAGTTCCTTTCCTTTTGCGGAAAGTAACATGAAAAAATCTTGAATTAAGGGCCATTTTTATTAATGTTTTTAACCACTGGACCCATAATAAACCATTATCACCATCGATTTAGATTGTAACCATGCAAATATCCAAAATATTCCCCCATATTCAACTTTCATCTTAATAATATGGAACTTCATTGAAAAATTTATGGTACCTCCATATGTAATCATTACTTGAAATTATGGTGCTTCATATACAAAGAAGTTATAATTTTTTCCAGTTTATAGTTGCTGAAGTTATGGGTACTACCTAAATCAATAAAAATTGTCACCTTTTTATTTTGGATATATCTTTATATCTTGAGGGTTTATGGATTATGTTGGTGTTCCTGTGTTTTGGTAGATTAGCTAATCCAAAAGACAAGACAACATTAGAAGCAAGCTTGAGAGCTCTAGGATCTAGCCCTCCTAGTCTCAGAGAGGGATCTCTCAATGTTTTTATAAAGATATGTCTTTATAAAGCTTTAGTAGTTGATTTTAGGCTAGTTATGATGTTCAGAGTTGTTTGTTTTGTTTGGTTGGAAAAATGTGTTTCATGTGGTATAGATAGAGCATGGGAATCTACAAGCCATTAGGCAATGGAGTCATGTGAAAATATAAATAGTTCTGATTTAAAAGGAAGGGAAACCAAAGGGAAAATCTAACTTGGTCAAGGATCTGTTGAATAATATAGGTGAAATGGGATGAACATTAAGGACTAAGAGTGAAAAACAAGCTAAACCCTTTCACAATGGCTTAAAAGATTCGAGGAATGCCCTATTTCCTCTAGTAAGCTCACTGCTCGGGACTTAGTTAACTTAAACACTCAAAGAAGAGGAGAAATATAGACTAAACCCTCTCGCAATGAATTAAAGGATTCGGGGAACACCCTATTTCCTCCAGTAAGATCACTGTTTTTGAATTAATCAATATAAAACTCAAAGAAAGAGAAATGTAGACTAAAACCTTCTAAATGGATCATAGGATTCAGGGAATGCCCTATTTCCTCCTACAAGTCCACTTTTGAGGGCTTAATCAACAAAGACATATAATTGCACTCAAAGAAGAGGGAACGCCTTAGACATCTAGGACTGCAATTATAGGGACCTTTAACACAATAATTACAATAATGATCATAGGATATGATTGAAACAAGTTCCTTTGTCAAACTGCAAGAATTAATAATCAAAGGGAGATTTCAGACACAATATTCAATGGTAAAGAAAAAGAGAACGCCTAGACAGTATTTAGCACGTCTGAATTAATTATCTCTGAAATAAAACGAACTAAACATTTAAGAGAGATATTAGACTACCCTGTCATATTCAGTAGTAGAAAAAATATAAACAGTGGAGGATAAATAGGTCAGAGGTGCTTCTAAGATACATTTCTCTGCCTAAACGTTTTATCCTACTGTAAGTCAAAGCAAGATGGAACAAAGTGATAAACGAGAAAACATTAACAATAAAAGATTACTTCACCACAACTAGGCTCAGGGATCCAATGGTCCAACCTCCTTCATCAATAGAAAAACAGAGACATCCACACTCCTTCAGAACACCAAGGCTTCTTCAAAGCAGCAATATGTATTACTTTAGAAATCACCGAATGCCAACCTTTTACAATGAGACTTCGAAGAGTCTTTATAGGAAAAATGAGGAAAAGTAGGTGAAGAAAGTTTTAATGATCATCAGAGATAGGAGGAGTGCATTCAGATGCTCAATCCCAAGCCATAAATATTACATTAATTTATGGATAGACTCACTGACTTCGTAGCTTGTTGAGGCCATTTTGATATGACAAAGATTACCCTCAAGGTGTCCTTGGGAAGAAATACTATTTGCAGTGGTACTGTTATCTTCTTGGTGTGAGTTAAGTGAAGAATGGGCTATGAGGGTTCCCATACTTCTAAATAACTGCTTCTGACAATTTTTAGTAGTTTCCCTAGTGTAATAATTGCTTAGCAGACTTGTGTGCATGGGCAAGGGTAATGTATGTGTCAGTTAACTTCTGCACTAATGACTGCTCTGTCTCTGTGTACTTTAACCTGTTTTAGCTCTGTTTATGCTTTTCTCTTGCTGATTGCTTGAACTGATTTTGTACTGATGCCTTCAAAAGTTTATTAATCTTCTATGCCTTGTATTTTGCCACTAGATATGTGACCTTCACCATTTTGAGTGTTCTGTGTACAGGTGGAGGTTTTCGCTGAGCTAAAGGGTCACTGAGGACTCATGGATCTGGTCCATTGAATGACACGATCTTGCCTTCTGCTTTGGTTCCCTTGGATGTTGTTTTGGGGCCCTGAGATCGCCATTTGAGATTCTGTGTCACCTTTGTGACTGTAAAACACTAATTCCTTCATCGTCCATTGAAAAACCTGCAAACACATGAAAACATGTTATGAAATCCTGCGGGCTTGGTTTAGACTGTTTGTAGAGGCTTTGGAGTGGCGGAGGAGCAGTGAGGAAGAATGTGATTGCAGCAGAAAATCAGAAAAAACCTTGGCAGAGCAGCTAACCAGGTCAATGGAGGTTTGGGTGTGAGGATGAACGTGGACCGTTAGATCAGAACAATCAACGGTGGAGATCTTTCAATGGAGTCATTTGGAAGATCGAATGAATGGAGGATGGATGGGGGCGAGATTAAATCATAACCGTCTGATCTCATAGATCGATGGTTGGGAACAGATGTGAAAGGCAGCGTTATGGAGGGTAGGTAGTATTGTGGAACTTGCGATGAAGCACAGACCATTGGATCCAGCGGAATGAACAGTCTATATTAAATCAGGGATAACACATCGTAGGTGAAAAGCGAACGGGACTTTGGATTTGCGATGTGCGATTGAGGGCCATCCGATCTGAAGGATGATCAACGGTCAGGATTTAATTAGTGGGATGATGACGGAGGGCTATGGGTGGAGTGCGATGAGATCTTGGCCGTTGGTTCTTGTGGATTCAATAGTCCAGATCAAATTGGCAGGCGCGAGTGATGAGCGAAGCGAAGAACCGATGGAGCGATGTGATGGAATGCTGGCCATTGGATCTGACAAGATCGACGGTGGAGATCTAATCGGTGACCAGCAGAAAAGTGAAAAGGAGAAAGGGACATGCGAAGCGTGATTGAATCTCGGCTGTTGGTTCTTGTGTATTCGATGGTCAGGATCAAATCGGGGATCAGAGGAGAAGGGGCTCATCGCATCAAAATATTGGAAGAATAAAGGGAAAGTCGGGAAAAGGAAACTCCGATTGCAATTAGCAATAAGGGCTAGCGCCTGGTTATGGCTCCGAGTCATATGCAGAAAATGGGCCAGGGCTAAGGCCAAAAGGGGCTTAATGCCTTAATGTTAAAAGGGGGTTTTTAGGCCAAAATGAAGGTTTTTCAAGGCTTTTTTGGCTTTCGGTAGAGGGGGAAAAAGGGGTATTTTAAACCTACAAAAGGGATTTTAGAGGTTTAAATGGATTTTGGAGGCTTTTAAAGGGAAATGGAGGGTTAGAGGATGAAAAGAAAGCTTTATGAAAATGGATAAAAATGAGTGAAAGGGGGAGTTTTAGAGGCCTTTGAAACAACTTTCTTTGATGAAATTGGCAGGGTTTTGGGCATGCCTTTGTAGAAACAGCAGTGGAGATTTACTCCTAAGGATAGGGGATACCATAAGACTTCAAGGATGATATATTTTCAAGTAAATTTATCTCTTGAAGGCTTGAACACAAATATATCCACCATTTAGCATATCAGAATTTATAGGTGGCTAATAGTGGCTCCACTTGGGGAGGACAGCTTGCCCTTTAGGTGTCCAGAACCTCAAAAATCTCTAGATTAAGTAGACCAATGCCACTCCATTGGGCATAATTATTTTCTTTCTTGCTGGTATCTTTTCATATTGGCAGTTCTTTCAGTGACCTGCAACATGAGATCTCTTTGAAACGAACACTTCTACCTACCCATTCCTACTGTCCTAGCATTTTTTCTTCCTTTGAGTGTACTTGGACTGGAAAAATCTTTTCCAACATTTTATTTTGCAAACATAAAAATAAACCTATCTAATGCTACCCTTATTTCTCCACGAGTCAGGTTAAGAAGTTGAACTCATAAGTTTCTCTACCTAACTAATATCTGTCAGGATTAAACTGCTTGACAGATCTCATTCTCTATATTCTAAAACAGAAATTGAAGCACGGCCAAACTAGGATTATACTATCTGATTTTCTGTGGGTCCATGGCATAAAGACAAGTTGCACATGAACTGAACTTTGCAGAAAATTGAAACAAAATTGTGAAGGCTCGAAATTCTAAAAAATAAGAGCATCCTTCTTTCTTTTTGTGACTCAAATATTGAGCTTTTTAGAGTCACCTTTCTTTCTCCATTTCAGCTATGGTTTTGATATTGTTAGAGTTGTTTCTTCTTCTTTTTCTTTTCTGGTTCAAGTTTTGAGCTTGTCTGAACCCTTCTCTTTCTATTTTTTTATTTTTTGAATTGTTCTTCAAAGTAAAATTAACAACTGGCTAAATGCTCATAGGCTGAGCTTTATTGAGATTTCCTACCCACCCTAATCTTGTTGGAAATATTGTCATTGATGGCAAAGGAGGTAGTAGATGAAGAGACAGGAACAGTTACAAGGAACAGAGGCAGATGCACAGACATGCAGAGGCAGAGGAAACGAATATAAAGGATAAAGGCAGAGACAGCTGTTATTGCAGAGAAACAACTATTATTCTGAGAATATTTTACACAGCCAGGCGTTACATATAACATAAATTACATTCCGAGAATCGCATACTCCAACGGCAAAGTATTGTGCTTTATATTCAAATGCGCAGTGTGAATGGAGTGGAACCATAGTCATAACAGAAGAAATCACAGCGGTGAGATGCGATGAATAGTTATTTATATATATAATTGAAATCGTGGAGGACCAGAACCTGGAGTAGAGAATGGAACCGTGACTGAGAGGAACAATGATGGCAGTTTGGAGTGAAACCGTGGGTTTCATCGCACCACCATCTGTCGAGCAAGCAGTTTCCACCATTCGCGAGCGATTCCATAGACAGACTGACGCATGTCGCTGAACGAAATTGAAAACCACCGGTTAAAGTACGCCATCACACATTATACATCGACTCAAGATGCCAAGAGATATTAATATAGACCGTTGATCTGGAGACTCGACATCGAATGGTGATCGCACGTTGGACTTGCCCAAAGTTTAACCAAGGTACACGGAAGTTAACCAGGTGTGGTACAAGCATTTGATTGGGCCATCATCTATACATGTGGGCCTGGAGCCAAGGTTTACTATACAGTTATTTGTTTAAAACAGAGCGGTTGATTTAATATAAAGAGCGATGGGTTATAACTTTAAGCTCTAAGATTCGGAGATATATTTATATATGTTTAAGTGGGGAACGTAATATAGTTTGTTGATATAAAGGTTATAAACACCACCACAGTTTATTAAAGCCACATTTTATTAACAGTTTGAATCGGGAATATGCATACACGACGATATATTTAAATATTGTGCTAAAGTCATAAGGTTGGGTTTTTATTATGATTTGACCACAGTTTTGAAATAACGAGAGTTGATTTTACCAAAGGTTCTGTAGTTGACACTATTCAAAAGGAGTTTTAAATTTAAAGAATTTGGAATATATGGGTCCAGATGTATATAGTCTCGTGTGAAATATTGTAAAGATTGAAAAATGAATGAATTTATATGTATGGTTTTATAACCATGGAAAAATGAAACATTCGCATTAATTCATTTTTTCCCAGATTTAAAATCGGCGGGTATATATGCAGCAGGTGCACAAAAGCAAAGTGAACAGGTGAATAAACATAGGGATAAAAGCATGGGTCTGATAGAGGCAAACAGAGATTACAGGTCTGATAGGTATACATTCACAGGTGCACACAATTACAGTGAACCAAGGTACACAAAACAGTCACTCAACAACTGCAAAAAAGACAAAGCCAGTAAATCCAAAATCCAAAAAAGAAGCTGAGTGGAATTGAGATGTATAATTGAAAAATGTAAATGTAAATATTTTTTTATATTTTTTGTGATGCAAAGGCAAGTATCCTAAGGAAAAGAAAACTCCCACTGTAGCATGGAAATTTGTACATATTTTTATATTTTAAAATTGAGTTGGATAAAGGAATAAGAAGACATAAGCCAAAGAGTCATGACTATTCACTCCAAATTCTTTATGAAATACAAACATTCATGTGAGAATTTCTATATATAATATCAATTTGATATGCTCAAAGAGAGGTTAGAGAGAGAAAATATAGAGAAATCAGAGTATAGAAGTGTAAGGAAGAGAAGACTAAGAAAAGAAGAGCAGAAAGAGAAGCTACAGAACAAAGCTGATATCTGAGGTAAATCAGCAAACCTTCAGTTTGAAAATTTTGAGGAAGTTGGAGCTTCCCTATCAATTTGCAGCTTGATAACTGTCAGTTGTAGTTGACTGAGGTTGGAGCCTCCTGTAGGTTGGTGCCTGCAGAAAATTGAAGGGAGTTGGTGCTTCCTTGCAAGTTGTAGCTTGCAGAATTGAGGTTGGAGCCTCCTGTAGGTTGGTGCCTGCAGAAAAACAGTGGTGAGAGGGAGTTGGAGCTTGCCTTTGCATCATAACAATAATAAGATGTGGTTTTCTCCCTTTATGGGTTTCCACTTATATCTGGTGTCTCTGTGCATGATGTTTATGTGTTGATCTGATTTATATCATCTGCTTAATACCCGCTGCTCTCATATTAAGTCTACTGTTATATTATATTAATACTTGCTGCTCACATTCTAAGATTACTCACATATTAAGTTGGATATGAAATGAAGGTGTAAATAAGTGTAGGTTTTAACCCTGAACAAAAATTATCTACACATGAATCTTATAACAGAAAATAAACAATAGCGATAGCATAAAACATAAAATAGATAAACACAGAGATTTTCCCCTGGATCCCATATCGGGATGACCAGCTTGATTTTTCATTATATTCCTTTTAGTGTTACAACACATATATATACATGCCGAAGCATACATAAACCCCAATCCAAAAACCCTGGATTAGAGCATAACCGAGTTCCCTTGACCAGATCTACAAAAATACCAGGGGCCGAAAACCATCGTGCCCCAATACCATGTGCAAAACCATGCACAAAACCATGGATGCAGACTACCCACCGGAAATTAAGGACCAAAAATTTTCGCTGGGGCGCTGCCCCGGACCCCGACAAGGGGGGCTGCCGCCCCCCCTGTGACCCCGCCATTGTGCCCAATGCAAAGGGGGGGCTATCAGCCCCCCTCTTACCCCCCCTCCCGTGCTTACTCGTGGAAAGAATATAACACATACCCAACATTCTCCCACTTGTTGTTTTCTTTCCACAGGGGGCCACAAGAGGGCTTAGTCATTGGCCCAATTCTTCAACACCCATTGTTTCTCTACACCAAGAGAAATTTTGAGTGCTCACAGACTTTGTTAATGCATCTGCAACATTCTTCGGAGTTTCCACCTTTACCAGCAACACCCTTTTAGCCTCAACCATATCTCTAACAAAGTGATATTGAACATCAATGTGCTTTGTCTTTGAATGATAAGCAGGGTTCTTAGCCAATAAAATTGCACTTTGGCTATCACAGTATATCCTTATAGCTTGTTGTACCAACCCCATACTTGAACACAATATTTCCAACCAAATTGATTCCTTTCTTGCATGAGTGGCTGCTATGTATTCTGCCTCTGTAGTTGAAAGAGCTACCACAGACTCTCTTTTACTAATCCAACTGACTGCGCCTCCAAATAGGCTAAACACGTACCCACTTGTAGATCTTCTTTGGTCCAGATCTCCAGCCCAGTTTGCATCAACAAAACCATGAATGTCCAACATTATTTCCAATCTTGGTCTTCCCTGGTAGCACAAGCCATAATCACTAGTGCCACGTAAATATATGAAAACCCGCTTCACTGTTTTCCAATTCTCCTTCCTTGGGTTTGACATAAACCTGCTCAATACTCCCACTGCATGTGCAATGTCTGGTCTAGTACATACCATTGCATACATCAGGCTACCCACTGCACTTGCATATGGAACACGGGACATATACTCCTCTTCTTCTTGTGTATTGGGACATTGTTCAGCAGATAGCTTTACACCTACAGGAATAGGAACATTCACCGGTTTACTATCCTGCATATTGAACCTCTGCAATATAGTCTCGACACACTTCCTCTGGTTTAACCAGAGCTTCCTCTTTGCCCAATCTCTCTTAATTTCCATGCCCAAAATATATTTTCCAGCACCGATATCCTTCATGTCGAATTTGGAGAACAGTTGGGTCTTCAAATCTTGGATAATTTCTTTGTCATTTCCAATCAACAACATATCATCCAAATACAAGACCAAATAAATAACACGGTCACCAATTAATTTAAAATAAACACAGTGATCCTCCTTGCTTCTGGTGAAGCCAAGTCCCCGTATATAGGTATCAAATTTCTGATACCACATCCTTGGTGACCGTTTTAACCCATACAGAGACTTCTTCAACCTGCATACCAGTTCTTTCTTACCCTTCACCATAAAGCCTTCAGGTTGCTTCATGTAGATCTCCTCTTTTAGATCCCCGTGAAGAAATGTTGTCTTCACATCCATCTGTTCTATCTCAAAATCAAATGCAGCAGCAACAGATAAAAGTAATTTAATAGAAGTAACTTTGGCAACAGGAGAAAAAATATCACCAAAATCAATTCCCGGCACCTGGGAATAACCTTTCGCTACCAACCGAGCTTTGTATTTCTCCACCTTGCCTTCTACATTCATCTTCTTCTTGAACACCCATTTTCTCCCAATGGGCTTCCTTCCAGCCGGAAACTCCACCAGATCCCAGCATTGTTTTTGTGCAAGGATGTCATTTCATCAACCATGGCCTCCCTCCAGAGTTTTCCATCCTCTGAATCTACTACCTCCCTGACAGTTATGGGTTCATCATCAGTTATAGTTAAGGCAAAACTTGAACAGAAAGCAGATGGACTATACCTTTCTGGTTGCCTTCTTTCCCGAACTGATCTTCTCAAAGCCGGAGTTTGTGGCTCTTCATCTTCTGAGTCTTCTTCTGTTGTAGAGTCTGATTCATCCTCCTTTAGCTCAAACTCTATCTTCTCAGGTTCCTTTGGTAGGACTTCATGTTTAACAACATCTTTCACTTCTCTAAACACCACATCTTGGCTGTACACAACCTTCCTTGTTTCTGGGTTCCAAAGCTTGTAACCCTTAAACCATCCTTATACCCAATAAAGATGCACCTTTCAGATTTATTATCCAACTTGGTCCTTTTCTCCTTTGGAACATGTACATATGCATCACATCCAAATACCCTTAGATGTGAAAGAGAGGGTTTCTTACCAGTCCATACCTCATGTGGAGTCTTATCCTCCAACACCGATGAAGGTGATCTGTTAACTAAGTAACATGCAGTCTCCATTACCTCTGCCCAGAATTCTTGTCCTAACCCGGTACCACTGAGCATGCTTCTTGCCTTTTCCATCAGTGTTCTATTCATTCTTTCTGCAACTCCATTTTGCTGAGGTGTGTATGGAGTAGTCTTATGTCGTGCTATACCACACTTCTTACAGAACTCTTCAAATTCATTCTTGCATAACTCCCCACCATTATCTGTCCTCAGCGCCTTTATCTTCTTCTCTGTCTGGTTTTCCACCAGAGCCTTAAATTCTTTAAATTTGTCAAAGACTTCAGATTTCTTTCTCAAGAAATATATCCATGTATTCCTTGAGAAGTCATCTATGAATGAAACATAGTACACAGAATTTCCCAGTGATGGAACTGACACAGGTCCAAACACATCACTATGCACAAGTTCTAATATCTTGTTCGCCCTCTTAGCACCAGAAGGAAAACTCACCCGATTCTGTTTCCCATATACACAATGTTCACAGAAATCGAAATCCAGAGAGAAATTAGACATACCTTCTACCATACCATTTCTATGCAGTATCTGAAGGCCCTTCTCTCCAATATGTCCAAGTCTTTGATGCCATAACATGGTCTTTTCTCCAGAGACAACTAGGCTTTCCACTCCACTTTCAGGAACCACAGAACTATTACACCCATCAATAACAGTGCTACCTTGTAGCTTGTACAGAGCTCCAGTTCAAACTCCCCGCATTAATACCAGTGCTCCCCGAACCATCTTGCAGGCATCTTTCTCGAACACTGTTTTTACACCTGCATCATCCATCTTGCTTACAGAAATCAGATTTCTGGCCAATGCAGGAATATGTAGAACACCAAGAAGTGTTCTAATCCTTCCACCTTGCAGCTTCAGCTTGACCTTTCCACGTCCGATGATTCTGGCCCTCCTATCATCCCCTAGGAAGACATCACCGCCATCATATTTCTCATACTCGCAGAACCACTCCCTATGGGGAGTGAAGTGAAAGGATGCACCTGAGTCAATCAACCATGACTCATGATCTACATGTGTATTTGAAGAAGAAGCCAAATACACATCCCCACCTTCATTCGAGGTGGTTTTTGCCTCTGTAGAAGGAGCATCATCAGATCCCTTTCCTTTCTCAGGAGCTTTAGATCTGCAGTCCTTTTTGTAGTGCCCTTCCTTTCCGCATTTCTAGCACACCTTTACAAACTTTCCAGGAGATTTAGATCTCCCTCTAGATTTGGATCTCCCACTCGAAACCTTATTCTTGTTTCTGTTTTGGGACCTTCCTCGTACAAATAAGGCATCTCCATTCTGGCCCTCCATATTTCTCCGTCTCATTTCCTCCGACAGCAAGGTTGAGACAATGTCATCAAAATTCAAGGTAGTTGTATTGCTACCTATTGTAATAACCAGACTATCCCACGAGTCTGGTAGAGAACACAACAAACTGATGCACTTATCTTCATTTGAGATTTTAATATCAACAAATGACAGCTGACTTACCACAGTATTGAAGGCGTTCAGATGCTCTGTCACCGAGTCTCCATCCTTCATCCTTAGGTTATACATCTTTTTCCGCAGGAACAACTTATTTACCGGAGACTTAGATTGGTACAAAATCCCAAGTTTTTCCCACAAATTCTTTGTCGTAGCTTCCCCAAATACATTCAACAATACTGAATCTGAGACACACAATCGTATTGTGCTCTTCACCTTCCGATCCAGTTTCTTCCAGTCTTCATCTGACATTCTCGTTGGTTTAGTACCTGGATCTACCGCGATCCACTGATCTTTATCCACCAGCCAATCCTCCATCTTGAGCTTCCACAACTCAAAACTCTGACCATTAAATTTCTCGATCTCTATCTTTCTGCCGCTCGCCATCTTCTTTCACTGCAAGAATCAATACCGCAGATCTCCCACTGAACAGGGTCTACCTCAGGCCCGAACTAAAAAACCCTCAGCAGCAAAGGTGTCCCCTTGAAGCCGAAACAACTCTGATACCAAATGTTGGTTTTAACCCTGAACAGAAATTATCTACACACGAATCTTATAACAGAAAATAAACAATAGCAAGAGCATAAAACATAAAACAGATAAACACATAGATTTTCCCCTGGATCCCAAATCGAGACGACCAGCTTGATTTTTCATTATATTCCTTTTAGTGTTACAACACATATATATACATGCCGAAGCATACATAAACCCCAATCCATTAACCCTGGATTAGAACATAACCGTAGTTCCCTTGACCAGATCTACAAAAATACCTGGGGCTGAAAACCATCGTACCTCAATACCATGTGCAAAACCATGCACAAAACCATGGACGCATGACCCACCGAAAAATTAAGGACCAAAAATTTTTCGCTTCTGGGCACCGCCCTGCCCCGACAGTGGGGGCTATCGCCTCGGCTGTGACCCCCCTGAAATTACCGTGGAAACAATATAAGACATACCCAACAATAAGGTTTAATATAGTTAAGATATCATGAAATGGCAATTGCAATACCCCCCCCCACCCCCCCTTCTCGCTTTAACTAAGGGTTAAACAAACTTGGTATCGTAGCCGTGTCTGTAGAAGTCTAACAACTGAAAGGAGATCCTAGGCCCTCAAGATGGCTAGTAAAGAAGGATGCTCAACCAATAAAGCCCCTTTCTTCACTGGTGAAAATTATGCTTTCTAGAAAATCAGAATGAGGACATACATAATGTCTCTAGGAATAGAAGTCTAGGCTGTTGTGGAATTAGGATATGCCCCAAAGGCAACTGATACAGAGAAAGAAACAAAACAAGAGTTTGTGGCTAATGCAAAAGCCATGAATTCCATCCTGAATGGATTGTGTGAAGCGGAGTTTATTAAAGTAATGCACAAAGACTCTGCCAAAGAAATATGGGATACTCTTGAGAACATACATGAGGGGGACAAGAAAGTGAAGGCTGCCAAACTTCAAGTCTATAGAGCCCAGTTTGAGAACTTAAGAATGAATGATGATGAAGACATTGCCAGTTTCTTCCTAAAAACTGCATAAATTATTAACAATATGAAAGCTCTTGGAGAAAAAATACCAGAAAGTGTAATTGTACAAAAAATTCTAAGATCTCTTCCATCTAGATTTAATCCAAAGGTATCTGCAATAGAAGAAACAGCTGATTGGGATACCTTGACCATGAACCAGCTACTTAGAAATCTAACATCCTATGAAATGAGGCTCCCACAGAAGAAGCCAAGTACAAGGGAAGCAGCTTTTAAAACAGAAAAGAAGAAAGAAGAAGAGGGAGACATATGCTCATGCTCGGATGAAGAAGAGGCAAAGTTTGTCAAGAAATTGGATAGAGGCTCAGGTAAATACAAAGGTAAACTCCCCTTCAAATGCTTTAACTGTGGAAGAGTGGGACACTATGCTGCTAAGTGTCCTCATAAGAAAGTAAGGAATCAGGCTCAAGAGTCAGAGAAAAATAAATCAAAGAACTGGCAGAAAGGAAAGAAGTTCAGCAGAAAATCCTTCTATGCTCAACAAGACAACAGTACATCTGAAGATTCAGATGAATCCTCAAGTGAAGAAGGAACCTCTAAATTCTTATTGATGGCCATAGAAGAACTTGAAGGTCTCCTGCTAGAAGATGAAGAAGAAGAAGGTGAAGTCGATCTTGAGGGGGAGCTAAGAAGTGCTCTAGAAGATATTGATAGACTCAAACTGAAATGCAGAAAACAAAAGGACATTATTCTCAAATATGTATGAGAAGAACAGAATTCAGAAGTCCTTAAGCAGCTAAAAATAGAGCTTGAAGAAGCCAAGAAGATAGAGGACATGTTACTTAAGCAAATCAAAGGAAAAACTCAAGAACAAGAAAATTTGGAAGAATAAGTAGTATGTCTCAGAAATAAATTAGAAAATGCTCAAAGGAAAATGGTTATAAACTCTTCCCAAAAAACAAGCTCTAGTAAGTTGAATGAAATTTTGGTTGCTCAAAGATCCCCTATGATAAAGACTGGAATAGGCTATGAAGGAGAATCAAGTAAAGGAAAAGAAAAGGTTGACAGGGAGATTATTTTTGTAAAAGCAAAAAAGAATGATGAAGCAGCTCAAACAATTCCTACAAAAGAAGAAATCTGCAATAAGGAAGACAGAGATCAGAAGAAAAAACTATTAGCAAAGAATGTAATAAATACTAAGACCCCTGAATATGTAAAATTTGGAAACCATCAAAGGAGATTCTTCCCTCCAATGAAGAATGCCACCTGTTATGTCTGCCACAAGATGGGACACATTGCTGCATATTGTCATGCAAGTAGGAGTAATTCATTCCAGAAAAATATGCAAACATTGAAGAGACTGCCTCAAGCAAAAAAATGGAAGAGACAACCTTACATCAGGTATGCAAATAGCTTCTATGGTTATTGCTTTTATTGTAAGGAATTTGGTTATAAAATCAATGAGTGTAGAAATTATGGACAAAGATTGATGTTTAACACCTTAAGAAGGTTTATGAATCAAAGAAATTTTGTTCATACTCATAATTCTACAAAAATTATGATCAAATGTTGTGTATGAAATCAAGTTGGACATATACCTTCCAAATGTCCTCTAAGAAGATGGAGGTCATCACCTCACAAAAGATACAAAACAAAAGGGTGCCTCTAGTGGATAAAGAAGGTGAATAAGTGTGACCTGGCTCTAACTTCTCAAGATCTGAAAAATCAATGGTATTTGGACAGTGGCTGCTCTAAACACATGACAGGAGACAAAAGTAAGTTTATAACTCTTGATGAAAATAAATCTGGAAATTTTACTTTTGGCAACGATAAGTCAGGAAAAATCAAAGGAAAGGGTTCAGTCAGCATAGACAATGGTAGAGGAAAGGCCCAAGATGTACTATTTGTAGATGGGCTGAAAGAAAATTTACTGAGTGTCAGTCAGATCTATGACAAAGGTTGCGAAGTTATATTTAGAGCACAAGACTGTGAAGTCAGATCAAGCACCACAGGAAAGACTCTACTCAAAGGTGTTCGAACAGAGAGCAATTTTTACATTGTAAAAGAGGAAGATGAAGCGTGCCATCTTAGCAAACTTGAGGAGTCATGGTTATGGCATAAAAGATTGGGACATCTCAGCTTCGATCACATCATTAGACTAAGCAAGAAGAAAGTTGTCAGAGACATGCCAGAAATAAAGAGGCCTTCTAATACCATATGCAAATCTTGTCAATTAGGGAAACAGACTCGCACATTCTTTAAATATAAAGATGAGCTATCAATAAGAAGACCACTCCATCTTGTACACATGGACCTGTGTGGACCTGCTAGAACTAAGACACCAAGTGGAGAATCCTACTTCATGCTGATAATAGATGATTTCTCCAGAATGACATGGGTTGCTTTTCTGAAGAACAAATCAGAAGCACTGGAAAATTTTAAAATATTCAAATCATTAGCAGAAAATCAAACTGGATGCAAACTAAAATGTATCAGATCAGACAGAGGAGGGGAATTCGCAGATTATGACTTTGCAGACCTATGTAATGAACATGGGATAAAGCAAAAATTTAATATTGTAGGAACACCTCAGCAGAATGGAGTAGCAGAGAGACAAAACAGGTCTGCACAACAAATGGCCAGAGCTATGATGCAAGAGAGTAACATTACTCAAACCTTTTGGGCAGAAGCTATACACACAGCAGTACATATTCTAAACAAATCTCATTTAAGACCTAATAGTGACAAGACACCTTATGAGCTATGGCATGGTAAACCTGCATCAATCAAGCACTTTAGAGTCTTTGGCAGCAAGTGCTACATAAAGAATAATGATGAAAATCTTGGAAAATTTGATGCAAGATCAAATGAAGGAATATTTCTAGGATATGCATCCAAAAGCAAAGGGTACAGGTGCTACAACAAGACTCTTCGGAAAATAGTAGAAAGCATTGATGTGAGATTTGATGAAGAACTTCCAAACAATACAAAAGATACTGACTACTGGAGTCCATCAGATAATCATGAAGAGGAGGACCAGAATGATGATGAAACAAGAAAGACTACAGAAGATGAAGAGCTGAGCTCGAAAGCCCCCTCAAGATACACTCAGAAGAATCATCCCAAAGATCAAATCATAGGAGATAATAAAGCAGGGGTCTAGACAAGAAGGTAGCTAACAGAACAAACTGAAGAGGTATACATAGCCATGCTGTCACAAATAGAGCCAAAGAAATTTGAAGAAGCTAGCAAGGAAAAGTCTTGGGTAAAATAAATGAATGAGGAATTGGACCAAATTGAAAAGAACAATACCTGGGAACTAGTTCCTAGACCAATTGAGAAAAATATCATTGGTTCAAAATGGGTATTCAAAAACAAAATGAATGAGCAAGGACAAGTAATCAGGAATAAAGCCAGACTAGTCTGCAAAGGATATTCACAAGTTGAATGACTTGATTATGATGAAACGTTTTCCCCTATAGCCAGAATGGAAGCAATCAGAATGTTCCTGGCATTTGCATGCTACCAGAATTTCAAGGTATATCAAATGGATGTAAAATCTGCATTTATGAATGGAGACTTAGAAGAAGAAGTCTACATGGAACAACCAGAAGGCTTCTCATTGACAGACAAAGAAGATTATGTGTGTAGACTGAAGAAGGCCCTATATGGAATGAAACAAGCTCCTCGTGCTTGGTACTCAAGACTGGATAAATATTTGCAAAAGCAAGGCTTTAAGAGAGGTGGAGTAGACAGTAATCTATATATAAAAGCCCATGAAAATGAACTCCTGATTGTTGTTGTATATGTTGATGACATTATGTTTGGAAGCAACAGAGATGAACTACCAAAAGGATTTGCAGAAGAGATGAAATCAGAGTTTGAAATGTCCATGATTGGAGAGCTCAGTTTCTACTTAGGACTTCAAATTCAGCAAAAGAACACAGGCACATTCATCTCATAAGAAAATTACTTAAAAGAAATGTTGAAAAAGCTCAAAATGGAGGACTACAAACCTGTGTTAACTCCCATGACGACGGGATGCAAGTTGTGTGTTGATGATGGGTCTACTGATATAGATCAAAAACTCTACAAATCCATGATAGGAAGTCTATTGTATCTAACTACATCAAGACCAGACATCATGCTAGCAGTAGGACTAGTGGCTATATATCAAGCAACACCTAAACAAAATCATCTTCTGGCAGTAAAAAGAATATTCAAATATCTACAAGGAACAACAGTGTATGGGCTTTGGTATCCTAAAAGCAAAAACTTCACTTTGACAACATACACAGATGCAGATTGGGCCAGCTTTGTGGATGACAGGAAGAGTACAAGTGGAGGTGCATTCTATCTAGGAGAAAGTCTGGTGGCATGGTTAAGCAAGAAACAAACATCTATCTCTTTGTCTACAGCTGAAGTAGAATATATAGCAGCAGCAGCATGTTGTACACAAGTCATGTGGATGAAGCAAACCCTCCAAGACATGAAGGTAAGCATTAATGAACCTATCTCAATCAAATGTGATAATACAAGTGCTATAAGTATATCTAAAAATCCTGTGCTTCACTCAAAAACCAAACATATTCCAATCAAGTATCACTTTCTCCGAGAACAAGTAGCTCAAAAGATAGTAAAACTGGAATATGTACCAACAAAAGAACAGACAACAGATATATTTACCAAACCACTTGCCAGAGAGCCATTTGAATATTTGAGAGACAAATTAGGGGTAGTATCTGTAGATGCTACTCTCTGATATGAAGAGAAAACACGGTTTCAGGAGGAGAACAGAAATGAAAATATCATTCTCAGGGGGAGATCAGCCAGCAAGGGAAGCATGAAAATAGGTCCTCAGGATCAAAGGGATTATGGAAATAATACAGTCAGCATAAAAGGAGTCAATAAAAGGGGTAAAGGGTCAGTGGTGCAATGGAAAAATGGTGAACGTGACGAGAGATGAACACAGAAGAATAGTGAACACAATGAATATCTCATCCAAAGTTTGGAGCTGTAGTGTACAAAGTCAGGAAATTTCAGAGAGAGGAAATGCTTGAAATGTTGAAAAAGGATAAATACACAACATCAAAGAATAAAACCCCTTGCCATTGATGTCAAAGGGGGAGGAAGAGCAGGCAAACAGAGAAAGTGTATTTCCATCAATGCCAAAGGGGGAGACTGTTGGAAATATTGTCATTGATGGAAAAGGAGGTAGTAGATGCAGAGACAGGAACAGTTACAAGGAACAGAGGCAGATGCAAAGACAGGCAGAGGCAAAGGAAACGAATATAAAGGAGAAAGGCAGAGACACAAATGTTATTGCAGAGAAACAGCTGTTATTCTGAGAATATTTTACACAGCCGGGTGTTACACATAACATAAATTACATTCTGGGAATCGCATAATCCAGCGGCAAAGTATTGTGCTTTATATTCAAATGCGTAGTGTGAATGGAGCGGAACCATATTCAAATGCGCAGTGTGAATGGAGTGAAACCATAGTCGTAACAGAAGAAATCACATCGGTGAGATGCGATGAATAGTTATTTATATATATAATTGAAATCGTGGAGGACTGGAAACTGGAGTAGAGAACGGAACCGTGACCGAGAGGAACAGTGACGGTGGTTTGGAGCGAAACCGTTGGTTTCATCACACAACCATCCGTCGGGCAAGCGGTTTCCACCATTCGCGAGCGATTCCATAGACAGATTGATGCGTGTCCCTGAACAAAATTGAAAACCGTCGGTTAAAGTACGCCATCGCACGTTATACATCGACTGAAGACACCGAGCGATATTAATATAGATCGTTGTTCTGGAGGCTCGACATCGGACGATGATCGCACGTTGGACTTGTGTGGAGTTTAACCAAGGTACGCAGAAGTTAACCAGATGTGGTACGAGCATTTGATTGGGCCGTCGTCTATACCTATGGGCCTGGAGCCAAGGTTTACTATACGGTTATTTCTTTAAAACAGAGCGGTTGATTTAATATAAAGAGCGATGGGTTATATCTTTAAGCTCTAAGGTTCGGAAATATATTTATATATGTTTAAGTGGGGAACATAATACAGTTTTTTGATATAAAGGTTATAAACACCGCCACAGTTTATTAACAGTTTGAATAGGGAATATGCATACACGACGATATATTTAAATACTGTGCTAAAGTCATAAGGTTGGGTTTTTATTATGATTTGACCACAGTTTTGAAATACCGAGAGTTGATTTTACCAAAGGTTCTGTAGTTGAAACTATTCAAAAGGATTTTTAAATTTAAAGACTTTGGAATATGTGGGTCTAGATATATATAGTCTCGTGTGAAATATTGTAAAGATTGAAAAATGAATGAATTTATATGTATAGTTTTATAACCATGGAAAAACGAAACATCCGCATTAATTCATTTTTCCCAGATTTAAAATCAGTAGGTATATATACAGCAGGTGCACAAAAGCACAGTGAACAGGTGAATAAACACAGGGATAAAAGCATGGGTCTGATAGAGGTAAACAGAGATTACAGGTCTAACAAGTATACATTCACAGGTGCACACAATTACAGTGAACCAAGGTACACAGAACAATCACTCAACAACTGCAGAAAAGACAAAGCCAGTAAATCCAAAATCTAGAAAAGAAGTTGAGTGGAATTGAGATGTATAATTGAAAAATGTAAATGTAAATATTTTTTTATATTGTTTGTGATGCAAAGGCAAGTATCCTAAGGAAAAGAAAACTCCCACTGTAGCATGGAAATTTGTACATATTGTTATATTTTAAAATTGAGTTGGATAAAGGAATAAGAAGACAGAAGCCAAAGAGTCATGATTGTTCACTCCAAATTCTTTATGAAATACAAACAGTCATGTGAGAATTTCTATATATAATATCAATTTGATATGCTCAAAGAGAGGTTAGAGAGAGAAAATATAGAGAAATCAGAGTATAGAAGTGTCAGGCAGAGAAGACTAAGAAAATAAGAGCAGAAAGAGAAGCTACAGAATAGAGCTGATATCTGAGGTAAATCAACAAACCTTCAGTTTGAAAAATTTGCGGAAGTTGGAGCTTCCCTATCAAGTTGTAGCTTGATAGCTGTCAGTTGTAGCTAACTGAGGTTGGAGCCTCTTGTAGGTTGGTGCCTGCTAAAAATTGAAGGGAGTTGGTGCTTCCTTGCAAGTTGTAGCTTGCAGAATTGAGGCTGGAGCCTCCTGTAGGTTGGTGCCTGTAGAAAAATAGTGGTGAGAGGGAGTTGGAGCTTGCCTTTGCATCACAACAATAATAAGATGTGGTTTTCTCCCTTTATGGGTTTCCACTTATATCTAGTGTCTCTGTGCATGATGTTTATGTGTTGATCTGATTTATATCATCTGCTTAATACCTACTTCTCTCATATTAAGTCTGTTGTTATATTATATTAATACTTGCTGCTCACATTCTAAGATTACTCACATATTAAGTTGGATATGAAATGAAGGTGTAAATAAGGTTTAATATAAAGTTTAAAATATCATGAATGTGTTAAACTGATTCACCCCCCCTCTCAGTTGAACTAAGGGTTCAACAAATCTAACTTGGAAATATCTATTGTTTTATATGATACAATAGTGCTGGTGCAGCCAGTTAAGCATTAGCAAAAAAGGGCAGAAAATCAGACTGCTTGTCAGAGATAACCATAGTGTATTTTGAATGTGAGTCTTCAAAACCAAGGCCACCACCAGTGATGACCACTCTTGATGTATCTGGCTCTTGCAAAGGATCAATGCTTGGGAACTTGAACTAATCAGGGCCTCCATATATTCTACCACAAGATCAATGAACACATGATGTAAACTTTCTTCCTTTATGCCTTCCATGACTGGTAGGCTGTCTACATCCTTGACAACTTTGATCACTGCATCTTCAGTGTGGCTCTTGAAGGCCCAATCATCCTCTTCCTGCACATCAAAAGGTAGTGAAATTAATTCTTTCTTAGGGAGGGGGAGACTCTCCAAAAATTCTCTGGGGTCTCTGAATTGATATGATGGTTCTTATGAGTTCAAAACTTCAATTTGAACTTCATATATCTCGACCACCAAGTCTAGGAAAATTTTCTTAAGCTCAGGTTGAGCATTGAAATTTGAGCTGACGAGGATAACCCCTGGAAGGTCTTCACATCTAATTTCTGCCAGTATACTTGATATTACATACTAAAACTCTGCTATGGGAATTAATTTCTGAGTCTTCCATTATTATGGATGATGTTGTGATGAAACTGGTTTCCCAATGGAGTCTTTTGAAAACAGAGATAATCAGCAGGCCTACTGATCACTAGTGGAGTCTAGTCATTTAGGAACTGTGGAGTCACCAGGTGGAGGGTTTTAAAATGTTTGAAGCAGGATGATGTCCACCGTCAGCAATATATACCAAATCAAGGAGATTATGGGCCTTCTGAGGTCTCGACGGTATCTAAGATGAAATTCACTCAGAATGTCCCACTGTGATCGACATTATGTTGGTGTTCCTATGTTTTTGTAGATTGGCTAATCCAAAAGACAAGACAACATCAAAACCAAGCATTAGAGCTCTAGGATCTAGCCCTCCTAGTCTTAGAGAGGGATCTCTCAATGTTTTTATAAATATATGTCTTTATAAAGCTTTAGTAGTTGATTTTAGGCTAGTTATGATGTGAAGGGTTGTTTGTTTTGTTTGGTTGGACAAATGTGTTTCATGTGGTATAGATAGAGCATGGGAATCTACAAGCCATTGGGCAATGGAGTCATGTGAAAATCTAAATATTTCTGATTTAAAAGGAAGGGAAACCAAAGGGAAAATCTAACTTGGTCAAGGATTTGTTGAATAATATAGGTGAAATGGGATGAACATTAAGGACTAAGAGTGAAAAACAAGCTAAACCCTTTCACAATGGCTTAAAATATTCACGGAACACCCTATTTCCTCCAGTAAGCTCACTTCTCAGGACTTAGTTAACTTAAAGACTCAAAGAAGAGGAGAAATATAGACTAAACCCTCTCACAATGACTTAAAGGATTTAGGGAATGCTCTATTTCCTCCAGTAAGATCACTGTTTTGGACTTAATCAATATAACACTCAAAGAAAGAGAAATGCAGACTAAAACCTTCTAAATGGATCATTGGATTCGGGGAATGCCCTGTTTCCTCCTACAAGTACACTTTTGAGGGCTTAATCAACAAAGACATGCAATTTCACTCAAAGAAGAGGGAATGCCTTAGACATCTACGACTGCAATTATAGGGACGTTTAACACAATAATTACAATAGTGATCAGAGGATATGATTGAAACAAGTTCCTCTGTCAAACTACAATCATTAATAATCAAAGGGAGATTTCAGACACAATATTCAGTGGTAAAGAAAAAGGGAATACCTAGACAGTCTTTAGCACGTCTGAATTAATTATCTCTAAATAAAAAAAAAAACTAAACATTGAAGAGAGCTATTAGACTACCCTGTCATATTCAGTAGCAGAAAACATATAAAAAATGGAGGATAAAGAGGTCAGAGGTGCTTCTAAGATACATTTCTCTGCCTAAACTTTTTATCCTACCGTAAGTCAAAGCAAGATGGAACAAAGTGATAAACGGGAAAACATTAACAATAAAAGATTACTTCACCACAACCAGTTTCAGTGATCCAATGGTCCTGCCTCGTTCATCAATAGAAAAATAGATACATCCACACTCCTTCAGAACACCAAGGCTTCTTCAAAGCAGCAATATGTATTACTTTAGAAATCACCAAATGCCAACCTTTTACAATGAGACTTCGAAGAGTCTTTATAGGAAAAATGAGGAAAAGTAGGTGAAGAAATTTTTAATGATCATCAAAGACAAGAGGAGTGCATTCAGATGCTCCATCCTGAGCCATAAATATTACATTAATTTCTGGACAGACTCGGTGACCTCGTAGCTTGTTGAGGTCATTTTGATATGACAGAGATTACCCTCAGGGTGTCCTTGGGAGGAAATACTATCTGCAGTGGTACTGTTATCTTCTTGGTATGAGTTAAGTGAAGAATGGGCTATGAGGGCTCCCATACTTCTAAATAACTTCTTCTGACAGTTTGTAGTAGTTTCCCTGGTGTAATAACTTCTTAGCAGACTTGTGTGCATGGGCAAGGTTAATGTATGTGTCAGTCAACTTCTGCACTAATTATTGCTCTGTCTCTGTGTACTTTAACCTGTTTTAGCTCTGTTTATGCTTTTCTCTTGTTGATTTCTCGAATTTCTTCTGTACTAATGCCTTAAAAAGTTTATTAATCTTCTATGCCTTGTCTTCTGCCACTGGATATGCGACCTTCACCATTTTGAGTGTTCTGTGTACAGGTGGAGGTTTTTGCTGAGCTGGAGGGTCACTAAGGACTCATGGATCTGGTCTATTGAATGACACAACCTTGTCTTCTACTCAGGTTCCCTTGGATGTTGTTTCGGGGCCCTGAGATCGCCATCTGAGCTTTTGTGTCACCTTTGTGACTGCAAAACATTAATTCCTTCATCGGGCATTGAAAAACCTGAAAACACACGAAAACATGTTATGAAATCTTGCGGGATTGGTTTAGACTATTTGCAGAGGCTCTGGAGTGGCGGAGGAGCATTGAGGAAGAATGTGATTGTAGCGAAAAATCAGAGAAAACCCTGGTAGAGCAGCTAACTAGGTCAATGGAGGTTTGGGTGTAAGGATGAACGTGGACCATTAGATCATAACAATCAATGGTGGAGATCTTTCGATAGAGTCATTTGGAAGATCGAATGAATGAAGGATGGATGAGGGCAAGATTAAATCAGAACCATCCGATTTCAGAGATAGATGGATGGGAACAAACGCGAAAGGCAGCATTATGGAGGGTAGGGGCGGAACTTCTGATGAAGCGCGAATCGTTGGATCTGGCGGAATGGACGGTCAGGATTAAATCGGGGATCATACATCGGAGGTGAAAAGCAAACGGGACTTTGGATTTGCGATGTGCGATTAAGCGAGGGCCGTCCGATCTGAAGGATGATCAACGGTCAGGATTTAATCGACGGGGTGATGACGGAGGGCTATGGGTGGAGCACGATAAGATATTGGTCGTTAGTTCTTGTGGATTCAATGGTCCAGATCAAATTGGCAGGTGCGAGTGATGAGCGAAGCGAAGAACCGATGGAGCGATGCGATGGAACGTTGGCCGTTGGATCTGACAAGATCAACGGTGGAGATATAATCAACAACTAGAAGAAAAGTGAAAAGGAGAAAGGGACATGCAAAGCACGATTGAATCTCGGTTGTTGGTTCTTGTGTATTCGATGGTCAGGATCAAATCGGGGATCGAACGAGGAGGGGCTCATCGCATCGAAAGCTTGGAAGAATAAAGGGAAATTCAGGAAAAGGAAACTCCGATTGCCATTAGTGATAAGGGATAGCACCTGGTTATGGCTCTGGATCATATGCAAAAAAGGGGCCAGGGCTAAGGTCAAAAGGGGCTTAAGGCCTTAATGTTAAAAGGTGGTTTTTAGGCCAAAATGAAGGTTTTTCAAGGCTTTTTTGGCTTTCGGTAGAGGGGGAAAAGGGGTGTTTTAAACCTAAAAAATGGATTTTAGAGGTTTAAAGGGATTTTGGAGGCTTTTAAATGGAAATTGAGGGTTAAAAGAAGAAAATAAAGCTTTATGAAAATGGATAAGAATGAGTGAAAGGGGGAGTTTTAGAGGCCTTTCAAATAACTTTCTTTGATGAATCTGGCAGGGTTTTGGGCATGCCTTTGTAGAAACAGTAGTGGAGATTTACTCCTAAGGATAGGGGATACCATAAGACTTCAAGGATGATAGATTTTCAAGGAAATTTATTTCTTGAAGGCTTGAACACAAATTTAGCCACCATTTAGCATATCGGAATTTATAGGTGGCTAATAGATTACTACCAAAATCAACCAACAATGTTTCCTTTTTCTTTTTGATATATCTTTCTATCTTGAGGCTTTGTGGAGTATTGATGCTGACAATGCATGGAAAAATATTGTTGGATAGTCTCTTCTAGCTCTAGATCTTGCGATAGTTAATATTCTTGATCTTCTTGATCTTTATAATCTATTTTCATAGTCTCTTTTCTTTTTTTTTCATACATTTGTTGATGTGTCAACCTTGCTTATTTAGGAGAGGGAGCATGAAGACCAATTTTCTAGTAGCCATATTTTTACTGTCAATTTTCCTTTCTATACTAAAAGCATGCTCTAAATATTTAGGTTAAAACAGATACATGTCATGTTAGATGATTTCCTTCGAAGTTCTCATAAAGAAGTCTAACGAATTATCCTTTCTTTACCCTAAGGCTCAACTTTTGGAATTGTTAAATGTGTTTTGTAATTGAACCTATTTCCCTTAGATTTAAAAATGGACTTAAAAAATGTATTTCTCTTAATATCCCCATGATTGGTTATCAATCCTTCCATAAAAGAATAACAAGATACAACATAAACCTGTTTTCTTTTACAAGGACAATGATACCATACAAATTGATATTGTTTTAAATACATGGATGTAATATTTACATTTTGTAAGGTTGTAACTTGGTCGATATTACCAGGTTTAGTGGGACCTTACTAGGTTAACCAGATCCAAACCTTCTAACTTAAGGAGATGATGATATGTTGGATGAAAAATCCTATCACCATTTTCTCAGTTATTTAATACTATTGTAGTCACAATTATCAATTCCTATTTAATACTATTGAAATCAAAATTACAAAACTCACTTGGAGGATGATGGTTCAAGGATGAAGAGTAAGAATTGATTCAAACTTGGAAAAAACTAAGAAAATCTAATTCAAAAAATAAAAAATAAAAAATATAGTAAATTTCACTAATGAGTCTATGGATATATGACATATCTCCTAATTGGCTATTGGTGAAATTGGCTCTTAAAAATTAGTAGAACACTCTTTTCTATTATTTTTTAACTTTTATAGGCAAGAGATGAAGTTTATAGAGTCAAAATCACATTTAACTTGCAAGTGTGTACTGAATTGATTAGTCAATCGATTAAGTATGACATATAGACTCAAAAAAAGGGACTAGTCTCTTTTATTCACAAAGAAGAATCAAAGTAGACAACCAACTCGAAAAATTCTAGATCAAGATACTTGGTCTATTGGATTTGTTTCTTTATAAAGAAAAAAAAATGTAAATACTAGACTTGAAAGAGTATACACCCAAGCAATCATACTAGTTGTGCCTACTTAGATGTTGAAATTTGCAACAAGAAACAATGAAATTGGCATCCAGAAACAACATGAAAACACACACACACTAGTCTAGGACCACAGTTCATGTAGTGATGGGTCCTAGTGATACATTAGTGTGCAAACTAATTTATTTAATAAATTAGAAATGTGTCTAATTTAATTTTCCTTTAATTAAATTGGACAATAAATTGTAATCTTATCTCATAAACACTTGTAATAGTTAATTGAGTGTGATAGACTCAATTAGCTCATGAATTTCAAGTTGAGGGTGGTTTGTGAGGCATGCAGAGTGATTCTATTAACTTTTGATTCCAAGTTGTAGTTAGCGTATTAGTTTAATGCATGAGAAATAAGTTAACTCAGTTAAGTGAGTTAAAATCATTTTAACTAGTTGTACCTTATTGTTGCACTAGTGAGAGATCATGAATTAAATAAGATTTAATTCACATGTAGTGATCTTCCATGCAACTGATGATTTACTATTAATAGTTTCATGCATGCTAGTTCCAGTGGAGACCCAGTTGAGATAAAGGTTAAAGGGAAGTTGACTATCAGTTGTATTATTAGCAAACTGCCCGGATGCAGTTAAAACACCATAGGATTTCCCATGATACTTGCGTAGTTGAGAAAGGTTGAAATTCCTAAGGAACAGGGATTTCATTCCTCATGAATTGCATGAGAAAGGCAGGTTGAACATAGGCTGATAATTGGCTAAGTGTTGGCCATTTTTGTCCAGGATATTGTGAGATAATTAGCTGAGTACATGAGACTATTGTGAGAAGAGTGTATTGTAATCGTTTCATGTATCCATGCTAAATATACAATAGAAGATAGTGGGGTTTTGAGTAGCAAGATTTCCCCAGGAAATTATTTGTGTTGTGGTTTGATTGATTCTTCTTTGCTTCATGTGATTGGCAATTTTGTTTAATTTCTGCAATTTATTTGTAGAAGTGATTCAGGATCTAGGTTTAGTACATTGTTAGATCAGATTGATTCCATGATATACATATTGTTTGTATAATTTGTACATGGCATCAGAGCACATGAAATCACTATAGTGGAGAATAAATTGCGTTTATCTCTAAATAGCATTTGAATTTGCAGAAGTACTCTTTGGTGCGACAACGGATCAAGATGGCTTTCAATGGCTTGAGATTGGAATATGCACTCGAGGGAAGTTCTAATTATATCACATGGAAAGATGTAATGGAGCAAACTCTGGAGGACAATGGGTTAAAATAATTCATTGATAATGATATTTCCAAGCCTGCAACAGCAGACACCGCGCTTGCTGATGCTTGGAAAAAGAAGGTAGCAAGGGCGAGGAGGATCTTATTAGAGGGAGTTCGAGATCACATTATCTCGAGTCTCCATGGAAAGGTGACTCCATATGAAATATGGAAGGCCTTGACAGATCTGTTTCAGAACAAAAGCGACGAAAGGAAGTTGGCGCTGAAGGAAAAGCTTAGGAAAATCAAAAAGGATAAAGCCATGTGATTGTCCCTTGAGAGGGAGCTTGATATGCATGTAGATGAGGAACTCTTGGTTCCTAAGGATGAACCTCAAGATGTGGAGCAACCACAAGATAAGGATCATGGAGTGGCAAAAACCACTAAAGCAGAGACCTCTTAGAGGGGAAAATTTCGAGCTAGAAGGGCAGAGGGAGTACATGCATCTATACCTCGAAGTGTGAGGTGGGGCGATGTGAAAAATTAATCCCAAGAAGAAATTGGGTAGGGTTCATTGAGATGGTGTGTCTCATGGATAAAACCTGGATACGAGGAGCCCACAGTACATTATTATTAGGATCGGTTAGATTGATGCAGTCAGATGTCAGGAAGACAGAAATCAGAGTGACAAGTGTCAGATACTAGAGCGCAGATTAGAGTTGGCAGTAGTGAAGAGTGCATGGATGCGGATTTCAACAACACAAAGATCCCAGTAGACATGTGCAGTAGTTAGCAGCAGTCAGAAGAGTCTGATGGCAGATGCATTATACTGATTCAGTTGTTTGGAGGCTATTCAGCTTCAGAAGTGTTGCATGTGGAACAGCACTAGAGAAGTGTTGCATGTAAAAGTTGCATGTGTGAGCAACACTAGAGAAGTGTTGCATGAAAGATTTTCATGTGCGTATGAAATAACATTCCAAGGTACTCGATCGGGACAGATTGATTCCTTTCTTGTTGAGAGGGAGCGTTGAAATTTTCAACAAGAAACAGTGAAATTGGCATCCAGAAATAACATGACAACACACACACTAGTGTGGGACCACAGGTAATGTAGTGATGGCTCCTAGTGATACATTAGTGTGCAAGCCAATTTATTTAAGAAATTGAAAATGTGTCTAATTTAATTTTCCCTTAATTAAATTGGACAATAAATTGTAATATTATGTCATAAAAACTTGTAATAGATAACTGAGTGTAATAGACTCAGTTAGCTCATGAATTCGAGTTGAGGGTGGTTGGTGAGGCATGAAAATTGATTCTATTAGTTTTTGAGTCCAAGTTGCAGATAGTGTATTAGTTTAATGCGTGAGAGATCAATTAACTGAGTTAAGTGAGTTAAAATCAGTTTAACTAGTTGTAACTGATTGTTGCACTAGTGATAGATCAAGTGAATTAAATAAGATTTAATTCACATGCAGTGATCTCCCATGCAAATAATTATTTACTATTAATAACAGCATGCATGTCAAATCCAGTGGAGACCTAGTTGAGACAAAGGTTAAAGGGAAGTTGACTATCAATTGTATTATTAGAAAACTACCCGGATGCAGTTAAAACACCACATGATTGCCCATGATACTTGCACAATTGAGAAAGGCTGAAATTCATAAGGAATAGGGATTGCATTTCTCATGAATTGAGTGAGCAAGGCAGGCTGAAGATAGACTGAGAATTGGCAAATAGTGTTGGCTAGTTTTGTCCAGGACAGTGTGAGACAATTAGATGAGTACAAGAGACTCTTTTGAGAAGAGTGTATTGTAATTTTTTCATGTATCCAAGCTGAATATACAATAGAAGATAGTGGGTTTTTGAGCTGCAAGCTTTCCCCGAGAAATTATCTGTGTTGTGGTTTGATTGATTCTTCGTTGCTTCATGTGATTAGCGATTGTGTTTAATTTTCGCAATTGATATGTAGAAGCAATTCAGTATCTAGCTTTAGTACATTGTTAGATAGGATTGAATCCATGATATACATATTGTTTGTATAACTTCTACATTAGATACCAAATTCTGTGCACCTTCTTCTATTCTATGGATGTTTGGCAATTTACCATAAACAATTATGATTGCACTAGAAAAAATGCATCTAGTAAGAATTGGAAAATCACATAATTGATTTCATAAAATTCTTTTCCAAATATTGTAGGAGTTTTCTCATAAGTAATAGCTCTACCTTCTTGATTGGAACATTGACCATGAAATTTTAGCCCATTTTAGGAAGACCTAAATCATAAAAAAATAAATCAAAATAATAAATTAAAGGAAAATAAATCTTAATAAAAGACATGTTCATTATTAATGTGAAACCCAATTCTAAACAAAGGAGAAGAGATATTCACTATGATTTAGTATTAAGAAAACAATAAACATTTTATAAGAACATAAGAATAGTAATGGAATAAATGGTAAAAAACTAGGATAGTTCTACCTTAACTCTAGATTTATCATATACTGATGGTGCAAACCTTTCCTTATGATAAACATTGCAATATTGCTTGCTTCTTTTTTTAAATTTCACATAACAATTCCATGCTACCCTAGAACGAATAGTAAGCATTCTATGCTACCCTAAAACGAATAGTAAGCACTTTCTAACACTAGGCTGTAAAAAGTACTTAAATTATTTTGTTGTTATCATTATTATTACTTTAAATACCGCTAACAATTCCATGTTTACACATAGAAGGATTACACAGTTTCTTCACACTGAACTGTAAAAATCACCTTTCCATGAACTAGGACACATCTTCTTCCATATTTTCCCTTGGTTTCTTGCAGTTATGAAGTATCTCAGAGGCTTAGTTTGGTACATTAACATGCCTTAATACAACATTAAGGAATAATCGAGTTTACACTTCAATACTCTTGAATATGATGGGCATGCCATGCTGATTTTGTAGAGTAATCACAGCAATTGGGGCATGCTTGTAATCTAGAGAGAGACTAAACGAAAATCTCTATAAAATCATGGCTAGAACACTCTTGGCCTCTAACATGGAAAAAGTTTGGCCAATGCAATTACTTGGACCCAAGGAGAATGGAAAAAAGGCATTTGGATGAATGGTTGCCTTTGAAACACCCACTACAAATCTCTCCGGCTTAAACAACATTGCATCTGGACCCCAGAACTTCTGATTATGATGCACTGCCAAAATTGGAAGTAACAAGAGAGCATCTTTTGGGAGAGAGAACTGGACGAGCTTGATCACTTGCTTTGCTTTTCTTATTACGCCAATGGCAGGCGGATATAGCCTTAGAGTTTCATTAAGCACCATAGTCATCTTCCAACCAGAGAAAAAAACATCAATACATATTAAATGATGAATAATCAAACAATTAAAGTCTAAATGGCTACAGAGATTACCAAGTTGAGAACCAAGCCTTACAATTTAAGGATATAATGATACCTTGGACCATATACTTAGCTATTAGATACTGTTGTAATAAAAATGTGTAATGCCTAGTTAATATAAATCAAAATTAAAAAACTCACTTGAAGGATAATTGGGCAAGGCTGAAGAGTAAGGTTTGGTTCAAACTTGGCAAAAAGCAAGAAATGTTTACCAAAAAATCAAAATAAAAAATACGCTAGATTTCATAGATGAATATACATATCCATTGATTTTAGACAGTTGACATATCTCAATTGGGTCGGAAAAACACAGGGTGCTCGTTTCTATTCATTTATATCTTTTATAAACAGAAGAATCTTCCCATAGAGTCAGACTCGCATTTGACAGGAGACTAAGCCTTACTATATAAAGAAATTCACAACCCCTTACTATATGATTTTACAATCCCAATCCATTTTCTCTGTATTTTACTATTGACAGGAACTTTGGAATGTGTTGCATGGAAAAATGTGGAAAAGGAAATTCATTGTCCCTTCTCTTTGTGTTTTACCATGGACAAGAACTCTAGGATCCTGCAATGTAAGATGAGTTAAATAACCTCTAACCCAATAGCAGGTATCACAGAGATAATTTCTAAATAGTAGGTATCACCGAGATAATTTCCAAGCTAGGATGATGGAAATTATTATAAAGAAATTCACAATCCCTTATTAACAGAAGACTCTGCCTATAGAGTCAGAAATTCACAATCCTTTTTCTCTGCATTTTAGTATTGACAAGAACTTTGGAATTTGCTGCACGGCAAGAGGCGGAGAAAGAAATTTATTGTCCCTTCTCTTTGTGTTTTACCATGGACAAGAACTCTAGGATGTTGCATTGTAAGAGGAGTTAAATTTTAATAGAGATTTTGAACTTTGAATTAATCGTGTTTTATAGTTATAAATAAAATAATTATTTCTGTGAATGAAATCATTATTATCATTAAAAATATGTGAATTGTATTCGAAAATATTTTTCACTTTATTGTTCTTAAATGTTAGTATTCCAATGTATTATTATTTCAAATTTATTTTTTTAGTTTACAGAGTGGATACTCCATGAATTTTGAGCTAAATCTCATAAACTTTAAGATCTGTTATTAAATCTTAGATATTCAGTATTACATTTCTATTTTTATATTGTTATATTGGATATACCCTTTTATTATACCAATTTGTTATAATTGTACCATTTCTCTCTCTCTCTCACACACACACACACACATATATAACTTTAGGATCATCAATCCTTATTTGAGACATTGTATTCATTATAAAAGGACGTTTATCCCTCAAAGTGGATAATAATGGTTGGTTTCTTATCGTTTTTAAGCTACAAAGTTCAAATATCAGAGCTATGATTATAGTATTTTGTTTATTTAAATGAGTCATCTTAAAATTTTCACTGTAATTTTTTGTTTTGTTTTGTTTTTTGTGGATGTTTTAGATTGTGAAAATTCTAAGAAAATCAATAGCAAATCACAAGGTACACCCCGTAAAACTTTTGGATTTATTTCTCTATACTTTTGGAGATATACCTTGTGAAAGTTAGGGTTTATGAATGGTCCTTAAATCAATTTTAAAAAAATGGTATTGTAATATTTGATATAATTAATTTTCTTGGAAGATTCAAGCCATGGAATTTTGAACATATTGAGAAAAAATCTCAAGGTACACTTGGTAAGAATTTTATTTTCTGGTTCATTATAAATTTAAAGATATACCTTATGGAAGTTAGTTTTGGGAATTATCCTAAAATTAGTTTCAAATGAGTGATCGTGACATTTTCATTAAAACCTTTTTTCCAGGATAGTTCAGACACTGAAATTTTCAAAAACTTGAGGCAACATACTAAAGCACCTTAGATACAAATTTTAGAATCAGAGTTGAAGAGTTGGACACATGGCATGCTATACAAGTTCACTCTTGAGAAGAGACCAAAAATCAACAATTTTTGGGAAAACTACCATAACTTTCACTACACACATCACATTTTGGTCAGACCTACGAAATTACTGAAAAGACATATCATTGTAAAGTGGGATGAAATTTGTATTTAGAAGGTCTCTAATTTTATAGATATATTAGGAAAAAGTTCATCAATCCAGATAATTTACAATTTTGGTATTTGAAAGATACATAGATTACAATTCACATATCTTTAATTAGAATTTTTACTTTAGTGATTCAAAATTTGTGATAAAGGGGGGAAATAGCATTATTATTTGGTCACATGCCTCTTTTAGGTGTTTCAAAATTTACTTTATAACTTAAAATTCTAGAAATCTCATCCAAGACTTATAAAGAAATAGAATATGTCGGGTATTTAAGTTGGAAGATCAGTTGTCACATATGATACTAAGGATCACAAAAATCAAGGAATAAATGCAAAATGTCAAGGCAAAAATATAAAATTTCATGACTAAAATAAGGAGGAAGTACAAAAATCCATGACTGAAAATAAGGAAGAAATTTTAAAAATATAAACCATGTTTTTACAATATCTCCCTAAAAGGGGTATGGATATCCAAGGAAATCATGAATATAAAGAGAAACATGGTGCTCAAATGCAATCACATATAGAGAGTATTTTTATCAAAATTGGGGATTACAAACATTCAACCATAAAACCATAATCATAACTCTTCAATTGAAGATCCACATCATTAGGGCTTTAAGTCAACACTGAAGAACTACTACATTCATTCTATCAATATAAGGAAGTTTGATGGTAAAAATATTATGACATGGATATTCTAGATGGAGCAATACTTTTATCCATACCAAGTGAGAACTTTAAAAAATGCAAATATGACATCCATGTATTTAAAACAATATTAATTTTTATGTAATCATCATATTTGTGAAAGAAAATTTGATTATGTTGTATCTTGATATGTTTCTATGGAAGGATTGATAACACATTATGGAGATATTAAGATAAATACATTTTTAAGTCCATTGGTAAATCTTAGGGAAATAGGTTCAATTACAAAAAACAATTAACAATTCCAAAATTTGAGTCTTAGGGTAAAGAACATTTCAGAGGATAATTTGTTAGAATTCTTTATCAGAACTTTAAAGGAGATAATCTAACATGACCTGTATCTTTTTGAACCTAAATATTTAGAGTGTGCTTTTACTATAGAAAGGAAAATTGAAAGTAAAAATATGGCTACTAGAAAATTGGTCTCTAATAACCATAAAGAAGATCATGTTCCCTCTCCTAAATAATAAATATTGACACATCAACAAATGGATGAAAAATGAATAAAGGTACTATGTTTTAGTTATGACAAAAAGTAAAATAAGTGGAATAAATGTGGTGAGAATAAAGTACTCTACGTAGATTATTAAGATCAAGAAGATCAAGAATTTTAACTTCATAATATCTAGAGGTATAAGAGACTTTCCAACAATATCTTGTCATGCATTGTCAACATCAGTTCTCCACAAATCCTCAATATAGAAAGATATATAAAAAAGAAAAAGGAAATAATGTTGATTAATTTAGGTAGTAATCCACAAACCCTCAAGATAGAAGGATATATCCAAATAAAAAGGTGAAAATTTTGATTGATTCAGGTAGTACCCATAACTTTGCCTATTATAAATTGGAAAAACTTCTTAACTAATTTGTATATCTAACACTAGAATTCCAAGTAATGATTGCAAATGGAGGTACCATAAATTGTTCAATGAAGTGCCATATTATTAAGTTGAATATGGGGGAATATTTATTGTATAGTTCCATGATTACAATATAAATTGATGTTCCTAATGGTGTATTATGGGTCCAGTGGTTATAATCATTGAGAATAACAACCCTTAATTCAAAAAAAAATATTGATAGTTACCTTACAAGGAGAGGAAATTAATTTTAGAGTTATCTAAGGGAAACTCTCTAAAGTGATAAGCTCTAATGTTAAGACCATTTCTAAAAGATGGACACCATGGTGTAATTCAAAATTTGTATTCATTATATGTTCAAACATCTTATCCTCCACCCAAAGAGATCTCCAAAAAGTCATCAAAAATAATTCCAAGGTATTTATAGATATGTCTAAAGGTCTTCAACCTATTCAAGATCATTACCATGCCATTCATTTCAACCTATAATTTTTTCACCTAACATTAGGCCTTATATGTATGCATATGCATAGAAGAGTGATACTGAATGTATGGTTCAAGAAATGTTAGAGGATGACATTGTTCAACCTAGCCAGTGTGCTTTATCTCCAACTGATCTAAACTTAAACAGGAACACAAAAAATTACAGATGTAACCATAATACAAAGATACAATAGAAATAACAATTCATTTCATTAATATCAAAAGAACTGAAATATGCTTACAGACAGAACACAAATAAAATAGCTCGAGTGATGGTGGCTTGTCTCTGAGAAGAGATGTGGTGGCTACATGCCTCTAAACTTAGTTACAATGAGACTCAAGGGCCTTTTTATTATTTAACAACAAGATAAAAACCTAAGAAACCAAAACCCTAACCCCAGGATATGGAATGCCAAGAGTTTGTGGGCCCCGTTGGGGTTAGTTGGGCAACCAACTTCCCAGGGTCGTAACTTGTTCATATTATCTCCATTTGGTGCGTATGATTCCTCGTTGGAAATATCTCTTTGAGTATTACAAGAGTTTCTACAGGTCCTTGCCTATGGAAATGAGTCTCCTGCGGACCTCAAAAAAACACCGTTTAGAGGGTCAAAACTGCTCCAGAAGTTCAAGACCCGAAAAACTGCTAAAAATAGTAAATGTTTTTATAAAGAAGGAAGTTGAGACGTCGTCTAGAGGTTTAGGTGCAATAGGTAGGTGGTTAGAAATATCCACTGGAACAATCCTGCCTCCTTAGGAAGCAATGATCACCATTGAATGCAGAGCCTCCATGAGGTGGGGAAATTTCTATTGAACCTGTTCCTTGGTGAACCACTTGCCCTAGTCAAGGAGTTGGCCTGCTTTGACAACTCAATATAGTTGGATCCTCTATTAGCGATTTTTATTGCTCTAAGGTGTCCATTATCCGATCAATTGTGGCTTGTTCCATGCAATCTGGGTTTAGCTACGTTGGTGTGAGTTGTTCTACAATGCCGTATGTGTCCAGTAATGGTGGAAAATATGGTCAAAGGCAGTCCACATTGAACACTAGGTACAAGCCAAGGACTGACAGAATGTTGAACTCAAATGCATTGTCCCCTACAACCTTGGTGATGGTGTACGACCCATATCAGAGAGGGTGAAGCTTGTGGTGGGGCCCAATGAGGCACTCCTTCTACAAATCATGGAAAATTTTAGGGGCTAACATTCACAAGTGGGATAATTTTCCATTATTTTTCCAAAAACAATATTCACCAATTTCCATTTTTTATAAAAATGGTTCGCCCAAATTTTACAATATAAAATTACTTGAACTTAAAAATTCCCAACAGTATATAAATAATATATATATAATCATTAAAATTTTGATTAATTTTACAAATATATCCATAGACATTTTATATTTTGCATATAAGGGACTACTGAGATTCGTCAATGTTTTTAAACTTCAAGATAATTTTCCATCCTTAAAATTTTCCCTGTTGCAAATGTAGCCAAACTTTATTGCCCACCTGGAGCTTGTGTGGCACCCAATGTTGATCATGTCATTTCTTGTACTTAGCATTGGCTCTGTCCAATATGTCATGGACCTGTTGGCGAATGTGCTTAATGCACTCATTGAAGTTGTTAACCCTGTCATATTTGGACAGGAAATGAGCCGAATCTCCCTAAGTAGCTACAAATGGTATGTTCACATCAATGGGACATAGTGGTTGGAATCCCAACCCCACCTGAAAGTGGCTATGACCAGTTGAGCTATGGAGAGATTTGTTGTACATGTGATGGACATAGGGGAGAGTTGTATCTCATGTGTGTGGATGCTTCGAGTTGTACATGCACAGAATGTGTACGATCATCCTATTGATGGCCTCCGTTTGGCCATCAGTTTGGGGGTGTAAAGTCATGGAATTAGTGAGCTTGGTATCAAATGTTTACCAGAGACTTGACCAAAATGTACTTAGGAACCTCCTGTCTTGATCTAATATAGTGGACTTTGGGATCCCAAAGTGTACCCACAATTGTTCAAAGAGAGCTTTGTAGTGGCTTCTACGATGATACTCTTCTTTCGGGTCACTAAAATGGCCATCTTAGAGAATCTATCGATGACCACGACAAAAAAGTGGTTTCCATGCTTATTTGAAGAAAGGTTCGACATGTAATCCATGGAGATGGATTCCCAAGGTCGACTAGGAGTAAGTAGAGGAGTATATAGGCCTTGGTTCTTGATGGTTATTTTGACAATGGCACACGAAGTGCATGATCTGATGTGTTTCAAAACATCCTATCGAAGTTTTTTCCAATAAAAATACTTTTTCAGTATTGCCATTCTTTTCTCTACCTCGAAATGTCCAGTGACCTGATTGTAGTGCGCCTCCCAAATCATCTTGGCACACTCGCTTGAAGGAACACAAAGGTGTCCCACGTGGCATAACAATGCATCCTGGAGGTGATAATTTTGAATTTTTTTTAATTCTATGAGCGTCTAGTATGTGTTGTATAATTCTAGATCTCTCTTATAAAGAGTCAGCAACCCCGAAGTCTTTTGCCCATAAGAGTCAAGCGCAGTGGTCAGCACCATGACTAGTGGTCGGCTGAGGCAGTCTGCAACATTATTGGTGCTACCCTTCTCATACTTAATGATCAAATGGAATTGTTGTAGGTATGTAGACCATTTCCAATGGAGATCGTTTTGCAACTTCCCTTGTGTCTGTATGAACTACAAGGGTCGGTGGTCTATGTGGGTGATTGTTTCCTTCCCCATAATGTAACGCTTCCATTATTGGTAGGCTTGAAAAATGGAATGCATGTATTTTTAATAGGTGGGATACTTTTAGATTGTGTCTGAAACTGTCTCACTATGATATTTCAGTCGATATCCATGTTGAGTAAGAATTGCACCAATCGCATAGTCGGAGGAAACTGTCTCAATCAAAAATGGTTGCTGCAGGTATGGTAATGTGAGCACTGGTGCTGAGGAGGGGCGATGCTTAAACTTGGAATATACCTTTACTTGGGATTTAGACCAAAAGAACTTCGCTTTCACTCTTCCCTTGGTGACTTGACTCAAAGGCCAAATGATATGAGAGAATCCCAACACGAACCTACAGTGAAGTTGGCTAGACCTATAAATTTGTGGAGCTCTATTAGTGTGGTTGTGGATATCCAATCCCGAATGATTTGTATATTGGTTAGTTCCACATGCACACCCCACTCATCAATGATGTACCCCAGATATTAAGCCTGGGTCATACAAAAAGTGAATTTCTCTAAATTGGCATGCAACTTGTGTTGCTACAGGGTTTGGAGGACCTGTCGAATATGGTGGAGGTGTTCTTCCAAACTCTGGCTGAAGATCAAGATGTCATCCAAATAAACCACCATGAATGAGTTGGTGAAGGGTCACAAGATATCTTCCATCATCCTCATGAAGGTTTCAAGATCATTCATCAACTCGGATGGCATGGAAAATCATTCAAAAAGGCCCTCCTTTAATTTAAAGGCAGTATTCCACACATCCGAGGGTTCGATTAGTACCTAGTGATAGCCAAACTTCAAGTCAATATTGCTGAAATATTTTTCCCCCTTGAGCTAGTCTAGAATTTCGTCAATCTATGGGATTGGATACCTATTCCGAAAAATTATCTTGTTCAACACCCGATAGTTAATACCGAGTCTCCATGTCCCATCCTTCTTATATAACAACACGATCGAGCTCCCACGAGGTGATGAACTTGGCCTGATTTTCCCTTTCAAGAACAAATCTTGAATTTGCCTCTTGATTTCATCATTCTCTAGAACAAAGTGATGATAGACCGGTGCATTAGGTAGCGGCACACCCGGGATCAAATAGATGGAGTGTTTGACCTCACAGTGTAGAGGTACCCCTATGGGTGAGGTGAAAATGTCCCTGTACTATTCCACGATCTTGTCCATCTGCTACTGCCATAGGGGGGAGCCTTGTTTGGAGGCTATGGCCATAATCTTCTTCTCTCCTTGAGGGCGAATCATAAGGAAAAAAAATTTCCCAGTCTGGTAAATGATTTTACTACATTTTCTCATAGTGCTGAAAGAGATGGTAGTAGGTGGTGCTACCTTCGGTATCCTCTACAAATTATTGCCCAAAGTAATAATAATTTTGTGAGGCCTAGACACATACATATCATGTCACTTCCACATGTATGGTTGGCCTAATAATACATCACAAACTTCTAGAGGAGAAATATCACACAATACCTCATCTATGAAGGGCTTTATGTTGTAGGGAAGGTGACACTGTTGGTTGAAGCAGAGATATCCTCCTTGGTGAATCCAACTGATGGTGTAATAATGCGGGTGTGCTGTGGTCGGTAGGCCCAACTGCTTTAGGACCTATGCTAAAATGAGGTTCTTTTGGCTACCGATGTCGATAATGAACTGCCACAGAGAACCCTTCATCCACATTTGGGAATGGAAAAGGTGCTCCCCCTCCTATAGATCTTTGGGCTCATCCTTCTGGATATTGGTGGGGGAAACAGTGGAACTATTCTTCACATCAATAATATGCTTCCCTTTGTCATTCCCCTTGTCAGGTTATGACTCAAAGTCAGAACATGCATCTGATTTGGAACACTTAAGCTCAACCACCAGTGACTGCTTGGCCTGAAACTCACTTATATTGTGAATGGGGCTCTTATGGAAATCACATCACTTTCCTATGTCCTTCTTTTGCTTCTTGGTGTTGTTATTTATTTGCAGTTTTGGTGGGTTGGCATGGGTTGCCTCGCGTTTTCTTTTTCCTTTGTTCTGCAGTTTGGGGGAACCTTTCCCTTACTTTGGATTCACAGATCCAAATTATCATTTCTTCTGTTTAAATTTCTACTCGATCTTGGCAGCTTATCGGTATGTTGCACCAATCAAGTAGAGGTCGAGGAACTACATTTACTTTTGAATGTATTTTTGCAAACAACTGTGGTACTTATGCACCAAATATTTATCTAAATATTTGATGCCCAACTTTTTGCACATGGTATTGAACATATTCGTCAGCTCATGCACATCTCGATCCCTTTGTGTCAGCAACATAGCCCATTGTATGTACTTGTCCTCAGAGCTCACCATGGGGTAATATTGTTCCTTGATGGAATATCGGAAATAATTTCAAGTGGGTGCGGCTCAAAATAGTGAGGTTTTAATCTTGTCCCTCTATTCGCAGTAGATTTCCCACTAGTCCTTGACATGGGGGGTGACTTTGAGAAGTAGAAAAGTAATATTTTCCCTATTGGAAAAATCATGAACTGAAAAATATCCTTCCAAAAAGTTTAATTGTCTCTTCTATGGCGTCTGGATATGTCTAGATTTCCAATATGGGAATGTCAAATTTGACTTGTACCTTGAAAAGAGTGGTGCCTCCAAAGTGACTGTCGGATGAATATGTGTTGCACGTGGGCATCCACCAAAGGATCTGGGCAAATTTATCCATAATCGCGTTCCTTTGTCGCTCGAGGGAGTCTTTGATAAATATTTTGAAAGGATATCCTGCTCCCTCGTGTTTCTTTTCTTCCACCATGGGAGGCCATTAGCTTTTGCAAGCCTAGTCTTGCAAAGGTTCAACCAGTTCGAGCCCTGACTCCTTATACCCTAACCTCATTGGGGACATTCAAGGAAAAATAGAGAAATAGCAGACTGCTTTGATACCTCTGATCCAAACTTAAACAAGAACGAAATAGAATACAAATATAACCATAAATACAAATATGAAACATAATTAAAACTTCATTTCATTAATATCAAAGAACTAAAATATGCTTATAGACAGAACGGAAATAAACTAGCTCAGGCAATGGTAGCTTATCTCTAAGAAGAGATGTGTCAGCTACATGTCTTTGAACTAAGTTACAATGAGGCTCAAGGGACTTTTTAATATGGAACAATATGATAAAACCCTAAACAACCAAAACCCTAACCCTGGGAGATGGAATGCCAAGAGTTTGTGGGCCCTGTTGGGGTTAGTTGGGCAACCAACTTCCTGGGGTAGTAACTTGGTCATATTATCTATTTTTTTCATGTAGGATACCTCGTTGGAAATATATCTCCCTATACTATAATATTTTTGCAAGCCCCTACCTATGGCTATAGACCTACTGCGAACATTGTTTAGGGGGTCAAAACTACTTCGGAAGTTCAGGACTCGAAAAACTACTAAAAATAGTAAATGTTGCTATAAATAAGGAAACGGACGAAACCATTTGGAGGTATAGGTGGAATACGTGGGTGGAAACCAATATCAACCTCGATCATACACAATTGTGATGGTTATAAAAAATGATGGTTTGTGGTGTACACATCTAGATTACAGATAGTTCAATAAAGTGAAAATCAAAGATAGGTTTCCTATTCTTGGCATTGATGAATTATTAGACAAATTACATAGACCAATTTTATTTACTAAGTTGGATCTCCATTCTAGATATCAACAAATTAGAATGAGAAAATAATGCAATCCAAAAACAACCTTTAGAACACATGAAGGTCATTATGAGTTTTTGGTTATGCCATTTGGACTTACCAATGCACATTGAACATTTCAAAACTTGATGAATTCTGTTTTCAACCCCACCATTAGAAATTTTTGTTAGTATTTTCTGATGACATAATAATCTACATTCCTATTCCTATCATTGATGAATCATTAGACAAATTACACGGAGAAAATTTCTTTACTAAGTTGGATCTCCATTTTCGATATCATCAAATTAAAATGAGAAAATAAGACATTCCAAAAACAACCTTTAAAACACATGAAGGTCATTATGAGTTTTTGGGTATGCCATTTGGACTTACTGATACACCTTCAACATTTTAAATCTTGATGAATTCTATTTTCAAGCCCTCCCTTATAAATTTATTTAATATTTTTTGACGACATACGAATCTACAACAACTCTTGGGAAGATCATGTAAAAATTTTGGAAGGTTATTAACGCTATTGGAAAAGCAACAACCATATGCAAATCCTATGTTCCTTTAGAGTTCAAAAAATGGAATACTTGGGTCAATTGTTTCCCACGAAGGTGTCAAATTGGACCCTAAAAAAATAAAATCTATGAGGGAATGGACAATCCCCAACACATTGAATAAATTCAAAGTATTATTAGGATTAATAAGATATTAAAACAATTTTTTCAAGAATTATGGTCAAATAGCAACACCTTTAACAAAACAATAGGTGCCCCTTCCAAGAACCTGGGAAAAAAAATACATAAGACAAAATACTATAAAGGTTAGGGAGATGGCAGTTGGAAGTAGCAAAAACATATTGACGAGGGAAGAATTTTCTTGGACTAAAGAAAAAAAAAACTTTTGAAAAACTTAAAGAGGTTGTGCACATAAGTCTTGCCCTGGTCATGGCAAGCTTCATAAAAAACTTCGTTATGGAGTGTGATTCCTCAAGCCATAGCATTCGTGTAATTTTGATACAAAAAGGAAGTCCCCCTTCCTTTCAAAGCATTAGGGGAATTTTGAGGTATAAAATGGGCCTCCTAAGGAAATTATAAAATAATAGTGGAAATAATAAAATAAGATTTGATTACATCATCAAATTTTAGAGGGAAAAAACAAAATACTACTTTTTCAAATCGTATTTTGAACTTATCTCCATAAAGTTTTACTCAAATTTCAAGAAGGAATACTCGTTGGATGAAAAATTTAATTACCCATCCAAGGAGTACCCATGTTGCATACTTTTGATGTACTTTGCTACATGAAAAATTAAAAATACATGAAAAATGTGATTGCAATCACGTTTTTTCATGTATTTCTCATTTTTCATGTAGCAAGGTTCATCAAAAGTATGCAACATGGGTACTCCTTGGATGAGGAATTAAATTATGCATCCAATGAGTACTCCCGCTCGAAGTTCGAGTAAATCCTTACGGAGATAAGTTTAAAATACGAGTGGAAAAAGTTGTTTTATTGTTTTATTATTTTTTAATCTTTTTACTTTTTTACTCCAAAAATGATGAATCATCCCCCATGGTCGACATCATCATCTTGAATCTTATTGGTTCTCATAAAGTTTATTTTGGTTGTAATTTTTTCTTAGGAGGACCACTTTAGACCTCAAAATTCCCCTAATGAAACAAAATTAAAAGAAAGAACTTACTCAGACCCATCTATTAAAAGGAAATGTTGGCCATATTATATGAAATTAAGAAATGTCATCCATACCTAATCGAAAGACACTTTAAAGTAAAAATAGATAATGACAGTATGCAATACTTTTTGGAACAAATACCTATATAATACTTCTTGGAACAAATATTATCTTCAGAATAGCAACAAGAAAGGGTTACAACAATGTCAAGTTATGAAATTGAAATTATCTACGAAAAGGGAAAACCAAATATTGTGGTAGATACACTCTTAAGAAAAGCAGAAGACACAATGGGTTTACTATGCACTATTTCCATTGCATAATATTATTGGGTGCAAGAAGAAATGATGAAATTGAAGCAATAAGAGAAGGTATGCAAGAGCATTCAACAATTACAAGACGAACTTGATTAGTAGAAAAAATCATGTGGAAAAATAAATTGTTGTGGTATCAATATCACTTATGTAAGATTCTCAACTCAAATAGAAGTTCCTTTTTGAGTCCCATAATTCTCCTCCTATAGGAGGACATTTAGAGTTCTTAAAAACATATTATAGGATCAAGGAAGTTTTATTTTGTGAAGGTCTTAAAGTAGATGTGCAAAAATTTGTGACTGAATTTGTAAAATGACAATAAAATAAGTGAGAGATAATCAACACCTATAACCATTAGCCGTACAAATCCAGCATTAGGAAGACAATTCAATGGATTTTATTACCTGTTAACTAAATTTGAAGGAAAAAATTTCATTATGTTATTGGTAGATTGAATGATAATGTGTTCCCATTTTGTTATATTTCTGATTATTTTAAAGCAACTATAGTGCTAGAAGTATTCATATATAGTCCAAAATATACTTGGAATATAAAATATTGTTGTGAGTGATAGAGATCCAATTTTCATTAAAAAATATTGGACTAAATTTTAATGACCAATAGTCGTATACGCAATGAAAATATTTAAAATACTACGTACACAGAGACATCCATTGTAGGATGGTAATTGTAATTGTATATTGTATAAAATAATTGATGTAGGATGATTACAAAAGATAACGAGGGCTCACATATATACCCTAGGAAGATGCCCTATCATGAATGCCCATGTCTCTAAGACATGTCTCTTCATTACTAACTAACTAATCATTATTTAATTAATTATCGTTACTTGTTATTATTTTTATATGAATTATATTCATAACATAACCTTCCCCTTCAAAATCTTTGTCCTCAAAGCTTACTGATGAAAGACTTGATCTATTTTTCTATTTCAAATGTCTTCTTGTTTCGGAATTGTCATCTTCGTTGATAAAATTTGATATGATCCTCTAAGTGACAAACAAAATTGTCGCACTGAGTAGGGATCATACCATCCTAGACTGATCTTTTGTGAAATAAATTTTACTGATGAATAGTTATTGTAGGACTAGATTCTACAAACTTCAGTATCCTTGGGAGCATAATTTTGTCTTTTATTTTTTGAGTGATACTGGTACATAGCTTGGTTCAAGAGCTTTATCTTGTGATTTGGATGTCAATACATAGCTCCTTTGGTTTTTCCTTCCTTTATTGTGTTAGTGGCTAATTCTATATTTTCTTCAGGCGTTGTTGTTGTTTCCATAGGCAGCTGAATCATCATTTGGAATGTCCATCATTTGCATTGCAATTTCTGCATATGTTTTAACTTCTCTAGATTCCTCTTCTTCCTTACTTGTGATATTGACTAGATCAATGTTTACCCCTTTATCTTCAACTTGGACTGAAACAACTGAAGACTTCAATACTTCACTTTGAACTTGTTCTAGCTTAACATTCAATGATTTCATGTCATTTTTTATTTTTTTTATTTACGTAAGTAGGGTTTGGTTATGATTCCTTAAACATACAAGTTCATCCTTTTCTGAATTGTTGACTTTATTCTTCGTATCTTCATCATCTTTTAAAATTTTGATTTTTTCTAATGATGTTTGGTTAAGGCTCTTTAAAAATAATTTTTCTTCTTCTTGTTCTAATAAATGCTTCTTGAGTTCCTTCTTTGTGGCTTTAACTTTCTTGACTTGTTCGAGTAGTTTTTCATTGTGATATCTAAGGCATGAAATTTCTTTGTCTTTACTGCATATGGCTTCTTCAAGATCTTTTTTCTTCCTTGATATAGTTTTTTTGTTATCTTGAAACATCAAGTCTGAGATATCCTTAAAGTATTCTAATGAATATATTATTTATTTTGATTTACTTGTTATGTCTCGAAATGTGACCATCTTCCCTTGATAAGGAAACATCAAAACTTGTTTCTCTATGTTTAACATGAATGTACCCAAATCCTTAATCCAAGTTTCATCGATTATGATGTCAATTTCTCTATTATACATCTTTACAACATGAAATTGAGATATGTACTCATAATGACCTACTGTCACTTGTAAATCACTAATTTGTTACTCTTTTTGGTCAATTTTTTTTCCTTACACCAATGCTTGGCTCTAGAATTAATAATTGATTTGCCAAGTTAATGTTGATGGAATTTTTATTGGTACTTGTGCTAATAGTGATATTAATTTCTCTTCCTTGGATACTTCCTTTTAATTTAATTAATCTATGATTTGTAACTCAAAGACCATTATAGGTAAATCATCCTTCCTTCATCATTTTTGAATGTGAACCTTCTCCTTTAAAATTTATTTACACTTTAAAAACTTAATAATGGATCATTTACAAATTCTTCTTTTACGTTTTTGAATTAGAATTTTCCTTAGTTCCTTCTTGCTTCAATGCTTTTTTTTTAATTAAATAATTTTAATTAAATAAATTATTATTATTATCTTTTTAATTTTAATTTTTTTAATAATGACGGATTATATATATATAGATATTAACTATATAATAGTTATTATATAATTTATTATATAAATCTTATAATAAATTATACAATAACAAATAGTTATATAATTATTACCTCCACAACTTAATTGAAATGTTATTAGGATTGGTGAATGATACAATCACCTTGACCAGTCACGACGAACAAAGTAAACATTTGGGATGGTTGGGTAGACATGGCCAATTGTTTTTAAAAAAATTCGATGGCAAGGAACAAGGAATGTGAAGGACAAGGATTGTGGGAGGGTGTGAAGTTCGATGAGAGGTTGAACGATGTGAACAAATAACAACAACAGGGATGGAATAATTCGTGGCGATAGGGAGGTAGTTGGGCTAGGTATCTTATTAACTTTCTTACATTGGTGACGAAGAAGGTGGCTGCAAATTGGGAAGGACGTGTGACGTGGATGCACAAAGAAAGTCGTCATGCAATAATGGAGAAAAGGTGGGCCGACTACGGTTCCAGGTGGGACGAGTAGGTACCTAACTGAGGTGTCAAAGACTTTTGGTTGCGATGAACATTTATTTATAGGACCACAGGTTATGGCTAACAACCGCAAAAATGTGGCTGTGGGCGGTGGGATTCGCTGGCAGCGGTCAAAATCTGTGGCATTTGGCGTGATGACGGGTTAACCAAGTATGTCATTTATCTATTTATTATTTTTTAATTTTAAATCTTTTAAATTATATATATATATATATATATATATATATATTCCATATGTTTTTTTTTTTCCAATGACCCTTTTTTTATTTTTCTTTTAAAATTTCTTTACATAATTTTTTGGTATTTTTTTTCTATATATGTAATTTATTTTATATATTCTTCTTCTTCTTTTCTTATTTTAAAATATATCCAAGGGCCTTTGATGAAATTAGCGAAGGGAGAAAATCCAAGAAATTTTATAGAGAAATGCTTTGATTATGACGACAACCAAGTTGACAACGACTTGAAGGCCAAAGGCCAGTGAACGGAGAACGTAGCTCTGATACTAATGTAATGACAAATAGTCATATATGCAGCGAAAATATTTAAAAGACTTCGTAGAAAAAGACTTCCATTGTAGGATAGTAATTGTGTATTGTATAAAATAATTGATGTAGGATGATTACAAATGAGAATTAGGGCACACTTATATACCCTAGGTAGGTTCCCTTTCACAAATGGCCATGTCTCTAAGGCACACCTCTTCATTACTAACTAACTAATCAATAGTTAATTAATTATCGTTACCTATTATTATATTTATATTTATTATTTTTATATGAATTATGTTCATAACATAAATTAATTTCCTATTTGGGTACTCAATTTTCTCACAATTCATCTTATCATCTTCAATTCGATGGGAAAATTGAGATTGTGAATAAATGATTTGAAGGATATATACATTGTCTTGTATCTAATAAAAATACATGATGGTTCAAGTGGTTTCCTTTGCAAGTGATGCAACATATCCTTCCATACTTTATCAAAAATTTCCTCATTTATGCCACTATATGGATATAATCCTTCAGTTGTCAAATGATCTGAAAGGATCTTCGCACATGAAAGAGCTTTGTGCCATGATTTGATGTTGATGAAAAAGTACTTAAGTGGGTGAAATTATGACTAATTTTTTTCATGAGATGCTCATGCATTTTATGAACCTTTATTAAACTCCTGCATTTTTGATATAAATGATTAGTATTTGTGAGAGAAAATTTGTCTCACATATTATTCATTTAATGTAATTAGGGAAATTGGTTTTTATGTGAGAAATCACCTCACACCAATTCTCTATTTTTCTCAATTGTGGGTTGAGAGAATCAAGGGCATGGTTGAAGAGTCTTTAGGTGGTTTTGATACTTTTCCCAATTATGAGTCTAAGATATTTGGGGATCCTACTTTCATGGATATTGTTTTTCCTTCCTTGTAATTAGGCCCTACAATTGCGGGTCTTGTAATTAATGCTCTTTGTTGGAGAGTGTGTGAGGGAAAACTATATATATTCCTTATGTGAGCCATGAGAAGGGGGGAGGAAAGGAGAGAATACTTAGCCATTGAGAGCCATAGTGTTTAGCTAATGCTCGGCCATAGAGCTTGAATGTAAGAAATCTTGGAGAACTTACCTTGAAAAAGGAATATAGAAGATCTACATTCCAATTGAAGTAGATCCAGAGATGTAGCCCCAGAGAGATGGAGGGGTGAACTCCGTTACCAATTGGTTGTCTCTCTCTTAGTTACGTGCATGTGATTATTCATATGTTAAGTTAATTTACTTAGGTTTATGTGTTTATGCACTGTAATCGATGGATTAATATTCTCATTTAAACATGTATAGGCCATAGTCAATTGAAATATCCTCATACCATACAGGATGGTTAGTGTAGTACTCGACCCGTGATCGGATCAAGTGGTTTTAAAGAAGGTGACTACTTTGCAAGATGGGAAGATGAGCGAAGCATGCCAAAATAAGGCAAGAGTTGCAAGAGATAAATGGCAGCATTCAAGCTGACAATGCAGAATTGTGAAAACTATTGCAAGTAGCTAAAAAGGATAAGAAGGATCTTCAAGAGATGCTACGAGCCAAAAAGGAGTTATTGGCTAAGTTGGAGAAGGTTGAAACGATGGATGCTACATCTCAAACCAAGGTATATGATGTTACTTCATGTTTTGTTCTCTCTCAATATGAAACTAATGTTGGCATGCAAATCCTCACGAAGATGGGGTATAGAGGAGGTGGACTTGGCATAAATGGCCAAGGAGTCACCCAGCCATTGGAGGTTGTACCAAGACATCCATTTGCAGTCTTGGGTTATGGATAGAAAGAGAAAGGAGAATGCTCAAAGGTAGCTGAAGAAAAACCATCTCTTCATCACCCGATTCCAAGAAGGGAATCAAGCCACCTTGTCCTCATCAGTTCAAGGACAAGTCAAGAAGGTATGACAATCATTCAAATTCTTCTTTTGCATATAAGAGAAATGATTTATTCCATAGATATTATAACTGTGATGTAGTTAAGAATCACAGAAAGAATGTGTGGGTTAAGATGACAGATGTGTCCACAAGAAGGGAGACCAAGAAGAAAGAGAACCTTCTGAATCCTCCTATCATGAATACATAGTTGAATTGGAAATGACATAATTTTTGCAGTTTCTGCAAAATCAGTGGCCATTGGGAGAAGAAGTGCTGGAAGTTTCACCTCGAAATTCGCCACAAGTCAAGTAGACATATGGTGAAAAATCTTGTGAAGAAGGAGGCTCCATCCACCATTAAAAAAACATGATTATGAGAAGAAAGTGCTTGGTGTTGGTTTCGTAAGAAATTCATGAGGTTTCTGCGATGTCTAATTTTACTCATTTGCAAAATTTTCGGTGCTGAATAAATTTTTTTACCAAAGGATCAAACCAAACACACCACTTTTAACCGAAGGATCACATGCATCTGCACTCAGATTGGTGTGCCAGTTCTTTAATAACTTAATCACTCCTAGTGACTACAATGATCAAGCATGTCGACAAAGGCATCGTTGATTAATAAAAGTGGATTTCGATGCTCACTGCAGTTTTTCCAGTTAGTATTCTAATGAACAAGGTCTGACTTTTGGGTTCAAAATTCAATGTCAGAGAGGCTTTAAGGTTCTCCTATTGTTCAATATGGTGGAGAAAACATTTTTTTTGTTCCTCAACATCGTGGTAAACAATGAAAGGATTATGAACCATAGCTTTCCCACTATCGCACAGATATCTGAGAACATTTGAAGAAAAATTTTAGATATCTGTGTCACTGATGGGAACCAAAGCCAATGTTGGATTCTGAGAGACTTCTAAGCAACAAAATAATCCAGAGCTACAATAGCTGCAGAGTCCTAGTTGGAGTTCGTTGTTGTTTGGTGTGTGGAGATACAAAGAGGAAAATAACAATAATAATAGTTCTCATGGCCATACCTTCATGCCAACCCCTGATCAGGTTTCTAAATCTGGAGAACGACATGCAACACATTGATATGGTCATACAATTAAGATCCCTGAGGAAGATAAGGACTAACTTAAGAAAGAACCTATAGACATAGATGCAGAGGAATTAATTGCGAGACAGAGACAGAAGTAAAGGAAAATAGGATTTCTAGAAGATAATTTGTGTTGAGTCAAAGAAGCTATGGTGGATAGCAGGCCCTGCCATTTTTACATGCTTCACGATGTACGAGACGAACCCCATTACACAATCCTTTGCAGGCCACTTGGACGATTTGAAGCTTACTACTATTACCATCTCCACAATTGTCATTGTTGGTCTTAGTTTTTTCCTAACGCTAGGAATGGGAAGCACCCTCGAGATAATGTGTGGTCAAGATTTTGGAGCTCGACGATATGATATGCTTGTTCTTTACCTAAATTTCTCTTGGAGTGTGCTATTCAGTGTTGCAGTAATACTGTCACCCATGTATATATTCACCACCCAAATTTTGATTCTTTTGGGCCACACTGCTGAAATATATGAGCTGTTTGGCACACTTGAAATCTAGATGATACCTCGGCATTTTGGATTTTCATTATCTCTTCCTCTTCAGAGATATCTACAATCAAAGTTGAAAAAATCACTGATTGATTGGTTATCTGGAGCGACCTTATTAATCCATATATTCTCAAGTTGGCTTTTCATTCAGAAGTTGGGAATGGGGATTCTTGGAGCTGTTATTACCTTGGATATAGTGTCATGGCTCCCATTGATTGGCCTATTCCTCTATATAATTTGTGGGGGTTATCCTCTCACATGGAAAGGATTTTCAAAAGAGGCATTCTCGGGTCTCTGGCCATTTATCAAGATGTCTATGGATTATGGTGTAATGTTATGCTTGGAAATCTAGTATTTTTTTTGCTAAAGCTAATCGATTTTCCTTTACCCGTTTTGATCTGAGTATCCAGTGAAAATGGCGGAGCATTTGATTGAGGATCAGATCCCGGAGTCTAAGGGAGTAAGAGATATCCACCAAGGCTTTTGTGATCATCTTCATATTTTTGGGATCATTTCCACCCAAATTTATGTTGCGTCCAGTCTAAGGGAGTAAGAGATATCCGCTAAGGTTTTTGTGATCATCTTCGGATTTTTGGGATCATTTCCACCCAAAATTATGTTGCGTCTAGATTTGCGTTGATTACTGAGTATGATACTCCATTAAACAATTCTTGGGTGTTGTCAATATTCTCATTGATAAATAGCATAATTTGTGGGAGGACATGGCTTCTAGTTGCATTCTTGACGAATGACGAAGGAGCATGGATTAATTCTCAGGTTGTTCATGTCACTAGGTGGCGATGGGATTTCAATCAGTTCATCATCCAGCATTTTGGATCGACCATTTATCCTTATCCAGATGCGTAGACGGTATTATTGATGTTGTGAGAGGATCTACAAAAATCACAATTTCAAATAATCTCATTGACCAAGTACCTCATACACAGTGCAGCCAAAGACTTTGGTAAAAAAAAATTGGGTTTAAACCTTGGACACCCTATGTTATGGCATATGGCCTAGTTATCGTGGGTTTTGTTTATTTTAGTTTTTAGACTATTAAAACCCATGCCATATGCCCATTATTTTCCCTATGCCTAGAAATTGAAGGGGGGGCACTTTTATGATGCACATGTTTTGTAATGGGGGATTTGACTTATTTTCACCTTCCAAGTGCATATGTTATTTGACACATATTATGTAAAAGGGTGGAATTTTTTTTTATTTTTTCACCATTAGCACTCTGTGTATGTATAAATTATGTAAAAGGGGGTTTGAAAACTTGTACTTTTCCCTTTGTGCACATATTTGGCACATTAAATTGCTTTGTAATTTCCATGCAAAAGGGAAATAGTTGCCATCATATTTTGGCATCGAAAATTTGGCATGTAACTTAATGAAATGCCATGCAAAGGCCATAGTTGCCATGAATTCAGGAGGTAAAGATGATTATGAAGCATTGTAAAAGGCTTGTTTTAGGCACTCTTATATGATGGAGAGGGAGAGTGAGAGGCGTATTTTTGTGCATTAAGTGTTGTTGGCTTCTTTGTAATCAAGTTGAATGAGGCAATTTGCCTAAGCCATTTTGGCATGCAAAATTGACCAATGAACTCTTGGCAAGTGTTTCAAAATATGTAAACAGGTATGATCAGCTACAGGTTGCAGATTTAGGTAGATGTGGTCTTTTGCATTTCGATTCTAAAGGACCGAGGTGAAGGAATCTTGAAGGGGTGTGCCTTTTCAAACATTTTCATTGCAGCTTTAGGCAGATTTTGGCTTTGCATCTTGATTCCGAAGTACGTCAAATGAAGGCATATTGAAGGGATGTGCCTTTTCAGGAATTTTCATTGCAACAGTTGCAGGTGTTGTCTTGCATCCTGATTCCGAAGTATGTTGTGTGAAGGAGTCTTCAAGGGATGTGCCTTTCCAGACATCTGCATTGCAACAGTTGCAGGTGTTAGGATTGCATTCCAATTTCGAAGTACGTCAGGTGAAGGAGTCAAGTGGGGATGTGCCTTTCAGAGACATTTGCATGCAATTGATGATGGATTGAAGTTGATACTTTTAGAGACAAAAATTTTCTTTGTGGGGAGGTGTGATCCGAAAGGATCTTCGCACATGAAAGAGCTTTGCACCATGATTTAAAGTTGATGACAAAGTACTTAAGTGGGTGAAATTATGATTAATTCTTTTCATGAGATGCTCATGCATTTAATTATGCATGTTATGAGCCTTTATTAAACTCATGCATTTCTTATATAAATGATTAATATTTGTGAGAGAAAACTTGTCTCACATATTATTCATTTAATGTAAAATAGAGAAATTGGTTTTCATGTGAGAAACCACCTCACATGAATTCTCTATTTTTCTCAATTGTGGGTTGAGAGAATCAAGGGCATGGTTGAAGTGTCTTTAGGTGGTTTTGAGACTTTTCCCAATTATGAGCCCGAGATAGTTGGGGACCCTACTTTCATGGATCTTGTTTTTCCTTCCTTGTAATTAGGCCCTACAATTGTGGGTCTTGTAATTAATGCTCTTTGTTGGAGAGTGTGTGAGGGAAAATGATCTGAAAATGCGTTGGATAACTTGTTATGCTTTTGAAGAACCTCCCACTCATTTAAACAAATAAAAGACCTAGCTTGTACTTGAATTTTGTGGAAATTTTTACCTGAAACAGGTGTGTGTTTTTTAAGTCTTTAGGTGCTTTAATTCCATTTGTTTTTTTCTGAAATTAAAAATGTGCACAGCCATATAATGCAACAAATAAACATCAACATGTAACAAGAAATTTAATCTAGGATTTCACCCAAATGTTGTGGGCTACATCTCCTTGAGCTCTTGTCGTCTTGACTTGGCTCTTTGGTATTATGGAAAATTTTATTTTAGAAGTTACAAAATCAACTCCAATGGTTATTTTTTATGTACCTTTGGGTTTAGAATACCATCATACCCCTGGAATGGCTGTCATCACTCTGAAAACATATCTAGGCTCCCTTAGACTTGATTCCTTATGTCAGTGCTCTTGAGTTACCCTGAGATTCTCTATGACACCAACTCCTTCAGAATTATTTTTTTGTCCCTGAAACCTTACCTACTGTCTCAAGCACATATTAGACCTCCAAAATGGACTGATAATTTGCTCCAAAAGAGCACTTCATCCCCAATCTATGCCTCCCTCCATGGTTGGCCATTGGTTGGCCAAACCTTCCCTGTGGCTCTTGAACCTTCAGAAGTCTTCAAATGGCTCTAAAAATCCCTTCAATGGATTCATAATTCCAAAAATATTCAGAATAGACTATTGGTTTGCTAAAATTGGCTTCCAGCTGCTTCGGTTTTGCCTTCAACACCTGGCAACACCCCTGGCTCTCGAGTCAAAGAAAACTTCTTTGTGGGTTATCAACCTCTAGAATTCCTAAAAAGCTTCTAAAAACTCCATCAATGGATTCATAAGTATCAAAACAGTCATAAATGACTATTTTTTTGCTGAATAAGGCCTCTAGCTGCCTTGGCTAGGCCTCAAACTATTGCTGGCCCTGGTGGCCCGTGGAACTTCACTAAAGAATATCAAATTCCAAAAGTCCTCTACAGGATCTAAAAACCACACCATTAGTTCCATAACATATGAAACATCCAAAATTGACTATTGTATTTCTGAATAAGGCCTCTAGCTGCACTAGCTAAGCCTCAAACTATTGTTGGCCCATGGTAGCCCTTTTGGCCCCTAGAAATTCTATGAAGAAAAACCTTGCTCAAAAGTCCTTTGATGGCTCTGCAACCCTCACCAATGAGCTTGGAATGTTGAAGATAATCAAAATTGACTATTTTCACTCCAAGAATGATCGAATCTAGCTCAAGATAGAGCCTGAAATCATTTTTCCCAGTGATCACTAAAAATCATCCACCAAATGTGGAGAACTGTAGTTAAACTTCAGTGATAATGGCATCTCCGCCATTTTTCGGGTAGGAGCCATAACTTCTGCCAAGATAAACTGGATTAGATTAGATTTAAATGTGGATTATTTGGGTAGATAAGTATAGTTTAAATGCTAAGTGCATTTTAGGCACTAATGACCATTATTTGCGGACTAACCACATTTAGCAGTAATTAAATATCATTTAACGAAAATATGACATTTAGTTTAGTGCCCGATCATGGCGCTTGAGCGCATGGGGAAGGGCTAGCCCCTCTGGGCCCCCATATGCACATTACATAAACTATAAGTTTAAACCATGCCACACAATAGTTAAGAACCACTTGTGTAGCCGAATGGTAAGACTCGGGCCTGCTATGTGTGAGGTCACCGGATCGAACCCGACCGAGTCCAACAAATTTTATTACACAGTCCTGAGGACACATGGTGGCCTTAGGGCTGGCCACGTGTCACCCTTTCATTTTCCAAACCAAAAATATTATAGCTCAAATGCAAAAACAATTCCACTTGTCAGCATATGATTGGTCCAAATGGAATATTCTTTTTTTTTGAATTTTCCAGATGTAGTCAAAATTGGTCAAAAGCTAGAAATTATAGTTTACTGGAATTTTCAAATCACGATAAATTATTCATATGGTGTAGGTTTTTTGAACTGTTCATGGTTCCAGAATCAAGAAGTCGAGATCTATCCGGTTGCTCAGGTTTGGCGCACTTCCGAACACCTTGAATTTTGAGTTATCACTTAGGTCTTTGATCCAAATCTTATCACACCTCCCCATTGGGAATATTTTGGACCCCAAAAGACTGATTACCTATTCTTCTCAGTAGATGAGAGTAAAAAAGCCTCACATTTCAGCCTCCATACACTTGCCTTGCTTGGCTTAGTGCCTTTGAACCACAACTTGAAGGTAGTCAACACTTCCCTTCTTGGATGCGCTTGTCCTCCTATCAAGAATTGTCTTCCTTGAACTCACTCAAAAATTTCTGGTGAGAAATTTATGGAAGGTAGATGAAAATCATGTCCTTGATCATCAATACAAGGTGGCTCAAACAAATGTGAGATTACAACAGAAAACATGCATATATAACTGAAATTTTCATATGTACAAATGAATGTATGTCTTACTGTGTCAAGAAATCAAACCACTTCTTACCAAGCCACTTCCACGACAAATTTTGCTGCTGAAAATCATCTTCATGTGAAACATTTGTTCTCACATCAATGATGGAATCTTTGGTTCCACTTTCGCCAATATTTCCATCCTCTTGCCTCATGTGCTTGGGATGATTAGTTGGATGCAATGTCCAACAATGGGAAACAACATGTCCCCTCTTCTGGAAAAGTGTGCAAGTATTTTGCACCTTCTTTGCAAGTTTTCTTCACTTCAAATACTTCATGTATGCCTTCATCCTCTTCCAGAATTTTGAAAGAACATGGTTACACAGACCACAATATGCACATCAACTATTTCTTCCATTTGAGCATGCATATTTGTCATGCCTTGCAGAAACATAATCAACTTAACTATGGGAAGAATTATACCTCAATTTTTGCTTTGCATGTCCATATTTTTTACCTTCATGACTAGATGAACTAGTAGAGGTTCCAGCTTTCTCTTAAATACTAACGTCAATGCTCTTGTCTTAATAGTTGTCTGAACTCTCATGCTCGCCATAAGTTGCATGTCTAAATACATCTTTCTATGCTTCACACATGTTCTTGGTTAAGGCTCTTGGGCTTGATGGGGCTGCATCTCCATCTCATGCATTCTTTCAAGATTTTCTTCCTTCTCTTGCTTCATAGCAACCAATTGCTCATGAAGTCTAGTGCTTTCTCTTCTTTCTTCAAACATAATTTGCACCATATCCTTCAATATATAGAAGTCTCGCTTCATGTATTCATCGAAGAATCTTGTGAAGGAGGAGGATTTTCAAACCTCACTTGAAGAAGTTTTTTTCTTATGTAAATGAGAAAAATAACTTCAACAAAAATTCACAAACCTTTAAAAAAAAATTGACAAATCTTTTGAACAAAAAGGCTGTAGAGTCAAGCTCTTCTTCAAACAGCCTTTTGAAAACAAAATATTTTGTGCTTTAAGGGTTTCCTTGAGGTCCTTTGGGTAAGGAATATGCTTTTAGCCTTTCTTCCCTTTTTTCCTCTCCTAGACTTAGTTGTCAGTAGCTCTCCTTAACCTCTAGCAAACTCAAGAAATAGTCAGTTTGCAAACAGTCAATCATTAACAGTGCAAACACCTTTCAAGTCAAACAAGAAAACTTGTGCTCTGTTAATCAAGCAACCAAGTGCTTTGATACCAACCTAATCTGAAAATTGGCTAGATAACTTGTTATGATTTTCAAGAACCTCCCACTTAGTTAAACAAATAAAAGATCTAGCTTGTACTTGACTTTTACAGAATTTTTTAGTTGAAATAGGTGTATGTATTTTAATTGTTTAAGTGATTTAAGTACATTTTTTTTTTCTGAAATTAAAAATGTGCACAACCATATAATGCACAAAATAAACATCAACACATAACAACAAATTTAATCTAGGATTTCACCCGAATATCGTGGGCTACGTCTCCTTGATCTCTTGTCATCTTGACTTGGCTCTTTGGTATTATGGACAATTTTCTTTTACAAGTTACAAACTCAACTCCAATGGTTATTTTGGATGTACCTTTGGGTTTATAATACCATCATACCCTTGGAATGGTTGTCATCACTCTGAAAATAGATCTAGGCTCTCTTAGACTTGATTCCTTATGTCGGTGCTCTTGAGCTACCCTGAGATTCTCTATGGCAGTAACTCCTTCAGTATTATTTTTATGTCCTAAAACCTCACCTACTATCTCCAGCACATATGAGACCTCCAAAATGGACTGTTCATTTTATCCAAAAGATCAGTGCATCCCCAATCTAGGCCTCCCTCCACGGTTGGCCCTAGGCTGCCCAAAAATTCCCTGTGGCTCTTCGACCTTTAGAAGTCTTTGAATGGCTCTAAAAATCTCTTCAATGGATTTATATTGTGAAAAATATTCAGAATAGACTATTGGTTTGCTAAAATTGGCCATCAGCTGCTCTGGTTTCGCCTCCAACACCTGGCGAAACCCTTGGCTCTAGGGTCAAAGAAAAATTATCTGTGGGTTCTCGACCTCTAGAAGTCCTAAAAATCTTTTGAAAACTCCATCAATGGATTCAGAAGTATAAAAAAAGTCATAAATGACTATTTTTTTGCTAAATAAGGCCTCTAGCTGCCCTGGCTAGGCCTCGAAATGCTACTGGCACTTGATGGCCCCTGGAACTTCACTGAAGCATCTCGGCTTTCAAAAGTCCTATATAGACTCCTAAAAACACACCATTAGTTCCAAAACATTTGAAACGTCCAAAATTAACTATTGGATCTCTAAATAAGGCCTCTAGCTACACTGGCTAGGCCTCAAACTACTGCTGGCCCATGGTGGCCCTAGTGGCCCCTATAACTTCTCTGAAGAATAAACCTTCTCAAAAGTCCTCTGATGGCTCTTCAACCCTCACCAATGAGTTTTAAATGTCTTAGATAGTCTAAATTTACTATTGGAACTCCAAAAATGGTCGAATCTAGCTCAGGATAGAGCCTGAACTCATTTTGCCTAGTGACCCCTAAAAATCCTCCACCAAATGTGGAGAACTGCAGTTAAACTTTAGTTAGAATGGAATCTCCGCCATTTTTGGGGCACATTCCATAACTTACACCAATATAAACCAGATTAGATTAGAGTTAAATGCGGATTATCTGGGCATATAAGTATAGTTTTAGGCGATAATGACCATTATTTGCGGGCTAACCACATTTAGCAGTAATTAAACATCATTTAACTAAAATCTACCATTTAGTTTAGCACCCGGTCATGGTGCTTGAGCGCATGGGGAGGGGCTGGCCCCTCCAGGCCCCCATATGCACATTACATAAAGTATAAGTTTAAATCATGCCACACAATAGTTAAGAACCGATTGTGTAGTCGAACGGTAAGACTCGGGCCTGCTATGCGTGAGGTAACCGGATCAATCCTGGCCGAGTCCAACAAATTTTATTACACATTCCTGGGGACATGTGGCAGCCTCAGGGCTAGCCACGTGTCACCCTTTCATTGGCCAAACCAAAAATCGTACAATCCAACTGCAAATTAAATAATGCCACTTATCAGCATATGACTGGTCCAAAAGAAATATTCTAGGGAATATTCCAAGGAATATTTTGGGAATATTCCATAGAATATTCTCTTTTTTAGTTTTCCAAATCCATTCAAACTTGGTCAAGAGCCAGAAATTGCAGTTTACTGGACTTTTCAAATCGTGATAACTTCTTCATATGGTGTCGATTTTTCGAACCGTTTGTGGTGTCGAAATCAGGAAGATGAGATCTATCTGGTTGCTCAGGTTTGGCACACTTCTAAACACTTTGAATTTTGAGTTATCACTTAGGTCCTTGATCCAAATTTGATCTGAAAACTATATATATTCCTTATGTGAGCCATGAGAAGGGGGGAGGAAAGGAGAGAATACTTAGCCATTGAGAGCCATAGTGCTTAGCTAATGCTTGGCCATAGAGATTGAATGTAAGAAAGCTTGGAGAGCTTACTTTGAAGAAGGAATATAGAAGATTTGCATTCCAATTGAAGCAGATCTAGAGATCTAGCCCCAGAGATATGGAGGGGTGAACTCTGTTACCAATTGGTTATCTCTCTCTTACTTACGTGCATGTGCTTCTTGATATGTTAAGTTCATTTACTTATGTTTATGTGTTTATGCACTATAATTGATCGATTAATATGCTCATTTAAACCTGTATAATCCATAGTCAATTAAAATATCCTCATATCATACACGATGGTTAGATTAGTACTCAACCTGTGATCACATCATCAAATCACCCTTGAAAGAGGTTGTAAAGGCTAAAGTAGTGGAGGAACATGATAGGGAACCAGCAAGATTTTTCCAAACCAATAAAGGAATACTTGTTTATAAAACCAAATAGGATGAAACAATAAGAAGATAAACATCACAATGAAAATGACTTTGAAGTAGGGGTTTGGATATTTGTGAGACTACAATGATATAATAAAATGTCCCTCAAGAAAAAAACAAGCATAATAAATTAACACCAAGGTATTGTGGCCCCTATAAGGTGTTTCAAAGGATTGTAAGTATGTATTACAAATTGGAATTTCCTCCATATTCATGTGTACATCCAATTTTCCATGTTTCTTTCTTAAAGAAGGTAATTGTTGACAAGATCATAGTCCATTTTTTTTTACAAGAGATTAGCGAAGAAGCGAAAATCGTACTAGAACTAGTCACAATCCTAGAAACAAGGATTAAATAACCGAGAAATTGAGAAATTACTATGTAGATCGTCAAACATAGGAACATACCATTGGAAGATTTGATATGGGAACATGAGCTTTTCATGCATAAATAACTGTTAGAAAAGTGTTGAGGACAACATGTTTGAAAGGGAGAGGCATGTTAAGCCCTATATAAGCCACATTCTTACCCTAAAATATATTACTAATCCCTAGTTATTGAGTTATTATACTTTTTTTGTTATATTGTTGATTTCAGCTAGAACCTTTGATTGTACCATTTCATTGTAATTATACCCTTTGTCTTATATATACACTAATAAGAACTAGTCCCGAGATCTTAAAATATTGTATTATACATCGTATTCATTGTAAAAGGAGGTTTCCCCCTCAAAGTGGACTATAATTAAGGTGTGAGTTTCATAACATTTTTTAATGTAGAAATTTAGTGTGAATTTCAACCTCATGTAGGCATCTTTTTCCTCCTAGATGTAATTTTATTCGTTGCACCTATTCCATTGCTATATATATTAGTTGAAATAATATATATATATATATATTAGTTGACCTAATAAAATCTATCTCCTGTAGAGGGTTTTTAGATTTTAGTGTTTCTTATTTTTCTGATTTGGTATTAGAAATGGAGTTTAGAGATTAGTGGGAAAGAGCTAGGTTCCATCCTTCATTGTGATTCTATTGAAGGGTTTTAGAGAAACCCACTACTTGTAATTCCTAAATGATCTTCCATTTGATTGTTACATAGAAATGTCTCAAAGGAGAAATATGTTTAAATATCCATGAAGCAAGGGATCCTTGAAAATAGAGTAGTAGGTAAGTTTTTTATAGTAAATTTTATGTTAGTGAATTCTTTTTCATATTTATCTTTCTTTCCTTTAAATCCATAGTGTTGAGCATTTTTAAGCATTTTTGTGGAAACTCATTAAGAATTGGTTAAATACAATTTTAAAAATAAGAGACCATTGAAGGGATAAGGAAATATTTTTCATTAAGTTTGTAAGATATACAATCCATTGGTGCATTCGTATTTTGAATGAAAAAACCGAGATATATGGGGAAAATTATGCAAATTGGAAGTATAAGATGCATACTTTGGTCAAAGTGTGTGTGTTTAATGCTTGGGAATTTTTTTTTGGAAACAAAGCCAAACCAACATCCGCATTAGCTTCACTTCAATATTCGAAGTGATGAGCGACTAAAGTGAATGTGTTCTTGAGAATATACATGCAAGAAAAAATCATTCCACATATAATGCAATATAAAGCATCATATGAAATTTGGTAGACACTTAAAGTTTTGTATGAAATGGAAAATATTAATCAACTGTTGTTTTAGAAAAAGCTAACTTCTCTCAATTCAAATTGAGGAAAATGAAAATATTGGTAATTTTATTTCTATAATCAAAGAGCTTAATGACAAGCTTTGTGATAGTCACAAAAATATTTCAAGAATTAGTATATGTATGGTTACATTGAATAGCATGCTAGATCAACATCAAATGTTTATTAGTAGTCTTGCAACTAGAGAAAAATCATCAATAATTTATCAATTATGATGCATTCTATTGCAACAAGAGGAACAAAGAGATAATTTTAATAGTAGGTCTTATAGTTAAAAATTGGGGTTGGTAGTTAAAGGAAAACTACTATACAAAGGAAATATGTGGAAAAGTAATAAAGGAGGTAAGACATATGCTAAATGACATCAAGGAATGACACCACAAAGAATAGACACTGATGTAAAAAGGAATGACAAATGATTCTATTGTAGTAAATTTGGTCATATGTTGAGGATTGTAGGAAAATAAAGTTTAATGATGCCAAATATAGAAGACATATATGTAATTTTTTTTATAGAAAATAAAAAATTAGTGATGATTTAAAAAATCTCAAGTTGTTCAACTTACATGCCACTTTATAAGAAAAATCGATGATATTAATGCATATTTTATTGATTTTGGTACTTCTATTCATATGCAATAAGGTTTGGTTTCAAACATATCATGAGAATGGTAATGATGCTAATATCTATCATAGGAAACTAAAGGCTAAAGGCTATGGAAATGTTTGTGTGACTTTTACAAGTGGTCATATGAAACAAATACATAACATAGAGTGTGTTCCAAGAATAAAAAGGAATTTAATCTTAGTTTCCAGCAATGCAAATAAAAATTTAAAGGTTAAATTTGGTAAGTCATGATGTTTTGTGAAGGATATATAGGATCACTTTAAAGTCATAACTAGAGGGTTCAAAATGGGAGGATTGCACAAGGTTGATGTTAAGGAAGGATAATGAAGCATTGGCATCAACAAATATTATCTTAATAGAAGAATTCTGGAATCAAAGGTATGTTAATATAAATGATATTAACTTTATGTTACTTTAAAAGAAATAAATAGAGGGTATTATAGGTTTTTAGAATGAATACATTGAATATGAGGGATGTGCTTTAGTAAAACAGCATATAGAAGAGCATACCTAAAAGTACAAAAAATAGGAAAATAAAAATTATTGAGTTAGTGCATACTGATGTTTGTGGTACAATGTAAAACAAGTCATTTGGTGGAGCTTCTTATTTCCTTATTTTCATTTATGAGAGAATTAGATTTACATGTGTATGTTTTATAAAAAAGAAAATTGGTGTGTTTTAATATTTTAAATAATTTAAGAACATGGTTGAAAAATATATAGGAAGGTATATCAAGATCCTTGAGTTGGATCAAGGAGCAGAATACATATAAGGAGCATTCATAAAATATTACATGAACAATGGGATTCAATAACAGTGTACAATACTACTTACTCCTAAGAAGAATGGTGTGGCTAAGAGTAAAAATAGAACTTTGGTTGGATGTGCTCATCACGTGTTCATAGCATGGTCAAAAGTAAATATATTTCTAATATATTTTAGCTTGAAGCAATAAGTACTGCAATGTATCTCAAAAATAGGAATCCCACAAAAATTTTAGAGTACAAAAACCCCATAAGAAGCATTTTATGGCTATAAAGCAAAATTAGTTAGTTGATAATTTTTGGGAAAACAAAATTTTCCCACATTCCAAAATAAAAGAGGAGAACACTTGATTCCAAGGAAATTAAACTCACCTTTATTAGTTATTGTACTAAATATAAAGTTTATAAAATGCATGATCCTATTACTCATAAAGCACTTGCAAGTATAGGTGTTATATTTCATGAATATGTAGAAGAGATTCTGTAATATTCCAAAATTAGCATGTAGCTAATTGAAATATTGATTTTTGCTTGCACTTAGGAGATGAATAAATGGGTAAGGAGGCCCATACATTTCAAAAATAGGAATAAAATCCCTCATGATGTGACAAGGGATCAACATAAGAGCTAGATTTCACACCCTCATGTGTGAAAAGAGACATTTGCATGTGGACAAGGTCAAGTTTGACCAAGTCAACAATATTGGGATAAGAGGTGGAGATCATCTTTGGAGACAACGCAGTGATAGTGGGAGTAAGATTCCTTGGTGGAGGAAACCCTAATGAGTGGGACCAAAGGTGAGAAGTCTTCTACTTGTTTAAAAGGAGGGCAAGGCAGTCATAGCAAGACATGTTATGTTATTGATTATTGATTTTATGGTCTGTATGACTTTGTGCTTTCTTCAACTATTTAGTTGAGATTGTTGTGCTGCTTAGCATCGAGTGTTCCCGAGAGGGAATCCCATATCCTTTCTTGAGAGGCCTCTTGAGGGAGCTTGTACTTCATTTCTCCACATTCAGGCTTAAGGACAAGCCACCTCCTTTAGCTACAATGTTATTTTTGTAGAATATAACGTTGTGTTTCAAGATGTTGTAGTGGAGGTTTCACAACACCACTTCCGGAGCTTTTTTTTCAGAGGAGGAAGCCTTCTTTCCTTTGGGAGTTCAGTGAGGAAGACTTTGGAGCAGATTTCACTATCTTGGCATCAGGCCAACCATTTTCCATCACCTATAGCACAGTCCCTTGCAGGAACTGTGTCATTTCTCATAGTGTTGCAGTAGAAGGTTTAAACCCCTTGGTTTTGAGCTAGTTTCCTAAGGAAAGGGTCAATCTTTCTTCCAGAAAGCTAGTAAAGGGGATTCTCATCTGTTTCATGTATCATTCAGCTATATTTATGTAGAGCTTCAATAATATTGCGTTATTTCAAATCCAGATCTGTAGATCTACTCTTTGTACTCATGCTTTCAAGAAACTCTTGTCGGGTTATCTAAATAATGTATTAAGGAGGCTAGATCTCTATTTTATCCATGCTTTAACTAATAAAATTCTAGATCCATGGTTTCCTGTCATATTGTAGCAGAAACCCTCATATAATCATGATGTTACTTGCTTCATAAATTCTTCATGTTACAAGTCATGGGATTTGGGTGTTTTTAATCCATATGGGGACTGGGAGATCTGTTTAACTTAGAAAAGGGGATTTGTTTCTGATCCCCTTCTAAATGTGAGGACCATAATACATGAACTAAGGTATCTACATGCTATTTCTCACAGTTATAGCATAATTTTCTGTAAATAACGTTTTTATGGTCTATATTGCTGAATTTTCCAATTTGGAATACTACAGTGGTATCAGAGCATGATCTTTGTCTCAGCCTGTGAACTTCAAGCCAAGATGATATAAGAAGAAGGAAAGATCAAAATGATGGAGAGAATGAGATTTGTCTCATCATTTTTCAGATCTATGAATAACCTCTCCAAGGAGGTTAAACAAAAAGAAGAAAAGAGGAGCAATGAAACTTCTGGAGGGTTTCAAGAGGACGAAGGCCCGTGCACTTCCTATGATCAAAAAAGGAAACCAGTGTTGCAAAGAGCTCGAAAGAATTTGACTATAACCTTTCCTTTTGAAAAAGAGGACAAATTGCAGAAAGATGGAGGACACTTGGATCACAACATTCTAAGTGAGTACCTGGGCCAGCATATTTCACAACGTTGGAGAGGAGATCTTTGAAGATCTAGTCATCTTCTTGCCACTTCAGGGAAATAGTATTGCAGCCCAAGATCAACAAATACTCTACACTTATCATAAGTGGAGAGAAGGAAAGCGTGGGGTAGGAAATTTTGTCTACCATGTTCAGATTTTTAGCTCACCTACATTACAGGAGCCAAAGGTGGAGGAGAATTTTCAGGAGTTGCCATGTGGGGAGGTAACTCATTTTTTATGGATGATAGCTTGGGGATGGGAGATTCATATGGGGATGGTAGATCCCAATGTATATCAGACCTCATGCCTCAATAAGGCCTTAGACAACCCATTGTTGCCTCCATGGATATTTTACTTTTACATGATGATAGCTATTTGGGATGCTCACCAAAATCTAGCTTGCATACTTGGGAGGGGTAAGTTGGAGATTTGGAGGATTTTATATTATGAGGATGCTACAGGGGGATAAGAAGAGGCCCTTCAGTTCTATCCTTGCATTTGTTTCAGGAAAATCAACATTTGGGAGGGGAGGACTGTAATATTCCAAAATTAGCATGCAGCTAATTGGAATATTGATTTTTGCTTCTTACACTTAGGAAATGGATAAATGGGTAAGGAGGCCTATACATTTTAGAAATAGGAATAAAATCCCTCATGATGTGAAAAAGGATCAACATAAGAGCTGGATTTCACACCCTCATGTGTGAAAAGAGACATTTGCATGTGGACAAGGTCAAGTTTGACCAAGTCAACAATGCTGGGATAAGAGGTGGAGATCATCTTTGGAGACAACATAGTGATAGTGGGAGGAAGATTCCTTGGTATAGGAAACCCTAATGAGTGGGACCCAAGGTGAGAAGGCTTCTAATTGTTTAAAAGGAGGGCAAGGCAGCCATAGCAAGACATGTTATGTTATTGATTATTGATTTTATGGTCTGTATGACTTTATGCTTTCTTCAACTGTTTAGTTGAGATTGTTGTGCTGCTTAGCACCAGGTGTTCCCGAGTGGGAATCCCATCTCATTTCTTGAGAGGCCTCTTGAGGAAGCTTGCAATTCATTTCTCCACATTCAAGCTTAAGGCTAAGCCACCTCCTTTAGCTACAGCGTTATTTCTGCATAATATAATGTTGTGTTGCAGGGTGTTGTAGTGGAGGTTTCACAACACCACTTCCAGAGCTTGTTTTTTAGAGGAGGAAGCCTTCTTTCCTTTGGGAGATCAGTGAGGAAAAATTTGGATCATATTTCACTATCTTGGCACCAGGCCAACCATTTTCCATCACCTACAGTGCAGTCCCTTGCAAGAACTGCGTCATTTCTCATAGTGTTGTAGTAGGAGGGTTAAACCCCTTCGTTTTGAGCTAGTTTCCTAAGGAAGGGGTCAATCCTTCTTCTGGAAAGCTAGTAAAGGGGATTTTAATCTATTTCTTGTATCATTCAGCTATATTTATGTAGAGCTACAGTAGGACTACATTATTTCAGATCCAAATATGTAGATCTACTCTTTGTACTCATGCTTTCAAGAAACCCTTGCCGGGTTATCTAAATAATGTATTAAGGAAGCTAGATCTCTATTTTCTCCATGATTTGACTAATAAAACTCCATATCTATTATTTCCTATCATATTGTAGCAGAAACCCTTATATAATCACGTTGTTACTTGCTTCACAAATTTTGCATGTTACGAGTAATGGGATTTGAGTGTTTTTAAGCCATATGGGGACCGAGAGATCTGTTGAACTTAGCAAAAGGGATTTGTTTTTGATCCCCTTCTGAATGTGAGGGCCATAATACATGAACTAAGGGATCTAAGTGCTATTTCTCACAGTTATAGCGTAATTTTCTGGAAATAACATTTTTATGGTCTATATTGCTTAATTTTCTGATTTGGAATACTACAGATCCATAATGAGGGAGAGTTTGAAGTTTTTAAATTACCTAAAGGTATCAAAGTGGAAGATGTTGAAGATAAATAGGTTGGTGTTTAAGACCAAGGTAGAATTGAAGCTATAAGAAACTAGAACACACCAAGAAAGAGTGGTGCAACATCAAGAAGGAGTGAAGAAACTCCACAAAAAAGTGAGGCATTATGGATATCAACTACGCAATTCAAACACCTCGTAGGTATAAAGATGATGCATAAATGACTCAAGTTATGAAGCCGTAAAGGAACCTTTAAAATTTTAGTATGAAAAATACCATAATGAATGAATGGATGTTATGAAAGAAGAAGATGATTCTATAATGAAAAGTGAAACATGGGAATTGATAGAATTTCCTAAAGTCCCTATAGGTTTGAACTAGTTGTTCAAGTATAAATTTAATATTGATAGTATTATAGACAAGTATAAAGCTAATTGGTATCACAAGAGTATTCACGAAAACAAAGAATATGATATGAAGAATATTTTGCACATATAAACATAGATAACATCATTAGATTAATGATTGCTTTTTCTACTAAGTACAATTGAAATCTATATCAACATTTTTTAATGGATAGTTAAAAGTTTTTTTTATCTTATTCAACTAAAGGGGTTTGTAAAGCAGGGTCAAGAATACCTTGTTTACAAGTTTAAAAAATCATTACATGAACTCAAACAAGCACCAAGTATTGGTATGTAAAAATTGATACTTCTTTCAGCAATGTTTCATTAAAAGTGAAAGTGATCCCGGTCTATATATCAAGAAGGATGAAAATGGTCATACTACTTTAACTTTTTTATATGCCGATGATCTAATCATAAATGGAAGTGATATTGAGTTTATTGAAGAAATCAAAAGATGAATATCATAGGAATTGGAGATGGATCTTGGTTAGTTGTGTGATTGTTTAATCCTTGAGGTAGGGAGAGTTGATGGTAGGCTTTTATTACACATAGTAAATATACAAAGGAGTTAATCAGGAGAAATAATATGAATGTATGTAAACTAGAGTCTAATCTGTTAAAACACAATGTTAAGCTCAACAATGATGATAAAACAAAATAAGTAAATGGTAGTTTGTATTGACAATTGGTTCGAAGTATAAATTATTTTAATTAAAACTAGGTCAAACATTGCGTATGAAATCGGTATACTTAGCCAATCATGGCTAAATCACATGAAAATCACTAGAAAGCGGGAAAGAGAGCTCTTTGATATTTGAAAAGGAATGTAGATTTTGATATTGAATATAAAAATGATTTGAATGTTGAATTGATAGGTTATTTGTACTTTTGATTGGGCATGATATTAGATGACAAAAAGTCCACCACTAGATATGCATTTGATGTAGGATCCAAAATTAAGTCTTGCAGCATTAAGAAACAACCACAAGCTGAGTATAAACCATTATGCACTACCACCTATGAGGTAATTTGGCTAAGGCAAATCCTTAAAACAGCCATCAAATGCGATAACCAAACAATCCAATTTATCTTTCCATGACAAAGCATATTGAAAATTATCGTCATTCTCTAAGAGAAAAGACATAGTTAAATGAAATTGACTTCATATATTGTAATAGAAACGATAATGTGATAGATATTCACCAAGCCTTTAGGAGAAACTAAAATTGGAATATGTAGAGACAAATTAGGTATTGTAGAGAATTCATTTCTCTATTAAGCATGAGTGATAGAATTAACTATAGAAAAGTTTGTCTTCCAACCCACTCTTTTCTTCTACAAAGAGAATTTGTTTTTTTTTACAATTAAAAATCTCACATAAGCATTATAATAGTTATTCATTACGTCTCTCCCATTCCTCTATATATATAATAGTTATCCATTGCATCTTTCCCATTCTTATCTCTCCCATTCCTATCTCCCATTCCTATATATATATATATATATATATATATATATATATATATATATATAATAGTAGATATAATCTATCTTAATGGTTTTGGTTTTTAATTGGTACTGTTCTTGATTTTTCTTTCTAATTGCCCCTTTAGAATATGGTCAGTATTGATGACAAATGGATGATTTGACAAGTTGATCTTTGGTATATGATACAACTTGCCAGCATATCATTCTTATAGCAAATAATCCATTCAACTTGGATAAGTTTTAGCTTCTTGATTAGAAATGCTTATATCGATCTAGAACAGCAAGTTATTTGGGTCTAAACTGGGCAGCCATTTTTAAGGAAAGATGTAGACAATCTTGATCTCACACAATAAACAAACAAATGTGAAGTAGAGGATCTTGTGTGACCACCTTATGGTTTTATGCTATATCAATCCTAACGTGTATTTATATTAGTCTTAATGAAATATATGATCCAGTTTCAAGGCAAAAATGATAGCTGGAGTTTTATATTAGTCTTAATGAAATATATAATGCACTTTCAAGACAAAAATGATAACTGGAGTTTTATATTAGTCTGAATGAAATATATGATGCAGTTTCAAGACAAAAATGTTAGCTGGAGTTTAGCTGATTAAGGAATCTAAAAAATAATATAAAAATATATTGAATGGAATACATACCGACTTCATCTTGCTAAGCATGTCTGCATCTGGTATATCTGTGCCACAAATACTGATAACTTCTTTCCTTAATACTGCCTGCCATTCCGGGTATATAGCAAGCAGGACTGCCCAGGTTAACAGATTGGAAGTTGTCTCATGGCCAGCAAAGAAAAATGTCTTGCATTCATCCATGATTTCATCAATAGTCATGCTTAGATCTTTTTGAGTCCCTCCCAATTCTTTCTGGTTGGCCGTCATCATAATTCCAAGCAGGTCACTTCCATAGCCAACATGAGCTCTTGTTGTTCTGGGCTCCAGCCTACTTTGAATTATAGAACTCAGGATATTTTTAACTCTTCTATCAATCTTCCAGGCATACCTATTCTTTCTTGTAGGAATGTATCTGTCAAAAAGATAAGGAATATAAGTCCCCAGTCTTTAATTATAAGTACTCTGAAGCATTATGTTAGCATAGAATCTCTATGGACTATATATAGCACTCAGTAGAACCTTATGCATGGATCTATGGATTATGGCACTAGCCTCTAAAATCGCAGGTCTTAATGAACGTTTTGGAAAAAGCATAAACAAAAGTACAGGTATTAATGAATTTGCAGTGATATGCAAAACTCCATAATTGAAAGATAAGTACAGTGTAGTTACTGGCTTCCCGGGATGAAGACAGATTGTTCAGCTTTAGCAGCCATTTCTTGCAATTCTCTCTGCAACTCAAATACTTCTTTGCCTTCATTGTAACTGCTCCCAAATGCAGTATGGGATATGATGTCTGCTGTTAATGCTCTAAACTCGTTGTGAACATCAATCTCTTTGCCATTAGAGTCTGATTGAGACATCATCTCTTGCCAATTCTTGAACATGGATGAAGTGCAAGCAGCCATTTTGTTCACCATTGGCTGTCATTGGAAACATGAGTACATAGCTAAAGTCAATAACATAGTCTAGAAAGACTCCAAATCTCAAGGTCTCCCTAAGAATACATCCCTGTTTAGCATAGGTAGGCAAATTCGCAGAGGAAAACGCTAGTTGATAACTTTAAATTGAGACACATCCTTGCCAAATGGCATTAGTGGGCAAATTCACAGAATATAAAATATAATTTAATATGCTAGAGGGAAACACTGTTGAAAATAAGATATCACATGGTCATAAATAAAATTTTACTGTAATTAATAAATCAAAACTTTTTAGTGTTGACGATGAATTTGATAATTTCTTCTAATCCCTTAATCATCCGTATCAGGTATCGTTATTAGACACTCCCGATTCTCTGGATAATGAGGTTTGGGAGTTCTGCACCAACCTTTTGTTGTATGTAGTATGCCTATATTCAATAGTCCTAGACATGTAAGGTAACAGTGCCAATATATTCAATTTCTTACAAAATTGTTATAGTTGTTATCGATTATCAAGTTTATTATAGAGTGATTGTAGACATTCCAAGAATCCGTACCTTAAGTTTATCAATACCGAAGACAGGGCTCACGATCCTCCTGTGCTTTACCCATATCAATCCATCCAAACGAGGGAGTCCCCGCCCTAACAAAGCCAAGACAAATGGCTTGGGGGTTACCCTTCCATAGTGACCGAATTTATTCGATAGAACTTCCTTGATTAACTTTGGTTCTGAAATGTACAGCCTTGGATGGATTCCATACCAATAGAAAAATATCTCTCCTGAGTAGAAACAATCACCAAATACTAATCAGACATTGATTTCAACCTTGACACCATTGATCCAAACTAGCAGAAAGCATATGTTGTAAATTCACTGTTCTAGCAGTTTGGCACCTAGAAGATGAACACATGAAAAGTAAAACAAGTCTAGTAGGAAAAGATTAAGAATGAAAGAGAACCATATATCGGACACCACTTATGGTACTGTGGTGTGACTCTAGGAACAATGTCATGAGAAATATTCTGCATAGGCTGTGCATGAGCCTCCCTGAGAAGCTGTGTGTATTCTGGCACGCTCCCACAGAGTATCTGGTAAGGTGGACCTCTTATCCCTGGGCTGTATAGACCTTCTGGAATGCATAAGGCCTCCATATCAAGTCTCTGAAGATTTTGAAAACTATGCTCCCAAACAAAATAACTAAAATGGAAACCAGTGCTTCAACACTGTTTCTGATTGCAACATCCATATTCAAAACCTCACACAACGCTATAACATTAAAGGGCTACGTCAGGGTGATTACCCTGTACTTCTTTGCATCAATGATTTTTTCACAAAAATGAGCCAAGACACAATTTATAGGCGCAATTCGGACCTGAAAATGCAATGAAACTGCACTCAACTCTAAAGTGCCATGATCAGAACTCACAGTTTGTCTTTCATCCAACCATAAAAGGAGATCAAATGGTAACTTCAATAACTACTTACTGATTTCTCCTATAATTATCATTTCGTCACTTTCTTCTTGCTTTTGATTTTTATTTAAAACTTTATTATTGGGTTTAACTGTGGCTAGACACACACTATGTGGTAATTAACGATTCACTTACTAGATAATGTGATATTGAACGAGTGCAATGAAAAATAAGTAAGCATAATATTTACAATGACAAATTAAAGTTTAACTAAGATCCACTAACATATTAGATGAGAAAAGCTGGACAATATCAATTCAATTATGAACCATATATATGGCGATGTGCCCATTTGAGGTGGGGAAGCTTTGGCATTATCCATTTTCCTTCACACACTGGGGATTTGAATGTATGGACAGCCTTTGCAATCTACTACGCCATTTGTATGTGTAAAGTTGATTACATGCTGAAGGAAATAACAAACAAAGACGAACCAAAAAGTAATGTGTCGAACAATGTTGTAATCTGGATACGCCATGCTAATATGGACGTGGCTTCCCAACTCAAGTGACTTGGGTTCACACCAGAGAACCACAGCAGGTCACACGTGGCCTTATTTATCTTTCGAACAGATTAGTGAACAAATCACTGAACATCCAAACCAATTGATCATCATTTCTTAAATTTGTTAAAGATATGTAATACCTTATTTTTTATTGTTTTGATTTTATAAAGAGAATTTTATTTGAATGGTATATGAGTCACAATATTTGTTAAGGTTTTGCAAATGGAGTAGCAAGCTAAGTGGCTGTGATTGTGGGGAAAACTCCACACTTAATTGAGTTTGAGTCAAAGGCGTTCTGAGATGGGTGACCTCATGGGAAGTTCCGGTTACTAGATGATTGACGTTATGTGATTTCAGTAGTTTCAATCCCACTTCTTCACCTCTCTGAGCATCACCCTATGCAATGAATGATCATTTCACTAGTTTCAATCACACTTCTTCACCTCTGAGATTCACGAGATGACTATGTGTTTTCACTAGTTTCAATCTTACTTCACCTCTGTGAGCATCACAAGATTCAAAGAATGAATAAATGACTTACTTAAAGCAGTGGAATCTCAAAAATAATATCTAATGTTTTGATCTTATTATAAATGAGTATAATAGTGTAATGTAATATGTGTAAATGACTATAATACTATAGTACAACATATGTAAATGACGTAAAATATAATAAATATATTTAATTAGAAAAATTAAAATTGAGAATGAATTTATATATTTTTATAAATGTATGACAATTTTTAAAAATTATATAATATTTTAGTATGGAAATTTTCATAGTTTATAATATGATGATGAAAGTTTCTCAGCATTGTGTGCTCATTTAATCTTTCTTTTTATAGGTCATATTCTATTTTTATTTATGTTAAATTTGACACATTTTGTATTATTTATGTATTATTTATATGAGCTTTATGTTATTTAATATGGGTGAAATGTTCACCTAATACATCAAACATCACATGGAAATAACTTAGTGCTCCATAAACTCCCATAATTATATAATATTTTATTTATATTTTAAATATATATTAATTTTTAAAATAAATTTAATGATTAAAAATATATATTTTTCTAAAAAATTATATATTCAAATTAAAAAAATAAAATATGTACACTTTTCCAATAAGATGAATAACATTTTTTATAGATTTATATTAGAATCTAACCTTAAAAAAATATTATTATTCTAATATAAAATTTAAAATGTTTACAATACTTCATAATTTTTTTTAAAAATTATAACACTTTGATTTTGAAGGGATGTAAATATGATGTATATATATTTGTGATATAAAGTTAAAGTTTGATCGGATAGTATTTTGTATCTAATTTTATAAGTATTTTAATTAATTATGTTTTTTTGGGTAAGTTTGCTATGATATATTTAAAATATATAATTTTTATTTTAAAAATTTATATGAATGTTTAAAGTTATTTGTGTTAAGAGGTGTATTTTAAGGTATTTTAACTTAATATGGTAGAATACTTTTGAGATGTTGTAATGTTATGTTATGTTAAACATTTTGACTTGGTTAAATAAAAATAAAATTAGCTTAGATTCATTCAATTCAGAATCTACCAAGTGCTAAGAGGGATCAAATCTCCTTTTAAAGTTTCCATCTCAAAATGTAGAACCATAATTAAGATAGATTTAAGGTGGCTTATTATTATTATTATTATTATTATTTATGGGTTAAAAATCCTCACAAGTTTTGAACCTTTGAATCTCACAATTTACATAATTCTTCATAATATCGTATTCACCAATTGAGTTGTACCTATGGGGTGGTTTAATAATAATAATTATCCATCATGTATTACTATCTCTTGGTTGGCTCTCTTCTTAGCAGAATTTGTCATGATGATGAGTCTTGTTCTAGACTCTAAAAGTAGACCTAAAAATGGAGACTATGGATATTCCTAGCTACATCCAAAAATCTACAGCACAAAAACTTACAAACTGTTAATAATAATAATAATAAGGGTCCCTTAACACAATAAATAAAATAAAATAAAATAAAAAATTAATAACTATAATTAATTATAAAATAAAATAAAAGTAATTAGTTTATATATATATATATATATATATATATATATATATATATATATATATATATATATATATATATATATATATATATATATATATATATATATAACCAACATCTAAATTTATCTTAATTTTAGATCTATAAGTTTGAAAGGGATAAAATATCTTAAAGACCAAATCTCTTTTTTGAGTGCAAAACTTGAGGAAATGTTTTCACTTAGAGAAATTTGATCCCTCTTAGCATTTAATAGATCCAAAGTTAAGATGGATCTAGGCTAATTATTGAAAACAAATAATAACTATGGGTTTATTAAAAGAGAAAAGGAAATCACAAACTTGGTTTATTATTATATTATTTTTAAATTTTAATGTTTAATTTATATTTATGATTAAATTTCAATTAATTGGAAAAATTAGATAAAAACAAAAATATTGGAGAGTGTTTTTATTTTTATCTAATTTTTCAAATTAATTAAAATTTAATTATAAATATAAATTAAACATTAAAATATTGGAGAGTATCCCCGATCGGGGTGTCGAGTTGAGGACAGGTTGGGTGGCCATACCACGCGCCTTGACATGCGGTAAGGTTGGTAAGGCTACCAGAGGGCCATTAAATAGAGCATTATGAAGACCTCTCCCACGATCATATAATGAATGAACCATGTTGCCGCCCTTTCATTCATTGCATGTGGAGGTTTGGAACTCGAAAAACGCGCTGGATTTTGGGTTGCAAAGAGATCATTGAAGTTGGAAACAACATTCTTCAAAAAACAAAGAGTTTTTGGATGGAGACGGTGGTTTTGACAGTCGGAGGTTCTGAAGCTCAGCATCATCAATGTTGGCGAAGACTCAGTGGGTATGTAATGGTTCTTACCATCCTTACTCTGCAATATGGTTTCCCTATTACCTCTCTGTCCAAGAAAGAAATGATTCTCCCACGAATCCCTCTCAATTTGCTAGTTTTTTTTACTTCTCAGATTACTCTAAACCTGCATGTTGAGGTAGAGGTAGTAGGTTTGGAGATTGAACCATGTTTTAGAAGTCCAATTTTCAATGATTTTGATAGTAGATTTGGGAAATTAACATGCATTGCGTTCAATGGGTTATTCTATTGGCTTTGTTTAAAGGGTCTGGCTAGTAAATCTCCTGGGATACATATGTTAGTATGCAGAATTTCCAGCTCATATCCCTATTTTTCTGTCTTTATCGCGTCAAAGGAAATTGCCTGTAGCTTTATATGTTGGCCTCTATGTTGCAGTGTATTACTCTATTTTGAGGTTTACCCTTGTCATTTATTTTCCTATGGGTTTCTTCAGTATGGGTGGGCATTCCATCGGTCTCTGTTTCAATGCAAAAGTTTGTATCTTAGGGTCAGTCGCCGTAATTGGGTATTGATTGATAATATGGTTATTCTCAGAAATTCCCTTACTGTCTTAGTTCAAAGGTGGATTATGAATTGTGCCAAGTTTGTTAGTTCCCGCAACACTGTGAAAGTTAACCTCTTCTCCAAAATTCACTTGATTGAAAAGAAGCTGCAAAGTTTAATTGTTTCTAAGTTTCATTTCTTTCCTCCATTTCAAATCACAGGGGTTTCATCTTCTAAATCAACAGATTAATTTAACCAAGGCAAGATGACAAAAGGAAGAAATGTCAGTCGAAAATCTATTGATAGAGACATCAAAATAAAATCAACCCAGAAAACTAGTAAAAGAGGTCGGAAAAGCAATAAATAGATTCTAGAAAACTTAGCAAATATTTATGAAGCAAATACCCCTGAGCAAATTCGCAAAAAAATTCATGGATGGGAGAAACAAAGTGATAAAGAAGATACAGACATTCAAGAACAACAGGCCATAATAGATTTTATTTCTGATCCAGGGAGTACAAGGGGTAGAGTGTCTCTGTTTCAACATACAGTTAAAACATACTAGAAGGTAAAATGTGTGTTAGCAAGAGCAATGATGAGCATGCAAGAAAAGGAACTTAATTCCTCTGTGCTCTTAGAACTTCAGCAAATTAAACTAGATATGCATGAAATGTCCAAGACTCAACTCCAACAAAATGCAAGAATTGGAAGGATTGAGCAACAACTTCAAACTATCTAGCAAAAAAATATGCCAAGGTCTACTGCTAAAGATTCAGCACCTATAGATTCATCAGATGGATAATTTCTAAAATGCTTTGATAATTTTGAATGATTTTTGAAAATAGTATGTGCAGTTTTTTTCTTTATATGCAAATTTTATGGACATAGTAGAGTAATCTTAGCAGTGAGTAAAAGGAAGAAACAATACCAATTTTGGTTAGCTTATAACTCTCACTACAAGAAAAAGAGACATTGGTGAGGGGCGAAAAATGTCACCATAAGCTCATTGGTGACGGTCAAAAGAGCCTCCGTCACCAAAGGTGGCGTCGCAGAAAGTATAGGTGTTGTGGTGACATTCAAGGTCCATCACCAATAATGATTTATAATGATGGATAGTGACCGTCACCATTTCATATGAGCAATGGTGATGGACAATAGCCTCTGTCACCAAAAAATTGAACGTCACCAATGGTGGCGTCGCTGAAAGTATGTGTTGTGGTGACATTCAAGGTCCGTCACAAATATTGATTATAATGACGGATAGTGACTGTCACCATTTCATATGAACAACAATGATTTTTTGTGAGGGACCTTTCATGGCCGTCACTATTGGTGCATATATATGGCGACGTTCGTTGACCGCCACCATTTCATATTTGGTGAGGGTCAAAAAGTGTCATGATAAGCTCATTGGTGACATCAAAGTCCATCATGAATAATGACTATAATGACAAACAATGACCCTCACCATTTCATATCAACAACAACGATTCTTTCATGGTCGTCACTATTGATGCATATATACGGTGGCGTTCGTTGGCTGTCACCATTTCATATTTTGGTGAGGGTCGAAAAATGTCACCATAAGCTCATTGGTGATGGTCAAAAGAGTCTCCGTCACCAAAAATTGATCATCACCATTCCATATGAATATCAGGGCACGATGGAATCGAACCACCAACCTCCTGCTTGTAAAGCAGGTGCTCTTCCATTGAGCTAGCACCCTTTAAATTAGACTTTTAAAAATTATATCTTGAAACCTTTATAGATTGTAAATTCTACAACTTTCAATAAATTAAATTAAAGCCACAAATTCAATGTTAATTCAGCCCCTTTTCATGAGCTAGCAATTGGAAAAATGTCTAAATGCAACAAGCTTTGGTTGGAGGTCGACCAGTTCCTAACTACTACTCTGTTGGCATTATGTGGAGAGCTAATTCACAACAGTGACTGGGGGCTCAACCTCGTAAGCAACATCCTGGAAAGAAATTTTCCACAAGTGAGCCTAGGAATGTACTTCCCCTATGCTTGATAGTTATTGGTACAAATATAGTCTCTAGTTTGCAGATTGGTATGACTCAATTGTGCAAGAATTTTGCAAATAAGTGCAAGAGCAAAAGTCAATCTGGAGGTATTATGTGTCCCTAGATTGAGCATCACTGAGCTTTTCACGCTGGTTTGGGGAGCAAGTAATTGTATATGTTGGTCGTGGAGTAAACAGAGGGTAAGTGATTTGGTGTGGCACGACAATGAAAAAGTTGAATACAATGTGAGGAGGACAAGCTAGAACAGAAAGCACCAATAGTTGTGCATGGCACTTTAATTGCAGCTGCAATGAGAAGGTAAATCTGCTAATGAAGAAATTGGATGTACTCCAAGTATACTTTATAGTGATTAATTTGAAGCTCAAAGAGCAAATGATGACAAGTGTACAAGCATTGGAGGCGGTCACAGGCTTTGAAAGCCAATTTCTCCGTGAACAAAATGAATCTGAGGCTCTTTGCAGTCAGTTAGTGGGGCTGCAGGAGCAGGTCCAACTTCTGAACACCAAAATTAGTGACTATACTCATGAGAATTGGAGACAAAATGGATAGTTTTTGGTTCGGATCTCAATTAGCCACCAACAAAGGAGGAAGATAAGTGTAGTTGAAGCATGTGCTAATGCAATTTTTTTTTTTTCTTGGCAATTTCTGTAGAGTTTAAACCTACAAAAATGTACTGAACTATGACATCATACGTAGCCCCACTTTAAGAGTGATAGTAAACAATACCAGCTTATAGGCATATGAAAGAAGGAGATCACAATGTAAAAAAATTCTGAGTATTTGCCTTGTCCAAGCACGGACTTAATGTTATACTTACAGGCTTACAAACAAAATATTTGGTGACAATCACATAAGCCTTGGCACATAAATTCAAAAGATAGAGGTTGATGATTATATCACAGCTTAATAAATCTACCTTGGCACCATAAACTCTTTAACTCCAACTCCATATATATCTCCAATTATATTTGTAAGGTCCAAAGATGCATAAGCGCTAGAAATGGGGAATTTCAAAAAACCATGGATGCATAGAGGCCGATGATTACATCACAGCTTAATAAATCTAACTTGGCACCATAAACTCTTTAAATCCAGCTCCATATATGTCTCCAATTATATTTGTAAGGTCCAGAGACGCATAAGCTTTAGAAATGGGGAATTTCACAAAACCATGGATGCCCTTGCTCAAACGAACTAGACAAATATTAAAAGTAACTGCTCCTATTGTGAGACAAGAGCAACACATTTACAAAGATAAAGAAGACTAAAAACACTTTTACGAAAATAAAAGTTAGTTACCATTTCCAATTTAAATCGTACAATTTAACAACCATTATAACTGAAAACATTCACTAAATCTCAGTCTTCTATTAATCTATGCATATGCTACAATAACCGATGAGACAAGAAAATATTACTATTGTGAATACATATAGAAGAAATTGAAAGATTACTGGGAGGTAGAAAAATCCATAAGTACCTATTTATGCAAATAGCAGAATACTGGGACTTCAATTACAGAAGATGAAAGACTGAAACGTCATGGAAGTGAAAAATTCTAGATATAAAACCCATGTCATGAACTAATGTAAATACAGAAGCAAATATCTCCACTGAGGAAACAAGAAAGACGTATTTACAAACATAAGAAGATGGATTACTAGGAATGCATAACTAAGATTTGTCTGCATGGAGGTAGCAAATTCTAGAATGGCTTATTTCAGCAAATGGCAGATTGATATCCCAAAAACAAAAATACTACCCACTAGAAGCTACAAAATAATAAGCCAAACCCTTTATCAGCATGACAGTGGTAGAAAAAACCTCTAGTGATGTTGGCTTCTCTAGCAGTGATTATTCTACCAGAATTTTTTATGGGGATTAAGGTGTCCAACATCACTATCGCCCATTACTCTTCACACTACAGTCCTTTCAAACAAATTTTCTACCCATCCCAATTAACCTCCCCAACAACACCAATTGAAAAGAAAATTAACATATCCAATTGACCAAGAATTTAGGATCATCTAATGGCTCAACAAGGTGAGCTGACCTAATATGCATTCAAAATCCCATTCGTATTTGGAATGAATGAACAAATGGTGTCTGAGGAAACATAACCGTGTGACAAGAACCAGTTAACTAAAACAATCAAGTATAATATTCATACTCTAAACTATGATGCATTCGAAATCCTATTCCTAGTTTTTGGAATCAATGAATATGTGGTGTCTGAGCAAAAACCACTATGAGACAACCATAGAATTAACTAAACCCATAATCATAATTTCTATCATAATTTGCAACACCATAATAATAGGGCATAAGGTACCCATTAAAGGCAGAAATCTTTACAATTAAGGGTGTTTTAAGTTTAGAGTTGTGCCTTCAAACTCAATACCTTTTTACCAAGAAGAAACAACTATCCTATGGTTGATCCCTAACTAATATTTACAAGAAAGATAGGGAAGCGTATTATCAGTTCCAATTTCCATATCAGTGCATGATTGGTTTACAAAAAACAACTTCTCAAAAGGGGCATGTTAAAGAGAGTTTGCATATTTGTTAAGTACAACACTTAAAAGTTAACATTAGATCAAACTACAAAGAGAAGAAAATGGACAAGAAAAAATCAGGTATAGACAAAACTGTGAATGAAAAAATTATCCTTCCAACCTTCAAGTAGTGTACGGTGACATCTAGCATGTAGCCCGTGTAGAGAAGACTGTCATATTATAAGTTTTGTCAAATTGATAAAGTTCAAATCTTATGTTTCAAGTCTTAGTAGATGGTTATAAATCTTATAAATTGATAAAGTTCAGCTTCTAGGTTTCTAGGTTGCAACGTAAGATGCATACTCAGGTTGCTAGTGGCCATTGGCATACACATGCCATCTACAAGGTTCCAATTTTTCCATCACCTAGATCCATATCATATTATCTAAGACAATCTCATCCATAACATACATGAGCAAGGCATACTGATTATGATTTTCAGAGGCACATTTGTACTCAATAATATCAAAAAAAATCCCTGACCACTATCAAAAGAAACATGTCTGCTCTCCAAAAGAGAGAATTGGCAAGTAGATTGTTTTCTCTAAATTTTTGAAGCCTGGGGCAGAGCGCAAAACAAAAGAAAGAGGCCATTCTACTTGTGATTTTAGGTTTCGTTTTTATGTTTTTTTTGCATGGAGATTCAGAGGAGAAGAGGATGAATTCATGTTAAGTCTAACGTAAATTTCTGTGTTTTTCTGAGGCTTGCATCTGTGTCATCTAAGGCAACCTCAGAGGTTGAATTTTGACCCTTTCTCAGGCTAATCTGAGGTCGATTACACACTATTCCAAGGTCTACTACATGCACATTTGAGGACTAATGACTATGGATTCTTTTGGACATTCTTTAGCACTATTCACTTAATAATTGTGGCTATTTGAATCTCGACCCTATTGGCTATTCTTTGGCTTATTTGAGACACAAGAACAACCTTTGTTTGATATTATTTCAGCCCTAGAATAGGAGGGTATTCAGATAACCTGAGGGATAAACCTCGATTGGTTTTGTGGCTGAACTCATCTAGATTATTCGCTAGAGTATTTTCCTCTATCTGAATCGTTAATTATTGACCTCTATGGAATTTTTCTAAGGTTTCTTGCACTTCGAAGGATGCAGGATATGAAACCATCATGATGAATTCAAACCCTGAGACTGTCTCTACAGATTACGATACTAGTGTTAGACTATACTTTGAGCCTCTTACAGTAGAGGATGCTTTGAATGTCATTGACAAAGAGAGGCCCGATGGTATAATTGTACAGTTTGGAGGGTAAACACCTTTGAATCTAGCTCTACCCATAGAACAATACCTCGATGAGTTTAAGCCAGTGGGTGCAAGTGGGGAAGGTCTTTTGCGAATTTGGGAGACTTCTCCCGCTTCAATAGATGTTGCTGAAGATAGGGAGAAGTTCAATGTCATGTTGGATGAGCTAAAATTCAAGCAACCTCAAGGTGGTATTTCTAAGAGTGATGAGGATGCATTGGCAATAGCAAGAAAGGTTGGCTATCTTGTTCTTGTCAGGCCCTCTAATTTTTTAGGTGGTCAGGCAATGGAAATTGTATACAGTGATGACAAATAGAAGCATTACTTAGAAACTACATTAGAAGTGGACCCAGAAAGGCCAGTACTCATTGGTAAGTACCTGGCAGATGCTTGTGATATCGATGTAGATTATTTGACAGATTCTAAAGGTAGTGTGGTCATTGGTGGTATCATGGAGCACATTGAGCAAGCAAGTGTGCATTCTGGTGATTCAGCTTGTTCTATTCCTAAGGAAACAGTGTCACCTATATACTTGTCAGTCATTAGATCATGGATATCTAAATTGGCAAAGAGGCTTGGCGTCTGTGGACTGATGAATTGACAATATGCAATCACACCTGCTGGTGAAGTTTACCTTCTTGAAGCAAATCCTAGAGCATCACGAACAATACCTTTTGTCTCAAAGGCAATTGGCCACCCCTTAGCAAAGTATGTCGTGCTTCTTATGTCAGGAAAATCTCTTTGAGACTTTGGTTTTATACAGGAAGTTATTCCAAGTCACGTATCTGTCAAGGAAGCAGTCCTTCCATCTGAAAATTTTCAAGGCTGTGATGTGGTTCTTGGTCCTGAAATGCGAAGCACTGGCGAAGTGATGGGCATAGAATTTAAATTTCCTATGGCATTTTCCAAGGCACAAATCACAGAAAATCAAAAATTGCCTCTTGTAGGCATGATGTTTTTAAGTTTAAGTGATTTCACCAAACCAAGACTCCCAGCAATTGCAAACAGATTCATTGAACTTGGTTTTACAATTGTTGCAACAACTAGCATATCCAGTTTGTTTAAAATGGAAGGAATTCCAGTGGAAAGAGTTTTGAAACTCCATGAAGAGCGCTCACATGTAGATGACATGATTGCAAATGGTCAGATTCAGTTACTGGTGATTGCAAATTTAGGAGATGCATTAGATCAAATAGATGGGCGGAAGTTGAGACGAATGGCATTAGCATATAAAATTCCTATCATAACCACAGTTTTCAGAGCTTTAACTTCTGTTCAGGTTATTAAGAGCATGAATAAGGATTCCTTGAAGATGATTCCATTACAATATTTCTTCAATACTCAGGAATCAAAGGGAACAACTCAGGAACTACAGGCAGCTTCTATATATTGATGTACCATAGTTCACATTTCTTTATGTTGGTGTAATAATAGTTCCTTACAAACTCTGCTAGTGTTCTATTAGAAGATTTTATGAAAAGGATATAACATAATTTATTCGAATTTTCATCCAAAGTTTTCAATGCAAATTGTCTCTATCTAATGTTGGTGTAAGACTACTTCATTAGAACTCTTTTGTGGTGTTCTTCCGAGGCAAGATGAAAGGATTATAACAGGTTACATAAATCAATGATATTTCCATCCAAAAGATGTCTTCAAAAATTGGATGGGACAGCAAAAGAACTATATCTAACTTCTTCTATTGGTAGTTGTGGTTTTCATGTGGTATATGCATGTTTCTCTTTTGGTTGTGGACTGTGGTTATTTGAAATTTATAATCCACTATTTAGTTCTTACTGGAATTTTTTAGAAGACTGCATGGTCTCAAAACTGAATCCTTCATAATTCATTCCATGGCTCTTAAAAATGAAAAATCTGCCACTATCACCAAACCCACATATATGTTATGTTAGTTACAAATCAGTCTTGATGTGGGTCTACAACATTTATGCTTAGATCCATGCTACATATGGTGTCAGGAAAGTGCTTCCTTCTTTTGTTTAAATGCATATTTTCCATCTCCAAGTAGTTCTTTTGGTTTTTTGATTTTCCAAAAACTATTTTGCTAATTTCGTTTAAATGCATATTTTCTGTGATTTTCCACCCAAATTATGTTGTTGATTTGCTAAATAGTTTTCAGAATCTCATGTTGATTTCCCTCTATAGAAGTATGTGAAAAAGATAGGGAAGAAGAAAAATAAGCCTTTGGTGGAATATGCTTTCAAAATTGCAGCAAATAAGTTGGCTTATATTCTGTCCTACACTAGAGTTAAAATCCAGTTTCTTAAAACACCCTTTGAATGAGTTTACTTTTGTGAAGCTGTCTCCTAAAAAGAAATTAATTTCAAAGGTAACATGATGAAGCCTATTTTTCCAAGTTCCCAAAGCAAGCAAGAAAGCCAAAAACATGGATAACATGTTCCCTTAACCATTGAAGATCCCTGCAAGTGACTTAATAGTGGACCCTTGGCAAAAAACGTTATATTGGTGAAAGGATGAGATGGAAAACAGAGTTTCCAGGGCCATATTTTCATATGGAACACCTTTCAATGTAATGTGGTCAAAATATTGGCAATACATGATGAAGGTGGTTAATAAAATAGGGGTTACAAGGGGCCAAACTTTGAGAAAGTATTCACTACTATTTTATGAAAGGAGAGATTCACTGTAGAGATAATTCTAAGACCAATCCGTGCTTGTTGGAGTTGTAATGGCTTTGAATTTTCATGTGGTATACCCTTCAATATAGTGTGGTAAATGTGTTTTCAAGACTTGCTTAAGGTGGTCAATGAAGCACCTAGGAGGTACAAGGGACCAAACTTTGAGAAACTACACACTACTCTTTCTAAAGTAGAGATTAGCTACAGAGAATTCTAGAACTGATTGGTACTTGTTGGAGTTGTAATGGCTTGTCCATTATATTTCTGATGGTTAGACCAATATGAACAATATTTCTGTGGTCAATGTGTTTTCAAGACATGCTTAAGGTGGTCAATGAAGCACCTAGGAGGTACAAGGGACCAAACTTCGAGAAACTACACACTATTCTTTCTAAAGTAGATATTAGCTATAGAGAATTCTAGAACTAATTGGTACTTGTTGGAGTTGTAATGGCTTGTCCATTATATTTTTGATGGTTATACCAATATGAAAAAGATAGGGAAGAAGGAAAATAAGCCTTTGGTGGAAGATGTTTGCAGAATTGCAGCAAATAAGTTGGCTTATAGTGTGTCCTACACTAGAGTTAAAATCCATTTTCTTAAAACACCCTTTGAACCAGTTTAGTTTTGTGAAGCTGTCTCCTAAAAAGAAATTAATTTCAAAGGGAACATGATGAAGCCTATTTTTCCAAGTTCCCAAGTAAGCAAGCAATCCCAAAATAGGGATAACATGTTCCCTTAACCGTTGAAGATCCCTGCAAGTGACTTAATAGTGGACCCTTGGCAAAAAAATTTATATTGGTGAAAGGATGAGACAGAAAAAAGAGTTTCCAAGGCCATATTTGCATATGGAACACCTTTCAATGTAATGTGGTCAAAATATTAGCAATACATGCTGAAGGTGGTTAAGAAAATAGGGGTTACAAGGGGCCAAACTTTGAGAAAGTATTCACTACTATTTTATGAAAGGAGAGATTCACTGTAGAGATAATTCTAAGACCAATCCATGCTTGTTGGAGTTGTAATGGCTTTGAATTTTCAAGTGGTATACCCTTCAATATAGTGTGGTCAATGTGTTTTCAAGACATGCTTAAGGTGGTCAATGAAGCACCTAGGAGGTACAAGGGACCAAACTTCGAGAAACTACACAATACTCTTTCTAAAGTAGAGATTAGCTACAGAGAATTCTAGAACTAATTGGTACTTGTTGGAGTTGTAATGGCTTGTCCATTATATTTCTGATGGTTAGACCAATATGACTCTATCTCCTGCAGGTCCATACTTCTTGAGGGCTATAGCAATTGCAGGGGAGGAGAAGGAAATTGATTGGGGTGCTAAAAAATCAGAAGCAATTAAGATCATTGGTCCTTCAAATGTCATGCAGGTGATCAAAGAAAATTCTCACGCAAAGTAACAGACCATATTTTTTTGACCCTGTTTGCTTCATAGGTTAAATTTTCCTATGAAATATATCGTTGTTGAAGTTCAAGGGATGAAAATTGTGAGTGAAAATGGAATAAAAATTCAAATTTTTATTGCTAACCACCAACATGCTAAAGCAGTATACCGACAATTTGTTGATCTTCAACTCTAAAGGTTGGAGAAACTAGCTTTGAATTTGACTATATCATGTTTAAACAATTAGTAGAAACGAGGACAAAATTATCTTCCATGGTTCAGTCTTTAGTGGCAAACTTCAAAAGACAATTTGGATTAGAATTACCATTCTTCATGAGGCTTGATGTGATCAAGTCGATATTTTCTCTCCATAATGGAGCCACTTGTTGATTTTTTATTACTTTGGGATATTGATGTGACATTTTGGAGGGTGTCAACATTTTGTTGGAAAGAATTCAACATTTTCTTAGGGAGTGGGGCCCACTTTTGTCTGGCACCCTAAGGGATGTAATCATAAAAATATGGAACAAATTCCACTCCTCTGTATTCTTTATCCTACACCTTGAACCTGGAGTACTGTGATGTACTTGGGGCTAAAAGGAGTGACCCACAAAATGACAAGAGAAGTGACTGACCACACAAAGACAAGACAAGAGACTGATAGTCTCAGGGAAACATTTTGTGAGATACCTCTGAATCCAATGGAATTCTCATAGCTAAAGAGCATGTTTGTTGAAGCCTTCCAATAACCCCAGACTTCTACTTGGGATAGGAAGTTGTCAGAAGGTTTCAACAGTGGGATGCCTTGGATTCATGCTTGAGAAAAGAACTATGGGCCTATTATAGTTTGTCTTTAGGTACTTGATCTATTTTTTCTAACGGTGTAATCCAAGAGTATTATTTTTACTACATTCAATCTTAGATACGAAGACAGATTATAAGGTCCCTCCAATTTCATACCATGAAAGTTCAAATATAGATGTTGTTGGAGGATAATGATCTTTGGCATTTGTAAAGACCAAAGTTGAACGACCTACCAATCTATAAAGTTGACAAAAAAATAAAAAGAAGATGGCCAAAACAAAGCAAGTCATCTTGGACTCCATGAAGGATCCCACACATTATCAGTAAAACCATCAGTAACGGGATGTTTGATGCTATCCTCACTATATATCGGGGTGAGAAAATAAATTTAAATATGCTTCTAAGGATCAAGCTTAGAGCCACATAAATCAACAAAATAGATACTGCAGCCACTTCTTTGATAAAAATTAATAAACTCTATGATCAATGTGCAACAACTTGAAAAGATCTCAAGCATGAAGATTCGGTACACAACCTTGAATGGGCTTTCATCTTCATGGAAACCTTATTTCTAAGGTGCCTATGCCTGAGAAAGCTTTCCACTTTTGACTCTTGAGAAGTTATGGCATGATTTTATCCAAAAAAATACAAACTAGAGCGAGTTGAAGGTATAGAGACGAAAGAGAAAAATTCTAACCCTCACTATAAATATATTGAATGCCAGAAAAAAAAGGGGACCTAGTATAGGTCAACAGGAGAGAAAGAGAATTCAAGTTCCTCTAATCAATGGTAAGAAATGCTTGGGCCATATCAAGTGTTTCATGTGTCAAGAGTTTGACAATTATGCTTATTAGTGTCCTCAAAAGAAGGGGAAGGGCGAGCAATAACAACAGAAACAGTATTTGTTAGAGTGGATGAGCTTTCATTCAAGCTCGTGACATACTTCTCCATGATGGTGTTAGATGGTACATGGATAGTGGAGCATCCAAACATATGGCCTTTGGGAAACTTCAAGAGTATGAGGCAAGCATACAAGTGGATATTTGATGATGATTTCAAATATGCAACAACAAGAATGGGATCTATCTCACTCCAAATTCCATTGGGTGATATCTTTGAGCTCAATGGTGTTTTACGTGTACCTAGATTAACTAAAAATTTCCTTTCAGTTTTAGTAATGAGAAACCTATGATATATTGTTGAGTTTGATGATCACTCTCATAAAAAATATATGCCCATATCCTAGTTGGGCTTTTGGCTACAAGATTCGAGAGGGTAGTCGATACAAGTTGTAAGAAGACCATGTAAGAACCCTAGTGTATGATAGAGATAATTTGCGCAAACTTTGGCACAAGATCAAAATAACACAAAAATTGTGTAACCCTATAAACCAAGAGTGTTGCTAATAATTTTTCTATATATACGGAAATCTGAAACACAAGAAGATGATACATTTTCTTAATAAAACAAAAATCAATTAATAGCATGGTGACAAAATATTAAACCTAAAATTATTCTAATTAACATATCCTAATCGTTTCATACGCACAAATTTAAACCCTACCAAACAACTTGAGATGTTTATAAGATAGACCCTGAAAATCTACCTTTTTTGGGCCTAGATTCACTCAGAGGGGTTGGCTTCTCAGGAGCGATGAAATTTTTGGCACCATTTTTTTAACTTCCCAGTTTTTTTGCTTTTCCATTTCTTTACTGGAACCTCGACAACTCTAATTTCCTCCACGGGAGTTGGTTTTTTAGTTTCTCGAAATTTTCAACAACTTTTGGCTCGGGCTTCATCAGCAAGGCCTTCTTGACACTCTTAAGGGTCTTGTTTGGGGTTTTCACCGATGCCATTTTGAGGGTTGATGTTCGTGCATGCTTCTTCACTGCTCGAGAAGCCATGTCTGCTCGAAAATTGTCAATATCCTTTAAAGATAGAAGAAATGAAACAAAATATTCATATAAATATTCAAGGACTAGTTATATACATGGGCCTCATACTCCTCTTATCAGGTTTGGAACGAGCTAGTTGCGCATCATACTCATCTTGTTCAAATGTAAGGAAACAAGTCAATGGCCCATGACCTAGAGGCATCTCGCAAGAGTAAAAGTTTGTCCCATTATGGACCACTAGCGGGTAATTAAGGGTGGTGTGGTTTCACTTGAATAATAGTGATGAGTCAACCTGCATTAGCAGATAACAACCAGTGATGATTGTCCTTGTTCTTGGTTTGGCCATTGAGTTGTGATAAGTTTTCCCACCATTTTAAAAAAAATGGTGAGGTGTTTTATACCTAGTATGGAGAAGAAATTGTCACAAACTAGAAAACATAATGTAGTAGAAGGGGTTATCCTTTGTCCCAAAGGAAAAATAGAATTGTTTTATGTATGGGGAATAGGATCAATCTCAAGCAATCAAGTGGAAGCATATGCATTACTTCAAGGATTAGTGTTGACAAAAGAACATCATTTTTCTTCTTTGATTGTTGTTGGCGATTTTAAAATCCTTATTCATCATATAGTAGTTGATTCTCTTCCATTTATGTATATCATGTGCTCAAGGAAAACAACTAATAATCAGATGCAATGGAAAATGAAGGAGTGAATTAGAATTTGGGTGAATTGAGGTTCAATGAAGGATTAATGTTGACAAAAGAACATCATTTTTCTTCTTTGATTGTTGTTGGTGATTTTAAACTCCTTATTCATCATATAATAGTTAATTCTCTTCCATTTATGTATATCATGTGCTCCGGGCAAACAACCAAGAATCAAATACAATGGAACATGAAGGAGTGAATTTGAATTTGGGCGAATTAGGGTTCAATGGGAAAACCTAATGGCGCCCTCTCCCTTGACATTTTCTTCATGCAATTAAAAAGGTAAAGACCTCCTCACCATGGGTACCATTTGTTTAATAAAAAAACACGCAACATGGAATTGAATCAAATGAAGCCCCATGCAATGGCACTTCAAGCCCTTTTGATTAATCATCCCCCATACCAGCGAATGTGATAACTACTATAGGATGGGGAGGCCAGTTCAAGTGAAAAAAATGTCATTACAACCCCAAGTATCGGTCAAACCATTCAAAAGGTGGGCCCTTGATTTTGTAGACCTGATCACACCAATGTCCCGAAAGAAGAAATATATTCTAGTGTTCATTGGTGATTTTACGAAATGGGTTGAGGCCAAGGTGCTGGCTCTAGCGAATGAACGGGAAATTGTCAATTTTCTTTATGAGGAAATTTTTACCAGGCTTGGTGTGCCAAGAGAGGTCATTACCGACCATGAAACGCAATTCATGTCCAAACTAATCAAAGTTATCATGGAGTAGTATTATATTAGGCACTGGACTTCTACTCCTTATACAACTTATGAAAATTTGACATTTGCAGGCGGTCACTTAACAACCGCATCTAAAAGTTTAATTCTAATGAAATTTTTGGGGGGGGGGCGGGATTGTACAAAACTACTTCCAAAAGTTACATTGTCATGACTTTTAAGGGTGGTTAAGGGATTCTAAGTTAGCAGTTAGGGGTTAAGGGTTTAGTGGCTTAGGGTTTAAGGGATCAAGGGTTTAATGGGTTATGAGTTATAAGTGTAGGGGTTAAAGGATTATGGTTTGGGGGTTACGGGGATAGGGAATTTAGTGGTTATGAGTTAAGGGCTTATGGATTGTGATAATAGGGCCCCTAGTCCCCTTATCACAACTATTGGGGGTCCCCCTATCAATTTCTCTTATTGCCTTCTCTCTATGCCCACTAGCCCCTCTGCCCTCTGGTCATAAGGCCCCATCTCATTCCCTAATGTTAGGATTATAGATTTCAGTAACTCTCACTTCTACCCATCCATGATACCCTTATTTCCCCTTTCCCCGTTCAATACACCAAAAAAATCCCTCTCCCCCAAAATTAATGAAAAATAAACATTTGGAGGTGGTCATTAGGTAGGAGTCGTAAAAGAATCTTAGCTAGGTAGGAGTTGTAAAACAATCTTAAGTAGGAGCTGTAAAAGTAATTGAAGTTGAAGCAATTGAGAAGATGGAATTTGTAGCTTGTCAAGCTGGAAAACAAAATAACATGCTCAAAGAAGAAAGTGAAAATGCCAAAAATCAAAACTCGCATGGAGTTATTACTGTAGTCCACAACATGATAGAAGATATTGAAAACTGCAGGGCAATTGAAAGTCAAAGTGGAGATGGGATAGTGAGTGAGTCGATGGGATAATGCATGTTTTATGAATCATTTCTCAGCTCAGTTATTTATGCTCGTGATCATTGGTTGAAACCTGGTGGAGCAATCCTTCCAAACATAGCTAAGATGTATGTGGCTGGTGTTGGAAAAGGTGGAACTAGTCTATCGTTTTGGGAAATGTATATGGATTCAACATGTCTTGTATTGGTAAGGAAGTGGTTGAAGATGTTGCTCAACAGAAAATAGTTGATGTTGTGGATAGCAAGGATATAGTGATAGAGACTTTTGTCAAACATACATTTGATATTATGAAAATAAAAGAAATCCTGTTGATTCCCTGTATGCAGGAACGTATTAAAAGAATATTACGATTTTGTAACTCTAGAAGATTACAGTGATATTTTTGGTGTAAATTTGAAATAAAATATGCAATAATATGACAAGTTGATTTTTAAAGCCTCCTTACCATTTATTTTTCTGGATTTTTAAAGCTCTGAGATTCGATCAAGAGGGTGATCGTAGAGGGTTGATTCAACAAAATTGGCGAAGGATTTTCGAGAGGGAAATCAGTTGTCAGAGGGAGCAGTATCTCTAGAGGGTTTCTAACACCAAGAAACCCAGATCTGGTCTTCTGTTGAGTGCAGCAGTAGTAGAAGGGAGAAGAGTATCTATTTCGACAGTTTGAGCAGAGATGGCCCCATACGGACTGAGAGATCGGGATAGGTTGGACAGTGTGTCTAACTTTGTGATTTGGAAGGCCAAAATCCTAACAGTCCTAAAGGAGTACGATATCAGAGACCACCTGAAAAATGCCCTAGTTGTGCCCACCAATGTGAACACTCTAAATAAGTTCAACAAAAATCAGGCGCGAGCAAAGAGCTTGATCATGGATGGGGTGAAGGATCATGTGGTACCACACATTTTCGAGAAGAGGACGACACATGATATGTTGAAATCTTTGACCACATTGTATCAAGGTAGCTTCGTCCAATAGAAGATGCTTCTAGAGAACCAGATGCGGATGTTCCAAATGCACAAGGGAGAGGAGATTGATCCCTTCCTCTTCAGATTGCAAACGATCCGAGATTAGTTGATTGCCATGAGGGCAACTCCGGATGAAGGGCTCTTGGTGAGGAATGCCCTAAATGCAGTCACTGATGAGTGGGAGAACTTTGTCCAAAGCATCTTGGGCAGAGCACAACTCCCAAATTGGGGTGACATGTGAGCTATCCTTCGATAGGAGGAGGAGGGAGATGCAGCCCTAGCATCAAAGGGACAGCGGCATCAAGGGAAGAAGAAGGAACTATCCAAGGTCTGGTGCTTTAGATGTGGCGAAATTGGACACTTTGCTAGCACTTGTCATAAGAGGAAGGACAAGAAAGCTTCAGATTCCAAGGCAGCAACAACTAGAGGGGACAGTGGTAGTGAGGATGATGTGGCCATGAGTGCTTATGTCTCGAGAGAAGAGGTGGGGCGATATAGATCTGTAGAGCAGCTACAAATGGGAAGGCAGGATCCTTGAGTTGCCCAAACTCTTGGATCACATACGAGCTACGAGAGCCTTAAGACAATAACAAGATGATTAGAGAATTGGGTGCAGAAAATCATGGAGAAGCAGAGGCAGTGTTGGGATGCTGAAGTTTGGAGCAGCGCAAATGAGAGACAATAGCACAAAGGAAATGCTTACATAGTACAGTGCAACAGACATCGTAGAGCTTTAGAGAGACAGTGCAGTGTAGCAGCAAAGGGTGCTTCAGTGATGAGATGCAGCCCCACTGACTTCTCTGGTGATTGGGTGGTGGTCCTTCAGCTGCTTACTTCTTGGCAACTAAGTTGCAATGCAAAAGTTAGCAGTGGTGGTGCTATGGGCAGCATGATGCAACAATTTGAGAGGGAGATGCAGTACAGATGTGGCTGTGTCATTGGTAGTGACATGGGCAACAGTACAGAGAGCAGCATCGCAGTGGATGGAGGTCAGCAGTCCAAGCATCAACGCAAAGACTGATGCTAGAGATCAAGGTGACACTTCAGCGGGGAACTATTGCTAGAGCACACTCCTCACTAAGAGGGAGTGTTGAGATTTTGGGGTAGCATCGGATGTGCTCTAACTCCAAAACTTTGTGGAGGGGCTAGAACACATGAGATCTCCAAGACCCAGAAAAGTGTTTGGAGAAATTCCATCTGGTGTAAAATTTATTCAAATAATTAAATTTTTTAATGGGGACCCTAACTCTAACTTAGGGAAATTAAAAAAATTAAAGTGAATTAATTTACACATGTGATGAGAACATTCTAAGTGACGTGGATCAAGCTTCTTTTAATCTTAGCCATTGATTAGTGATAAGATCACAACCATTGATTTTTCAAAGAGAAAAGTATAAAGGAAGGGCTTGGGGTCAATTGGAGAACACACACACACAATCTAAGAGATCAAATTCTTCTGACGAAGCAGTGCTCAGACGAAGATCAGATCTGAGTGATTTAGAGAAGCAGTGAGGGGCGGATGCAGTGATTGGTCAGGAGGACCAAGAGTACAATGCAGAGCAAGGGTAACAGAGACACAGTGGAGGCAGCGCAGCCATTAGAGGGTGTGACGCAATCCCTAGAGAGGGTGATGCAGGCCCACGCAGGGGCAGCGCAAAGCCTCCAAGGAAAGTATGAAATTCAACTAGAGACTAGGGTTTCTGAGCCAGCAGGGCTGAAACTGGACTCTGGTAGAAGTTGATCAGTGCAGAGCAAGGGTGATATAGTCCCTCAGTTAGCGCCATGCAACTTTACACAGTGGCAGTGTATATATTGTGAAAATCTAGTTGGGGTTTCACTAGTGGCTCATCCAAATCAGCGAGGACTTGCGTGAGTGAGGTAAAACTCACATTTTCTTTGTAGCCAAGGTTTTCTCTGTTGGTTCAGCTAGATTATGGCACCCTAGATGTACTCAAAATATTGTTGCTTGATAATAATAAACACTCATATCTGTTGCACCGATTTTCCCGCATTGGGTTTTCCGAGGACATTTGTCCGAAAAATTTGTGTCCTTTGTCATATGTGCGTGATGTTCAGTAAATGATCTGTATTTGTGTAGGTTGCTAGTTTTGTTTACCTTGAATTTTTTTTGAATATTTTCAGTTAAATAACTTGTGCATAATAAAACAAGTAGGAGAAGTAAATCAATATTTAGCAGTAGGATTTTTGTGCTCAGAAATTTTCACAGTATACAAATCAGAAATAGACTAAGAACCCAATGGCATGCATTAAGTCCATTAATTCTCTATGCTCCCCACAAATAAATAACATCAAAGAGTTACAAATATAAAAAGCAAAACGAAATTGCATATCAAATTGCACACTTGCATTTCTGACCCAAATGACAAAAACCTGCAAAGCCTCCAAACTAAACAGAGTCAACTCCACAACAAATGAGATTACTCACACTAATATCAAATGGAAATCAGTATACACTAGCACAGACACATCTAAAATTGTGTTTGATATGCACATCAATGTTCCAAAGCTCGAGGTTGAATATCTCAAATTTCAATATTTAATATATCAGTCATTTCTCTGAACTCAAGATATGAAATATTGACCCTATCGAAACTAGAATTAGATGGATTTGGGATATTATATTCGATGCACCTAACACATAGTATATATTAAATGTAATTACATGCAAATAAACTATTGACGGACCCACCCACCCCAAGCAAGGTGTAGAGCATCTCACATATTTCGATACAAGCACAAACAACTATTCATTCAAATACCACATAGTTTATTCTTGTGGTAAGGATATGAATCAAACTAAAACAAGAATTAGAAGAAGAAAAAACATACCTTCGGTCCCTCTCCGCAAGCACGTGTTCTAAAAGTACAGTATATCCAATTTCACAGTTGATGCATTTGCCAAATAATCCTGGCCCAGAGAAAAATGGACAAACAAATCAGTATCACATGCCAAGCATAAGCAATCTCAAAGTAAGCATCTGGAAAAGTTATGTTCATAGTGCCAAAATAATAACAGTAAGTTGAAGCAGTCATTGGTGATAGAAGCACAGATCCATGTTCCTCAATACAGTGGATTATCGCATTAAGTCCCTTGGATTATAAGTTAGAAAGCAGCACCAAATACAACATACATCAACAGGTTTTTATCTATATCTCTTTCGTGTTTGGACAGGCAATAAGAAATTGAATACAATTCATGTGAAGGAACAGTTAAAGAAAATTCAAAGCACACTTCAAATTCAAGAATGAAAACTCAAAATCAAAAGAGCACATCAGAATCTCTAAAGAAGGTTTCATGATGTTCACCAAAAGATGAATCTTTGCAAAATGTTTGGCTCTAAAAGCAAACCATGAGAATTTGGGCTATGATAGATCATAGGAAGCTAAGACATTAAATCTATGGGATGTAGGATATCATTGAATGAACTTGTGAGTAATGATGATAAAGAGTCAAATAAATGACACCTACCTACCCATTTGGTAAACAATAAGGCAAAAAATTTACAGCTAGATATGCTTGGAAAAAGGAAGGCATGGTTGCCTCTGCAGTGACAACTAGAAAATGAAACATTGAAACCCTATGCACAACAGGTTGCATGAGTAAATGATAATAATATATGTTGGAAAAGGACATTGATGTGTTTGAGATGAAAAAAACTGAAAAATAAGTTAGGACTGTTCATAAAGTAGTTCGAAACTGAATCCACTGGTTAGAAATTGTCCCCCACCAAACAATGCTTCAGACACCACTCAATTCTACATTTGGTATCCAAATTATCAAAATTCAGTTGTGCATAATTTTGTTTTCTGTGATCAAAACATAGTAATAGCCACACAAATGTTCAAAATGCAGAGCATATATACATACATTTTTGGTTTCTGCTTGAGGCCACGCATTTCACATACTATGGCTAGGGTTCGAAGCCCATACTCTAAATGGGGCAATCGGGATAATAAGACACTGCAAATGCACATACTCTTCTAGGTTTTGAAGCCCATTACAGTTTTGAAGATCTTAGAGATCGCAACATCAGCTTCACAAATGGCTACTACCATCAATAGAATATTAGATCTTTTTAATACTTTCTCTGATGGATTGAAAGATAAAATCATTGAGTAAAATCTTAAAGATGTTGATCTCAATGTTAGATCTCAGGCACTCAATGCCCTGCTTCAAAATCGTCAACTCCAGGTTTTCAAGCAGGGTGATTTCATAGTTTAGAAGCAAAAGACGAAAGAAGAATCTGTAAGGTTTAAGGGCCTCTCATATGAATATATGCTCATATATCAAGTCATAAAAAATGCTGGAAATATGGGTATATGGACAAAAGATATGAAAAGAGAAACAAATTTACAGCAGCCACAGGTTAACAAAGCATTGAAAAATATAGAAGCTCGTGACTTAATAAAAGGGGTGAAGTGTGTTTCTAACCGAGCAATGAAGGTGTATATGCTAGCAGAATTGACACCTTCAAAGGAGATAAATGGAGATGCATGGTACACAGGGATAAACTTTGATATGGAGTTCACTAACATTGTTAAGCAACAGTGTTTGCAGTTCACCTTGCAGCAAGGTGTAGCCACTATTGAGAGTGTTGCTGATTTTGTGAGAAAATCAGGGATATCAAAGGCGGAATTGAAGGTTGAAGAGCTCAAGCAAATGGTGATGTGGAAGAAGCGATAAGCACGGGAACCAGAGACTGCTGCTATAGAGGTTCCCAAGCTCAAATTCAGGAGTGGTCATCATTTACAAACATTCCTTCTGGAGTTTGCCCTGTTTTGCGAGAGTGCATAGATGATGGTCTGATTTCTAATTTCCATGGTACAACAGCTACATTATACATGCAATAATTTCTTAAACTCTTACATTCTTGTATGCCTCTCAACAAATGGAGGGGCCTTCTTCTTCTTCTTGAAACTGAATAATCGCTTCTTCATCTTTGCTCGAGTCGAACTCTTCAATGCATTCAGTATCGATGAGAGGGTGTTAAGGCTCCCCTCATGTAGCTCTAGCTCTGATCTACTGTTTTGGTAACAGAATGCTCTGTGTTTAGTTTTCCCCCGTTTAGTTTGCTCGCCAATCCTCCATGACAATACCCTCTCGAAATTTAAATCGAGTGGGAAAATGCTTTTCGGATGACTCAAATCATTTTAATCGGAAGGGTCAAAAACGTTTATCACAATATAATAATTCCAATATAATAAATATTTTAATTTCTTAAAAGTTATTCGAATATGGTAAATATTTTAATATTTTTCAAAAGAAAGGTAGATACTATGTTTAGTTTGCAAATCAATTTATTTTTTATGTTTTTTTATTTTTTTTCATTTTATATGATTAATTTAGATTCATCTTCATTTCGAATTTATTAAGTGTCTAGATATCAAATCTAAAGAGGTTTGAACTTCAAGAGATTTGATTCTTCCCTCTAGACCTTTGGTAGATCTAGAGTTAAGATAGATCTAGATTGGTTTAATTATTAATTTTATGTTTTTAATTTTTATTTTATTTTGATGGACTCAAAATGTTAAAGAGAACATTACAACATCTTTACCATAGGAGAGGAATTCAACACTAGAGAAACCCTAGAGGCCCATGGAAAAATTGCAGGCAAAGAAAGCGTTGTAGTTTTGACAAAGAGTGAACAGGCTCTAGACAATGCTAGGCTCTAATATCATTGTCAAAATGCAAGATAAGATTAAATGGTAACCATGATTTTTTTATCCACGTGATATATATTTTGTAGAGATATGGTCGCCATGATAAACCCTTTGAAGACATGCAACTACTCATCAAATATGCTTTTAAGATGAGATGTTGATTGCTTACTATTGGACCCACATGGAGGAGGAGGAGTTGGTGGATTATGAACTAGAGGAGGTGGGTTTTCAACAAATTTAGTCTAGTCCCAAGGATTTTATCCATTCGCATTTCAAAGTCAACTTAGAAGGTCACCATACCGCAGTTTCTATGCCTACCAGATCTTTAGAAGAAAAGTTAAGAATTCAATAGGCAACTATCTAGCGGTTCAAAGGTCCTAACCCTTGCTCCAGCCATGCACTATTCGGGTTCTTTAGTTTCGGCTAGCTCGGGGCCTGAGGATGTTTTTCAAGGGCTAGAGAACTCTTCTTGGGGTGTGTGACTCTAAGTTTAGTTTCCCTATTTTCCTAGATATTGGAGGAAGACATACAATGTGTTACTACTTCCTTAGGGTTTTCAAAAAAAAATTAACACAGTGGGGGTTCTTCACTCTTAGAAGCCTCTCCAGATTGTTTTCATGTATATCCTTCATCTCAAGTGCCATCAGCCTCGCCCTCCTTTGGTGAATTAGTGAAGGAGAGCCTTGCCTCAACAATAGAAGAAGGTCAAACTAACATCATGAATGGTCTTATGGTTTTCAGGGAGAAACACTCTTGTGAATAAGAAGGAATTATTATTCAAAAGGAGTATGAGAAAGCGAGGAAGAGGAAAATCCATTGTAGTGTCAAGAAGAAGAACAGAGTCCTTCTTTCTCTATTTTTTGGAGTCAATGTCACCATTCAAAATGCTAAGGAAATGTCTAAAAAATCCCTGGTGGGGAAAGTAAGGGGTTGAAAATTCAGGTCCTCAACCCTAAACGTGTGGGCGGACAATGAAATCTTACCTATTTTAAAATTTTCTCCATAGGTTTCACTGTTAGCCCAAGGTTAGATTCATTTGTGCTTCAAAGATGTAGCAGACACCTAGAAGGTACAATAAATGGTTTAGAAAATTGATTCATCTCCTATCCTTTTCAATTTCTAGATGTCCCTCTTCAACGCAAAGTAGGAGAGACTGGATATGGCCCCAGTCTAGGTTCATCTTCCAAGTCTCCATCCTACCTATTGGGATGCCCTAATTTTCAAAGATATAGGTAACTCATTGGGATCTTATTTAGCCCATGAATCTACATATTTAGAGATGGGGATTAAGACATACACCCATATTTTGGTTAATATGGACCTCATAGAAGGGCTTATAGAAGGCATAGATATCGGGATTGGGGTGGAGTGTATTCAGATATCGGGTTATGAAGGAATACCTTTTAGGTGTAGGCGGGGCCATAGGTATGGGCACCTGGCTAAAAACTATAAGCTTCCCTTTTCTTGCTTAGGACTATCCATCTAGAGGAAAGGACATATTGGGTTAGAAAAGGGTTCTGGATTGGAGATTTTGGGCGTTGAGGAAAAGCTAATTGGTGCAACTCCTCTCTGCAACACATCCTCCAAGTCGTTGGTGAAAACTGTCAAGATATGATGTTTATGTTGTCAGTTTTCTAGAAGGCCTGCTAAAGGGGTGGAGTTTCATTTCCTTGGATGCTAATGGAAGGTTAGGGGGTTTAGCAATTGGATGGAAAGCCATAAATATTTGGGTATCCAATTCTAGGGGTTTGGATTCTAGTTTTTCCATTGAGGACAGAGAGGAAGAAATGGAGGGAGACATGGAGAGAGAGGTAGGGACAAGGAAAGAAAAGGAGGGAGGGAAGGAGAGAGAGGGAGAGAAAGGGAGAGATAGAGACTAAAAATTATGCACACTATTTATTTGTTGTTATTAGAATGAAAGTTTGATATTGTATTTTGTTGAGGAAAAGGTGAGAGGAAACCCTAATTTTAGGGGATGAAGTGGTTATGGTAGCAAGGAATCTTTTAAATGAAACATTTATTTTTCACGTTATAAAATGCCACCTGTTTAAGCAAACTACAAATGAAGTTCAAACCAAGTTGTAAAAATCTAGAATCTTTATTAAATATAAAATCATTTTATTATTGAGAACTATCTAGGCTAGGAATGAAACTCCAACACCTTCCATTGACCAATTTTTAGTACACACTTCATTAGAGGCCTCTTTTATACTCAATTTAATATCAATTTTATGCTTAAATGATAGGACTGCCACACAACTTCCCTCATTCCATGCTTTACTATATGCCTCTTATATATTCTAGCTTATTTATCATGTAGGAACCTCTAGGACATATGAATCCAACACAGGACTCAACCCCTAGAAAATACATTTTATGCTTCCTCATAATGAAGGGGTTTATTATAACTCTTAAAGGAAGTTTAGATTATTGGTTGTGGGCCAATCCAAACCTTTCTATCGAAGATATAGTTATGATGATGAGCCTTAGAAACTTAGCCTAAATCCCATGGAATGCTCTATATCCAACCCATAGCTAGGTTGATTAATCATATTTTATTATCTTTAATACCTTGTTTAGAATGAGATAGGTTCAGTATCGTACCTAACCTAGTCATTAGCCCATGTGATTCTCTGAAACTATGCTACATGCATTGATTATCGTACTCCTTAAAGGTTGGTTTTGCAAGTGTGATTTTTTATCTTTGACATCCCATCTTGTATAATTCTCCCATAAATTATCTTTTTTTTTTCCGAATACAAAGAAGCACATATGATAGACCTTCAACATTCGTGTATTTTCCTCGAAAAGTGAGACACTTTGAAACAAAATTAGAGTTTGCATGTCATTCATTCAATATTTTGAACAACATGCAACTAATTATGGTAGGTATTGGAGTATTTTGTTTGACATATATGTTTATATTTAGTTTCATTTTCTTAAGTCGAGATGGTATCAAGGAAAAAGCATTTGGCCATTGGTTTGACTTTGGCTGACATAGGCCCTTAATATTTGTGCCCCTTGATATATTTTCCCTTTCGCTCTTGATTCAATTATTTTTGAATGTTTTCCAACCTCATGTATAAAGTTTATCCTTATAAATTGAGCCACCTATACACCAATTTTAGTCATCGTTATCTAACAATATTGATCATTTGGAGGATGGTGATGTTTTGGTTCTAGGCCTTGCCTCTCAATTGAACATTTCTTTATCTATCTACTTGGGTTCCAACACACCTCCTTCCTAAATTCCATGCACCTTCATTCTTTAGGGCTTACAACCTAATGTTATAATTACAAAAATGGATGAATGGCAATACAATATTAAGGAAAGTTCTCTTGCATGCCTTAAAGTGCCCTGGATTCATATGAAGACTCTTAGCTAATTTTTTTGTTACTTCTAAGCTCAATGCATTTCTGAGTGCAACTTCTTTGCTCACCATTCATTAGCTAGCATTCCTTCTTATTGTTCTTCTTTCGTGGACAGTTTGTGGCATAGTGTCCATGTTCATGAATACTCCTACCCTCCATTTTTCCAAACATCATTTTTAATATTATGCCTTCAAATATAATTTTAATATCATACCCACTCTTTTTCTTATGGATGTTGAGCGCACTCCGTGATTCTTTGTAATGCCAACAATTGATTTAAAAGGAAGCTTCAAAAATCAATTCAATTTCATTCTAATAAAATTATTTTAAAAACATTGATGGTGAACCACACAATGAGTGGTTCGAAAGGCATGTACCTTAAAAAAATTATGTGATTTATCCATAAGAGTTTTTAAAGTGGTGCATCTCCCTTGAGCATGAGCAACTCCCTCATAACTTTGCCTTGTATGAAAGGCTTTTCTTTTAGAGTAGTGCATTATCATAGTAGATATAAATCCTCTCCTGAAGGTGCCTCATTCCATAAGTGTGCACTCATGAATGCACCTGAGATGATGGTGTTAATCTCCTCAACTAGTGTGCCATACTTGGTGGGTGCGACCCAACAACTAATTCGTCTATCCTCGAAGGTGTCGTTATAAGCTTCTAGCTATATTTAAGAATCTTTCTGACTGGTGTACCACAATCTAGCTCTGCAATCCTGGTGCTGCTCAACTTCTCAAGGCTAAGGTGAGACTAACTCGGACCAACTAGGTAATCTAACACTCTTGAGAAATTTTTTTTTTTTCCAATAACCCAAGATTCTCCCCCAACTTGTCAAACTTCCCCTTTGTTAGGAGCTTTTTCAAACTATTAACCATATGTAATTTTTTTCAGAATGTGGTCCAACACTACTAACTCCCTAATGAACTTGGAATCTTAGGAAATTGTATTGAATATCAATGTGTTTGAAATGGTCATGACACATTGGATTTTCATAGAGCTTGATGTAACTTTGATTCTCACAAGAGACAATATTGGGCTTCAACAACTGATTGGTTGACACTACAATCAAGTTGCAAATCTAGATAGCTTCATAATAAGTATATGAAACTGCCATATACTTTGCTTCAGTGGAACTGAATGCAATTGTTGCTTTCTTCTTGTTGATTTAATAAAAATGATTTATAAAATGGTAATAATGATGTTTAAAATGAGCCTTATGATGGTCTATTTATACACATTGATTGTTCACGAGGTGTAGGGGTATGTTTATAAATCACTGCCCTTGAAAGCTTTGTCTTGAAAGCACAGTAATTAGAATTTTCTTTAGTTAAGCACATTTTTGTGGTGGAATGAAGATTATCAGATATCTATTTATACTTTGTAGAGGTTTGACTTTGTTTGTCCTTTGAGTGTTGGTGAGGTTTCTTTGTATTTTTTGCATCATAGTCTAAAGTATTTTGACCTGATTGTTTAACATGAAAGCTTTATGCTACTTTGCAATATATTTGAAATACTTGCATGATCAAGACACTATTATGGTTAATTAAATTACTAATTAGGTACTACAGAAAGAGGATAATGTTGAGAGGGCTTTCCTAGGTAACTCTGGGAGCAACCCAGCGATGGTCAGACAAAGCTCTTCTAAGTTACAAATCTGAAGAGAAAAAAATGGTGATGTATATGTGGTTGCTCATCCTGGGCTGTATGGAAAATCTTGGCAGAGAGTGTTTACCTTTCCGTGTCTTCGCAAAAGCAGGTTGTCTGGTCACAGAATAAGATCACTACATGTAGGTGATGGTTCTATAGTAAGTTCTCAGTCTTATCTTTAGAATGGCTAACATAGAGGATTAGGTTTGAATACAGGATATAATTTGATGAATTTGGAGATTTAGAGTTGAAGAAAAAACTGTGGCGATGTTTGGATGGGTGTTAATTTGTAGGGTTTTCCATTTTTATAATTTTCTTTGTTGTGCTTTCTACCATGCTACCTAGTTGCTTTCCTGTTTCCCTAGAATTTTAACTTTTTCGATGTCTATCTCTCTATTTTTTCTTACCCCATTTGAAATGTCATCCTTATTTGGTAGGTGTTTTCTTCAATATAGTGTGAATATTTTTCCATCACACAACTTCTGTGGGGTTTGTCTACGCAAATAGCTTGTAAGGCCCATTCATCAGGGTATTTGATGAAATGAAATGATTATCGATGATCACCAACTAATGGTACCTGCACTTATTTACTCTAACAATTCTACAGTTTTCCTGTGCCAAAAATTATACAACATTTTAACCTCATGACTTAGTCTCCTCTGTTCTCTTAGCTGATTATATAAGCACTTATTGTTATTGTCAAAGCTTTTACTCTCTAGTCCCATTGATCTATTTCAGTTATTTGTGGACATTGATCTATTTTCATTTCATTTCTTCAAATTTTCTGACTGTTATGCATTTCCTTTCGCCAGTGCCTTCTTTCTTACCTATGATTTTTTTGCTTAAGCATTCCAGCCAGCCAAAGCAACAGGGGCAGCAGGAGCCACGTAGTCCAGCCAAAGCCCAGCAGGGGCAGCAGGAGCCACGCAAGGCTGACACAGGCCTAGTCAGGGCAGCGCAGGGGCAGTGTAATCCCTTCAGGTGTGACACAGGCCCTTATTGAGCAGCGCAGAGGCCGACGCAGGCCAGTTAGGCTGACGCAGAGGGATTCAGAGCAACATATTACTGTCGTTTTTATTTCTCTGTTGGGTGAACCAGTTTTGGTGCCCAGGATTGTTGTACTTAGATTATGCATAATAATGAAAACCCTCCAGAGCTAGCTGCACCAATTTTCCCACATTGGGGTTTTTCCGGGGATAGTTGTCCAGAAAATCCATGTGTCACTTTGTCTATGAGCATGTTATTCAGTATTTGATCTGTATGTGTAGGTTGCTAGTTGTATTTACTATTTACTTCGCTAATTTATTGAATATTTCATAATTAACTTGTAACTTAATTCAAGTAGGAGAAGTAAATCAAGATATTGCAATAGGGTTTCTTAGATTAAGAAATTTTCACATTCCCTAGGTCTAGCCCCATTAGGTCACCTAAGGCAACAATTTCCCAGGAATCTAGCTAGAGGAAAACTTCTATCTCCTAGAGGCAGCTGCTTTGCTGGGTTCACTCACTCTCCTCAGAACTTGGGCCAATTCCGACGGTGAAATCTCCGGATACCTCAAGCCCTAGCTCTAGGATCAAGTTTTTCCTAGGTGTTCCCAAGGATAGAACCTAGTAGGATCAATTTGACCTATCGAAGTAAAAACACTTGTCTGATCCTTTCCAATCACCTTGTATAAGATAGGAACATCATTGGTTACTAAATTCCATCCCTGAACCTGGGCTAGGTCCACTTGGCCCTATGTGGTCCCATTTGGTGTCAAAGGCCTTTCATCAAGAACCATTTGGGAATCCAAGTTCCCAAAGGATTTAAGGGATTGAGAACTTCCTTCATAAGTCTTATTCTTCTCCCTCAACCCTTAAATCCCCCTTCTCTCTCCCTAGAAGGTAATTCCCTTGCTTAAAAGGAAAGTAAGTCCCACTCTTTATTTTATCTTAGGGAAAGGGTTTCGAGGGTCACTTCTCACCTATTCATTGATAAAACCCTAAACAACCAACAGTCAAGGGTTTTTTTATTATTTAAAATAAGATAAAACCCTAAACAACCAAAACCCTATTCTGAGGAGATGTAACACCAAGATTTTATGGGCCCCGTTGGGGTTAGTTGGGCAGCCAACTTCCTGGGGTCGTAACCTGGTCATATGATCTTCGTTTGACACACATGATACCTCATTAGAAAGATCTCTTCGAGGACTACAACCGCTAATATGATTTCTATGAAACCGCCAAACCTTTCATGCCCAAAAAACATTGTTTGGGGCCTCAAAACGACTTCAAAAGTTTAGGACCTGAAAAACTAACAAAAATAGTAAATTGTGCTATAATTAAGGAAACTAAAAAAATGAAAGAGACAATGGCTAGGGCCCAAGTGGAATAGGCGAGTGGCCACCAATATCCACCTCGATCACCTTAAATCAAATTTCTTGAGCTAACTCAATCATCATGACTTAGTTAATTGACACAAGTTGTTATGAGACGAAATTACAATTTATTGTCCAATTTATTTAAGAGAAAAATAAAATAGACGCCTCACATTCCTCACTCCTGGCACATCAAAATTCCTCACCAGTGTGGGTGCATTTTTTTGTTGGTCCTTTCTAGTCGCCAATTTCATTGTTTCTTGTTGAAAATTTCAACACTCCCTCTCAACAAGAAAGGAATTCAATTTGTCCCAATCTGGTACCTTTGGAATTTTCTGCATGGTACACTTCTCTAGTGTTGTTTGCACCTACAAGTCCTGAAACTAAATAGCCTCTGAACAACTGAATCAATATAATGCATATGTCATTAGAGTCTTCTGACTGCTGCTAGCTACTGAACCTGTCTAGTACTGGATTCTCTGCAATGCTGTTGACATCTGCATCTGTGCCCTTTGAACTATTGCTAACTCTATTTGTGATCCAGTATTTGACATCTGTCACTCTGATTTCTGTCTTGCTGACATCTGACTACATCAATATAACTGATCCTTCCTACTACTATTGTACTGTGGGTTCCTCGTAGCCAGGTTCGATCCATGAGACACGTCATCTCAATGGACCTTGCCCAAATTTCTTATCTTGGGATTATGTTTACACATAACCCCACCTTACACCTCGAGGTATGGCTGCTCCCTCCTCCCATATGGCTTGAAATTTCCCCCTCATGGAGGTCTTTGCTTGAGTGGACGCTTCCACTCGGTCTCCTCCCTACTTCTCCAATTGTGGCAGCTACTCCACAACCTTCTGAGACTGCTTCTCATGAGGATGCATATTGAGAGGTAATTTATGCTCCCTCTAAACCACCAAGTCTCTAACTTCTACCTTTCTCCTCAAAGCCTTGCATGCATATGGTACCTCAAGTGCATATAGGTTCTTGACTCGCGCACAGTGTAATTGTCCTTTAGTTACAAAAAGTTTCTAAAAATGAGTTGATTTTAAATCGATGATATCTCCCTCACCCGAGCTCCGATTTGACAAAAAAAAAAAATTCCATTTGGGTAGATTTTCGCACGGAATCCAAATATTCTATTTGTTTTCGAAAAATTTCCACCAAAATATTCAAATATTCTCTACAAACTCACTGCCCAAAATATTCCACTTGGGGCTCCACCATTGTCTATTTCAGTTTTTCAGTTTCGGCACAGTTTACTATTTTTAGCAGTTTTTCGGGTCCTAAACTTCCGGAGCCGTTTTGAGGCCCTAAACGATGTTTTTTGGGAAAACGGAGAGCAACATGGGTCCATGGACCGATGTTGCTTGTTCCAAATTTGTAGTCCTCGTGAAAGATCTTTCTAACGAGGTATGGTATGCGGGGCCAAACGAGATCGTATGCCAAAGTTACGCCCCCGGAAGTTGAACCCCAATTTACCCAAACAGGCCAATAGTTTTGGTGGCTTCATCTCCTAAGTTAGGTTTTTGGTCATGAGGGTTTTCCATTGTTTCTAAATAATAAATAGGCCCTCGAGCCTCATTGTAACTCAATTCAGAGGCTTGTAGCCACCACATCTTTTCTCAGAGATAGCTACCAGCACCCTAGCTAGTTTATTTCCATTCTGTCTATAAGCAAATTTCAATTCTTTGATGTTAATGAAATGAAGTGTTATTTCCGTTGTATCTTTGTATTCATGGTTATATGTTTATTCCATTGTGTTCCTGCATAAATCCGATCGATCGCCTTCTCCCTTAGGAAGTAATGGTCCCCATTGCGTTAAGTTCCTCCATAAGATGAGGAAATTTCTGCTGAACTTGGTCCCTGGTGAACCACTTTCCTTGGTGCAGGAGTTGGCCAGCTTTGACAACCCGATATAGTTGGATCTTCTGCTGGCGAGTGTTCTTGATTTGCATGTCCATGATGCAATCTGTGGTGGCCTGTTCCATGCAGTCTGGATTTAACTCAGTTGGTGTGAGTTGTTCCGCAATGTCCGAGGTGTCCAGTAGAGGTGGGAAGTAAGGACGAAGGCGATCCACATTGAAGACTGGGTGCAGACCAAGGAATGGTGGAATACTGAGCTCGAATGCATTGTTCCCTACATCCTTGGTGATGGTGTACGGCCCGTATCGGAGCGGGCGAAGCTTGCGGTGGGGTCCAGTGAGGCGCTCCTTCTGCAAATGTAGCCATACTTTGTCACCCACCTGGAAGTTGTGTGGCACCCGGTGTTGATCATGGCGTTGCTGTACTTGGCATTGGCTCTGTCCAATATATCATGAACCTGTTGGCGGATGTGTTGAATGCACTCGATGAAGCTACTGGCTTTGTCAACTTCAGACTGGACATGAGCTGAATTGGCCTGAGCAGTTGCAAATGGCATGGCTACGTCAATGGGGCATAGTGGCTGGAATCCCAAGCCCACCTGAAAGGGGCTATGGCCGATTGAACTGTGGAGAGCCCGATTATAACTATGTTGTACATAAGGGAGGCTCTCGTCCCATGTGTGTGGATGCTTTGAATTTTACATGCGCAGAATGTGTACAATCATTCTGTTGACGACCTCTGTCTGGCCATCTGTTTGGGGATGGAAAGCTGTGGACTTGGTGAGCTTGGTATCCAACATCGACCAGAGGCTGGACCAAAATGTGCTGAGGAACCTGCTATCCCGATCTGATATGATAGACTGTGGGATCCCAAAGTGCAACCACACTCGTTCAAAGAAGAGTTTAGCAGTGGCTTCTGCTGTGATATTCTTCTTGCAGGCCGCCATAATGGCCATCTTCGAGAATCTGTCGACGACCACAAAAACACAATCATTTCCCTGCTTAGTAGAAGGCAGGCCCGACATGTAATCCATGGAGATGGATTCCCAAGGTCGACTAGGGGTAGGTAGAGGAGTATATAGGTCTTGCTTCTTGATGGTCGGTTTGGCAATGGCACAAGCAGTGCAGGATCTGATGTGCTTCTCGACATCCTTTCGAAGGTTTGGCCAATAGAAATACTTCTATAGTATTGCTACTGTTTTCTCGACCCCGAAATGCCCAGCGACTCGACTGTAGTGTGCTTCCCATATCATCTTGGCACGCTCGCTTGAAGGAACACAAAGGTGTCCTATGTGACATAAAAGTGCATCTTGGAGGTGAAAATTTGGAACTTGCGTACCCCCCAGGAGTGCCTTGTAAGTTTGGCCGAATTCTGGGTCACTCTCATAGAGAAGCGGCCAATCAGAAGTCTCGTGCCCACAAGCGTTGAGTACAGTGGTGAGCGCCACAATCGGTGGTCGACTGAGGCAATATGCAACATGATTGGTGCTACCCTTCTTATACTTGATGTTCAAATGAAACTGTTGCAGATATGTAGACCACTTCTGATGGCGATCATTCTGCAACTTCCCTTGTGTCTGTATGAACTGCAGGGGCCTGTGGTCTGTGTGGATGATTGTTTCCCTCCCCAAAATGTAATGCTTCCATTGTCGATAAGCTTGCACAATGGAGTACATTTCTTTGTCATATGTGGGGTACTTGCGAACTGTGTCAGACAATGTCTCACTGTGAAATGCCACTGGATGTCCCTGTTGAGTAAGAACTGCCCCAATAGCATAGTCAGAGGCATCTGTCTCGATCTCAAATGGCTGTTGCAAGTCTGGTAAAGTGAGCACTAGGGCAGAACAGAGGCGATTTTTCAATTCTATGAACGCCTTCTGTTGAGGTTCCGACCAAAAAATTTTTGCTCTCGCTCCTCCCTTGGTGACTTGACTCAAGGGCCAAGTGATATGAGAGAATCCCAACACAAACCTCCGGTAGAAATTAGCAAGACCCAGAAAGCTGCGAAGCTCTGTTATAGTGGTTGGGGCTGGCCAATCCCGAATGACTTGGATCTTGGCTGGATCCACATGCACCCCCCTTTCATGAATAATGTATCCCAGATATTGAACCTGGGTCATGCCAAACGTGCACTTCTCCAAATTGGCACACAACTTGTGTTGCCATAGTGTTTGGAGGACTTGTCGGATGTGATGAAGGTGCTCTTCCCAAGTCTTGCTGAAGATCAGAATGTCATCCAAGTACACCACTACGAATGAGTTGGTGAATGGCCGCAAGATGTCGTCCATCATCCTCATGAAGGTTGCGGGAGCATTCGTCAACACGAAAGGCATGACCAGCCATTCAAAAAGGCCTTCCTTAGCTTTGAAGGCAGTCTTCCACACATCAGAGGGTTCAATTGGTACCTGGTGATACCCAGACTTCAGGTCGATCTTACTGAAATATTTTGCACCTTGGAGTTGGTCCAGAAGGTCATCAATCCGTGGGATTGGGTACCTGTTCCGGACAGTGATCTTGTTCAGCGCCCGATAGTCAATACAGAGTCTCCACGTCCCATCCTTCTTCTGTACCAACACGATCGGGCTCCCACAGGGCGATGAACTTGGTCTGATGTGACCTTTTTGCAACAGCTCCTGAATCTGCCTCTTGATTTCATCATTCTCCAAAACAGAGCGCCGATAGATCGGTCCATTAGGTAGCGGCGCACCGAGGGTCAGATCAATCGGGTGCTTGACCTGACAGTGTAGAGGAACCCCTGTGGGTGAGGTGAATATGTCCCCGTACTCCTCCACAACCTTATCCATTTGTTGTTTTTGTGCAGAGGAGCCCTGTCTGGAGGTCATGGCCACAGTCTTCTTCTTGCCTTGGGGGCGGATCATCAGGAAAACGAATTTCCTGGTTTGGGAAATGAGCTTACTGCATTGTTTTGTAGTAACCAAAGAGATAGCGATAGGAGGTGGTACCTCTGGTATCCTGTACAACTTATTTCCCAAAGTAACAATAACAGCATGAGGTCGAGACTCATACACAGCATGACGCTTCCACAAGTATGGTTGTCCTAATAATATATCAGAAACATCAATAGGAGCAACGTCACATAATACCTCATTCGTGAAGGGCTTGATGCTATAGGGAAGGCGACACTGACGGCTGACGCGGAGATCTCGTCCTTGGTGAAGCCACCCAATGGTGTATGGATGTGGGTGAGCTGTGGTCGGCAAGCCCAACCGCTTCACGGCGTCTGCTGAAATGAGGTTCTTTTGGCTCCCATTGTCGACAATGAACTGTACCGGGGAGCCCTTTACCCACATCTGGGAGTGGAAGAGACGTTCCTCCTCCTCTGGATCTTCCAGTTCCTCCTTTTGGATCTTTGCAGTGGCAACAGTGGCGTTGGGATCCGCATCAATAATCTGTTTCCCTTTTTCATTCACAGGTTCTGATTCGGAGTCAGAGCATGCATCTGACTCAGAAGCCCTCATCTCGGCCACTAGCGACTGCTTGGCCCGACACTCACTTGTGTTGTGAGTGGAGCTCTTATGGAACTCACACCACTTTCCCGTGTCCTTCTTTGGCTTTGCGGTGCTGTTCTTTTCTTGTGGCTTCGATGAGCTGTCTTTAGCCGCCATGCCTTGGCTCTGTCCTTTGTTCTGCGGTTTGGAAGCATCTTTCCCTTGCTTTTGATTTGCAGATCCAAAGTCTCGCTTCTTCTGCTTGAATTTCTGCTCAATCTTGGCAGCATACCAGTATTCCGTACCAAGTGAGGAGATGTCGAGGAACTCCATTTCCTCCTAAATGTATCTGTGCAGACAGCTGCGATACTTTAGCACCAGATGTTTCTCTGAATCTTTGATACCCAACTTTGTGCGCACGGTATGGGAAAAGTATCTGGTCACCTTCATGCACATCTTGATCCCTTTGTTGTCGCAGTTGTGGTCCATCAGATGTGATTTGGTTCTCATAGCTCTCCCCACTGATAGTATCGTTCGGATTTTGCCGTCTCTTGAAAGAATTCTAAGTTGGTACGCCTGAGAAGAGACTATCTAGTCCTTGTTCCTCACAAAGAGCTTTCCCACCCGCCCTTAACATGGGGGGTAGCTTTGAGGAGTGCAAAAATAATCTTCTCCCTATTCGAAAAGTCATGAACCGAGAAATATCCTTCTACCGTATTCAACCATCTATCTATGGCATCCGCGTTCATTCGACCCTCAAATATGGGAATGTCAAAATTTACTTGTACCTTAAAAGGAGTCGCGCCTCCAAAGTGGCTGCTGGATGTAGATGCGCCGCCGGTGGGTAGCCATTGAAGGATCTGAGCAAAGTTATCCATCATCGCGTTCCTTTGTTTTTCGAGGGCCTCCTCGAGCAATATTTTGATAGGATCTCCTGCTCCCTCATATTTCTTTTCATCCCCCATGGGTGTCCGTCGAGGTTTGCGAGGCTGATCTTGCAAAGGTTCCACCAGATTGAGCCCTAGCTCCTTATACCCCAACCTCGTTGGGGACATGCAAAGAAGGATCGAGAAAAAGCAGACCGCTCTGATACCACTGATCCGGATTTATGCAGGAACACAATAGAATAAACATATAACCATTAATACAAAGATGCAGTGGAAATAACACTTCATTTCATTAATATCAAAGAACTGAAATTTGCTTACAGACAGAATGGAAATAAAACTAGCTAGGGCGCTGGTAGCTATCTCTGAGAAGAGATGTGGTGGCTACAGGCCTCTGAACTGTGTTATACAATGAGGCAGGGACTCATTGTGTTATAAATATTAAATCCTAAACAACCGAAACCCTAACCCTAGGAGATGAAGCGCCAAAACTATGGGCCCCGTTTGGGTAAATTGGTGTTTCAACTTCCCAGGGGCGTAACTTTGGCATACGATCTCCGTTTGACGCGTACCATACCTCGTTAGAAAGATCTATCCGAGGCCTACAAATTTGGAACAAGCAACATCAGTCCATGGACCCATGTTGCTCTCTGTTTTCCCAAAAAACGTCGTTTAGGGCCTCAAAACGGCTCCGGATATTTAGGACCCGAAAAACTGCTAAAAATAGTAAACTATGCCGAAACTGAAAAACTGAAATAGACAATGGTGGAGCCCCAAGTGGAATAGGCGGGTGACCACCAATATCCACCTGGATCAACGGCCTTCAGACAAAGACACCATTGAAATCACATGCCGAGATTCTTATGAGAAACCTCTCTTAAGCGTGATCTGCCATAAGAGAACCAACAATATGCCATCCTACTTCCTAGTGCAAACCGACCATTAAGGTATGCAACATTCTTCTGAACCCTCACATGATGATCTTGCTCTTGGAGGATGATCATGACCTCCCTTTAGCAACCCTTACTCGGCCCTCGTACTCGACCTACTTTAGGACTACATCTCTCTTCACCCCCTTGATGTGCTAGATAGTGGGAATACATGTCAAACATGCTAATATGTGCCAAGTGATAAGGCATGCCAAGATGTGAAAGGGTGTGTCAATGCGTGTTAGGGACTGTCAAGACAACAAAAGGGAGAAAAAAGTTAAACTACAAGGAAATGAACACATAAGAGGGTTAATAAGTCATCAATTTACCTTTTCCAAGAGGGGCATGCTAGGCACACTAACACTAGGTGGCAATAGGTGGCAAGTGCAAAGTTTTAGTGCATTCTAAGTGCCAAGTATTCCTTTGTTGCTTCTCATCTACTTTCCAACAATTGATCATCACAAATAAATTTAATATTAAACCATGCTAAATCATACCAAGGCATTTGAATGTATTCCATACATGCTAAGACTTTCCAAGCGCCAACACGTGCCAAGTGCCAATATGTGTCAGGGACTAGTGTTATGCATGTTATGAAGTGGAAGGGAATGTTGAAGAGTGCTAAGGTGTGCTAGAGAGTGACAATGCATGTTGATGAGTGTTAAGGAGTACTAGGGAAAAACATTAAGGGAGCACTAGGTAAAAATTCAATGAATATGAGGAACGTGTACTGCCAGAGACTAGTGTTAATGGTTAGTGTTAGTCGTCATGCCAAGGAGGGAATGACAAGGTATGCTAAGCATTGGTAAGGAATGCTAGGGAATATCAAGGCATGTTAATAATTCCCAAAGTTTTCTTGGGAGTTCCAGGGTGTGCTAATTATATCATGTGCCAATTAATAGTGCCAAGATATTCCAATACATGCTAGGTGCTAAGGATGTGGCATAGGGTGCCAGGGTATATCAATATGTGTCAAGGCAACAAAAGGAAGAACCAATAAGAGGGTTAGTAAGTCAAAACTTTATCTTTTTGAAAAGGGGCATGCTAGGCACACTAATAATAGGTCCCAACACATGCCAAGTGGCATTGTGTGCCAAGTGCTAATGTATGTCAATGCATTCAACGAAGGTGTTCCAAGGCATGCTAGGGACTATATGCAGCATGCCAACACATGATAGGAGAGTTCCATGTTGTGCTAGCACATGCCACCATGTGCTTGGGTGTCATTGTCATCACAAGATGTTCTAGGTACAAAGATGTTCCAAGACATGTGGGGTGCTAAGAAATGTTAGTGTGTGCCAAAGAATTAATTTAAGGTGTGCCTAGATTGTTGAGGATTGTTAGGTCTTTCTCATTAATAAAATTGTCAGAGCTCGATTATGTATTAAATAATATATTTCCTACACAAAATAGTGGAATTTTATCTAAATGGAATTTGCTAGATAATAAAAATAATAGATATGAATCATGTGTTGAATCATAGGAAATCTCTATTCAACAAGTCATTACTTGAGGGAAATGATACACGCTTATTACTTCTTAAAAAATTGACTGACCCTAACCACTATGGCCTTGGACATATTATAAAAAATGCTCCACAATAATGGTATTAAATCACTATCTTTTGACAAAAAATATATTAACAGGCACATAGCGTCATCAAAAACTCATTGGAATGATAAATGATGACGGACATTTTTTTATCGTCACCAAAAGTAACAAAAAGAGCATTGGTGAGGGTCATTAAAAGTTTGTCACTAGAAGTGTCACCAAAGAGAGAATTAGTGATGGGCCTTTAATGACCCTCACCAAAAGTGAAATGTATTTGGTGACAGACCATAAAGGACCATCACTATATACACTTACAGTGACGGTTTTTAGTGATCAATGATGACGGACATTTTTTGACCGTCACCAAAAGTAACAAAAAGATCATTGGTGAGGGTCATTAAAAGTTCGTCACTAGAAGTGTCACCAAAGAGAGAATTAGTGATGGGCCTTTAACGACCCTCACCAAAAGTGTCACTGAAAATGTATTTGGTGACGGACCATAAAGGACCATCACTATATACACTTACAGTGATGGTTTTTAAATGACCGTCACCATATGTGACATTGGTGACGGACCTTAAAGGTCCATCACAAGCATGACCCTCACCAATGTGATTTTTTCTTGTAGTGTCTCTGAGGTGACCAACAGACCTGGTTTTCTTCGGGCAGGTTGAGGCTACAAAAAACTGATGAATATGTGTAACAACTTGCTCTATATAATAGAAAATGGAAAGGTACTACGGAATTTACAAAAAAAAATAAAAAAATATTGGAGAGTAATACAAAATTTTAATTAGTTTATAGGGGTAGTTTATTTTGCAGTAGTATGTACTCTTATTAATCCATGTTCAAGTTAGGGATACACTTAAGGATAAACTTAGTGTACCTAATAGTTATAGTAGTAAGGGAACTTAGTGTACCTAGTAGTTATAGTGGTAGGGGAAATAGACCTTGTGTGACATGAGTACCACACTACTCTAGTTGTTGATTCCACTAATCACAAATAAAATAAAATAAATACAAGCTCTTACCAATTTTTTAAATAACATTTTAACTATTACAAAAATTATAATATATGTTTCAACTATTTGACTAAAACTAATACTATTAGAAAATACATATAGTAAGGAACATTAATTTATGATAGATATGGACACTATTTAGGCCAAAACTACTTTTCAGATTTTGGAATAAAAACAAAAACTATTTTGATTGGGCCTTATGGTTAAGAGCATGTATTTCCAGAAAATAGGTCTCTTGTCCCACAAACAAAAAAATCTCATACACCAACTTAGTGTCTAACTTAAAGATAACCTTAAAATTGATAACAATAATAATAAACTTTTTTTTAAAAATAAAAAAACATATTAACAACATACAACTAAAAAACTATAGCGTCTAAGAGAGTCATTTTAGAAGCTTGACATTCCTTAAATAAAACATGTCATTTGATTTATAACTTTGCCATGCCATGCACATAAGATTGAATGTTTTTTTTCTTTTTTTCTTTTTTCATTAGTAAAGCTACCTTAAAGGAGTCCAAATATATTTGTGTGCTTTAATCTGTCTCTGTTATACGAAACCTTTGTGTTGAAGTTAATATTAGAAGATCCATACAGTATGACACTTATTACGTTCAGTCGCTTAGGGAAGGTGTGCATCGAATACCTTCTAGCAACGTTATCGTTTGACGTACATGTTTGAAATAAGGCGTGGATCACACGCTATAGAGAATCATTATAAGTCACTGATGACGTTTTTGAATGCTAAATAATATACACCAGTATTGTATGATACTCTCTTATCTTATTTTATTTTATTTAACATAATTATATTAATAAATATGATTGAAAGGTATTATAAATGTCAATTACATTAATAAAAGTGATAAATTTTAATATTAAATTTAATATTATAATGGTTAATTATAAATTTTAATATTGATGTATTAATTATGTATTAAGTATAACCATATTAGAGCTTAATTTCATAATCTTTGTTGCAATACTGACCTTTTTAGCCTTTTAAGATGTCAATATTATAGTGAGCTCAGGAGGCTTCTCTCCAAGCTTTTGGAGCATAGGAATAAAATCTTAAATCAAACTAAATAACTCTTTTCTTTAGGTGTGATAGACCAAAGATTGGTCTCACTTGACGTTAACCATCATTATCATCATAATCAAATTAATTAATAAATTAATATGTAAATTTATTAAAATATTATATATATAACATTTATCTAATAGTTAAAATAAAATTTTAAAACACTATTCAAAAATTAAATAAAAATTAATAAAAATAAATTCAAATTCAAATTTAAATTAATAAAAATAAAATAAAATTCGAAAATCTTATTAAGTCTATCTTAGCCCATGGGGCTTTGGATTGACGGTTGAGGTACTCCTTGCGATAAGTAAATTAAATTAAAATTCATATTAATTAAATTAAATTAAAATACATTAGAATTGTAAAACCCTATAAATTTAATGAAATACGTGCAAAATAATTATCATGTCACCACCGAGCTTCAAAATTTTACTCATTTATTTTATATCGTAGCCTTCCTTCAACCATCCGTGCATATCCTAAAATATAGAAGAGTCTATTAGAGATTATTTCAACATCTTCTTCATGGAAAGCATAAGGCAAGTGCCCTTCCTACTCGCTGAAAGTTGTCTACTTGTAGTTGTGTACATACAATACCAATCTATACATATTTTGTTTCAATGTAATCACATACTACATGTTGATGCTTATTTCCAATGAAATCAACATTGTTTTTTATTATATTCCAACAAGAAGCAATAAGCGTATATCACTCTAATATTGGCATTTTAGTTTCTTTATTTAATTTTGTTATTGTATTCGAAAAGTAATTATATGGATTTTGTTAGCACTTCATAATTCCTTCAAGTTGACGAGAGGAACCAAAAGGTAACGACACACCACTTTAAAACTCGAATCTAGCCCTTCCAACTTCAAAGAAGGCTCTCTTTATATGAATTTTCAATCACTTAGATGACTTGTTGTCTTATATTTTAAGCTAGGTATTGAGATCATATGGGAATGGGTTTAACATTTTGATGGAAGGGAAGAGGGAAAATCCATTGGGAATGGAGTCATATTGAGCTAATGATTTTCAGTGAGAGGATGAAAGAATTGAGAAATCTTTAGACAGGGGTAAGGTAGGCAATCCTTATGGTGCTTTTTTGTCAAATTTCATTGTAGATAGGTGAGAAGAGTAGTGGAATTGATAACATCTGAAGCATCTAGTTGAGGATGAATTTTAGATATCTCAATAGAGGAAAAACACTAAAATGTTCAGTAAGTCATGACAAAGCACGTAAAAGTGAATTATGAAATAAATTGTGCTTAACTAAACATGAAGACATAACAATTCAAGCTATGTCACAAGGTTTGTCGAACTTTAACCTTCAGGTTCGAATTTTGGCGAACCTTAAAAAAAATTGAGGTTTGGTGAACCTCATCGAACCTCATAACCATTGACCAAGACCATAACACAACTCATAACCTCATGTCACAAGTCAAGCTTGTAATTTATCCTTACAGTTTTCATCTACGTGATAACAATTTTTATGTTTACTAATGTTGATTTCTTACTATTTTATTATATATATATACATGAACCTAATGGAGAACCTCATCCGAACCTCATCAAAAAATTTGAACTCAAACCGAACCTAATCATTGTCGAACCCAAATTCAAATCTAGACCATGTGACATTGAATTCAAGCATGATTATAACAAGAGATAAACTCACATACACAGGAGAAAACATCACCATAAGAAATTGACACATTAATCCCTAAAAAAGTAGACTTTGACCTTCATCATGTTAGAGAATCAGAAAGGCATAAATATCCTCTTGTTCTTGATTATTTACTTGTGGTCTTCATTAGTTATTATTATGTTCTTCCTATGAGTTCATCAAGAAAATATCAAAACAAATACACATAGATCAAGGACGCCACATGTAGGCCAGCAGCCAGGGAAAAACCCTCGTCGAGTGGAAAACCTAGTCTATAATTTTTCCTTCAATAGTGATTCTTTGGACTCTAGACCTTGACTCAGAATTCCTCCACGCCAAGTCAAACTTCCTTGTGATCCTTCTTGAATCTACCAGCAGTAGTAGCAATAACGACACTATGATGACCTATAAATTAGACCTTGCTTCTTGAAAATTTGATCTTGAGGTAGATACTTTGATATAGCTTCAAAGAGTTCTATTTGGAACCAATACAACTTCTCCAAACAACAACATTCAATAAAACAAACTTTGACTTCATCCTCTCTTGGAAGCAGCACCTTGGCAGCAACTGATGCAACAAATGTTGCAGTAAAACTTTGAGAACTTCGATCTCCCAAAATATAGCTCAAAATGCAGAGAAAGCGGTGCCGAAAATTTGATTTTCTTTAACTCTTTAAGTGTGTCCAAAACTAAATTCATAAAGTCCTTCTCCTTAATTTCACAATTTGTCCTTGTTGTAGCTACAAAATCAAATTTATGTGTTGTGGTGAGATGTCTCTAAGTGAATTCGATATTCCTCTATATATAGCCTTCTGATGGGTTTGAATTACTAGAATTGAAGGCGACTTGGTTACCTTAAGGATGACTTGATGTGGAGGCTTCATAAATCATATTTTACACAATACTTGACCTATTTACATGATTCAAAATCCCAATATGGATCAATTTAAATATACACTAAACCTTTAGACTCAAAATAAAACCTAGAAGTCCACAATAGGGACTTTGACCTAAAATAAATATGACCCAAGCATGAAACCCATGCTTTAATAAGTCATTTAATAATAATATAAAATTGTTTTCTTTATTCTTTTGAAAAGTACAATAAGTAATGACTCAAGTACAATTTATGAAGATCAAACCTAGTTACATTCTTCAACACTCCCTCTTAACTAGGGAGGTATTCATAACTCAATAGGACAAGGTATATCTCAATTATATGAACTATGAAGAATATTTAGGAACTTAAATGTCATAGACTATATTCCTAACCAAGTAACTCTATCCATTGGTCACTCAATAGTTTAGGCACCTAAATGCCATGGACTAGATTCCTAACTAGGGCAACCTCAATGCCATGGACTAGATTCCTAATCAAGGAAATATATCTAAGTGGGACTAATATGTACTAAATTTTTCAGCCTCCATAGGTACCATCAGGCTTAATTACTAACCATCAACCTAGCGAACTAGGTGCACATCCACCTGATGCTACCCTCCCAACCACACATCAACACAAAGTGTCGGTCCGATATCTTTCCAAGAAATGATTCACTCACAAAGCCTCATCACACCTTGATCTAACAGATCAATGAAAACCAATATCTCCCAATCAAATTTATTGGTAACCATCATGCTATCAAGTCCTTCAAGAGATTCACCTGTGCAGACACAAACCTCAATCATCAATAATTTCAAATATATAATAAATAAAACTTTGGGGTTTCGATGTTTCCCTTAAACTAATTTCAGTAGAAATATCCATAGAATATTTCAAGAGAAAAATCATCTTCCTACTTTACATGTGGAAACATATATTTTCATAGTATATTCTCCAACCATGAGTATGATTTTTACTTATGGTCCTCACTAAGACTTACAATTGTTAGTCCTGTTCTAGTGCACGACACATGAAGTATAGAACCATAACCATTTCTTCTTTTATCCATGCTCCCTCTTAATCTAGGGAGGTCAACTTCTATCTAGGCTCCATCTTAATGTAGGGACATTAACTTTTGTTCAGGCTCCCTCTTATTGTAGGAGACTTAATTTATTCTTTAGGTGTTGGAAAATATTTTATGGCTTCCATCCTTTTCATCATACTTATTAGCTTCTCATCTTCATGATGTACCTGCACAACTTTATATAGAAAGTACAACCAAAACTATAGAAGCATAAAGTTAGCCATATCAGAGTTACGAAGGCATTTTCAACTTTATACATATCACACAAGAGACATATACTCTTCAACATTTTTTCTAGGGACTTTTATCATAAACCCTAGATTACTTCATAATATATTTCATTCTATCTAGGGTTTCAATGTTTCTTTCAAAAGTATAATATACCTTGATATAACATTTATTATACCCTATAACCAATATAGATCTACAATATATCTAACAACCTTTAGAATTCTTATGTTAGACTTTCCATTAGGGATTCATACAAATCCTAGATTTCATAAAAGAGTCAATCAATATTAATCACAACTTAGACATTGACATGATAATATTTCACTAGAGTTAGTTTCATACCCTAGTTTTCAAATAAATGATCAAAACATATCATGAAGAGCTTCTACCAGGGTTTAATGCATAGTAACATGGGTAACGCTCCCAGCCATTGGAGAGCACGTACCCCATGCTCCTGCACTCCTGGGAGCTTGGGAGCTTGTAGGAAACTTTCCAAAATTTCTGGGAGCTTCAAAGGGTACTTTGGAGTGATCTAGGTGGCTCTAGAGACACAAACAGGAAAAAGAGGGCTTATGAAATCTCAAAATTAAAAGTGTTTGGATTGATCTCAAACTAGGTTAAATTTTAATATCTCTTCATCCTGATCGCAATGGTGCAAACAGTTCGGAAAACAGAGTTTGTATGGAAAAGTTAGAAGTAGCCAAAGTTATGGGTTGACTTGATGAGGTGTAGGGTTAAGGAAGGCACAATTTCGACCTTTTTTGACCACCAGATTCTGGCCAGATTCTAGGAAAATTTGTGGCCTCTTTAAAATCACTCTTATGGCCTATTTTCGTAATTTTTAAAAACGAATATCAGTTTTTCATATTAAAAAAATAAAATAAAAATTGGGGTGGCAAGCCACCAACCCTGCCACCCTCGGTCAATGTTCAACGGACAACATATATTAAGTAAAATATTTATGGGCCAGCAGGCCATGACCCCTGTCGAACCCCATGGAGCTCCCCACCATAAACACATATGTATTAATATATATGTTAAAACATATATATTATATATGTTAAAACATATATGGTATACGTTGTAAAAAAGTCTGGATATGATGGAGGTGGTTGGGGGTGGGCCACCCAATGCGGGTCCACCCCCCAAAAAATATAATATTGTTTAAAAAGAAATTGTTAATGCACCATTTTAAGGGGGGTGGGTTTAACCACATGACCTCCCTCTAACAAATTCTAATTTCTACCAACAACCCAATCGCTCTGTTTGTAAACTCCATCCTTGAAATTTTATTTAAACCCATCATTTCATAAATGTGCCCAGCAGACCTGGGCATAGATTTCGAGGCAGAGGAGGTAGGTTGGAGCACGCATTTCGAGATATATTTTCGTTTGATGCCAAGGGAATCTTTTGATCTCAAGGAGGTAAAATTTTCAAAATGTATTAAACTTTATATGCATTTTAACCACAATTTCGTAGGGAGCACAATGGTCTACCCAGATTTTCCTTTTGAGTAGTGGTTTTGTAGATTCCCCGTGGAGGAAATTTTTTATGAATCTTGAGGGAATCATTCAGATTCCTTGGAGGCTAAAATTCGTCGGTGTCAGAATGAGATCAACTTTATACTCATTATTCTTGAAATTTTGCAAGGATCTCAATGGTGAGATCAGATTCCTGTTTTGAGGTGCATATTTCTAGATTCCCTTTGGAGCAACATCTTTGAGGAACCTAGGGGGAATCTAAAAGATTCCCTAAGGCCTAGATTTTCACTTTGTAAGAATTTGACAAATTGACAAACAATCCTACACCTCTCGGTGACACTAGTTCTGCAGTGTAGTCATATTTTACATTTGAGCCTTATGTTTTTCGGCCACTTTTCAAAGTGGAGATGCAGGTGTCATCATTCAATGTATGAGTAGTCGTTTTCAAGATATTTGATGCCACAAGATTGATGGTACAACCAGATCCATCAATTTATCATCCTTTTCTTTAGATAGCTCTAGGATGCGAGGCATATGCAGTGTGATCATGTACTTCTTTGTCTCTTTGCTATGAGATGCATTGTGTTGCATAGATCCCTGATTGATGTTTGATGTGGGATCTTGTTTTGTTCCTGACGTGAGATGTAATTTCTATCATGGATTTTTTTATGTTTGAGATCCCTTTATTGCCATTTTTTCGGGATATTCATCGTCACATGTATGTTTTATTGGGATCCCTTTGTTGCCATGCTCGCAGGATACTCATAGTCATTATGTGTGCGTTATTGTCATACTGATAAGAGTCCCTTTTGTGAATGAGAGTTCCTGTAGTGGAACATCTTGTGGAGAGGTCCAACCGTGAGGGAATTTTCCTTGTATGATATAGAAAACACCATCCATGTATGTCATCACTCTTCACAACACTTATGCAGCGGCCTACACCATGTTGACACCAAGGCCCAGAGACATAGTTCCTCCTAGATGAACTCTGTTATCAATCTGTGATGTTGCTAATGCTTGTTATGTTACTCTTCTTTACAACATGCAGATATTCATTTATGTTCATTAACGCTTTGATTAAATGCAATTATAACACATCAGCTGAAGCAAAAGGTCTTGGTTTAAATGGTATCGAAATTTACCCAGATTAAGTGGTGTCATATCAGGTCTTCTTGTTGATTTGGATTGCAGGCATGAACCATTGAACATTCACTAAGTTGAGCAATGGAGGATGTCAAATACATGTACAAGACCATGCTCAGGGTGTCCGAGAAAGCATACATGTTACATGGAGCTTATGAGAAACATGCAACAAACAATGCTAAATTGAAGACACTCCTACAGGAAGAGAAGGAGGACAAACATCGATTGCATCTTCAATTGCAAGCCACGATAGCGACATTGGAGGAATTGAAGTGGCACGAAAAAACTCTTCAAGCAAATCACGAGGCATTGAAGAAACTCCTACAGGAAGAGAAGGAGGAGAAGCAACGATTATAGCTTCAGCTACAAGTCGCGACAGACACCTTGGAGGAAGTGAAGCGCAATGAAGGCTCAGAGAAGCCCTCTTTACCTATTTCAAAATCAACAGCTGAGGTAAAAAATGTTGATTTATCGTCAATTTCATCTTCACATGATATCGTTTCTGGGAGTGTGGAGATACACATTACAGGAACCGACATGAGACTCCTCACCAATATGGGTTACAAAGGAGGAGTACCTATAATTCGAGGCCAAGGCATAACGCAACCATTGAAGGTTGTGCAGAGACCTTGACATGCAGGTTTGGGATACACTAAAGGAGGATGTTCGAAGGACATCAAAGGAAAACAGACATTGTTGAACTCACCAAGAAAGAATATTGATGGGAACACTTCACCATCATCCCATGGTAGCACATGTTGCAGTGAAAGAGCTGAGGCAAGCTCTCATCACCATGATCACAACAGAAACCACCAAGGAAGGTATAACAAGTCTTATTATTCCAAAGTGCATTTTGATTATAAGAATGTTTATAAGAATGTTCGTAAATCATGGCAACGAAAAACTTGTCATTTTTTTGGTTTACATAACCATGTGTTTGTTGAGTGTTGGAAATGAATGGAAGTAAAAAGGAGGATGAGGTGTGGAAAGAATTCTCCATAGCAGAAAAATAAATTGGTTAAGCAGGTCTGGAGAAAGAATACTTTTGTAGCCATTGAAAACAAATTGGCCAACAAAGAGCCATGTGTTCGAGGCTCCATCTAGAGCAACACCTTAAGGACGAAGCGTCGGTGCATGAATCAGCTAAAACCATTGTTCGAAAAGAAAATGTGCCACAAGAGGATGATCCATTCACTTCGATAAGTGAGAGATGGTTTTTCTAGATATGTTAGCTTGTCATAGTTGTGTTTGTAAATAATTTGTTGCATGTTAAACTGTAAAAGTGATGATGTGTTTTCCATCGCTTGTTAAGAAACAATGATATTGTGGCCTTGTTTTATAAGTCATGTGATGCATTTCTTCCATGTAAAAGTGATGATGTGTTTACCATCACTTCAAAATGTGATGATGATGTTTTGGTCTTGAAATGACAGTTGGGGTGTGATTTCCATTCGATGTAAGCTTGACCACCAAGTACGCGTTATAAAATTTTGGTAAGTATGGAAATGCTCGGGTTATAGTTGGTCAATTTGACCATGTAATGATCTGAAATTACCGTATTAGTTTTTTGGTGCTAAGGGTATTCTAGTTTTCAAAAAAAATGTGCATAATTGACTCATTAGTTTGCATAATGATTAAGGAGTTTATCGATGATTTATAGATGATTCTTAGTGAATTAGAAGCATAAAATAAGCATAAATAACACTAAACAACAGTGTAAAATAGAGATATAAGTCACCACATGAAGTTTACACAACAAGCATGATGAAGCAGTTCACCCTTCCTGAGCTACATCTGTTGGTCCAGCTCCCAATGGCTTCTCCATATTTCAATATGGTCAAAATGTTTCTATTACATGTAGTTACAATGCTCTAATGGCTCTTTTCTCTACACCAATGGCTTCAGAATGCTCCAATCAGTCAAAAATGACTCTTCATTCACTCAGAATGGTCCAAAATTGAGCCTCCTACACTTTTGCCCAATATATCCTAGGAAAGCTCCACTAAATATGGAGAACTCCAATTACTAGAGCTAAATCTAGGTTGAATTCCAAATTTGGCGCACCCCTAACCTCTCTGCCAAATTGACTGCTTAATAAATGTTATGGTTGGGCGATGGCCACATGCGCACCCCCAAACCGTTAGAAGACAACGGTTAGTGGAAATCATGTTGAGACTGCAGTTTAAAGGTTGAACTGTGGTGTATTTGTTTTCAAGTTAGTCTGACCACAACAGTTGGGCTATCGTTAATGTTTCCATGTGACATAAACGGGGACTGCTAGCGGGTGGGAACCATTGCTGACAGTTCCCAATCCCCATACAGATTTTCAATACATGATAAAAAAAAAACCCGCAACCCTATGAGGTTAAGAAACATTGTGTAGAGCGGTTGGAAAACAATATGCATGCCTAGAGGGAGGTCAGGGGGTTGAGCCCTGCAACCTCACACAAAATTTTATAATGCAATTCCAGGGACATGTGGCAGCCTCAAGGCTAGCCACGTGGCACCCTCTAATTGGCTCATCTCGCACCTCAAATAGTAAAATGAAACTTGTCAACCAACGACTCGTCTGGTGGAAGGAATATTTTGAGGAATATTCCCTTTTTTTGCTGACTGTGCATCCCAGTCAAACCTGGTCAAATTGTCGTAATTTTACCTATTTTCCATTTTGATCAGAACACAATATCTTCCTCATACGACATCTATTTTTCGAACCATTCATGGCATCGGAATCAGGAAGATGAGATCTACGTAACCATCTTAGTTTCAACCCAATCCTGTGACTTTTAATTTTGAGCAAAATTTATGAACTCCTGATCATTGAACTATTTTATTTAACATAATTATATTAATAAATATGACTGAAATGTATTATAAAGGTCTATTACATTAATAAAAGCGATAAATTTTAATATTAAATTTAATATTATAATGTTTAATTATAAATTTTAATATTGATATATTAATTATGTATTAAGTACAACCATATTAAAGTTCAATTTCATAATCTTTGTTGTAATACTGACCTTCTTAGTCTTTTAAGATGTCAATATTATAATGATCTCGGGAGGCTTCTCTCCAAGCTTTTTGAGCATAGGAATAAAATCTTAAATCAAACTAAATAACTCTTTTCTTTAGGTCCGCTAGACCAAAGATTGGTCTCACTCGACGTTAACCACCATCATCATCATCATCAAATTAATTAATAAATTAATATGTAAATTTATTAAAATATTATATATATAACATTTATCTAATAGTTAAAATAAAATTTTAAAACACTATCCAAAAATTAAATTAAATTAATAAAAATAAAATAAAATTATAAAAGCTTATTAAGTCTATCTTAGCCCATGGGGCTTGGGATTGACGGTTAAGGTACTCCTTGCGATAGGTCATCGTTTCAAATCTCTGGTAAGTGTTAACTTACTAAAAATAAAAATTAACTAAATAATATTAAAATTTGAAACCTTTATTCACAAATTAATTAAATTAAATTAAATACAACAAAATTTTAAAACTGTGTTAATTTTATAATATCCAATCCTAAAATAAAATCATGTTCAAAAATTAAACCTCATTCACAAAGTAAATTAAATTAAAATTCATATTAATTGTTACACCATTTTTTGGTTATCTAACTTATTATCATTACATGGACCCAAGTCCACCATGTAAGACCAATTTTACCCTAAGTAAAATTTCTTTCACTATGTGAAATAACTTAGTAAAACACCTTTATTAAGTTGTTTATGGTCTAAACAGGAAACTCCAAAAGGAAATAATAAGCAAATCTATATTTGTTTATATTTCCTCAAGGAATAATTAGTTAAACATCAATTTAATTATTATTCATGGTCATATTTAACCCAAAACAAGGAAATCAATTAAGTAAACCCTTATTTATTTGATTATTTCGTAGGAATAAGTTGTTTAATCCTTATTTAAATAATATTCCTAGTTAAGTTTGACTAAATCATTTATAAATAATTAAATAAATAATTATTTATTTAATTTCCTTAAAATAATAAATAAATCATTTATTTATTTATTATTTATAAATAAAGGATTTGACCCAAGTCAAAAATCATTTTCCCTCCAAAAAATATAATAAAATATTCCTAAATGGTGGTTCTAGAATTTGGTTAATAATATTTTATTCATGCACCAAGTTCTAGACTACCCTAATATTTTGTTATAAATAGAAGGGTTTTCCCATTCATTTGTCACATTTCATTGCAAATTAGATCACTCTAGATCTATACTCTTGGTCTAACTTTGAGCCATTATCATTGTCACATTTTCCATTATTTGCTTTCTGAGCTTCCTTTGAGTTCTATGTTTGTCTGGGTTTTCTACACCAACAAGAGAGAGAAATTCTAGATCTGAAGTGCTGAGGACTTTCAAGAACCCATCCCACTGAGGAGAATTGGAGACACCTTTCTTGTTTTCCTCTCAGGTGCCCTTTAATATAAAAAAATCTTTCAAAAATATTGTTCTTGTCTTGTCTATTGGATGCATGGAGCAAAACTTCATTTTTACTACTTAAAGTCTTTTTATGCATAGATTTCGATTTGTGCAACTTTGTCTTAATCAACTAACTGCATATTTGAAGATATTGGCAGCCATAATTGATGTTAGGGCTATTTGTTATGCATAGCTAAAGTTGTCTTTTTCCGACGAAAGATTCATACTAACATTAATTAAATTAAATTAAAATACATTAGAATTGTAAAACCCTATAAATTTAATGAAATACTTGCAAAATAATTATCATGTCACCACCGAGCTTCAAAATTTTACTCATTTATTTTATATCGTAGCCTTCCTTCAACCATCCATGCATATCCTAAAAGATAAAAGAGTCTATTAGAGATTATTTCAACATCTTCTTCATGGAAAGCATAAGGCAAGTGCCCTTCCTACTCGTTGAAAGTTGTCTACTTGTCGTTGTGTACATACAATACCAATCTATACTTATTTTGTTTCAATGTAATCACATACTACATGTTGATGTTTATTTTCAATGAAATCAACATTGTTTTTTATTATATTCCAACAAGAAGCAATAACCGTATATCACTTTAATATTGGCATTTTAGTTTCTTTATTTAATTTTGTTATTATATTCGAAAAGTAATTATATGGATTTTTTTAGCACTTCATAATTCCTTCAAGTTGAGGAGAGGAACCAAAAGGTAACGACAAACCACTTTAAAACTCAAATCTAGCCCTTCTAGCTGCAGAGAAGGCTCTCTCTATATGAATTTTCAGTCACTTAGATGACTTGTTGTCTTATATTTTAAGCTAGGTATTGAGATCATATGTTTACTAATATTGATTTCTTACTATTTTATCATATATATATATATATATATATATATATATATATATATATATATATATGAACCTAATGGAGAACCTCATCCAAACCTCATCAAAAAATTCGAACTCAAATCGAACCTAATCATTGCCGAACCCGAACTTGAACCCGGACCATGTGACATTGAATTCAAGCATGATTATAACAAGAGAGAAACTCACATACACAGGAGAAAAAATCACCATAAGAAATTGACACATTAATCCGTGAAAAAGTAGACTTCGACCTTCATCATGTTATAGAATCAGAAAGGCATAAATATCCTCTTGTTCTTGATTATTTACTTGTGATCTTCTTTAGTTATTATTATGTTCTTCCTATGAGTTCATCAAGCAAATATCAAAGCAAATACACATAGATCAAGGACACCGCATGTAGGCCAGCAGCCAGGGAAAAACCCTCGTCGAGTGGAAAACCTAGTCAGTAATTTTTCCTTCAATAGTGATTCCTGGGACTCTAGAGCTTGACTCATAATTCCTCCACTCCAAGTCAAAATTCCTTGTGATCCTTCCTGAATATACCAACAGTAGTAGCAATAATGACAATATGATGACCTATAAATTAGACCTTGCTTCTTGAAACTTCGATCTTGAGGTAGATACTTTGATATAGCTTCAAAGACTTCTATTTGGAACCAATACAACTTCTCCAAACAATAACATTCAATAAAAAAACTTTGACTTCATCCTCTCTTGGAAGCAGCACCTTGGCAGCAACTGATGCAACAAATTTTGCAATAAAACTTTGAGAACTTCGATCTCCCAAAGTATAGCTCGAAATATAGAGAAAGCGGTGCTAAAATTTCGATTTTATTTAACTCTTTAAGTGTGCCCAAAACTGAAATCATAAATTCCTTCTCCTTAATTTCAAAATTTCTCCTTGTTGTAGCTACAAAATCAAATTTATGTGTTGTAGTGAGATGTCTCTAAGTGAATTCAATATTCCTCTATATATAGCCTTCTGATGGGTTTGAATTACTAGAATTGAAGGCGAGTTGGTTACCTTAAGGATGAATTGATGTGGAGGCTTCATAAATCATATTTTACACAATACTTGACCTATTTACATGATTCAAAATCCCAATGTGGATCAATTTAAATATACATTAATCCTATAGACTCAGAATAAAACCTAGAAGTCCACAATAGGGACTTTGACCTAAGATAAATATGACCCAAGCATGAAACCCATGCTTTAATAAGTCATTTAATAATAATATAAAATTATTTTCTTTATTCTTTTGAAAACCACAATAAATATTCACTCAAGTACAATTTATGAAGATCAAACCTAGTTACATTCTTCAACACTCCCTCTTAACTAGGGAGGTATTCATAACTCAATAATACAAGGTATATCTCAATTATATGAACTATGAAGAATATTTAGGCACTTAAATGGCATAGACTATATTCCTAACCAAGGAACTCTATCCATTGGTCACTCAATAGTTTAGGCACTTAAATGCCATGGACTAGATTCCTAACTAGGGCAACTTCAATGCCATGGACTAGATTCCTAATCAGGGAAATCTATCTATGTTTGACTAATATGTACTAAATATTTTAGCCTCTATAGGTACCATCAGGCTTACTTACTAACCATCAACCTAGGGAACTAGGAGCACATCCACCTGATGCTACCCTCCCAACCACACATCAACACAAAGTGTCAGTCTGATATCTTTCCAAGAAATGCTTCACTCACAAAGCCTCATCACACCTTGATCTAGCAGATGAAGGACAACCAATATCTCCCAATCAAATTCATTGGTAACCATCATTCTATCAAGTCCTTCGAGAGATTCACCTGTGCAGACACAAACCTCAATCATCAATAATTTCAAATATATAATAAATAAAACTTCGGGGTTTCGATGTTTCCCTTAAACTAATTTCAGTAGAACTATCCATAGAATATTTCAAGAGAAAATTCATCTTCCTACTTTACATGTGGAAACATATATTTTCATAGTATATTATCCAACCATGATTATGATTCTTACTCATAGTCCTCACTAAGACTTACAATTGTTAGTCTTGTTCTAGTGCATGACACATGAAGTATAGAAACATAACCATTTATTCTTTTATCCATGCTCCCTCTTAATCTAGGGAGTTCAAATTCTATCTAGGCTCCATCTTAATGTAGGGACATTAACTTTTGTTCAGGCTCCCTCTTATTGTAGGAGACTTAATTTATTCTTTAGGTGTTGGAAAATATTTCATGGCTTCTGTTGAGTCTCAAAAATGTTCTCCATATTCATACATATTTCCATTATGTCATAACCATTTAGCTCTTATTTCATAGCCATTTGACCTAAAACCCTACATCAAATAACCATTTACATAAATATATGGGTTAGGATCCTTGTTTTCCAAAGTTATTTATTTATGTATTTTAAGTGAATTTATGATTAGAAACTAGAAAATTAACATAGTTTCATATATCTATATATGTGTTATGAGTTTTGTGACATGTGTAGGTCAAAAAGAGACTTCTAGAAGACCCTTATGTGGCACTCTAAAGCCAAATTCGAATTTGGTTGGAGAAGATTATGGGATCAAGAGGATATGTGTCTCACTTCCTTGTTGTATTGAAACTCTAGGAGGATATGTGTCTCATTCCTCAAGTTGTGTTGAAACTCTAGAAAGACATGTGTCTTATCATTTCCTATTTTGATTGTAACTCTAGAGATGGAGGGAGAGATTCATGGACTCCCATTAATGAGATGTCTCCTCATATTTTGTATAAATAGGAGAAGCTTTCTCCTATCATAGGTAATGAGGAATTAATGAGGAAGTAATAAAAAAGTAGTAGAGAAGTCTTTTGTAACAAAGTTCAAGATGGAATGGGATGTAGATTTATGAGTTTTTGAATAAAGAAGCTTAGTTCTTTGATACTATTGTGATATTATCTTTAAGGAGCTGAAAGACTTCACCAAAGTGGTAGCAGAGGGCCCCTGCTATCCAAGGAGGTTTTTACATGTTTTCTAGATAAGTTGCTTTCAATTCTGTTTTGTCATATTTCCTTACTTAGATTGCTTTCTGAAATCATAGCTTTTAGCCATAATTTTTCATGGCAGCCCAGGCATTTGCATATCTTTTGACTAATGACATGGAATCAATATTGTTCTGCTGCTAATTTACTTTTTGTTTAATTCCAGTATTGCTTTGTTTATTTCAGTCTTGCACATTTGCTTCAGTAGTTAGATTTAGATATAATAAATTGCTCATGTCATTTTCAGTTACCTCCGAAAGCCACAGCTGGACTGATGGTGAGAGATTGTATTATGAAATGTATAGTTTGATATTAGTTTTCTTTCTGCAAATTTAGATATATTAAACTGCTCATAACATCTTCAGTTGCCTCCGAAAGCCACAGCTGGACTGATGGTGAGGGATTGTATTATGAAATGTGTAGTTTGATATTAGTTTCTTTAAAGTTAGAAATATTAAATTGTGCATGACATCTTCGATTCTCTAGAAGCCACATTTGGAGCGATGGTGAGGGATTAGGTATGAATGTGTGGTTTGATATTAGTTTACTTTAAATTCAGATATCGGTTACTCAAGTTGTTTTTATGGTTACTTAAGCATGATCGTGGACTAATGATGAGGGATCGGAGAACAAGTTGATGTAATTTGATTACAGATTACTTTTATTAACTTTAGTTCTTCCATATTTCATTTTTGTATTTAGCAGCAACAGAATCTATTGATTTCTAATATACTAAATATATTTCGTTTTTAATTAAACGCTTCTTTTGTGTACATTTTCATTTCCTTTCAAGTTTTGTCATTGTATGTTTCAAATTCCTTTTTCAGTTTCAAGTTGGTAAATCATTATAAAGGACATCATTGCCTTGAATATCCATAACCATACTTGTCTTTTAGAATTTCATAAAAATCCAAAAATGACAAAAAGTAAGAGATAAGTTATCTTGCACATATAGTGCGCCACACTTCGTCAGCTTACGAATCCCTGGTTGATAATTTATGTTAGCAATTTAGGACACACTAAATTGACCAAACATTTTGGCGCCGTTGCCGGGGAAGTGTAACTAGGTAGCCTTATTTCTTACATCAAAAAAAAAATTAATAATTCTTGAGTATGCTCTCCTCCTGCACTTTGTGTGATCTAGAGGATCAGAAAAATGATTGTTATGTAAAAAAAAAATTAATAATTCTTGAGTATGCTCTCCCCTTGCACTTTGTGTGATCTGGAGGATCAGAAAAAGAATTGTTATGTGAAGAAAAAAAAAAGGAGACAAAATAAAACTTCATCATTTCAATTGATTCAACAATTTAAAAAAAAAATTGTTTTCATGAAAAACTTTGATTTCAATAAATTGTTTTGTTTAATGAATGTATATGTGTATTTTTAAATTTTTGAAAATATCACATACATAATTTTATTAAACAAATCAATTGAAAATTTAAAAAAAAAAATTTAAATTGTTTTGTTACTAAGATATATATGTATATTTTTATTTTTGAAAATATATATATAATTTTAATAACAAATCATTTAAAAAAAAAAAATCAATAAATTGTTTTTGTTTAGTAAATTACATATGTATATTTTTAATTTTCCAAAATTTAACATGTGTAATTTTATTAACAAAACAATTTAAAAAAAAATAATAATCATTTTGTTTAGTAAAACATATATGTATATTTTTAATTCTTGAAATATAACATATATAGTTTTATTAACAAAACAAATAATAAAAAAAAAACAACAAAAACAAAACAACAACAAATCAAATCAATAAACAAAAATCCATGAAATAGCCATGGCATTTTTTTTTTTTTTCAATAAAACAAAACACCAAAGTTTCTCCACGTTGAGAACCTTTGCACAGGCTCGTAACTCCATCTATTCAAAGAGGCAAATCAGATATGACAATTCAAATGCATGCAAAACAATTCATTTCAAACCTAGCGCCCCATTTCAAAACAATTCAAATGCATGCACAGTCCAGTTTTCTGAGAATAACAATTTTTGAAGAAATCGTGCTCTTGTGAGTTCTGTAGTCACAATCATTCAGAGATGAGCAATTTGATGCCTGCTGCTTATGGCACTGCTGTAAATTTTGAACCAACAATCCAGGTGAATATTTTGATTCTGATCATAGCAGCAGACCTGCGATTGTACAAATGAAAGAGCGGCCTTCTTGGTATACTGTTCACTGTAATACGCTGTCAAATAGCAATGACAGAGCATTTTTCTGTCCATTCCTGTAGATGAAAAGGGAGATTGTGATTCTGAATAGTCCAGGGATGAAAACAAGATGCACATGAAACACAATTTTGAACCACGTTCTGAAGAAAATGATTTTTGTTGCTGAGGCAGAACCCAGAAAAACGCAAACTGTTATTGACACGTCATTTTCAAACACGTTTTCTGATCGATTGGAGATGAATTTAGAAAAAATAAAACATGGGTTTTTTCGCCAACATGGTCAATTAGATAACCCAGAAACCATTTTAAGAAATTCGTGGCAGTCTGGGAGAAATGCTCGGTTCTTTGAAGGCCATTTTTGCCTGCCGCGTGAGGAAAAACGATTTTTTCTGAGTGAAGAATTTGAAAACGGCACTCTGCATTGATAATTCGGTTTCCTGATTTCTAGGAAGAGGAATTCTAATCAAAATCAAACTCTTATCATGGCATTCAATACACATTCCACTCATTTTTGAATTTAATTCAATTTCGTTTTCTGAATGTTGGATTTCACATCTCCTTTATCATCTGCCCAGCAATTTTTGGTGCTTCAATGACATTATTAAACACCAACCATTATGATGTTTATTTCAAAGGGATGCCACATCACTATGGAAAGACATTAAAAGGGCATGGGGATGAATTGAGCAAACTACAGGAGGATATTATCAAGCACATGGTCGTGCAGATGGCACAATGAACCTTAGTAGCATAAAGGTAAGCTCAATTGAGATTGAACGTGTCTGTAATGGCAACTGCTGCAATTGGAATTCCAACTGAGGGGGGTGGTCCTGAAAGGTTACTGATTGTGATAGTCCTCAAGGATCAAGCAGATACAAAAATAAATTTTGAAGAGATGAAAGATTATATTTTGAAATAGCAATCATGCCTTTTATGTTCTTCAATGCTTACCAATATATTATTTTTCATCTTATGTGATCTTCACTTACCATTCTATGGTCATTGCAAGGTCACGATTGGTCAATGTATCTGAGTTTGCTTTATTTAGCATCATTTGTTGAAACTTAAAAAAAATTTGCATTTCTCTTTTGTTGTTAAAAAAAAAAAATGAATAATTTTGAATCAATGAAATGAACAAGTTATGTGCTTGTTTTTCTGAAGGTATTGATTAAATTTGAACTGATGATGAATGATGAATGGCTAACTTTTTATTCAAGATTTTTAGCTACAGAAACCGTCGACATTCTGCAGCTGAAGTCCAATTCCGCAACTGTTCTTCAATTCCGCAGCTGAAGTCCAATTCCGCAGCTGTTCTCCAATTCCGCAGCTGAAAAACCTCATTGTTCAAATCAGCCTAACTTTCTCATACAAAATCAGATTTTGATGATTCAAGTATCGTTGGAAAGGTTTCAACAAGATCTACACAATGAGAAATCCATCATTAGAGTTTGAAATGGTAAATAATGAAATAAATTGCTGAAAAGAAGCTACATTCAACTTGAGGCACTAATTCCAAAACAGATATAAATTCTTTTGATTTTTCCTTTGAGAACTTGTTTCATTAATACAAATTCTTAGTTTTGTGTGTAAATATCATAACTAGAGAGATTGATCGCCTCTCTCCCTTTGATAATCTTACATTCCATTGCAGAAGAAGTATTAGTTTTTTTGCAGGTTCCAGGAGGAAGGACAAATGACTACAAGAGAATGGTGTCTCTCTAAGAGACCAATTTGTTTCATAAGAGGATGATCGGCAACAAAGAGGAAATATGTTGATGTAAAATCAGATCCAAACACTTGAAAAACTTTCAGATACTATTGTCTCCATCACATCCATACCTCATAATAAACCATTCACCTCATTTCACTTCATATTTTCCATTTACATTCACATCCACTTTCCATTTCTTTTTATCCATTCATAACCACAAATAAAAGCAAGAGGCTCATTCACATGCTTATTGCCCATTGTCATTTCTCATTCACATGCTTATTGTCCATTTCCATTTTCATCTTCCATTTTCATTTTCCATTTCATGTCATTTTCATTCCGCAAATAAGCCCTGCTGCAATGCAAATTATTGAGTCCATAGTCCTTTGAGTCTAAGTTCTTTGTAAAAACACCTTGAGGTTTGCATGCCTTAATGGCAAGTTCTCATGCTGACAAACAATGGGAATACATTAATGTCTCTTGTTCGTCAGATCTTCTAGGTGACTCGACATCAGCAAAATCATTCGTACCTAGCAAGATGTGTTTGGGCATCTTGACTCTCATTGTCATCAATGGTGAAAGTTCTCGTGTTGACTAGTGGCATCCATTAATGACCACTAATTCAACAATTTCCTACTATGTTCGACATCAGAACATCTTTTCACATAGTAGGAATTGTGCCAATGAGTTTTGAAGACACGAAGACTATTATTTTCAGCATTTTGGAGCAGATTTCAGCAAGTTTTAGTAGAAGCAATAAAAAGTCATCTCATCTCTTTATCCATGACTCCTCTTGTTTAGCCACTTGAAGAAGAATATGATCAGAATTTTGCAGCCACCACACATACACAATTCATCCACATTTAAGGTAAGTGAAGGTATGTTGTTTTCTAATTTTTAGTCATGTAATTCATTAGAATGCTAAAATTGTAACTTTGGAAAAATTCCTCACTCCCTTTTTCACATTGTCATATCTTTAGTTGGGGGGGAGGGACATCATTTCATATCCACATGTCATACACTATCACACATTTTCATTTCATTTCCACCCACATATACTTTCCAACCAACTATTGTTGCAACATGATCCAAAAGATTATATGCCTTGCAAATGATCAATTCATTGATGAAGAAATTGATTCTAAATGTTTTCATGAACTTTGATGCAACAAATAAAATAAAGCATTGTTACACAAGAACCAATGCTTCAAAAAAAAAAAAAAAAAAAAAGGAGGAAAAAAAATGGTTGTCACACAAGAACCAACCAATGAAAAGAAGAAGAAGAAGAAGAAGAAGAAGTTGCAATCAAATGTATTATACTTTTCCAAAAAGGAAAAATCAAGAAGCAAAGTTTGGAATGAATCTATATGAGTCAAAACTCATAAAAGATCAACTCATGGACAAATGAATCATTGTAATGATTGTATGAGGACATGCAACAACTTCAGTTGGGGGGTATGTTGAGTCTCAAAAATGTTCTCCATATTCATACATATTTCCATTATGTCATAACCATTTAGCTCTTATTTCATAGCCATTTGACCTAAAACCCTACATCAAGTAACCATTTTCATAAATATATGGGTTGGGATCCTTGTTTTCCAAAGTTATTTATTTTATGTATTTTAAGTGAATTTATGATTAGAAACTAGAAAATTAACATAGTTTCATATATCTATATATGTGTTATGAGTTTTGTGACATGTGTAGGTGAAAAGGAGACTTCTAGAAGACCCTTATGTGGAATTCTAAAGCCAAATTCGAATTTGGTTGGAGAAGATTATGGGATCAAGAGGATATGTGTCTCACTTCCTTGTTGTATTGAAACTCTAAGAGGATATGTGTCTCATTCCTCAAGTTGTGTTAAAACTCTAGAAAGACATGTGTCTTATCATTTCCTATTTTGATTATAACTCTAGAGATGGAGGGAGAGATTCATGGACTCCCATTAATGAGATGTCTCCTCATATTTTGTATAAATAGGAGAAGCTTTCTCCTATCATAAAAAATGAAAAAGTAATGAGAAAGTAATGAGGAAGTAATGATGAAGTAGATTTGTAACAAAGTTCAAGATGGAATGGGATGTAGATTTATGAGTTTTTGAATAAAGAAGCTTAGTTCTTTGATGCTATTGTGATCTTATCTTTAAGGAGCTGAAGGACTTCACCAAATTGGTAGCAGAGGGCCCCTGCTATCCAAGGAGGCTTTTACATGTTTTCTAGATAAGTTGCTTTCAATTCTGTTTTGTCATATTTCCTTACTTAGATTTCTTTCTGAAATCATAGCTTTTAGCATAATTTTTAGCTTTTAGATTACAGTAGGCAGCCTGGGCATTTGCATATCTTTTGACTAATGACATGGAATCAATATTGTTCTGCTGCTAATTTACTTTTTGTTTAATTCCAGCACTGCTTTGTTTATTTCAGTCTTGCACATTTGCTTCAGTAGTTAGATTTAGATATATTAAATTGCTCATGTCATTTTCAGTTACCTCCGAAAGCCACAGCTGAACTGATGGTGAGGGATTGTATTATGAAATGTGTAGTTTGATATTAGTTTCCTTTCTGCAAATTTAGATATATTAAACTGCTCATAACATCTTCAGTTGCCTCCGAAAGCCACAGCTGGACTGATGGTGAGGGATTGTATTATGAAATGTGTAGTTTGATATTAGTTTCCTTTCCGCAAGTTAGATATATTAAATTGCTCATAACATCTTCAGTTGCCTCCGAAAGCCACAGCTGGACTGATGGTGAGGGATTGAATTATGGATGTGTAGTTTGATATTAGTTTCCTTTCTGCAAATTAGAAATATTAAATTGTGCATGACATCTTCGGTTACCTCCGAAAGCCACAGCTGGACTGATGGTGAGGGATTGAATTATGAATGTGTGGTTTGATATTAGTTTACTTTCTGCAAGTTAGATATCAGTTACTCAAGTTGTTTATGGTTACTTCCGAAAATCATAGCTGGACTAATGATGAGGGATCGGAAGACAAGTTGATGTAATTTGATTTAGATTTACTTTATTGCAACTTTTGGATTTCTTTCAGCATAGTTTCTTTTGTGTTTAGACAGCAGCAAGAATAGTTTGGTTTCATGCTCACTGGTTCACTGTTTTGATTTATTAGATTAGCAGCACCTTTTTCATTTCAGTAGCACATTTTCATTTCCTTTCAAGTTTTGTCATTGTATGTTTCAAATTCCTTTTTTTTAGTTTCAAGTTGGTAAATCATTATAAAGGACATCATTACCTTGAATATCCATAACCATACTTGTCTTTTAGAATTTCATAAAAATCCAAAAACGACAAAAAGTAAGAGATAGGTTATCTTGCACATATAGTTCGCCACACTTCGTCAGCTTACGAATCCCTGGTTGATAATTTATGTTAGCAATTTAGGACACACTAAATTGACCAAACAGCTTCCATCCTTTTCATCATACTTATTAGCTTCTCATCTTCATGATGTACCTGCACAACTTTAGATAGAAAGTACAATCAAAACTATAGAAGCATAAATTTAGCTATATTAGAGTTACGAAAGCATTTTCAACTTTATACATATCAGATAAGAGACATATGCTCTTCAGCATTTTTTCTAGGGACTTTTATCATAAACCCTAGATTACTTCATAAGATATTTCATTCTATCTAGGGTTTCAATGTTTCTTTCAAAGGTATAATATACCTTGCTACAACATTTATTATACCCTATAACCAATATAGATCTACAAGATATCTAAGAACCTTTAGAATTCTTATGTTAGACTTTCCATTAGGGATTCATACAAATCATAGATTTCATAAAAGAGTCAATCAATATTAATCACAACTCAAACATTGATATGATAATATTTCACTAGAGTTAGTTTCATACCCTAGTTTTCAAATCAATTATCAAAACATATCATGAAGAGCTTCTAATAGGGTTTAATGCATAGTAACATGGGTAACGCTCCCAGCCATTAGAGAGCACGTACCCCATGCTCTTGCGCTCTTGGGAGCTTGGGAGCTTATAGGAAACTTTCCAAAATTTCTAGGAGCTTCAAAGGGTACTTTGGAGTGATCTAGGTGGCTCCAGAGACACACACAGGACAAAGAGGGCTTATGAAAGCTCAAAAATCAAAGTGTTTGGATTGATCTCAAACTAGGTTATATTTTAGTTTCTCGTCATCCTGATCGCAATGGTACAAACAGTTTGGAAAACTGAGTCTGTATGTAGAAGTTAGAAGTAGCCAAATTTCTGGGTTGACTTGATGAGGTGTAGGGTTAAGCAAGGCGCAATTTTGACCTTTTCTGACAACCAGATTCCGGCTAGATTCCAGGAAAATTTGTGGCCTCTTTAAAATCACTCCTACGGCCTATTTTCGTAATTTTTAAAAATGAATATTAGTTTTTCATATTAAAAAAATAAAATAAAAATTGGGGTGGCAAGCCACCAACCATGCCACCCTTGGTCAATTTTTAATGGACAACATATATTAAATAAAATATTTATGGGCTGCTAGGCCATGACCCCTGTCGAACCCCACAGAGCTCCCCACCATAAACACATAAGTATTAATATATATGTTAAAACATATATGGTATACATTGTAACAAAGTCTAGATATGACGACGGTGGTTGGGGGCGGGCCACCCAATGTGGGTCCACCCCCTAAAACAATATAATATTGTTTAAAAATTAAATGTTAATGCACCATTTTAAGGGGGGTGGGTTTGACCACATGACCTCCCTCTAACAAATTCTAATTTTTACCAATAGCCCAAGCGCTCAGTTTGTAAACTCCACCCTTGAAATTTTATTTAAACCCATCATTTCAGAAATGCACCCAGTAGACCTGGGCACAAATTTCGAGGCAGAGGAGGTAGGTTGGAGCATGCATTTCGAGACAAATTCTCGTTTGATGCCAAGGGAATCTTTTGATCTCAAGGAGTTAAAATTTTCAGAATGTATTAAACTTTATATGCATTTTAACCAGAATTTCGTAGGGAGCGCAATGGTCTCCCCAGATTTTCCTTTTGAGTAGCGGTTTTGCAGATTCCCTGTGGAGGAGAATTTTCAAGAATCTTGAGGAAATCGTTCAGATTCCTTGGAGGCTAAAATTCGTCGGTGTCAGAATGAGATCAACTTTATACTCATTCTTCTCGAAATTTTGCAAGGATCTCAATGGTGAGATCAGATTCCTGTTTTGAGGTGCAAATTTCTAGATTCCCTGTGGAGAAAAATCTTTGAGGAACCTAGGGGAAATCTAAAAGATTCCCTAAGGCCCAGATTTTCACTTTGTAAGAATTCAACAAATTGACAGACAATCCTACACCTCTCAGCGACACAAGTTCAGTAGTGTATTCATATTTTCCATCTGAGCCTTATGTTTTTCAGCCACTTTTCAAAGTGGAGTTGCAGGTGTCATCATTCAATGTATGAGCAGTCGTTTTCAGGATATTTGATGCCACGAGATTGATGGTACAACCAGATCCATCAATTTATCATCCTTTTCTTTAGATAGATCCAGGATTCGAGGCATATGCAATGTGATCATGTACTTCTTTGTCTCTTTGCTATGAGATGCATTGTGTTGTATAGATCCCTGATTGATGTTTGATTTGGGATCTTATTTTGTTCCTGATGTGAGATGTAATTTCTATCATGGATTTTTTTATGTTTGAGATCCCTTTATTGCCATGTTTTCAGGATATTCATTTTCACATGTATGTTTGATTGAGATCCCTTTGTTTCCATGCTTGCAGGATACTCATAGTCATTATGTGTGAGTTATTTTCATACGGAGAAGAGCCCCTTTTGTGAATGAGAGTTCCTGTAGTGGAACATCTTGTGGAGAGGTCCAACCATTCTTGAGTGAGGGAATTTTCCTTGTACGAACGAGAAAACACCATCCATGTACGTCATCACTCTTCACAACACTTAATGCAGCGACCTACACCATGTTGACACTGAGGCCCAGAGACGTAGTCCCTCCTGGATGAACTCTGTTATCAATCTCTGATGTTGCTAATGCTTGTTATGTTACTCTTCTTTACAACATGCAAATATTCATTTATGTTCATTAACGCTTTGATTAAGTTAAATTATAACACATCAGCCGAAGCAAAAGGTCTTGGTTTAAATGGTATCGAAATTTACCTAGATTAAGCGGTATCATATCAAGTCTTCTTGCTGATTTAGATTGCAGGCATGAACCATTGAACATTCACTGAGTTGAGCAATGGAGGATGTCAAATACATGTACAAGACCATGCTCAGGGTGTCCAAGAAAGCAGACATGTTATATGAAGCTTATGAGAAACATGCAACACACAAAGCTGAATTGAAGACACTCCTACAGGAAGAGAAGGAGGACAAACATTGATTGCATCTTCAATTGAAAGCCATAATAGCGACATTGGAGGAATCGAAGTGGCATGGAAAAATTCTTCAAGCAAATCACGAGGCATTGAAGGAACTCCTACAGGAAGAGAAGGACGAGAAGCAACGATTATAGCTTTAGCTACAAGTCGTGACAGACACCTTGGAGGAAGTGAAGCACAACAAAGGCTTAGAGAAGCCCTCTTTACCGATTTCAAAATCGACAGCTAAGGTAAACAATGTTGATTTATCGTCAATTTCATCTTCACATGATATCTTTTCTGTTGGGAGTGTGGAGATACACATTACAGGAAACGACATGAGACTCCTCACCAATATGGGTTACAAAGGAGGAGTACTTGGAATTCGAGGCCAAGGCATAACGCAACCATTGGAGGTTGTGCAGAGACCTCGACATGCAGGTTGGATACACTGAAGGAGGATGTTCGAAGGACATCAAAGGAAAACAGACATTGTTGAACTCACCAAGAAAGAAGATTGATGGGAACACTTCACCATCATCCCATGGTAGCACATGTTGCAGTGAAAGAGCTGAGGCAAGCTCTCATCACCATGATCGCAACAGAAACCACCAGGGAAGGTATAACAAGTCTCACTATTCCAGAGTGCATTTTGATTATAAGAATGTTTATAATCATGGTCATAAATCATGGCATTGAAAAACTTGTCATTTTTTTGGTTTACATAACCATTTGTTTTTTTAGTGTTGGAAAATAATGGTAATACAAAGGAGGATGAGGCATGGAAATACTTCTCCATAGCAAAAAAATAAATTGGTTAAGCAGGTCTGGAGAAAGAAGACCTTTTGCAGCCATTGCAAACAAATTGGCCATCAAAGAGCCATGTGTTCGAGGCTCCATCCAGAGCAACACCTTAAGGACGAAGCGTCAGTGCATGAATTAGCTGAAACCGTTGTTCGAAAAGAAAATGTGCCACAAGACGATGATCCATTCACTTTGATAAGTGAGAGATGGTTTTTCTAGATATGTTAGCTTGTCATAGTCATGTTTTTAAATAATTTGTTGCATGTTAAACTATAAAAGTGATGATGTGTTTTCCATCGCTTGTTAAGCAACAATGATATTGTGGCCTTGTTTTATAAGTCGTTTGATGCATTTCTTCCATGTAAAAGTGATGATGTGTTTATCATCACTTCAAAATGTGATGATGATGTTTTGGTCTTGAAATGACAGTTGGGGTGTGACTTCCATTCGATGTAAGCTTGACCACCGAGTACACGTTATAAAATTTTGGTAAGTATGGAAACGCTTGGGTTATAGTTGGTTAATTTGACCATGTAATGATCTGAAATGACTGTATTAGTTTTTTTGTGCAAAGGGTATTCCATTTTTTTTTAAAATGTGCATAATTGACTCATTAGTTTGCATAAGGATCAAGGAGTTTATCCATGATTTATAGATGATTCTTAGTGAATTAGAAGCATAAGTAACACTAAAAAACAGTGTAAAACAGAGATATAAGTCACCACATGAAGTTTACACAACAGACATGATGAAGCAGTTCACCCCTCCTGGGCTACATCTGTTGGTCCAGCTCCCAATGGCTTCTCCATATTTCAATATGGTCAAAATTTTTCTATTACATGTAGTTTCAATGCTCTAATGTCTCTTTTCTCTGCACCAATGGCTTCAGAATGCTCCAATCAGTAAAAAATGACACTTCATTCACTCAAAATGGTCCAAAATTGAGCCTCCTACACTTTTGCCCAATATATCCTAGGAAAGCTCCACTAAATATGGAGAACTCCAATTAACTGGAGCTAAATCTGGGTTGAACGCCAAATTTTGCGTGCCACTAACCTCTCCGCCGAACTGACCGCTTAATAAATGTTACGATTGGGTGGTGGCCACATGCGCACCCCCAAACTGTTAGAAGACGATGGTTAGTGGAAATCATGATGAGACTGTAGTTTCAAGGTTGAACTGTGGTGTATTTGTTGTCAAGTTAGCCTGACCACAGCAGTTGGGCTATCGTTAATGTTTCCATGTGACATAAACAGGGACCGCTAGCGGGTTGGGAACTGCCGCTGGAGGTTCCCAACCCCCATACAGATTTGCAATACATGATAAAACAAACTCGCAACCCTATGAGGTTAAGAAACATTGCGTAGAGCAGTTGGAAAATAGTATGCATGCCCAGAGGGAGGTCAGGGGGTTGAGCCCTGCGACCTCACACAAAATTTTATAATGCAATTTCAGGGACATGTGGTGGCCTCAAGGCTAGCCACGTGGCACCCTCTAATTGGCTCATCTCGCACCTCAAATAGTAAAATGACGCTTGTCAACCAACGACTCCTCCGGTGGAAGGAATATTTTGAGGAATATTCTGTTTTTTGCTGACTGTGCATCTAGTTTGTTGGCTGTGCATCCCAGTCAAACCTGGTCAAACTGTCGTAATTTTACCTATTTCCCATTTTGATCAGAACATAATATCTTCCTCATACGACATCGATTTTTGAAACCATTCATGGCACCGGAATTAGGAAGATGAGATCTACGCAACCATCATAGTTTCAACCCAATCCCGTGACTTTCAATTTTGAGCAAAATTTATGAACTCTTGGTCATTCCTCGCCACTGGGAAGGTTTTGGACCGAAAAAGACTTGATTACCTGTTTAGTAGATGAGAGTACAACTCCCTCACCTTTCTAATCTCCATCCATTTTTCCTTGCTTGGTTTAGTGCCTTTGAGCCCAAATCAAGGTAGTGAACACTTTCCCTCTTTGATGCTCTTGTCCTTCTGTCAAGAATTGTATCTTCTTTGAGCCCATCCAAAAATTCTAGCGAGAAATATTCAATAGAAGGTAGCTGAACATCACTTCCTTGATCATCGATAAAAGGAGGCTCATACAAGTGTAAGTTTTCAACATTAGCAACTGAATACATTTGCATGTAAGAAGACAAATCAAGTTGGAATGCATTATTACCAAATTTTTTTATGATCTTGAAAGGACCATAGCGAATCGGTTTGAGCTTTTCACCTTCCCCTTGCATCCTTTCTTTGCTAATGTGAAACCATACCTCAACTCCCTCTTCAAACTTGTGATCAACCCGGTGTTTGTCATGCCTCTCTTTGTATGTTCTTTGAATTTTCTCAAGTTGTTCTTGAGCTTATTGATGTATCATTTGAATTTTCTCAATGAACTTTCGAGCCTTATCAATATCACTATGGGCATCAATTGCAACATCCTTCCCAAAGATGAATTCTAATGGCGATTTTGGAAAATACCCAAAGCATGCTTCAAAAGGCGAGGTTTGTGTTGAAGAGTTCTTTGTCTGGTTGTAAATGAGTTGAATATAATGTAGTTATTCATCCCACAACTTAGGATGTTTGTTGCAACATCCTCTCAATAGATGCACAACTGTTCCATTCACCACTTCGATTTTTCCATCTGTTTGTGGATGAAAAGCGATACTCTTTTTCAATTTTGTGTCCATCATTCTTCGTATATTTGACCAAAAATTCCCAATGAACCTGGAATCCTTGTCACTAACAATAGAAGTGGGAAATCCAAAATGAACCCAAACATTTTGAAAATAAATTTCAGCAGTTTGTTCAACAATAATGGTTTTCTTACATGGCATAAGTATACACATTTTACTGAATCTAGCCACAACTACAAAAAGATATTCATGTTGCTTTCTTGACATAGGTAGACCTCCAACAAAGTCCATGGAGACACTCTCCCATGGCCTTGATGGTACCAGTAGTGGCATGTACAATCCAAGCTTCCTATTACTAGGCTTACTTGTTGCATACATAGAACAACCCCTTATAAAAGGTGATACACTATCTATCATGCGAGGCCAATAAAAATACATCTATAAATGAGCCACTGTTTTGCTTACCCCAAAGTGTCCAGAAATAAGAGAAGAATGAGCTTGTCTCATGACACTTAGCCTCTCTCCTTGTGGAATACATATCTTTTCCAAATGAAAAAACAAATTGGTATGTATGTGACAATCTTTTTCTTCAACTTGATTCCCTTCACTCAAACTAGCATACACATCTTGGAAATCAATGTCATGTGAATATTGTTCTATGTAACTATCATGTACAACAGAATCATTTTTGAGTAAATTAGAAGCACTAATGATTGGTCTCAAAAGCATATATAAAAATTTATTGAATATACCTTTTTTGTACCTTATAACCAAGTGAAATTGTTGAAGAAATCCCATCCACCTGAAATGTCTTGATTGCTGCAATTTTTTTTGCGACTGCAAGTACTGTAATGGCTGGTGATCGGTGTGCACAATAGTCTCTTTACCCATTAAGTAGTGTTTCCAATTCTTGAAACTTTGTACCAACACATATAGTTATTTTCCATATGTAGGATAATTATTCACAACATCATTAAAAGTTTTTGAATGAAAGGCGATAGGCTTACCATGCTGCAAAATGACTGCACCCATGGCATAATCACTAGCATCGATTTGTATCTCGAATGGTTGTCTCAAATTTAGTAGTGCAAGGACTGGAGCTGAACTGATCTTGTCTTTTAAAGCTTTGAAAGCTTGTTGTTGTTTGCCTTCCCATTGGAAGCCTTTCTTCACACTTGTCACTGCATGCATAAGAGCTGCAATGGAAGAAAAGTTAGCAATAATTTTTCTCCAATATTGAGCTGCACCTAAGAAGCTTCTTACCTCTTTAACTATTTTGGGTGTGGGAAAATTCACAATGGCCTCCACTTTATAAGGATCAATCCTCAATTCTCCTCCTCCTACAATATGTCCCAAATAGACCAAAGAAGTCTTTCCAAACTCACATTTTGACATCTGAAGAAACAATTTCTCTTTCATCAAAATATCAAGCACTCTATTTACATGCAAGACATGATCTCTTGTTTTGCTGAAAATTAAAATTTCATCTAAGTACAAAATAACAAATTCATCAAGGAATGATCACAAAACATTATCCATAACTCACACAAAAGTTTTCGGTGCATTACATAAACCAAAAGGCATAACTAGCCACTCAAAGAGTCCTTGTTTAGTTTTGAATGTAGTTTTCCATATATCACTTTCTGCAATTCTTACTTGATGATGTCCACTTCGTAAATCTAACTTAGTGAAAAAAAATTCTTCTTTCAGTTGATCAAGCAAATCATCTATTCTTGGGAGTGGGTAAATATTTTTTATCGTAATTTTCTTCAAAGCTCGAAAATCTACACACATGCGCCAAGTCCCATCTTTCTTTGGTATCAAGACTATGGGTGAACCGAATGGTGAGGTGATTGGCCTTATGATTCCTTTATTCAACATCTCTTTGATTTGCCTCTTTATTTCAGCATTCTCCATTATCGACATGTGATACATACCGATGTTTGGAAGAGGACAATCCTGCTGCAACTAAATCTCATGTTGAATTTCCCTTTTTAGAGGCAATCCTGTTGGCTCTTGAAACATCTCATCATTCCCATTAACCACATCATATAGTTATAATTCCAAATTAGGATCACATCCCTCAAAAGATTCATGATTAATATCAGCTTTGGGCTTAATCATAAGAAGAACAAAATTCTTACTAGCCTCTTTACTTGTCCAACATTTACCAAAACAATGTTTGTCTTATTGCGATGTGATCTAACATTGAACTCCTTGTCATATTTGAATAAATGATACTTTTTCTCATGGCGATAGAAGATCAAATTCCTAACATATGAGTAAGGACTCCCTAATAAAATTCCAGTTATGTCAAGCAGAACCACATCTAATTCAACTATGGCAACAAAGCTTGCAGTGATTGCAAACCTCAAAATACATTTCTTTGTAACATGTAGATTTTCATCCTTACAAATCCAATCCAATGGATATGGTTTTGGATGTGGTATGGTCTCAAGGTTAAGTTTTCTGACCAAATATTCAGAGATTAATTTTTCTTGTGACCCATTGTCAAACAATGTGTCAATCTTGGTATGCTTGGATAAAACCCTCACATGAAACAGTTCTATTCTTTCTTCTTCATTTGGAGTGTTTATGTGACAGCTTGATGTACTAGTACTGGGTTTAGTTTCAATTTATTTTCCCTTCATGTTCTTCAATCCCATGGCTGTAATTTTAGTTTCATCACCTGAATCAGATCCTAAATCATGTTGAGTTGTAGTAGCAAATTTTTGTTTCCCTTTGTTATTGGGTTTTTTTGGCCTCAATTCAGAATGTAATTTCCAACAATGAGTTTCATCATGGCCTTCTTTTGAAAAATGTTTACAAGTCACTTTTTCTCCCTCTTTCTTAACATATTCATTCTTGTTGTTTTTACCTTTTGGGGTATTTTCCTTGGCTTTACCCTTAAAAGTTTTCTTCCTACCCTCTTCAGAAATGTTCTTCCCTCCAGCTTCTAGATGTGTGGCCTCAAAACAAACTTCATCTAAACTGGTGGGGTTAAACATGAGAATAGTATGTTTTAGGTAGCTATGTAAGCCTCCTATGTACTTTAGAAAAGTTACTTGGCTCTGCAAATCCACCCCTAATAAAAGAGCTCTTCTCCTAAATTTCTGGGTGTATTCTTGCACATTTTGTCCCTTTAACACCCTAAAGTTCTGCTAGTTCATGATGGCTTTCTACATATGAGCTAATGGATGAAACTTTTGTTTAATAGTAGTAATAAATTTTGACCATGATATAATAATCTTACCATGTTTCTCGATTTTCTTCTTTTTCTTGGCTTCCCACCAAACAAGTGTTGCATCTTCCATTCTCAAAGAATCTAATTGATTTTTTGTATCGTCATCTTGAAGGTTTTGAATTCTTAAATAGAGCTCCAATTGTCGAATCCAATTATCTAACTTGTCTGCATTTACTTCACCATTAAACATTGGCAATTCGAACTTAACATCAAGTTTTAATAAAGGAGATTTACTAGTGCTCTTGGACTTGTGTGGCTAATGAATTGAAGAAGAGGTAGAAGAAGATGATGATGATGATGATGATGATGATGATGATGAGGGTGAAGATGGTGGCTCTCCATTTCCTCCTTTTCATCCATTTCCCTTCTTTGATTTGTCTTCATCATGTTGACCTCTTGAAGATCCGTGTCCTTCCTTTTGGAGTTTAGATCCTTCTCCTTCCTGTCTCTCATCCCTTCCTTGATAAATAATTTTAACCATCTCGTTCATGTCAATAAGTTATTTCCTAAACACTCTTTCTTCTTCCTTAGGATCAACTTCTTCATGAATTTCTCCTTCCTCATGAGGCATGCTTAATGGAGCTTCTGCTTCTTTAGGAGGTGAACTAGATGGTGGAGATTGTGGAAATTTTCTCTCCTTTGCTTTGGCTCCTTTTGAGACCTTCCTGCTTCCACCTATTTGCCTTCTCCTCTTTTGAGCTTAAGCCTTGTAAGCATATAAAAATTGAAAAAAGTTAAACAATTCTTTACACTAAAAAACACCAGAGAAAAACTCTAGCTGTGATACCATCTGTTCTAAAATTCTTGTATTAGTTTTTTTGTGCTTAGGGTCTTTCATTTTTTAAAAACATGTGCATAATTGACTCATTAGTTTGCATGAGGATTAAGGAGTTTATCCATGATTTATAGATGATTTTTAGTAACACTGAACATTAGTTTAAAATAGATAAATAAGTCACCACATGAAGTTTACACAACATGCATGATGAAGAAATTCACCCCTCCTAGGCTACATCTACTGGTACAACTCCCAATGGATTGTCCATCTTTCATTATGCTAAAAATTTTGCTATTACATGTATTTACATTGCTCTAATGGTTTTTTTCTCTACACTAATGGCTTCAGAATGCTCCAATTAGTCAAAAATGACTCTTCATTCACTCAGAATGGTCGAAAATTGAGCTTCCTACACTTTTCCCAATATCTCCTAGGAAAGCTCCACTAAATGTGGAGAAATCTAGTTAATTGGAGTTAAATCTGGGCTGACCACCAAATTTGGCACACCCCTAACCTCTCTTCTGAATTGACCGCTTAATAAATGTTATGGTTGGGCGGTGGCCACATGCACACCCCAAAACCATTAGAAGACGGTGGTTAGCGGAACTCATGCTGAGACTGTAGTTTAAAGATTGAATCATGGTGTATTTGTTGTCAGGTTAGCCTGACCGCGGCGGTTGGGCTGACGTTAATTTTTCCATGTGACATAAATGGGGACCGCTAGTGGTTTGGTACTGCCGACGATTCCCAACCCCCATACAGATTTGCAGTAAACGATAAAACAAACCCGCAACCCTATGTGGTTAAGAACCATTGCATATAGCGGTTGGAAAATGATATGCGTGCCTGGAGGGAGGCGAGGGGGTCGAGCCCTATGACCTCACACAAAATTTTATCAATTTTAGGGACACGTGGCAGCCTCAGGGTTAGCCACGTGGCACCCTTTAATTGGCTCATCCAACCCATACCTCCAATAGTAAAATGACACTTGTCAACCAACGACTCGTCTGGTGGAAGGAATGTTTCAAGCAATATTCTCTTTTCTGCTGACTGTGCATCCCAGTCAAGCTTGGGAAATCTGTCATAATTTTACATGTTTTCCATTTCTATCAGAATGCAATATCTTCCTCATACGACATCGGCTTTTCGAACTGTTCGCGGCACCGGAATCAGGAAGACGAGATCTATGAAGCCATCCTAGTTTCAACCCAATCTTGTAACTTTGAATTTTGAGAAAAAATTATGAACTCCTGATCATGTAATTTGCAGGAGATTGCACTACAGGTTTGCAGGGGATGCAGGTGTCAGCTCATTGCTTAAGGATTCGAAGAAAAAAGGTCAAGGAGATGGAAGGGTAATCTTTTTTGGGACACTTCTGGTGTAGACTGCATTGTACACAGCAGTTGCAAATTATTTTTGATGATTTTGGAGGACCAAAACCTCTTCAGTGGGGAGGAATGATCTAGGTGGCTCGAGAGACACACACAAGACAAAGAGGGCTTATGAAAGCTCAAAAATCAAAGTGTTAAATTGCTCTCGAACTAGGTTCAAGTTGAATATCTCATCGTCCTAATCACAACAGTGCAAACGGTTCAACAAACCAAGTCCGTATGGAGAAGTTATAAGGAGTCAAAGGTCTGGGTTGACTTGATGAGGTGGCAGGGTTAAGGAAGGTGCAATTTTGACCTTTTTCGGCCATAAGATTCTGGCCTTCTCTGGCAAAATTCTGGGCAAATTTGTGGCCTCTTTAAAATCACTCCTACGACCTATTTTCAGAATTTTTAAAAATGACTATTACTTTTTAATAAAAAAAAATAAAAATAAAAATTAAGTTTTTGGGGGTGGCGGGCCACCAACCCCACCACCCCCGGTCAATGTTCAATAGAAAACATATATTAAATAAAATATTTATGGGTTGTCAGGCCACAACTCCCACCAAACCCCACGAAGCTCCCCACCATAAACACATAAGTATTAATATATATGTTAAAACATATATGGTATACGTTGTAATAAAGTTGGGATATGATGAAGGTGGTTGGGGGTGGGCCGCCCAATGCAGGTTTGGCCACCTAAAACAATATAATATTTTAAAAAAAAAATGTTAATACACCATTTTGAGGGGGTAGGGTTTGACCACCTGACCTCCCTCTAACAAATTCTAATTTTTACCAACAGCCCAATCGCCCAGTTTGTAAAATCTGCCCTTGAAATTTTATTTAAACCCGCCATTTCACAAACGCACCCAATAGACCTGAGCATGGATTTCAACGCAGAGGAGCCAGGTTGGAGCACACATTTCAAGACAGATACATGTTTGATTCCAAGGCAATATTTCGATCCCAAGGAGGTAAAATTTTCAGAATGTATTAGACTTTATATGCATTTTAACTAGAATTTCGTAAGGAGCATGATGGTGCACCCATATTTTCCTTTTGAGCAACGGTTTTACAGATTTTCCGTGGAGGAGAATCTTTAGGGATCTTGAGGGAATCTTTCATATTATTTGGAGGCTGAAATTCATCAGTATCATAATGAGATCAAATTTATACTCATTCTTCTTGAAATTTCACAAGGATATTAATGGTGCAATTAGATTCCTGTTTTGAGTTGTAGATTTCTAGATTCCCTGTGGAGCAGCATCTTTGAGGAATATAGGGGGAATCTAAAAGATTCCCTAAGGCCCAGAGTTTCACTTTGTTATAATTCATAAAATTGACAATCAATTCTACACCTCTCAGCGACATGATTCAGCGGTGCAGTCAGGTTTTCCATCTCAGCCTTATGTTTTTCGGCCATATTTCAAAGTGGAGTTGCGGGTGTCAACATTCAATGTGTTAGCATTCATTTCAGGATATTCAACACCACGTGATCGATGGTACAACTATATCTAGCAATTTATCATCCTTTTCTTCAAATAACTCTAGGATGTGAGGTATATGCAGTGTGATCATGTAGTTCTTTGTCTCTTTCCTATGAGATGCATTGTGCTGTATAGATCCTTGATTGATGTTTGATGTGGGTGTTATCACTCAAAAATTCTCAAAACATCATTGTTTCAGGTTTGTTTTTTTATCATGGGTCAAAATAGGGTCGTAGGAGTCATTTCATGAATTTGACCAAAAGGGAGTATTAGATTTTTAGGTTTGAACCTTCCTGAGTGTTAAACAAATCCATTTTAAAGGTTTTTTATGTCAAGTCATTCATCATTTCATAATTCATTTCATTTCCCTAATTTTTTCATCAAAACTGGCCAATTAGATAAGAAACCTTACTTTTGTAGTGCCACTAGTTCAAAAAAGTCGTTTTGTGCTACGAAAGTGTTCTCTTTTTGTAGCACAATATGAAGCAAAAAACTCTGTTTTCTAGTTTTGAGTAGTCGAATTCCAAGGAGTTTTATGAGAAACTAAAAACGAATTTAGGAAAACTAAAAGAGTTTTTTATTCATAATAGACTTAACTACATAAACCTCTCTCATTTTCGTAAAATTAATTAGGAGGTGGGATAAATTGATAAATTAAAATGTGTTACGAAATTGTTGTTACAAAATGTCTTGTACATGACTGTTTAGCAGTCAACTTCAAGTTCAGTTTCTGGCCAAATGAAAAAGTATTTTGGAACTCTGAAAAAGGTTTTTTTTCATCACATCCCTAGATACAAAATTTTCTCTCACTTTTCTCACAAGTGTTATCAGTTGGGAGATACAAGGCTTTCTTTGAAGCCTTATTTTCAAAAAATAGAATTTTCCTGTTTTACACATGTTTGTCAAAGACAGTTTCTGGACAGCAGGAGAGGTATTTAAAAAAATAAAAAGAGGGTTTTATTCAAGACAGAATGGCCTACAAAAAATTCCTTCATTTTCTCAATGGATAAGGAGATATAGGCTCTGTCCCAAGACCTAATTTTCAGAAAAAAAAACAGGAATAATTTTCAAATGGAGAAAGTACTTCATGAAGGTTGAAAGTTATGTTTTTAGTTCATATTGTTGATGTTTTTGATAAAATATTGATTTTCTTAAGTCTGGGAACCTTATTATTTTAAATTTTGAAGAAATTTTGAAAAATATTGCTTGCACAACAGTTTCGTAGTTCTAGTAGTGCAAAAAGGGTGAAAAGCGCTACAAAACTGCTGTAGTAGCCTTTTCACCCTTTTCCTTATCAATTTTGAGGGGAAGTTTTGAGAGTTTTTCCCTGAAATTTCTAGAGGAAACATGTCAAGTGCAGATGAAAGCCACCTTGAAGGGAAAATACCAAAATATTAAAAGAAATGGGCTAAAACATTGCGCTACGAAAAGCGCTACGAAACTGTGCTGCTTTCGTAGCGCAGGTCTGTTTTCAATATTTTTGCATAATTCAAAGTCAATGCTGTACAAATGGCACAAGGAAGTGATTGAAGACATATGGCTTTAATTATTTACAGAAAATGGCATCTAAATCATGGTTCATAAATGGTCAAAATGTCCCAAGGAGTCAAAGAAATTAAAGGCCTAAAAAACAGGGAGACAGTTTCCTAGGTTTTAAGAGAACAACATCATCAACTTTATGGTCACAACAGGTTGGAGCTCATCATCAGAATTCGACTTCATGAAAATAAAAGTGTCATTTGATGTAATTACATTTAGATAAGGTTGTTAGGAGTAAATTCAAAGAGTTTTAGTCATATTTGAAATATGACTGCTCATTAGGTTTGCAGCTGTCATTTTGTAATAAAGACCATGTTTATGGTTAGAAAAGGTGTCAAATAGTAGGATTTCAAGGTATCTAGTTGAGGATAAGGTTATCCTATGTTGTAAATGATCTATAAAGAAGAATAATTCAAAATTCTAGGGATTGGACATTTGTTTGCAAAAAATACTCTGTTTTATGTAAGTGACTGTTTTCAACCTAATACATAAATTCTACTTTGACAACTCAAGATCCATAAAGAGTTCTTGTATGTTTTTGTTGTGATGGCATCTTTTAAATATTATATTGAAGTGGTGTTTTCTTATGTTACTCATAATTCATCAATGATGCTCTGACTTCCTTCATAAACAAGCTGACTGTGTGTTTCATTGTTCTACATGTTTATTCCTTGACTTGAACTCTGATATGCCTTGACTTCCATGCTAGGTAGATTATTTTGGTTTTGCTGAAGCTATCATGACTCCATAAGCCCAATGTACACTTTCTAATGTGATTTACAACCAGTTTACATCATCTATCTGTTTTTACCTCATATAGTGTTAGCCATCTACATATTTATCAAAAATCATAAACCCTTGAGAGAGCCCTCTCAAGTTGAGGAGGCTAAGCCTCAGCCAAAAGATTGGTTTGAAATAGTTACACAAGATTGGTTTGATGAGCAGCCTAACATGTCTAATTTTGTGATAACAGTGGGATCTTGTTTTTTTCTTGATGTGAGATGTAATTTATATCATGGATTTTTTTATGCTTGGGATCCCTTTATCGCCATGTTGGCGGGATACTAATTGTCACATGTACATTTGATTGATATTCCTTTGTCGCCATGCTGGCAGGATACTCATAGTAATTATGTTTGAGTTATTGTCATACTGATAGGAGTCCTTTTGTGAATGAGATTTCTTGTAGTGGAACATCTCATGGAGAGGTCCAACCACTCCTGTGTGAGGGAATTTTCCTTGTACAACAGAGAAAACACCATCCATGTACATCATCACTCTTCACAACACTTAATGTAGCAACCTACACCATCTCGACACTGAGGCCCAAAGATGTAGTCCCTCCTGGACGAACTCTGTTATCAATCTCTGATGTTTCTAATGCTTGTTATGTTCCTCTTCTTTACAACATGCAGATGTTCATTTATGTTAATTAACGCTTTGATTAAATGCAATTATAACACATTTAACAAAGTATAAGGTCTTGTTTTAAAGGGTATCGAAATTTACCCTGATCATGGATCTTTTCGGGAGCTTCACTACAACAAATTTTGATGCTTCGGGTACCTATTTTGAGCATATTTTCACCTTTCAGGTACCTATTTTGAGCAGAGAAGTGACCATTTTTTTATTTTCTAAGCGATACATGATAGGTGAGGGGGTTGGATATCATGGGATCTATAAAGAGATAGATATGTGGAGATGTAGCAAAGGTTTCAGCAAAATATAGATAGTTTCCAGTAATTCCTTGGCAGCTTCTGTTAAAAATCTTGAAGTTAAAAAATTGAAAATAAGTCTACTTTCTTGAAGTCTATCTTGAAGCTTTAATGATAAGATTCAAATAATTACAAGGATGGTCAAAACGAGAAATAGTAGCGTGTTAGTAAGTTTCATTTTATAAATTTCCAAACTTGAATATAATATAGTGTTGCATGAAATCACATAATAATCAAGTAATAATAGCCTTTTTTCGGTTTAGGAGCTCTGCATGTTTCTTTGATGGCAAGGAATTTCATTGGCAATTTGTTAATGGATTAATATTTTGATTTTTTCTGTGAGTGTTTCAAAGTTCAATATTTTACATATGTCATTGCAAGATGGAATCTGCAGGATGGAATTTAATTGGCAAGTTTTGGATGGAAATAAATAAATTATTTTATTTTCACTTTTAATATATATTAAATTTTAATATAATATATTATTGCAGCTCCCAACTTGACGTTTCCTGTAAATTTGGGAAAAGCTTCTACCCGTACCAGATACTTTTTACCCCGTACCCTAAGTACCTGCATACTAGAAACTCATGCAACATATGTTAAATATAAATCCTAGAATTCAATAAACACATCATGAGTAATTTCCACTAGGGTTTGACATACACACTATATTTTCCATCTACAAATCCTCAGCACACATTATATAGATTTAGATGAATACACATACTAGAGAATTCAATCATTACTAGGATTTATTTATAGACCCTAGACTTTTCAATCATCATCCTAGATCTTTCAAACTTTGACTAAAGTTTGTTTCCAAACCCTAGATTCTTAGGACCATTGGAAAATAGGTCAACACACATATCTACGAGATCACCATTATAAGAACATCATATGTTAGTCAACATTAATACATCTAGGAATATATATATTGTCCTAGACTAGGCTAGGGATTCAGTCAAGAGAACATATACCTAGGGTTTCACTCCTATGACTTTCCATAACAATCATTTTACCTGTAGACCTAAACAAAACCTAGGGTTTTAGTTCATTTTCAAAGTAAAAAATTATTATATCATACTTAGATGTTTTGAGATTTAGGACAACATCATTTCAACTTTAGCATGTTTAGATTTTCTATGACATTATCAAAACATTAATCGGAATAGAAATTTCTTCATAAATATCCCTAAATAGGTTTAAGGTTTCACATATCATCAACATACCCTTAGGTTAGGGTTTTCTAGAGAAAATCTTTAAGGTTCTACTTATATAAGCAATCATAGGTGTGTAAGGTGAGTAGATTCATGAGATGATGAATGTAATATCCCAAAATGGGAAAGACAAGAATATCAAACATTTATAACATTTTAATCAAGGCAATAAATAGAATGTAAGCACAAAACTATAAAATGCTGGAATTGCCAGAATATAACATCAAGACATTAAAACACTAGCAAAAATAGTTGAGCCATATCATTATAATCAACAACTAAGTAAGTACACAGTGTTCCAAAAGGAATGCACTCAAGCCACAAGATGGCTGAAATACACTACTGAAGCTTAGCACTGGAAAATATAAACTGTTGCTATTGGAAAATTTTGCTGTTGGGAAGAAGATCTATGTGTGAGAGGCTACTGGAGAACTCATAAAGATCCGAGATTTTAACCACGAAATATACTCTAAAAACAAAAAAAAGTCACATAAATGGTTTGGCTAGATTTTGAGTTTGGAATTTCAGCCCATTTTGGGTTGCACACTACACCCTTGCTGACTGAGTTACGCACTCCCTAGAGACAACTACTGATCTACAGCTGAAATAATGATCTATCTGCTGCAATAACACCCACTCATCTCACTAACTGAAGGGCTGGTCCCTTCTCCTGATCCCAAGCTGAGAAACTTAAGATATAGCTCCTCCACTGAATATGCAATTGCTGCAGACACACTACTAGGAAATATTGTGCTATCTAGGAGGGTTGATGATGTAGAATGCTGATAGATAGTACAATGTTGATCCCAGGCTACTGATGTGATCCCCATAGTGAAGGATTAATCCCTCACAGGATTTGAAGTTGAGTTTCTTGGAACTTCCTCTTCTCCTCAAACCCTCACTGCAGAATTACGGAATTCTTCCAGGAAATGTTGCTGCATAGGAGAATTATATGGATGGCCTAATGTTGGATATGACAATGAAAATCCCAAAAGACTACAATGAATCCATAGTGTGAAGGGTTGATCCCTCGATATATTTCTCAGCTGAAGTAAGGAAAACAACCTTCCAACTCTCAAACCCAAGTTCAGGAATGCATAATTCCTATAACTGGAAGTGCATATGAGAGTAGTTGAAAGTGGCACTGATTTTCAGATGATGAATGTTGCCCAAGAAAAACTTCCTAGAGTAGGCACTTGAATTCCCCCATGGGTAATGGTTATGTTCCCGCTCGGGAACACCTGGTGCTAAACAACACAACAAACTTACTCGGTGCTAAACAACACAACAAACTTAGCTAAATAGCTTAAGCGTGCAAAGAAATGTCTTACTACACTCAAAAATAAAAATCCAAACTCCTTTCCTTTGTTGCCCTCATTTTCCTTTGATGGTTGTGAGCCTTCCCTAGCCTTGGTCCACCTCATAACTCTGCTACACATGTGGCCACTAGCCTCCATAAAGACTATGTTGTCCTCCATGATCTCCATCACTGTTGCAATTACTCTCCATTTCCTCCATCATGTGTGAATTTAATGCACCACTTCCTCCATCATCTATGCAATTTCTTTTCCACTATCTCCATCATCTTTCATTTATTCCTCCACCATCTCCATCATCTTCCTCATTAATGATCTATGACCTCCACTCTTTCTTCATTATTGTGCTGCTCCACTACTCCATAATGCTACTCCAGTACTCAATTAACCCACATTCACACTATAGAAGTGGATTTTATTCATATACTGGGTTTATGGGTCCCTCCACCCTTTTATTTACTTAAATAAATAAGAAAATTAAGGACTCTAATATTCCAATTAGCTTATGGAAAACTTGGAATATTACAATCCTCCCCACCAAAATGTTGCTTTTCCTCAAGCAACTGCAAAAGTGGATGTTGCAAAAATCCATCTACCTCCCAAGTGGCATCCTCATATCGAAGGTTTCCTCATCTGCTCCAATGTGTTATGAATTCCCATCTCCATAGCTGTCTCTCTGGAATTTCTAGAATGGCCTCCAGCTATGTAGCTAGATGCCTCTCCTCATCAATGTGCCCCCAAGTGGCAACCATCTACTGTCCAAGAGCCTCTACTCTGCATGAGATATGTGAAGTGTAGAAGTTCCTTCCCCAAGTGGAAAGTCCCAACTCATGAACTCTCTCTCCAACCCGTGCTACATGGAGTAGGTTGTGCCTCTCCATGATCCAATCCTTGGCCCTGGTGGCCTTGCTTGGTCTAAGCATCATCTCAACACTATGAAAAGTAGGAAATAGATACATATGGATTGACATGTGAAATATCAAACCATACTCTCCCAATAGCAGCCACCACAGTGATGCCTCTTGCTGCGATACCACATCATCATCATACCAAGTATGGTAGCCATACTCTCTTAGGAGAAGCCACCACAACAATGCCTCTTGTTTCCACATCACATCATCATCATAGCAAGTATGGTAGCCATACTCCCTCGAGAAAATCCAACGCAGCAAGGCCTCATGCTACCACAACACATCATCATGCCAAGTATAAAGTAGTGACATCCTAATTGACATGTGGAATGTCATATGGTCGACATACTCTCCCAAGATTAGTTAGCACAACCATGCCTCCTGCTGCTGCATCACCTTAGTAATATGCAAGGGATGGAACATACCAATCTGAAATGTCGGGTGGTAACCACAATCACCCAAGAGAAGCCAGTGCAGCCATGCTTCTTACTGCCCTATTTCATATATTTGAAAGTAGCTTTTGAACCACTTGCTCATCATCTCCATCTATTCATCCAACTGTGGGTGATGACTCATATCATGCGCCAGCTTGGTATACACCCAATGGAGAATCTCCCACCAAAAAATTCTCATACAATAATTGTCCCCATCACTATCTATGGCCTTGGGAAGACCATGAAGCATGAAGAAATCCTAGAAAGATAATCCAGTCACGGGTGAAGAGATGTACTGTGTGAAAATTTTGAAGCAGTGTGCATACCTCGATAATGGATCAATGTCGAGAATACCATCCTCCAACTTCTAATGACAATATTTGCACTCCATGATACGTCAAAGTGCATCCTCCTTGAGGTCTCTCCATGAGAGCCTCTCTCTGATGGCTTGGTAGAACCTATGAGGTTCTGAATATGCTGCATGCAACAACTTCTCTTTGAGGTGTGAGGTGCTCCCCAAGAAGGCTCTGTCCTGATAATGGAAGATGTTATCCATCACATGATGTCTACCATCTATCATCTTCCCATCCAATGCTTCATAAGTTAAGTGGTCATTGGAATGCTCAAATAATAATTGGGCCCTCAAATCATCGCTGCTCCTCAATGACAACTTTGTTGATTTCCATGATAGTGCATCTGTTGCCACATGGCCCTCTCCATACACAATTTTGAACTCATAGTCTTGCATTGTACTGATCCATCATTGTTGCCTCTTCTGCAGCTCCTGATCCTCAAAAAGATGTCGAAGACTATGGTGGTTGGTCTTCACTCAAAATATACTGCCAATAAAAAATTGTCAAAATTTTACCAATGCATGAATGATGGCTAATATCTCTTTGTCATAAATAGAATATGGCAGCTCATGCGACAGTAACTTCCAGTTCTAGAAAGCTTTTATATAGCTTCCCTACTTTAGGACTATGCTAATACCATTCTTAGAAAATCCACACTACAACACAGAGTGTTGTGTGTGGCTCAACAATGTCAAAATTGGATAGATATACATCTTCTCCTTGAACCAGTCAAGGGTCCGCTGCACAGTGATAGTCTGCTGCTCCAAATCAGCAATGTGCTCTAACCCTTGGTCATGCAATTTTCCTAATGGTACGACCCCACAAATCTCAATCTGATGTGCTGAAATAATATGGGGTGGACATGTTTGCATACCTTGGATCAGCTGATGCTTGGGAACATCTTGCAAAGCTACAAGAGTTACTCCAACCGGTGCAATTTCTTCTCTAACCACTGGTGATGGTGATGCCTGCTCCTCTATTGTTGCACCAGTGTTGGTATCTACTTCCTCTTCCTCATGCACCTCCTAAATCATGCCTTGGACTCTCAATGTCTAAGTCTTGGGAAGAACTTGCCAAAATGCAAGTTCTCCCCCCACCGATGCAAGTACCTCTACTGTAGCTGGTGGTGGTGGTAGTTTCTCTTCTCCCAAAGTATCAGTGATGAAATCTTCATTTTGCTCCTCATATACTTCCTCATCAATTTTGGAAAATGTCTCAATGGAATGTGCCTCTGGTTTTCTTATGTCAAACCTATTTACCAATCTTTGATTGAACTTTTCATACACAGTCACTCTTTCATGTTTCAATTTGTCGAACCACCAATCATTTGCTTCACCCTCAAGGTGTAGCACTGCAATATAAATGGCCTCTACTTCCACTACTTGGTGTAGTTGGAAGAATACATATAACTTCTCCATCCAAGCCTTTGCCATACTTTTGGATGACCCATCAAATGCAGGGAGATAGAATCTATTCTACATATGCCCTCTTCTTCTATTGTTGTTGTGGGGTCTCTGGTTCTCTTTAATCTAGAAACATTGCTAGAAATTCAGATTCTCTTTTAATGATCTAGATTGATATTCGTACTCTGAAAGATAATTACTCAGAGTCTCATGCTCCAAATACCCTCCATCTCCATGCCATTCATTTCCTTCTGCAAGGAAATTGGGCATAGTAGGGCGTTGTGGAACTTTCTACACCATCGGTTGCTTGTAATGATGATAAGAAGTGCTCAGAATTTTTCCATTATAAAACCATCTTGAGGTTTCATTTTTTCTTCCCCTTCTGATTTCTTTGATCTCCATCATGAGATACCGCATAGATTTGAAGAGAAGTGTGGAAAAACTCAATCCTTCCGCCATTGAAGACTTCTTCTTTTTTTGCTTCTTCTTCTTATTCCTTTGATGTCATGAAATGCCCACAAGCTGAGCCAAAGATCATGCTCTGATACCACTAATATACCAAAATGGGAAAGACATGAATATCGAATATTTATAACATTTTAAACAAGGAAATAACTAGAATGTAAGAAAAACCTGTAAAATGTTGGAAATGCTGGAATATAACATCAAGACATTAAAACATTACCTGAAATAGCTGAGCCATATAATTATAATCAATAGCTAAGTAAGTACACAATGGTCCATGTTAGGCCTCTCTAATTTAGCATAGTGACAAGACTAAACGCTGCAGAGACAACATTTGAACTAGTTTGGGATTCTAGGATCTAGCCCTCCTAAATCTAGAGAGGGATCTCTCTATAAGTGCAAATATTGATTTATCTTTAAGGCTTTTGCTATGATATTAGGCTAGTTATTAAGAATGAGGTTTTTTTGTTTGTTTTGGTTGGTTAGGAATGATCTTTGATTGGAAGGAATATCACAAAATGAAAGAGTTCAAAAGGTGAGGATGCAAGTATATTGAGAAGCTTTCAATAGATAGGATTAGTGTGAAGCAGCTTTAATCCATTGGGCTATGGAGTCATAAAAGGGTTTATTTGTACAAAAATTTCAAGAGTGGTCCAAGGGGAAAGTCATCTATATCAAAATATATTTTAGATTAAATGATGGAGCAGAACATTAAAAGTGTTGCGAAAGTGGAAAAAATCAATAATATCAACAAGGATTTATCAACTTTCCATACAAGAAAATCCTTTTAAGCAACTGTTTGAAACCAACCAAAGACAAGGCTAACCATAAACTTCTTTAGACAAGCTTATATTAAAGCTAACTTATCAGACAACAATCCAGTAATCTCACCAGACTACTTTCAGAAGGGATGAAAATAGATAAGAAAACAAAGTGTAGCTAAGATCAGATCAGATGTATTACAATCATGATCTACTTTAGCATACTCTTAGGGAAACTTTCAAACAACCTTTGGAGAAAGAACTAGAAGATAGGGAAAACCATAAACCTTTATAGCTTAACTCTACTTAGCATGTACTGAAAATATAATTCAAGAACTTCCTTTCAATTTTTTCACATCAAGACAGGGACTAACCAACATTCCTTGATAATGTTTACACTTAATTTAAGTCATTCTTAAATATAACAATTAGCAGAAAACATATAGATAAATCTTATCAGTGAGAGTAGGGTACTTTTGACAGTAAATCATAGCTCTATATTTGTTGTTCTTTATCAGAGAAAAGTGAACAAAGTGACATACATGAAAGGAAAACAAATAACAGTAAGGGGTACTTCACCAATGATATAGACCAGGATCCCAAGAATCAGCTTGTATATTGATGTCAATCTAGTTACATACTTCAAGTCCAATGTTTCATTATAGCTTCAAACATCTCTTCTCAGCCTAACTTCTTCAATAACTTAACAGATCTTCAGAGCTTCAGAGTTTATTTACATTCAACAATGATTCGATACAACAACTATTACATCAGAAATTCAGTAACCAACCTGTATCTCATCTTCTTTAGAATTATTTATAGAAGAAAAGAGGAGGTTGGATAAAATAAAAGATCTCTAGGCTCAATTAATATAGTATAATGCTTCTCAGCCTTTGAGTGGCTCAATGGAGAAGCTTTCTAATATTTCCACGTATTAATTGGTTTTCATTAAGTATTTAGGCACTTGGCATATTTTGTTGACTTTAAAAACTCTTCAGGTAGGTTGGCAATAACGCTGGCTGTCTTTAGGCAAAATATCACTGACTGAACAATAAATATGGCTTCTTTTGATTTATGGAGACTGTAGGTGGCACTTTGGTAACTAAAGAGGATATTTCGGCCTCTGATGTGGAAGTGGAGACCTCCTTACTGATATTTTTCTCTGTTTAATTAAAAAACACTTTAATATGTCTTTATTCTGTGTTTAGGCTTAATTATGTTGATCATCGGTTGTCATTGATGTCAACCCAAGTAGCACCAGGGGCTAACCCAATATTGCATGGGATTTTTTACCTACCAAATTAATATATTCTGGGTAAATAATGCTTTTTATGGTTTCTACTTGTCGATATGTTTCCATTGATATATGGCATGTCATGTAATTCTTCACGGTTTGAAAGATATTCATGTTTGAAGTTTGTAACCCCAGTTACTGGGCTAAAACCCCATGGGGTTGGGGCATGGGTCATTGAAAAGTCATAATTAATATTTTTTATGCTCCCAAAATCCCTCCCACGTTCACTTGTTGAAGCTCCTCTCAACCTAAGCATTTATGTAAATTGTGATCTTCATTTCCTCCTTATGCAAGGGATTCGACCATCTAAAATAGGTCATCGTGGCATTTTCGCTCTAATGTTTTTTATACGAAGGTTCAGAAGCTGAATTTTTATGAGGCGAAGCCAAAATACTAAGGAACCTGCATGTTGAAATTTGGTTACCAGAGGACAGGTGGTTCCCTAAGGCTTTGATCTTTGGCCTAGGGAAAAGTGTCCAAAAGAATTTATTTTTTCTCCTAAAGTGACTTTATAATTTTTATAAAGTCAAATCCCAGGTAAAAAAGTGACTTTGATGAATAAAGTTACTAAAGTCTAATTTAAAATGACACTGAAGTGATAATTTACTAAAACGTCTAATTTAAAGTAGGCACTAATAAAGTGAATATAAAGATGAAAGGAAAAGTGACTTTGAAATAAATAATAAGTGGGTCTTTATTAAAGTAATTGAATTAAAAAATGAAGGTAGTTAAATAGACAATTTAATCTAAACCTAGATCTCAATCTATTTCAGCCATTGGATTTAGGGATTCCCCAAAAGTCACTTAGGGTTAGGTTAAAGGAGGGAAAGGAGGAAAAGGTCATTCATTCTTTCATGAGCAGATTGGGAGAAGGAGAGAAAGAGAGATGGAGATTTTTCTGAGCAGTGAGAAGAAGGAGGGCAGCAGTGAAGAGATTTCAGCAAAGGTACAACAGCGTTTATTGGCACACATACCAAGGCAGAAAATCTGTACAGCAAGGGAGAGGTAGTGTTTCCAAGTGAGGAGGCAGAGAAATCGAGGAAGAGGGTATAACAACAAGCACGCACTTCAAGGGACAAAAATCAGGCATGTTTTCCAAGGAAGAGGGTGGCTGTCATTTTTGACACAAAAACCGAAGAAGAGGACATCAGCACAGCCCAGATTTTTGGCACGGATTTCGAGAGAGGTTGCTGTACAAAATCTGTATAGTCCGTACAACAAAGTACGACTTTTCTAGCATGCTTTCCGAGGTGGTCGTACAACATTTAATGCTGTCCTAAGGTGCTGTAAATTTTCTTTTTTCTCTTGTTGCTGATTTGGCACAATTTCCGAGGCAGTGTGCAAGCACGGAAATCGAGATAAGTTTGTAAATTGGTTGCTGGAATTTTTTCTGAGTTTTTCCTGTTTCACTGTAAAAAGCAATATTCAGAAAATAAAAGAGAAGCTTTCGAACTGGTTTTCTCCAACATTTGTAGGGGGTTTTTCCAGGGTCATGTTGACCAAAAATATCAGTGTTAAATGTGTTGAATTGTTGTTTTAAGCTTGCTGATTTTTATTTCTGCATTTTCCAACATTCTGTAAATTTTCTAGAATTTGTGTTTTTAGAAAAAATTTATTTTCCAGTTTGTTGAATGTAAGGATATGGGAAAGGGCATTTAACTATTTGGAGAAATAAGGTGAAACTGAAAACCGGGGTGGGAAAACAAGAAATTTATACATGGTATCAGAGGTTGAGTGCTGAAAGTGCAGTTTGGGACAGCAAAGAGAAAAATACAGCCTGCTGATTTTTCACTCAGAAAATTCCAGCAAGCTGATTTTTCACAAATAGAATTTTTATCTTTACTACAGCAATGCTATTTTTCAGTTTTAGGACAGCAGGATGTCATTGGGATTGAGGGTGGAGGATAGGTTGGATGGGCATACCAATTACAGCGTTTGGAAGGAGAGAATGCAAAGTATCTTTGGGGAGGCAGAAGTCTGGGATATCATGGTTCATACCACACAGCAGCCTGTTAATGTGCCTACTGATGCTACTCAGTTGGAAGCATATAATAGGAAGAACAACAAGGGTAAGAGACTGATTCTAGATGGAATCAAAGAACATTGCATTCCTCATGTGAGAGGAAAGAGAAATGCTCATGAGATGTGGACAACATTGTCCAATCTCTACCAAAGTACCAATGAGAACCGGAAAATGGTCCTGAAGGAGAAGATGAAAACAATTAAGATGGGTAAGACTGATAGTGCAGTTGGATATCTCACAAAGATTACTAATGTGAGATATGAGTTGGCAGCAATTGGAGAGGCCATTCAACCCACTGAGTTGGTGTGGATAACAGTGAATGGCCTCCCCAGTTCATGGATGAACTTTGCTGATGGGTTTTGTGCACGTGAGACCCTTCCCACATGGGAGAGGTTTTGGGATGATTGCATTCAGACAGAGATCAGGAAAGGTCAGGTTGGGGCAGCCAAGCCAGTTGAGCATGAGGCAAGAAAGGCAAAGGTAAAGGTAAACAGGGTAACACATAGAAGGACTATTCCAAGGTGAAATGTTGGAATTGTCAGAAGATGGGACACTATGCAGTTGTGTGTCCGGAGAAGAAGAAGAAGAAGGGGAAGAACCAGAGCATGGCAGCATCAACAGAGGTTGAGGACTTTGCAGATCGCTTTGACCGAGAGTTTGGGTTCATTGCGTGTGAGTCCTCTAGTGCATGATTACCTACCACAGAGGTTTAGAGGGAGCATGCATTACCCTCGACTAGTGGAGCATCTTCGGGTATCTGGTATGTGGACAGTGGGGCTTCACGTCATATGACAGGAGTCCATGAGTACTTCTCAGAGCTTTCAGAGAGTGGCACTGATATAGAGGTAGTACTTGGTGATGACAGAGTTGTTAGAGCAGTCGGTGTGGGAACACTGACATTTCAGAGGGAGTCTAAACCTCCCTTGAAGGTGTCAGATGTTCTTTATATGCCAGGGATGAGGAAGAACCTCATATCCCTCTCAGCTTTGGAGGAAAGAGGATATGAGATACTGTTAAGGGGTGGACAGGTGCTGATGTATCCCAGGGGCACTCCAGCCGATTCAGCTAGAGTGATAGGTGTACGCTATGCAAAGGTGTACAAGTTTGCATTTCAACCCCTTTTGGCATTAAGCGATGAAATGCGACAACCTAAACTAGCGATTCGAAAGTACATGTGGTGTGCCATGAGGATGGGCACATGTATCTTGGGGCCTTGGGGTGCCTAGCGGGGAGATGAGATCACTACAGGTGTGCCAGATTTCAGTACTGATCACTTTGATACTTGCAGAGGATGTGCGATGGGCAAGTTCGCCAAATCCCCTTTTCCCAGCAGTGACAGCAGAGTGACTGGGATACTTGAGTTGATTCATTCCGATGTGAGCGGTCGGATGTCTCATGTTTCCTTGAGTGGATATGAGTACTATGTTTTATTCATTGATGATCACTCCAGGAGGACCTAGATTTATTTCTTGAAGACCAAGAGTGAGGTCTTCAAGCGGTTTCAGGAGTTTAGAGCTCTTGTGGAGACACAGACAGGTCGAAAGATCAAGTCCCTGAGGTCGGAAAATGGAGGAGAGTACACCCTTGGAGAGTTTGTTGACTATTGTGCGGAGGCAGGCATTAGGAGGGAGTTCAATGTTCCTTACAACCCCCAGCAGAACGGGGTTGCAGAGAGGAAGAACAGATCCATCAGAGGGGTTGCTAAAGCCATGTTACATGATCAGGGGTTGCCATTGTTTTTGTGGGAAGAGGCCTGCAACACTGCTGTTTATTTGCAGAACAAGAGTTTGCATCGTGCCTTGGGGCACATGACTCCAGAGGAGGCTTTTTCTGGGAAGAAGCCTGATATTGGTCATCTTCGTATCTTTGGGTGCATCACATACTCCTACATACCCAAGGAGAAGAGGACCAAACAAGAGCCCACCGCAGAGAAGGGTATCTTCGTGGGCTACAATGAGACCTCAAAGGCCTTTCAGATTTACATTCCTGCACAGAGGAAAGTTGTTGTCAGGCGGGATGTGAAGTTCGAGGAGGATAGGGCCTTTAGGAGGTCACAGGAGTTAGATTTTTTGGATCAACCAGACCCTCAGCAGCAGTTGAGTCAGTCACAGGGATCCAATGGGTAGGGATCAGGAGGATCTGGAGGTACATCTATGACGATGTCAGGTTCGTCAGTGAGCAGTGGCTCGTAGAGTCAGAGGGGTGGTGGCTTTCGAAAAGGGCTCTGGCAGAGCAGCTTCACTAGGGAGTCCACTGATGACGCTCATATGGTACCTCAAATTTTCTAAGGTTTAGGGTGCAGTGAGGAAGATGGAAAATAAGAGACAGACAATGTGAGTTGAACCCTGGCGAAGGATGATGAGAAGGGTTTCACTTCCAATGTGGGAGAAGTATTCTCAGGGAAGAGGAAGCCCAAGTGGCTTCAGGACACCTTGAGAGAGGCCACATCTGTTGCTGGGCCTAAGAGGCCGGTCAGAGAGAGCAGACCACTTGAGAGGTTTTGTAGCTATATGGCAATGGCTACCAACATCCTTGACTCTGAGCCTTCTAGCTATGAGGAGGCAGCTAGCCAGCAGGTCTGGAGAGAGGCCATGCAGAAGGAGTATTCTTCTATCATGAAGAATGATGTTTGGGAGGTGGTGCCGAGGCCTGAGGGCAAATCCGTGGTTACTTCCAGATGGCTTTACAAGGTAAAGCATGCTGCAGATGGCAACATTGAGAAATTCAAAGCGAGGTTTGTGGCTAGAGGGTTCTCCCAGGTAGAGGGAGTTGATTATGAGGAGACCTTCACTCCCGTGGCTCGATATACTTCGATCCGCTCCATTATATCGATAGCAGCAGATATGGGTTGGAAGATCCACTAGATGGATGTGAAGACCGCATTTCTCAATGGCTTCATACAGGAGGAGGTGTCCATTGAGCAGCCACAGGGCTTTGAGGTGCATGGGAAGGAGTCCCATGTGTGCAGACTGAAGAAGGCCCTTTATGGCCTGAAGCAAGCTCCCAGAGCTTGGTACTCCAAGATAGATACATACTTGCAGGAGATGGGTTTCACAAAGAGTGAGGCAGATCCAAACCTTTACTATATTGTGATAGGTGAGGAGCCTCTCATTCTGGTGCTGTATGTGGATGACTTAGTCATTACAGGTGCAGAGAGACTCATAGAGCACTGCAAGAGAGATCTTGCGACAGAGTTTGAGATGAAGGACATCGGATTGATGCATTACTTTTTGGGTTTGGAGGTGTGGCAGGAGGAGGGGAATTTCTTCTCGGGGCAGGGGAAGTATATTGTGGATATCCTTAGCAGATTCCACATGGAGGATTGTAAACCCATGTCGACACCGATGATCACCAACTGGAAGAAGGTTCATCCTTCGGATTCTGAGTTGGTGGATCCCACATTATACAATCAGCTAATTGGTTCCTTGATGTATTTGGTCAACACTAGGCCAGATATTTGTTTTGCAGTCAACACGATGAGTCAGTTTATGTGTGAGCATAGGAAGGTTCACTGGGTGGCTGAAAAACACAATGTGTGGTACTTGCAGGGGACAGTGGATTATGGTTTGGACTACAGGCAGGGGGATGGAGTGAGATTGGCAGGTTACACTGATTTTGATTGGGTAGGTTGTGCTTCTGATAGGAAGAGCACTTCAGGGTGCTGTTTTGGGTTGGGTTCGGTAGTGGTGTCATGGTTCAGCCGAAAGCAGCAGTCAATAGCATTGAGTTCAGCAGAAGCAGAGTATATGGCAGCCAGTCTAGCTATTTGTGAGGCCATCTGGCTTCGCAAGATGTTGTTTGGCTTATTTGGTCATTCGTTGAGACCTTCAGTGATTTACTGTGATAATCAGAGTTGCATTAAACTCACAGAGAATCCAGTATTTCATGACAGGTCAAAGCATATCGAGATCAAATATCATTTCATCAGAGACTATGTTCAGAAAGGAGCTGTGAAGCTTGAGTATATTCCCACTGATGAGCAGGTTGCAGATATTCTTACCAAAGCCTTACCATGGGGCAAGCATGTCTACTTCATAGACAAGATGGGTGTGGTGAGGAACACCTTCCTCGATAAGAGGGAGTGTTGAAATTTGGTTACCGGAGGACAGGTGGTTCCCTAAGGCTTTGATCTTTGGCCTAGGGAAAAGTGTCCAAAAGAATTTAATTTTTCTCCTAAAGTGACTTTATAATTTTTATAAAGTCAAATCTAATTTAAAAAGTGACTTTAAGTGATAAAGTTACTAAAGTCTAATTTAAAAGTGACTTTAAGTGATAAAGTTACTAAAGTCTAATTTTAAAGTGACTTTAATAAAGTCAGTGTAAAATTAGAAAGGAAAAGTGACTTTGGAAATAAATGACTAAGTGGGTTTTTATTAAAGTGGGGTGAATTAAAAAATAGAAAGTGAGATTTAAATGAGCATTTAATCTCAGCCCTAGATCTCAATCTATTTCAGCCATTGGATTTAGGGATTCCCCAAAAGTCACTTAGGGTTAGGTTAAAGGAGGGAAAGGAAGAAAAGGTCATTCATTCTTTCATGAGCAGATTGGGAGAAGGAGAGAAAGAGAGCTGGAGATTTTTTTGAGCAGTGAGAAGAAGGAGGGTAGCAGTGAAGAGATTTCAGCGAAGGTACAACAGCGTTTATTGGCACACATATCGAGGTAGAAAATATGTACAACAAGGGGGAGGTAGTGTTTCCAAGTGAGGAGGCATAGAAATCGAGGAAGAGGGTACAGCAGCAAGCACACACTTCAAGGCACAAAAATCAAGCACGTTTTCCAAGGAAGAGGGTGGCTGTCATTTTCAGCACAAAAATCAAGGAAGAGGACAGTAGCACAGCCCAGATTTTTGGCACTGATTTCGAGAGAGGTTGCTGTACAAAATCTGTACAGTTCGTACAGCAAAGTATGACTATTCTGGCACGCTTCTCAAGGTGGACGTATAGCATTTAATGCTGTCCTAAGGTGCTGTAAATTTCCTGTTTTCTGTTGTTCTGATTTGGCACAATTTCTGAGGCCATGTGCAAGCACAGAAATCGAGATAAGTCTGTAAATTGGTTGCTGGAATTTTTTCTTAGTTTTTCCTGTTTCACTGTAAAAAGAAATATTTAGAAAATAAAAGAGAAGCTTTCGATCTTCTTTTCTCCAAGAGTTGTAGGGGGTTTTTCTAGGGTCATTTTGACCAAAAATATCAGTGTTAAATGTGTTGAATGGCTATTTTAAGCTTGCTGATTTTTATTTCTGCATTTTCCAGCATTCTGTAAATTTTCCAGAATTTGTGTTTTCAGCAAAAATTTATTTTCCAGTTTGTTGAATGTAAGGATATGGGAAAGGGAATTTAACTATTTGAAGAAATAAGGTGAAACTGAAAAATGGGGTGGGAAAATAGGAAATTTCTACACTGCAGTAAAAATTTCAGATCAAGGTGAGCAATATTTTTTGGAGATATGATATGTGGAAGTCAAGGTTTTTGCAGGCTCCTAAAATTCATCTCAAAGAATTGACCTTGGTAAAATCATCATAACTCTCTCTCTGAGTATCGGATTGGAATTCCATAAAAAGTGGCATATAGGGCACAGTATGCACTTTTTTCTCTATAAATTTCAGAGCCAAATGAAGAAACAGTGACATGTGGTACGCTATACAAGTGCGCTCTGCTGAAACAATCCATAATTAGGGAATTGTGAGAGATTAGGCATAAATCTTTCTTGAAGAATACAAATTGGGTCAGACCTATGGCATTGGAAAGAAGACTCAGAGGACTACTACATGATCAAAAATCAGATATTGAGGATATGAAATAACAGAGATACACCAGATTCAATATCGAGCTCCTAGAAGGCAAGAAAAAGCTAGATCATGTGTTGTCAAGGGTTGCAAAGGACCGGACTTTCTATGGCAGCAAAGAAAAGAAAGGTGTAGCAGAGGGTAGCATGACAAGAGAAGCAACCAAGGGGCATAACATCAGCAAGAAGTTCATCATATGAATTCTTCAAGTGGGCAGCATTGCATACAATCATTGTAAAGGTATCATTGTACTTAGTCATTGTAAATACATTATTGTACAAATTGTACTAGTATCTATCTACCAAGGGTTGAAGAGGCAGTGTTGGGAGGTCTAGGATCATCATTAGGTGGTTATGTCAAAGTTGGGGTTATGTTCTAGTATATCTTCTTCTTCTACATCATTCTATATCATTGTAAAGTGGACCATTTTCCCTGGTACGGGAGTCCATTCTTATTTTATTCTTCTATAGGGTGGTAGGGTGGTGCTAGGGTGAGTTGTACCTCATTGGGTGTTGGTGCATCCGTTCAGTTGACTACTGAAGAATCTCGGGCATTGGAGTGTCTATCTAGTGGGAGCTGGAGAAGAATGCTTTTCTAGATTCTAGGAAGTTGGAGCTTTATTTTCAATTGGAGTTGAATATTAAAGAATTATTAGAAAATAATTAGGTGGTTTTTGTCCCGGAGTGGGTTTCCACCTTAAAAAATGTGTGCATTTGTGTTCCTCTTGGTTGTTTCTATCATTATACAGACACTAATAATAATTCAAGATTGAATAATGCTCTAATTGAAAGGAATATTGATTCCCCCCCCCTCAGTATTTCCAACAAATTAGGCCTTAATCTTTGTTTTGGGTCTTTGTTCTTTAACACTCTCTTTAACTCTTTAAATGGTGGATTAAAATTCTGATCTTCAGGCTTCAGCTTTAATCACTCTTTAACCCTTATTTCTTCATTACTGATACACTTCATTGTTGTTGGTTTATACAGGTGGCTTTCTGCTATTGGATGGTTTTTGTTAAACCCTGGATCGTGATCCAGATGTTCAAACTTGGATTTCGTACCCTGCAGATCCTTTCTTCTTTGGTTTAAGTCACAGAATTGTCACTCTGGACTGAACTGGTCACCTGTCTATGATTGCAGAAATACATAGAGCAAACACCGTTTAAACCTGTAAAAAACATAACAAACTTATTATAAAATCCTACGGAATATGGTTAAGACTGCTTTGGAGGGTTCATGGGAGTGGAGTAACAGCAAGGAAGAAAGTGAATGCAGTTGAAAAAAGGAGGAAAATCCTAGTAGAACATCTAACCAGGTGAAATGGAAGTTTGGGAGCGATATTGAATAAGGGTTATTGGATTAGATCAATGAATGGAGATCTACGGTTGAGATCATTCAATGAGGTCGTTTGGAGGATGGGTGAAAAGCTAAGTGATCTGGGTCGAAGTTAAATGCAGGTCGTTCGATTAGAAAAATTGACAGTGGAGATCACTTAATAAAATTGCTTGGAGGAATGATGGAAGGCAAACAAATTGGTGGTAAGGTTAAATCGGGACCGTCCGATCTCGGAGATCAAGGACCAGGATCTAATCTAGAATTACATTGCAGAGGGAGGAGTGGTTTTTAAGAAAACCACTGGTGGTATTCGCACGGCTTTGGAGCAGCTTTAAATTTTCTCCAAAAAAAATGCAATATCACAAACCTGTTGACACGTGTCCTTGGAAAACCACCCATTTCGCGTAAATTTGAAATGTTAACGTTCGGGTGCAGAAAAACCCCGAAAAGGAGTCTCAGCCATCAGATGAGGGGCAGTAGATCCAACGATGTGGATCGCACGTGATGGAGGGTAAGATGCACGGGCGGAAAGGAAGGTGGGGTCAAATGGTGGTTTAGATCCTGACCATTGGATCTTGGGAATGGATGGTCGATATCTATTGATGTGGAGAAATGAAAAGGGCTAGGTTTGAAGAGTGGACGCAATGTGGACCGTCTGATCTAAAAAGATCAACGACGGAGATTAAATCGGAGATTGGGACGATGGAGGCTTATGTGATATAAGAGCGGGATGCAATGCAACGCTAGCTGTTGGATCCGATAGAATGGATGGTCAGGATTAAATCGCGGAAGACATCAGCAGGAGGCAGAGGGGGGAGCGCAATTGAATCTCAACCGTCAGTTCTTGTGGATTCGACGATTGAGATTAGATCGGAGGATCTTTGTCGGAGGAGGAAAAGGGAAAGATGAAAGGGAAGAGTTACAATGCGATGTTGCGCTGACTGTCAGATCAGAAGGATGATCGACGGTTGAGATTAGATCATAGAATCGCATTGGAATCGAAAAAGGAATTTGTGATTTGCGAAGGGAAGAAACTTGCGATTGTGATTTTGTCGATGGCCGTTGATCTTGCAGAGATTGATGGCCCAGATTTGTTTTAAAACATATCGTTGGGTTTTATAAAAACAAAGGAAAAAGGGTTTGGGACAAGGTTTTTTATAATTTTAGCACCTGTTTGCGGAGCTTTTAGGTCGTATGAAACGGACGAGGAGGTCAGGGGATTAAAAGAAAAGGCTTATCGCAATTGGATTTTTCAAAGTAAAAAGGAAAATAAGGAGATAATAAAACCCCGATTGCAATTGCATGATGGGTGGTTAGCTTCGGGTTATGGCTCCGAGTCTTATGCAGATAAGAGGAGCTAGGGCTAAGGCCAAAGGGGCTTAGAACCTTAATATAAAAATGGGTTTTTTAGGACAAAATGAAGGTTTTTCAAGGATTTTTTGGCTTTCGGTATTTTGGGGTTCTAGTGTTTTGGCAAGATTGGCAAGACCAAAAGACTAGACAAAATCATAAACACTTTGGGATCCTAAGATCTAGCCCTCCTAGATCTGGAGAGGGATATCTCCATAAAAGCAAAGAATGCTATATATTTGAAAGCTCAAAATGAGGTATTAGGCTAGGTATGAAGCACATAGGGGTTTTAAATTGGTTTGGTTGTTGGGTTGGTCGGAGATCATTAACTAAGAAGGTTATGGAATGAAAGGAATGAAGCAGCAAGGGCCATCATGTAAATATTGAAAATAACTAGATCATGAGGTAGAATACTACCCGATCTTAATAGCTAGAATGCAGGAAAAGCAGCTTACCCCTACACAAAACACGCAGAGGGTTAAGACTAAGCTAAGAGAAGCAGATCCAAGTGTAAAGGTCATAACACGGAGTGGATTGAACACTGAGGAAAACAAATAGGTACCCTGCGAAGAACAGGCACCACCAGCAGCCCCTGCGCAATCTCAAAGTGAGGAAGAAATTGAGACATTTTTGAAGGCATGTCTGAAATTGCTTAGGAACCTGCAGGCCATAAGAAACCTCTTGGCTTTAATGAATACCTGTGCAACTCGGCCCACTATACCAGAGATCCTGAAACAGAGGAAGCGGAAGAAAATGTTGATGCCCTGGAGAGGGGGGGGGGGATGAATCAGTTTAATACATACATGAGCCTTTTAAAAAAATTCACCAAACTTATTTACAACTTAATATGTGAACAGTCTTAAAATGTTGCAGCCAATATTAAATTAATGTGACACCATACTTATGTTGAGAGTGGCAAACATTTAAGCAGATTGAAAGAATCACATCAACACATAAGAATAAGAAACACACATAGAGACAACAGATGTAAGTGGAAACCCATAAAGGGAGAAAACCACATCTATTATTGTTGTGATGCAAAGGCAAGCTCCAACTCCCTCTCACCACAGTTTTTTTGTAGGCACCAACCTACAAGAGGCTCCAACCTCAGTCAGCTACAACTGACAGCTATTAAGCTGCAACTTGATAGGGAAGCTCTAACTTCCTCAATTTATCAAACTGAAAGTTTGTTGATTTACCTCATATATCAGCTCTGTTCTATAGCTTATCCTTCTGCTCTTATTTTCTTAATCTTCTCCGCCTCACTCTTCTATACTCTGCCCTCTCTATATTTACTCTTTCTAGCCTTTTTTATGCATATCCAGTTGATATTATTTATAGAGTTCCTCACATGACTGTTTGTATTTCACAAGGAATTTTGAGTGAACAGTCATGACTCTTTGGCTTCTGTCTTCTCATTCCTTTATCCAACTCAATTTGAAATTATAACAATATGTACAAATTTCCATGCTAAAGTGGGATTTTTCTTTTCCTTAGGATACTTGCCAATGCATCACAAACAATAAAAATTAATTACAACATTTACATTCACATTTTCAGTTACACACTTCAATTTTACTTACACACTTCAATTTTACTCAGCTCCTTTTCTGGATTTTGGCTTTACTGGATTTGTCTTTTCTGCTGCTGTTGAGTGACTGTTCTGAATATTTTGGTTCACCTCTGTGTCTATTCATTTGTTCACTGTAATTGTCTACTCCAACTACATATATAACTTCTTTTCAGGTTTATTCTCAAATACATACGAATCAGGGTGATGTATGTTCATTACTATCTCTGTTCTCAGGCTACCTTCTTGCATTCTCTGTACATATATGAGTTTTAAACTTAATGGTTGAAACTCATATTACAAATTCAATTCACCTTTTTCCCTGTACTATCATTTTTCCATCCATAGTCCTGCTTTGCTCTCAAAGTACCCCGTTCTCCTCCAAGTGGTCTTCCACAACTTCTTAGGTTTTATTTATCAATTTCAAAGAAGTTGACAAATAATTATATTCAGCAAACTTTGGAAAATTTTAGATATACCAACCCTTATAACTCCGCAATATTTCCAATATAAAATCAATGCCAACTTTGGGATTTTAATTACATGGTAAAAGCTAAATATTTCGGGGCTTAAGTGAGTCACCTGATTTCACCACCGATGGAACACTTTATATTAATACTCGACATTTTTCAAAAAAACGGCTTTGTAATAGCATTTGACTCCGAGCCCACACATATAATCAATAACCAATCCAATACACGCACCGTACCTTAGATTATCCTTCGTGCATCTTCATTAAACGACTACCGTTAGATGGCTCCCCTCCAGATCGACGGCACTCGAAAATATCATGTGGCTTCTCTGGTCGATCATTAACGTGCGATGGTGCGCATTGAACGGTGGTTTTGGAACTTCTCCTGACGCCACGTGTCGAACACTCAATGGAATCGCTCCAAATTTGAGAATACTACTCGCTCCGCAAAAGTGGTGCGATGAAACCTGGAAACCGCCTTCACTGTTCACTCGGTCATGGTTCCACTCTTCTATGCAGGGTTCCGGTCTTGTACAAGGTTCTGCCTTTATTATTTAAAAGGGTTCTATCATACAGTCAACATCGAGACTCATAGACTAATCAATACCATGGCATCGTTAGACCTTCCATACTTACACAGAAGCATACAGCGGGAATTGTGCCATTACACAGAGGTGTATAACTACGAGCCTTCAGGAGTTTATGCAATTACACCATATTATCTCCTTGGTTCTAGAGCATGGAGCATCCAGTTAAACTTCTATACAGGTTTCTAAAGACAGAGGCGAAGCCTTTCAACACAATCTTCCACCGCAATTTACCATGCTGGTAACTACAGGTATGGCTAAGCATAATCATTGACTTTCATTAACATCAATTTATTCCAATCCCACGCAGAATCACAATAAATCTAATTACACAGAGCTCACATGGCTCATACATTCCACATAGTTAATTTTTGTTCCACTGAGGGTTCAATGACGTATCCACACATAACCCAGTCATAGAGGTTCATATTGGTCACAAGGATTCATCAGGAACACACTCTCATTACTGAACATACAAGCAGATTCTCAAGACAAAATTCGCACAGAACTCAACTTGACAAATGCACATTAACGTTGAAACAAATCAGCAATGGCCCTTCTCCTCTAGTGGCCAGATCTTCAATTGATTGGCCCTTCTCCTCTATTTTGCAGTCCTATGTAGCCTATGCAGTTCTGAGCCCACTAATTCACTGCTTGTCTCTGCTACCTCACTGCTGCTTTGTTTTTGTTTCAGGTGCTCCTTTTTTTTTTTGATCTCCTTTGCCATCAATGAAAACATTTCCAACAATCTCCCCCTTTGGCATTGATGGCAATATACTTCTTATTTTTTCCTTTTAGGACCCTTCCTTCTGTTGCTAGCTCTTCCTCCCCCTCTGACATCAATGGCAAGGGGTTGGACATTTCTTAGTGTAGATTTTATCCTTTGATCCTGTGTTTTTATCCTTTTTCAACATTTCGTGCATTTCCTCTCTCTGAGATCTTCTGACTTTATACCCTGCTACTCCACACTGTGGATTAAATCTAAAATAATGATGCTTTAGCCTTTTCATTGACTCCTTTATGTTGGATGTATTCTTTCCATAATCCTTTGATCTTGAGGACATGTTTCATGCTTCCCTTGTTGGCTAATCTCCCCCTGGAATGATATTTTCATTTATGTTCTCCCCCTGAAACGGTGTTGTCTCTTTATATCAGAGAGTAGCATCTACAGATACTACCCCTAGTCTATCTCTCAAGTATTCAAATGGTTCTCTGGCAAGCGGTTTGGTAAATATATCAGCTGTCTGTTCTTTTGTTGGTACATATTCCAGCTTTACTATCTTCTGAGCCACTTTTTCTCGGAGAAAATGATACTTGATTGGGATATGTTTAGTTTTTGAGTGAAGCACATGATTTTTAGATATACTTATAGCACTTGTATTATCACATTTGATTGAGATAGGTTCATCAAAGCTTACCTTCATGTCTTGGAGGGTTTGCTTCATCCACATGACTTGTGTACAACATGCTGCTGCTGCTATATATTCTACTTCTGCTGTAGACAGAGAGATATATGTTTGTTTCTTGCTTAACCATGCCACCAGACTTTCTCCTAGATAGAATTCACCTCCACTTGTGCCTTTTTTGTCATCCACACAGCTCGCCCAATCTGCATTGGTGTATGCTGTCAAAGTGAAGCTTTTTCCTTTAGGATACCAAAGTCCATACTGTGTTGTTCCTTGTAGATATCTAAATATTCTTTTGACTGCCAGACGATGGTTTTGTTTAGGTGCTGCTTGATATCTAGCCACTAGTCCTACTGCTAGCATGATATCTGGTCTTGATGCTATCAAATACAGCAGGCTTCCTATCATGGATATGTAGAGTTTTTGATCTATATCAGCAGATCCATCATCAACACACAGCTTGCATCCCGTGATCATGGGAGTTGACACAGGTTTGCAGTCCTCCATTTTGAATTTTTTCAACATTTCTTTTAAGTATTTTTCCTGTGAGATGAATGTACTTGTGTTCTTTTGCTGAATTTGCAGTCCTAAGTAGAAACTGAACTCTCCAATCATAGACATCTCAAACTCTGTTTTCATCTTATCAGCAAACCCTTTTGCTAGTTATTCTCTGTTTCTTCCAAACATAATGTCATCAACATATACTACAACAATCAAGAGTTCATTTTCATGGGCTTTTATGTATAGATAGCTGTCTACTCCACCTCTCTTAAAGCCTTGTTTTTTCAAATATTTATCCAGTCTAGAGTACCAAGCACGAGAAGCCTGTTTCAGTCCATAAAGAGCCTTCTTCATTCTGCATACATAGTCTTCTTTGTCTGTTAATGACAAGCCTTCTGGTTGTTCCATGTAGACTTCTTCTTCTAAGTCTCCATTGAGAAATGCAGATTTTACATCCATTTGATATACCTTGAAGTTTTGGTAGCATGAAAATGCTAGGAACATTCTGATAGCTTCCATTCCGGCTACAGGGGCAAATGTTTCATCATAATCAAGTCCTTCGATTTGTGAGTATCCTTTGCAGACCAGTCTGGATTTATTCTTGATTACTTGTCCTTGCTCATTCATTTTATTTTTGAATACCCATTTTGAGCCTATGACATTTTTCTCAGTGGGTCTAGGAACTAATTCCTGTTGTGCTCAACTTAGTGTTCCTAAATTGAGTTCATTAATTGTCAACCAGGCTTAGTAAACTGCTGAAGTGTGGTGCACTATATGTGCCTAGGTATTTTTTTCTCACTACGTTATGTTTAGTGTTTTTATGATGTTTTTGGTTTTATGGTTTTTATGTTGAAAAAGAGCTAAGAAGTTTACCTCATGGTAATACTTCATCAGGTTGTTTTCAAGAGTAAATAAGCTTGATGAATTTATGGCAAAACAATCTCAACATGAACTCAGTAACTAAATAACCAAGGAACTCATCTAATTTCTAACACAATTTTAAAGGTTGTGATGAATAACAGGAAAGTAGGTTTTCTACAGTTATAATTTAGAGTTTCCTAAGTCAACAATCAACTTACTGATATTCTGCAACATCTCTCATGTGGTGAGGTACAATGAACATAATTGAAGAAAATTTTGTGCTATAATAAGTTTCTCTCTAAACTAACTTCTAGTTCTGTTCTTGCAACTCAGTTTAGCACCACTAGGCCTCATTCAAAAGTTATAGATTTCTTTTTAGAATAGTCTTTGAGAAAAAGGCTTGTTTGTGAAATTGTAAAAAGGTTGCAAAATAATCAAGGCCTTAAACTGTTATTTGATAGTTCCTGTCCATATGATGATGTATTAATAGGAATTCAGAACAAGAATATTTTGTAAATAATGAAGACCGTGGTATCTAAATTTAACAACTAATACAATTTAAAATGCAATGGATAACAACTAAACTAAAATGCTAATACAGTGAACTAAGACTAAACTAGAGTGCTATTATCTAACTTGAAATGAATTGGAGCTGAACTAGAATGATACTAATACAATGAACAGAGTTAAACTAGAGTACCATTATCAAGTTTGGAATATTGTGACAGAATTAAACTAGAATGAAATCTACCTCTGGAGTATTGACTGAGCTAAAATGCAACTAATTCTATGAAATACTACAGTCCTGTCTTGTTCCAGATGAGTGATATTTTGGAATAGCTTGTACAAACAAGTCTGGCTGTATCATTCAGTGCAAACGGGAATAAAAAAATAACAGTACGCATGTAAACCAAAACACCACAGCTAAGTCTTATCTAGAGTTAGTGATATTTTGGAAGAGATTAATGAGAATAGGACTAGTTGTAACAGCTAATTGTAATTGAACACAAAAACGTAAAGTTCTAAAGTGCTACAATTATGCCTCATTCCGGATTAGTGATATTTTGGAATACTTCATGAGAACAAAGCTAAACGGTAGTATCCAATGTAAGCAAAGTTCAAAAAACTATTTAAATTGAGAATGAAACAAAGCTACGGCTACTTATCTAAACCAAATGCATAATGCTTCATAGGCAGTAGGGGCCCTCTACCACTGGATCAGCACACAGATCTACTCAAGATTAACTCATCTCGTGCAATAAAATGATGCTTCTCTTCATTAAAGGAGTATTTCTTCACAAACAAAGTTCTGAGATCTAGCAACAAGAAGATAAAATATAACTCCGTTTCTCGGTCTCCCGAGTCACACTTATAATGAAATTACATAACTACTTTTGAGAAAAATAGGGATAAGTGTATTTCCCATTTCTAATCAAATTAAAACTATTATTGAAGGTCTCGTAATTTTTTGCATACATCTATAGAGTCTGTGTCCCGGTAGAAGTCTACCTCTTGGTTTTGGTTTCCCACGTGCATAACCACTTGGAGATTTTTACTCAGACTTTGTGGAGAGCAACGAATAATGTGGATGAGGTCTGGAATTCACCCATATCTGATTTTCTTTGAGACGACACCTGTAACCCATTTAAACACTAAAATAGCTGCAGAACGTGTGATCGGCTACGGAACTTCTGTATTCTGTAGCTATTTTGCAGAAAATTATTAAAACAACAAAATCCATGAAAATACAATATGTTAATCAATTGCATGTAACCTTTAAGCAATCCTAATCATTCTTCATTGATTTTAGGCTTATGAAGTGATAAAAGAATGATGAAATGAAGTGAAGGTTTGTAAAAGAGAAGGCAATTCTAGGGCTCAACATGCCCCCACTGCAAAACTATTGCATGTCCTCATGCAATTTCATCAAAACTTTATTCCATGTGCTCTGAAACCTCTATTAGAACATCCAACTTTATCTTTCTGCTTCTTTTGGTCCTAATCTATTTTCTAATCTCTGTTAACTTTTCAGAAATTAGTTCTTCATCTTCCTCTTGTAGTGGAGTGTCAAGTTTATTTTCAATAACCATGTTAGTTTTTCTTCTTCTGCTCCATCAAAAGATTTGGCAAAAGATTTTGTAATATCCTTATGGAAGCCATCAAATTTCTCTATAAAATTTAACCTCCCTGCTTGTTGTAGTAGCTCCTTGACTTGTGGATATCCTTCCAAATACTTGACTCCAACTAGTTCTGTCCTAACAATTAGCCACATTCCTCCTCTATGCAGATTATCTTCCTTTCTATGCTTGAAGCTAGATTGACTACAGAGTCTAATGCTCTATTTTTGAAACTGTATCTCTGTGTTTGAAGATGGATTAGTTGAAGAATGATGCTTCACCCTCATAATTACCTTTCTGCACTTAGAGATGGATTGGCTGCAAAGTGTAATGGAGGTGAATGGATGGAGGTAATTAAGCTATAAGGGAAATGAAGTGGCTATGGATCTGATGGAGAATTTATGATGAACTTGTGGTGAAATAAGTGAATGATACAATCTTAAGGAGATGTGGAATAGTAGGTTGGAATGTTGGATAAGGGATATAGCCAAGATATGTTAATCAATTTGAATAATAGGTTGTTTTAGTAAACATATGATTATACACATTGTATCTATTTCATGTTTTAACTTTTTTCTATTAAAATAATTTTCACAATTTACCTCAGAATTTTTGACCTTGTTAATTGCTGTGCTTGATGTTGTTCCTTTGGTCCTCTTTTAGCATATTGGTCTTCAAAACATAATCCTTCAATTTCCTGTAATCATCATCTCTTTGTAGGATGTACAATTGTGTCAGAACTGCTGAATAAGATGTGGCTACAACATGCAATCTGTAAAAAGAAATGAATTATGACTATGGAAGATGGATGTGAAATGTAATGGAGTTAAAGTGGAATAGGACTTGTGAAATGAAATGAAAATGGCGTGAGATGGAGTGAAAGTGGAGTGAGATGGAGTGGAATTGTAGAATGAAATGAATTTTGCAATTTCTCTCAAATGGTACATCAGAATTCCCTGAAATTTTCTAAGGTTGTTACCAATATTATTATGCATCTTCTGATGAAAAATCTCTTCCATTGGTTGCACGGATCTTCCAAAAAATGAGAAATGGCTGTAGGTGAAAGTGGCTAATTTCTTGAAGAATACACACTGAAATTTTCTGAAATTTTCTTTGTTTATTCACCCTTCCTCAATGCATTTTCCATAAAAATTTCAGGACCAATGGATGCACGGTTTGAAATTTATGATTAAATCAATTTCTGCCCTGTTTCACCCTTCATTCTGCTCAATGTTGCAACAAAAAAAATATGCCACGAACTCATTTCAAGGCCGAATTGAGTGATTCAAAAGGGAAACTTTGTATTTTTACCTTCTCTACTGCCACATGCTTCTAGAATTTCATTTTGATGAAGAAAAGATGCTGTTGTGCAAAAATACTGAAATCTGTCCTAATCTGTCCATAATGCTGAAAAATGAAAATCTACTTGAAAAACCCATCTGAAATGCCCTTAAAAATTGCTTTTTTCCAAATTTTGTCCACCCATTGCTCAATTTATCATATTTTGAGAAAACCTAGAAGCTCAAAATATTTTATTTCTACTCCAATCTCTTGCAATATTTGCACCAAAACTGCCTCTGGAAAAAGTTGCAAAAAACGAAAACAGGCTGCTACAGCAATGGCTGCAGAAACTGCCACTTTCCGCAGCTGTTGTTGAATTAACAAGAAGATGAACATGCTGCTACAAGAAACTAATAAAATGTACTGCTGCAAGTTGTTGTTGATTCTATAAAACCATTAGTCTTCATCAAAGCCAACATTCATGGTACAATTCTTACCATGCGAATAAATGTGTCGAAGTCGAGCATGGGAAGAAATCATTGGATTACCAATCAATAATGAAAATCATTAACCAATGCGAGACAACTCACCGATAATGTAAATGAGTGTCAAGGTGCCTCAGTGCATCTTGACAGGGACGAATGAATGTGTTGAAGTCGAGTCACCTGCAAGATTTGACAATCAAGAGACATTGTTGTATTCCCATTGTTATCAACAAGGAGGCTTGCCATTGATGAATGCAAGCTCCAAGGCACTTCAAATAATCTCTAATATTGATCCCAGATAAAGTGTTGAGGTCGATGGGACAAGATCTGTTGGAAGGTGTACCTTAAGGAATTCCACATCATCCAACTCGAGCATAGAACCAAGAATGATTTGAAGAACCATGAAAGATTGAAACCATCATGAAATTGCAGAACTTATTGTGAACTTTGCTCGCCAGTTGCCTGGTTTTCAAGCAAATCTCATGTCCAATTGTGCCAACAAGCTGGTTTTCACAATAGGACTTATTTTTTTCTCTACTCTTTTTTTTTTTTTTTTACTTATGTCCTACTCTACTTGAAAAAGAAAATCTTGTTCAAGTATATGAATACTTCCAGTGGAAACATGTCTGTAACAAGATGACAGATAAACTCATATGCAGGTTTGAAAGATATTCTTTGACATGTACCTGTATATGAGATGCCAACTGTCTTGATTTAGATGATGTCAGAAGATATTGAATAATTGAGCATTGGGATCCGATGACTGACTTGAACCAAGATTCAATGTAATCTTTTCTTCCTTGTCTTTCCTCTATCATGAAATGCAAGTCTTCGGAGATGTGATCTTCATTCATAGAATCTGGTGATAGGCATGCATGAGACTTTTCAATCTTTGGTTCCAATATCTTCTCTTTATCAATAGACATCCATGATTCTTGGACCTTATCTGAGTCTTCTTCTTCTGGTTGTTGTTCTTCAATGATAGCTGGTGAATCATTTTGTAATACCTCAAAATTGTAAGTTGATTGAGGTGTTTTATTGTTGGGGATATGAAATGGTTGTGCAGGTAATGGAGTGGGGAATCTTTGGGGTGTTTGTGTGGATGGTAATGGGAAAGGTTGAATTGAGGTCAAATGAGTGTAATATTGATGATTTAGTGGAGGCGAATGGTATGAATAACATTGATGATGGTATTGAGGATAGAGAGGGAAAGATTGAGGATATGGTGGATTTCCTTTATAGGGCCTTTACCAAGGTTGGTTTTGAGGTTGGGATTGAGATGCCCAAGGTTGCCAAGGCAAGGGTGTTTTCCAATTACCTTGAGATTGTTGTGCATAACCTTGAAACTGTGCATAAGGATATTGCATCATATTAGGTTGATGAGGATGCCATAGTCCTCTTGGAGCTACATAAGAAATTTTCTCTTGTGCTTGATTTGCTCCATTATCCTTCTGGTAAATTGCCTTCAACCCTAGTAATGAAGGGAAATCTTTAGTAGTATGTGATCCTGCACAAATTTTACACATTTTAATTTTATCAAGTGGATATTCATGCAAATCATGTTTCTTTCTACATTTAGGGCAAAATATGAATGAAGAAACTTTTTGCTTGTTTTGCATTCTTAACATGTCAATTTGTTCATTTAAATTACCAAGAATGTTTAGCAAATTGTTAGATTCAGTTTGAATTACCAATCTTGATGTTGAATTACTTACTCTTGCCATAAATGGATCTTGAAGGGATCTTACACACTTTGATTTTCCTCTTGATATGTTCTTGCATAGTTCAAAAATTTCTTGAAATGGAAATTGATAGACATCTCCTTTTCCCACAAGATTGAGAAGATCAATCCATTCATCCTTTATAGCATTTAGTAGGAGAGTTTTTAATGCATCTGATCCTAAATTATGCAATTTAGATCTTTTGATATTATAAGTAAATCTCTCCACTAAATCTTCTAGGCTTTCATCCTCCTTTTGGTTCATCTTAAAGACTTCATTTCTAAGGTCATGGTGCATGCAATAACCTTTATATTTTTCCAAAAATACTCTTTTCATATCATCCCATGTCCCTATAGAATTTGTTCCTAAAGTCATGAACCATCTAAGAGCTCTATCCTTCAATGTTACCGGAAACAAATTCAATTTTTTCATGTGCAATGAGTAGCCATAAGATCTACAAATTATTTCAAATTCAAAAAGAAAGGTTTCCGGGTCTTCTGATCTCATACCTTTGAAGTTAGGAAGTATAGATGGATGGATGTTCTTCATTTGAACGTTGATATCGGTTTCTTGAATGGGAAATCCAAAAGGATCTTCCTCATTGTCATCATCTCCATCCATTTCTTCAACCTCCTTTGTCACCTCTTCTTCTACCTGCAAAAATATGAATTCATGATGTGGATGTGTGGCTCTTACTGCACCACATGATATAGTGGGTGTGGTAGGTGATTAAAGTTTTTGTTTTTGTTTTTTTTATGTAAGAAATAAGGTTACCCAGTTACACTTCCCCGGCAACGGCGCCAAAATGTTGTGCTCAACTTAGTGTTCCTAAATTGAGTTCATTAATTGTCAACCAGGGTTAGTAAACTGCTGAAGTGTGGTGCACTATATGTGCCTAGGTATTTTTTTCTCACTACATTGTGTTTAGTGTTTTTATGATGTTTTTGGTTTTATGGTTTTTATGTTGAAAAAGAGCTAAGAAGTTTACACTAAAACAGAGTGAAACTATTCTAAACTAGGTGTGCACTAAATGACAGAAAATTCAAAGCTTGATAAGGACTTATAGCAAAGAAACAAATCACAACATGAACTCAGTAACCCATATCATGAACTCATCCAATTCATTAATTTAGAGATATGTTGGAATAGCTTGAGAAAAGGATAAGTTTTTAGTGCAACTGAGGTTTTCCTAAGTCAACAATCAACTTACAATGTTACAGCATCTCATCCATGGTTGAAGGTTTATTGGAACATAATTGGAAAAGAACATTTGTAGCACAATAAGATTTCTACTCTAAACTAACTTCTAATTCTATTCTGCAACTCAATTTAGCACCACTAGGCCTCATTCAAAAGTTATAGATTTCTTTTTAGAATAGTCTTTGAGAAAAAGGCTTGTTTGTGAAATTGTAAAAAGGTTGCAAAATACTCAAGGCCTTAAACTGTTATTTGATAGTTCCTATCCATATGATGATGTATTAATAGGAATTCAGAACAATAATATTTTGTAAATAATGAAGACCATGGTATCTAAATTTAACAACTAATACAATTTAAAATGCAATGGATAACAACTAAACTAAAATGCTAATACAATGAACTAAGAATAAACTAGAGTGCTATTATCTAACTTGAAATGAATTGGAACTGAACTAGAATGATACTAATACAGTGAATAGAGTTAAACTAGAGTACCATTATCAAGCTTGGAATATTGTGACAGAATTAAACTAGAATGACATCTACCTCCGGAGTATTGACTGAGCTAAAATGCAACTAATTCTATGAAATACTACAGCCCTGTCTTGTTCAAGATGAGTGATATTTTGGAATAGCTTGTACAAACAAGTCTGGCTGTATCATTCAATGCAAATGGGCATAAAAACATAACAATACGCAGGTAAACCAAAACACCACAGCTAAGTCTTATCTAGAGTTACTGATATTTTGGAAGAGATTAATGAGAATAGGACTAGTTGTAACAACTAATTGTAATTGAACACAAAAAACGTAAAGTTCTAAATTGCTACAATTATGCCTCATTCCGGATTAGTGATATTTTGGAATACTTCATGAGAACAAAGCTAAACTGTGGTATCCAATGTAAGCAAAGTTCAAAAATCTATTTAAATTGATAATGAAACAAAGCTACGGCTACTTATCTAAAACAAATGCATAACGCTTCACGGGCAGTAGGGGCCCTCTACCACTGGATCAGCACGTAGATCTACTCAAGATTAACTCAGCTCATGCAATAAAATGATTCTTCTCTTCATTAAAGGAGTAATTCTTTACAAACAAAGTTCTGAGATCTAGCAACAAGAAGATAAAATATAACTCCGTTTCTTGGTATCCCGAGTCACACTTATAATGAAATTACATAACTACTTTTGAGAAAAATAGGGATAAGTGTCTTTCCCACTTCTAATCAAATTAAAACTCTTATTGAAGGTCTCGTACTTTGCTGCATACATCTGTAGAGTCTGTGTCCCGGTAGAAGTCTACCTCTTGGTTTTGGTTTCCCACGTGCATAACCACTTGGAGATTTTTACTCAGACTTCAAGGAGAGCAACGAATGATGTGGATGAGGTCTGGAATTCACCCATATGCGCTTTTCTTTGAGACGACACCTATAACCCATTTAAACGCTAAAATAGTTGCGGAACGCGTGATTGGCTACAGAACGTCTGTATTCTGTAGCTATTTTGCAGAAAATTATTAAAACAGCAAAAACCATGAAAATACAATATGTTAATCAATTTCATGTAACCTTTAAGCAATCCTAATCATTCTTCATTGATTTTAGACTTATGAAGTGATAAAGGAATGATGAAATGAAGTGAAGGTTTGTAAAAGAGAAGGCAATTCTAGGGCTCAACAATTCCCATGTATTGTTTTTCTCAATTTGGTCCAATTCTTCATTCATAGCATTTACCCAAGACTTGTCCTTGTTGGCTTCTTCAAATTTCTTTGGCTCTATTTGTGAAAACATGGCTATGTATACCTCTTCAGTTTGTTCTGTTAGTTGCCTTCTTGTTTGGACCCCTACTCTCTTGTCTCCAATGATCTGATCTTCAGGATGGTTCTTCTGAGTATATCTTGAGGGAGCTTTAGAACTTAGCTCTGTATCTTCTGTTGTCTTGCTTGTTTCCTCATCATCTTGGTTTTCTTCTTCATGGTTGTCTGATGGACTGCAACAGTCTGTATCTCTTGTATTTTTTGTAAGTTCTTCATCAAATCTCACATCAATGCTTTCTACTATTTTTTGAAGAGTCTTGTTGTAGCACCTGTACCCTTTACTTTTGGATGCATATCCTAGAAATATCCCTTCATCTGCTCTTGCATCAAATTTCCCAAGATTTTCATCATTATTCTTTATGTAACACTTGCTTCCAAAGATTCTAAAATGTTTGATTGAAGTTTTTTTTCTATGCCATAGTTCATAGGGAGTCTTGTCACTGCTTGGACTTAAGTGAGCTTTATTAAGGATATGCACCGCTGTGTGTACTACTTCTCCCCAGAAGGTCTGAGCAACATTACTTTCATGCATCATGGCTCTGGCTATTTGCTGTACAGACCTGTTTTGTCTCTCTGCTACTCCATTTTCTAAGGTGTTCTTGCAATAATAAATTGTTGCTTTATCCCATGTTCATTGCATAGGTCAGCAAAGTCATAATCTGTGACTTCACCTCCTTTTTCTGATCTGATGCATTTCAGCTCGCATCCTGTTTGATTTTCTGCTAATGCTTTGAAGATCTTAAATTTTTCTAGAGCTTCTGATTTATTCTTGAGGAATGCAACCCATGTCATTATGGAGAAATCATCTATTACCAGCATGAAGTAGGATTCTCCACTTGGAGTTTTAGTTCTTGCAGGTCCACACAGATCCATGTGCACAAGCTGTAGGGGTCTTCTTGTTGATAACTTATCTTTGGCCTTGAATGATGTGCGAGTTTGTTTTCCTAATTGACATGATTTGCATATGGTATTAGAAGGCCTCTTTATTTCTGGCATGTCTCTGACAGCTTTCTTCTTTCTTAGTCTGATGATGTGATCGAAGCTGAGATGTCCCAACCTTTTATGCCATAACCATGAATCTTCTAGTTAGCTAAGATGACATGCTTCATCTTCCTCTTTTACAATGTAAACATTACTCTCTATTCAAACTCCTTTGAGCAGAGTCTTACCTATGGTGCTTGATCTGACTTCACAATCTTGTGCTCTAAAAAGAACTTCATAGCCTTTGTCACACATCTGACTGACACTTAGTAAAATTTCTTTCATCCCATCTACAAATAGTACATATTGGGCCTTTCTTCTTCCATTGTCTATGCCAACTCAGCCTTTTCGCTTGATCTTACCTAATTTATCATTGCCAAAAGTAACATTTCCAGATTTCTTTTCATCAAGAGTTATAAACTTGCTTTTGTCTCCAGTCATGTGTTTTGAGTAGCCACTATCCAAATACCACTGGCATTTTCGGTCTTGAGCAGTTAAAGCCAAGTCACATTTATTCACCTTCTTTATCCATTAAAGGCACCCTTTTGTTTGGTATATTTTTTGAGGTGATGAACTACATCTTCTGAGAGAACATTTGGAAGGCATATGTCCAAATTGACTGCATATACAACATTTTATTATAGTTTTTGCAGAATTGTGAGTATGAACAAAATTTCTTTGATTCATAAACCTCCTTGAGGTGTTGAGCATCAATCTTTGTCCATACTTTCTACATTCAATAATTTTATGGCCAAATTCCTTACAGTAAAAACAGTAACCATAGAAACTATTTGCATACCTGGTGTAAGGTTGTCTTTTCCATTTGTTTGCTTGAGGTAGTCTCTTCAATGTTTGCATCTTTTGTTGGTTTCAATTACTCCTCCTTGCATGGCAATATGCAGCAATGTGTCCCAGCTTGTGGTAGACATAACAGGTGGCATTCTTCATAGGAGGGAAGAATCTCCTTTGATGACTTCCAAATTTGACATATTCAGAGGCATATGTCCCTTTCTCTGTTGTCTTAGTATTTATTACATTCTTAACTACTAGTGGTTTCTTCTGATCTCTGTCTTCCTCATTACAAGTTTCTTCTTTTGTAGGAATTGTTTGAGTTGCTTCATCATTCTCCTTTGCTTTTACAAAGATAATCTCTCTGTCAACCTTTTCTTGGTTTTTACTTGATTCTCCTTCATAGCCTATTCCAGTTTTTATCATAGGGGATCTTTGAGCAACCAGAATTTCATTCAACTTACTAGCGCTTGTTGTTTGAGAAGAGTTTATAACCACTTTCCTTTGAGCATTCTCTAGTTTCTTCCTGAGACATACTACTTCTTCTTCCAGGTTCTCTTGTTCTCGGGTTTTATTCTTGATTTGCTAAAGTAACATGTCTTCTATCTTCTTGGCTTCTTCAAGCTCTACCTTCAGCTGCATGAGGACTTCTGAGTTTTGTTCTTCTCTTACATACTTGAGAAGAATGTCCTTTTGTTTTCTGCACTTCAGTTTGAGTCTGTCAATCTCCTCCAGAGCACTTCTTAGCTCCCCCTCAAGGTCGACTTCCCCTTCTTCTTCTTCATCTTCTAGCAGGAGTCCTTCAAGTTCTTCTATTGCCATCAATAAGAATTCAGAGGTTCCTTCTTCACTTGAGGGTTCATCTGAATCTTCAGATGTACTGCTGTCTTGTTGAGCATAGAAGGATTTTCTGCTGAACTTCTTTCCTTTCTGCCAGTTCTTTGATTTATTTTTCTCTAAATCTTGAGCTTGATTCCTTAATTTCTTGTCAGGACACTTAGCAGCATAGTGTCCAACTCTTCCACAGTTAAAGCATTTGAAAGGAAGTTTACCTTTGTATTTACCTGAGCCTCTATCCAATTTCTTGACAATTTTTTCCTCTTCTTCATCCGAGTAAGAGCATATGTCTCTCTCTTCTTCTTTCTTCTTTTCTGTTTTAAAGGCTGCCTCCCTCGTACTTGGCTTCTTTTGTGGGAGCCTCATCTCATAAGATGTTAGATTTCCAAGTAGCTGGTTCATGGTCAAGGTCTCCCAATCAGCTGTTTCTTCTATTGCAGGCACCTTGGGATTAAACTTGGATGGAAGAGATATTAGAATATTTTTCACAATTATACTTTCTGGAATGGTTTCTCCAAGAGCTTTCATATTGTTAACAATTTCTACAACTTTTAGGAAGAAATTGGCAATGTCTTCATCATCATTCATTTTTAAGTTCTCAAACTGAGCTCTATAGACTTGAAGTTTGGAAATCTTTACTTTCTTTTCCCCCTCATGGATGTTCTCCAGAGTATCCCACATTTCTTTGGCAGTGTCTTTGTGCATTACTTTAATAAACTCTGCTTCACAGAATCCATTCAAGATGGCATTCATAGCTTTTGCATTAGCCACAAAATCTTGTTTTGTTTCTTTCTCTGTGTCAGTTTCTTTTGGGGCATATCCTAATTCCACAGTAGCCCAGACTTCTACTCCTGGAGACATTATGTATGTCCTTATTCTGATTTTCCAGAAAGCATAATTTTCACCAGTGAAAAAAGGGGCTTTATTGGTTGAGCATCCTTCTTTACTAGCCATCTTGGGAACCTAGGATCTCCTTTCAGTTGTTAGACTGGTACAAAGGAACCTTCTCTGATACCAATTGTTGAATCTTTAATTAAACTGAGAGGGGGGGGGGTGAATCAGTTTAATACATACATGAGCCCTTTAAAAAAATTCACCAAACTTATTTACAGCTTAATATGTGAACAGTCATAAAATGTTGCAGCCAATATTAAATTAATGTGACACCATACTTATGTTGAGAGTAGCAAACATTTAAGAAGATTGAAAGAATCACATCAACACATAAGAATAAGAAACACACATAGAGATAATAGATGTAAGTGGAAACCCATAAAGGGAGAAAACCACATCTTATTATTGTTGTGATGCAAAGGCAAGCTCCAACTCCCTCTCACCATTGTTTTTCTGCAGGCACCAACCTACAGGAGGCTCCAACCTCAGTCAGCTACAATGACAGCTATTAAACTGCAACTTGATAGGGAAGCTCCAACTTCCTCAATTTATCAAAATGAATTTTTGTTGATTTACCTCAGATATCAGCTTTGTTCTGTAGCTTCTCCTTCTGCTCTTCTTTTCTTAATCTTCCCTGCCTCACTCTTCTATACTCTTCCCTCTCTATATTTACTCTTTCTAACCTTTTTTATGCATATCCAGTTGATATTATTTATAGAGTTCCTCACATGACTGTTTGTATTTGACAAGGAATTTTGAGTGAACAGTCATGACTCTTTGGCTTCTGTCTTCTCATTCCTTTATCCAACTCAATTTGAAATTATAACAATATGTACAAATTTCCATGCTACAGTGGGATTTTTATTTTTCTTAGGATACTTGCCAATGCATCACAAACAATAAAAATTAATTACAACATTTACATTCACATTTTCAGTTACACACTTCAATTTTACTCAGCTATTTTTCTGGATTTTGGCTTTACTGGATTTGTCTTTTCTGCTGCTGTTGAGTGACTGTTCTGAATATTTTGGTTCACCTCTGTGTCTATTTATATGTTCACTGTACTTGTCTGCACCAACTACATATATAACTGCTTTTCAGATTTATTCTCAAATACATACGAATCTGGGCAATGTCTGTTCATTACCATCTCTGTTCTCAGGCTACCTGCTTGTATTCTCTGTACATATATGAGTTTTAAACTTAATGGTTGAAACTCATATTACAAATTCAATTCAGATTTTTCCATGTACTATCTTTCTACCATCCATAGTCCCACTTTGCTCTCAAAGTACCCCGTTCTCCTCCACGTGGTCTTCCACAACTTCTTAGGTTTTATTTATCAATTTCAAAGAAGTTGACAAATAATTATATTCAGCAAAATTTGGAAAATTTTAGATATACCAACCCTTATAACTCCGCAATATTTCTAATATAAAATCAACGCCAACTTTGGGATTTTATTTACATGGTAAAAGCTAAATATTTTGGGGATTAAGTGAATCACCCAATTTCACCACCGATGGAACACTTTATATTAATACCCGATATTTTTCAAACAAACGGCTTTGTAATAGCCTTTGACTCCGGACCCACACATATAATCAATAACCAATCCAATACACGCACCGTACCTTAGATTATCCTTCGTGCATCTTCATCAAACAACTATCGTTCAATGGCTCCCCTCCAGATCAACGGCGCTCGACAATATCGCGCAGCTTCCCTGGTCAATCGTTAACGTGCGATGGCATGCATTGAATAGCAGTTTTGGAACTTCGCTCGACACCACGTGTCGAACACTCAATGGAATCGCTCTAAATTTTAGAAAACCACTCGCTCTGCAAAAGTGGTGCGATGAAACCCGGAAATCGCCTTCACTGTTCACCCGGTCACAGTTCCTTTCTTATACGCAGGGTTTCGATCTCGTACAAGGTTCCTCCTTTATTATTTAAAAGGGTTCTATCATACAGTCAACACCGAGACTCATAGACTAATCAATACCATGGCATCATTAGACCTTCCATACTTACGCAGAAGCATACAGCGGGAATTATGCCATTACACAGAGGTGTATAACTACGAGCCTTCAGGAGTTTATGCAATTACACCATATTATCGCCTTGGTTCTAGAGCACGGAGCATCCAGTTAAACTTCTATACAGGTTTCTAAAGACAGAGGCAAACCCTTTCAACACAATCTTCCACCGCAATTTACCATGCTGGTAACTACAAGTATGGCTAAGCATAATCAATGACTTTCAGTAACATCAATTTATTCCAATCCCATGCAGAATCACAATAAATCTAATTACACAGAGCTCACATGGCTCATACATTCCACATAGTCAATTTGTGTTCCACTAAGGGTTCAACGGCATATCCACACATAACCCAGTCACAGAGGTTCGTATTGGTCACAAGGATTCATCAAGAACACATTCTCATTACTGAACATACAAGCAGATTCTCAAGACAAAATTCGCACATAACTAAACTTGACAAATGCACGTTAACGCTGAAACAAATCAGCAATGGCCCTTCTCCTCTAGTGGCTAGATCTTCAATCGATTGGCCCTTCTCCTCTGTTCTGCAGTCCTATGCAGCCTATGCAGTTTTGAGCCCACTAATTCACTGCTTGTCTTTGCTACCTCACTGCTGCTTTGTTGCTGTTTCAAGTGCTCCTTTTTTTTTATCTCCTTTGCCATCAATGACAACATTTCCAACACCTTGCTCCCTGAGACCAAGGATGTGCACAAATTGTAAAGCTCTAAGAAACGCACAGGGAAAGAAATGCGGCTAACTGCACAAATCGGGGACTATGAAATGAATCAGGTCATCTTGGATCTTGGATCTGATGCCAATGTTTTACCTAAGAAAACTTGGCAACAAATGGGGAAGCCTAAATTGGAATGGTCCAATATCCAACTGTGCATGGAAAATCAACAAAAAATTATTCCCTTGGGGAGCTTACCAAAGGTTATGGTTGACATTACAAGGGCAAGGGTCCTAGCTGACTTTGAATTAATTGAGATCGTTGAAGATGCGGACCCCTATCCTATGCTCCTCGGACTCGATTAGGCAATGGACATGGGAGGAATTAGTAACCTAAAGAAACGAAGCATGGTGTTCGAAAGCAGAGGCACACGTGTTGTAGTACCCCTCAATCTAGCAGAAGGTGCTCGGTATAGTGAGCCTGTCCATACAAAGGAAGAATTAGATCATATCTATAATATCACTGCGTAATATGAAGATGGGTTAACCCCACAGACAAAGGGATGCTTTACTGGGAAAAGGATAGTGAATGCTTGTCCGATTCCAATGAGGATATGGAGAACTGGCAGAGCCGGCTACATGAGGTTTCGGCACTTTGCAGCCTTCAGACCGTCAGAAGCTTCTGTCACATTTCTACCATGGAAAGACCCTTGCCTTGCCAAGAGGTCGTAGATGGCACTCCAAAGCCTGCGAAGCCTAAGGGGTCCACAACAGGTAGGTTCGAGGCACTCCCACTAATCTGGTATGAAGCACCTGCGCACGAACCTGTCTCCCCTACTCGAAGAAAGTATTGGAGTAGGGTGATCATGCGTATAGAAAATCCCTTAGCAATATGGGCCCCAAAATCGGTCGACCCACGTGGTGACTTGCTTTAGCACAACATTCAAGGGTGTGTTAGACCTTTGCCCAACCAGATTATGGACCTATCTACGATCATGAGTATCTGGGAGAATTTGCGAAAGAATGAAGAATTAAAACACCTATGGACATATGACACAACCATCCTGCACAAAATTTCTCCTTCCACGCATGATGTAAATTCTTTGAAAAGACTCCTGGTTGACTTACCAGATCACTGTGTGTCCACATTCCATCGAAAAACGGAAGGAACCCCAACGCGTCAGCCATGTCCTGGCCTTACTAGGACATGAACTTGGATACAAAGGAGGAATGTCAACATGTCCCGAGTTAATGCGAAAAGACATGTCCAAACACATAAAAAGGGTGGTAGGTTATCAATATCACCATTTATGATAAGCACGGTTCAATATATCAAAGGTACGCACCATGTACGAGCTACCTAGACATTAAGTAGCTTCGGTTGGGGCACAAATGGAGGAAAGATGTTAGCTCAGGCTATTTATTCTACTATTAAATGGTATTGGCTACTTGTAATATGGTTTTTTCTACTTATTCCTTCGATTTATCAAGCTTGTATCTTTGTTATGGATCCTGACTCACAGGAGGAACTAATGAGAGGGCCAATAGATGCGGAGTGCAGTAATAGAGGTGCACACAGGCTGCCGACGAGGAGGACTAGCTGGGAACCAACTACGGCAGGGACATTGTGGTACTGAGACCCACTACAACATCTCTGCCAGTTCCAGGCCCTGCCTGCTAGAACCAACATATGTTTACTCCCTAGCGCTATCACAATTCACACTTCTGAACTACATCATGAGGAAATTCAAGTAGACCTAGCATAGATATCTACTAGAGAGCTATAAAGATTGTCTGCCAGCGTATTGAAGGAAGTCCACCACCATGCCTGAGAAAGGTGTAAGGAGTATGCCTTGACCCCAAACGAACGCGCTCAGCGAATTGCTGTGGTCATTAACGCCACACGAACTATTCAGGAAAAACTAACACAGGGAGCCCAATTGTTTGAAGAGGCTACGTAGCTGTGGACGAAATCACGGCACCACCCCATGCTTCAGCAGGCCCGATTGGAATTGGAGTAGGCAGAAGATGCTCTGGATCAAGTTCAAGCCTCCATGCCTCCCCCCAGCCCCGCGCAGTGCCTGGCCACCATGCGCCAAATTTAGGACCTCCATCACTCCAAGAGGATTGCATACAAAAAGCTAAAACCATGGTCTATTGCTACCCTCCAGCTAGCATAGGATGCGAAGTCCGTCATTTCATGCCTCCACCGGTTGTTCGAATGTGTTGGTTTGGACCTCGATGGACCTACTTCTTTAATGAGGGTCAATATTGCACAACATGTGGCGGCCTGAAGCAAGGAAGTGCTTCCACCCCTCATTCACTCCTTGGCTACCTTACGTGCGCAGCTTTAAGGTGCACCACCAAAGTGACTTGGGACGAGTCACAAGATTGTGTTGGGGGACTGTTGGAATGGGGTCTCCTAAACAAGCTCCAAAACCGGTCCATTTTGGTTATTTTTGTTATTTTTAGTATAGCGCTAGGGTTTTGGGGTGGGAAAAGCGTCGAAAGCATTGTAATGGGGTTAAAGGGTAAACTAGGGGTCTGAAAACCATGGGTTGCAGACCATAGGATTGTTAAGGCTAAAATGCTATAAATAGAGAAGCATTTCAGATTGTAAGAGGTAGGATTTGATGAGATATTGATACGAACTTTTGTGTTAGCGATTTGTTGGGGTTTTGGAGAACGAACTCCTATTGGCTGTGTGCATGGATATCCTAGTCCAGCTATGTACGGACCCTGCTGCTATGTGCACAGGTTGGGAAGGGAATTGTAAGGGTGATGAATGAATGAATATGCTGGATTATTAGATCTAAATCTGTGAGTACTATTGAATGGATTGCTAATAGTTATTGTGTTATGCATCTTGTGTCTTTGCGTTGCGAAGGTCTGTACCTTGAATAATTGGATCTATTATGTTCTGGTTCTGTTATGCTGTGAAAGTTTGTGTATTGAAGTAGATCTAGATCTGAGTCTGTTCGAGTTATGTATTGTTGTGTTGATGTTATAAGAAGTATGTAATAATAGATCTATTGCACATGGATGTAATTGGATACATATCTAACCCTACACAGAGACACGATAATCTAAATAAATGCAGCCTGCTTGCCTTACCCTTCCTTTCTCAGGGTGCGGAATCCTGGTTCCAGCACCCACCCATACTACTTCAGATGAGACTATGACCTACGCAAGCAGGTCACTGCCGAAAGGGCCAGTAGTATAGGGGTTTGTTGGCAAACCTTGCACACCGAACCTAGGTCAGGACCCCTCAAGCCAACAAGAATGCATTGTTACCTCTAACTGAATGGATGATGTATGGACCCTTCCATATATTTTCAAATTTTCCATGCTTGCCTTTGTCCTCTCTTCTTGAATTCCACTTCAGCACTTTGTCTCCAATCTGGAAATAATTTTCTTTAGTCCTTTTGTCAAAGATCTTCTTGATGTTCTCCTGCACTTCTTGTCTTCTGTTATATACTTCTTCCCTTGATTGCTACAAATGAATGTTCTAGTTCAACCTCCTTTGCATATCATTTTCCTCTGATTGTACCTCGAGGAGGAGCTTCATCACTGGAACCCCCAAGGATGTTGGAAAAACTCCATCCATGCCATACACTAGTTGATAGGGAGACATGTTAATTCATTTTTTGCTTGTTAATCTGTCAGCCCATAGTGCATGCACTAATTTTCTATGCCATGACTTTTTGTTTCCTTCCAAAAACTTCTTGATGATGTTCACCAAAATTTTGTTAGAGGACTCAGTCAACCTATTACCTTTAGGATAATAAGTTGTAGAATGGCCTAGTGTGATGTGATACTTGTAGCAAAAGTCCACCATTCTCTTAGAATTAAATGCAGCAAAATTATCGGTGATTATTTTTGTTGGACATCCAAATATGGACAAGTTGTTGGTTTCAAGTAATTTGATGATGACTGAGTCAGTGGAATTCCCTGAAGGGATGGCTTCTATCCATTTGGTGAAATAGTCAGTTGCAATGAGGATCCATTTGTGTTGGGCAGATGAGGCAGCGTGGATTTCTCCAATGAAATACAAACCCCATTGTTGAAAAGGATTTTCAACACTGATAGGGTGCAAAGGCAAAGGAAGTAGTTTTCTCCTTCCATCAATGATTTGGCATTTATGGCAAGTCATTACTAGCTTGTGGATATCATGGAAAAGAATGGGCCAATAGAAACCATCTCCAAGGATTTTATTGGCAGTGGTTTTCCAATAGAGATGACCTCCACACTCTCCTTCATGAAACTCATGCATGATTCTATCTGCATCATCTTCAAGAAAACATTTAAGCAAGATACCAGCAGAATTTTTCCAATACAAAGCTTTATCTAGAATGAAAAATTTTACAGCCTTTAGTTTCAAGAATCTAGCTTTTGTTTTGGACAAAGCAGGAGGAACATTTAGATTAAAAAGCTCATATAGTATATCATCTTACCAGAGTGAGTTCATAAATTATTTTTCAATGGGTGGAGTCACCAGTTCCTCTTGTTCATCCAAGGAATGTATCATGTTTATGTATAGTGCTTGAAAGTTTGCTTCAGCCATGAGTTTGGCAAGTCCTTGTTCTTTGATCAATTTAGTGGGCATGATTTCTAGATCATATTCTAGGATGACAACAATCCACTTACCCTTTTTACCATCGGGATCATGGTTTAGTATGTCTTTAACAACTGTGTGTGGAACAAAAAAAATGATATGTCAATGCAAGATGTAAACTCTGAAATCTTTTAATTCTTTGATTAAGGCAAAGGTTTGTTTTTCCATGATGTTAGATTTCATAGGTGCATCTCTTAGTGCCTTACTGAAGAAAGCTATGGGTTTTTCTTGTCCCATCATGTTCTTTTGTAGAAATATTGCAGCAATTGTGTGTTCTGATGCAAATGAGAATATGAAGAAGTCCTTGGTAAAGTTAGGGCTAATTAGAACAGGTGTTTGTGCAACTACTCATTTTACCAATTCAAAGGACTGTTTTTCTTCTCTGGTCCATTTCACTCCTATTTTTCTCTTTTTAGCATGTTTTTAATTTTTCTTAGGAGTTCTGCGAGGTTTTGCATGAACCTTCTTAGGAATTTGATCTGCAATATAACCTCAATCACTTTTGGGTCTATCTTAATCCCTTCTTCAGATATGATGTGGCCTAAGATTTTTCCTTCTTGAAGACCAAACATATTTTACCTACGATTTAAAGATAGAACATACTTCCTACACTTTTCAAAGAACTTTCTTAGGTGAACTAGGTGTTCTTCATCAGTTTTAGAATAGACAGTGATGTAATCGAGGTATATCACAATGAAGTAACCTATGTATTTGGAAAAAGAAATGTCCATGGCTCTTTGAAAAGTAGCCCCCGCATTCATTAACCCAAAAGGAATTTTGACATACATCGAGGTGCCCCAAGGTGTAGTGAAAGGGGTTTCTTGCCAATCATCTAGGTGTACTAGCACCTGATTATACCTTGAAAAGACATTAAGCAATGATATTCTTTTAGAGCCTACTACCCTTTGTAGTATATGATCCATCTTAGGTAAAGGGTAGTTTTCTTTTAGGGAGGCTTTGTATAGGTTTCTCAAGTTTATGCACAACCTAATCTCCCTTATTTTCTTTCTTACTAACACAAGGTTTGAAACCCATTCTGAGTACCTGAGTGGGACTATGATTCCAGCATCATACATCTTATTTATTTCCTTCTCAACCAGAGGCACTAGGACAGGGTTTATCCTTCTCAATTTCTGCTTGAATTTTTTTTAGTTTTCCTTGAGAGGAATCTTATAATGAATAATGTTTGTATCATAGGACTTTAAGTCCTCATAGCCCCATGAAAACACATCTTTAAATTATTTGAGAAGCTCAATGTATTTCTGCTTTATGTGAGGTGGTAGAGTTTTGGACAACTTTATCATTTTGGGTTCTTCTACATTGCCTATGTTGCATTCTTCTACATCAGTCTCAATGGATTCCATTTTTGGCTTCTTGACAACATCATTGAAATCAAACACTTATTCTAAGGGGAAAAGACCCTTTGGAAATATATTATCTTTTCATTGCAATACCTCAAGGTCCTTTTGATCCGAATCCCTACAAAATTATGCCTCATGAAGGTGTTCTAGAAGATTTATATAAGCAGTAGGAAATGGCTCTATTTTGTGTGTTTGTTCTTCATTAGGGCAATCTTCTTCATGATCCAAGTCTAGTTTTGGCTCATTTTTGGATTGTAATAAGTCCTCAATGTGTTTGTCACCTTCAAATACTTGCCAATAATCTATGTTATCAGGTACTGTAGGTCTTCTTTTGACTTTTACCATGTATTGTTCATTGGCATGAGGTAATTGGCAAGTGCTGGCAACAAAGGCTAGTTCATTGGCAAGGCTATTTTGAGCTCTTGGGATAGAGGTAAGTTCATATTTTTCAAATGTCTTTAGGAGGTCTAAGGCAAAATTCCTATATTATCTTAGCCTAGGATTTTTGGTTGAATATTCTCCTTTTATTTTCCTAATGATTAGCTCGGAATCTCCTTGAACATAAATCATCTTGGCTCCTATGTTTTTTAGCAAGTGTAATCCTAGGAGAAGAGCTTCATACTCTGCAATATTGTTTGTACATTGAAAATCTAGTTTGTAGGAGTGACCTTCATTGGTGTTGTGTATCCAAAGACCCGCTCCTAAACCAGATTTTCCACAAGAGCCATCAAATCTCATGTTCCAAAGTGTTTCAATTTCAGATTCACCATTATGTTGTTGTGCATGGCTGCTATGAATTTCCCTCTACTTCTGGTCCAAACAGCAGTTTTGGCTTGTCATCAGTCAAATTTAGAGTGTGGGTGTCATTTCCCATCTTCAAAGCCTTCAAAACTTGAAAAAGTTACCAGTTCAGTAAGGGGTATGGCTATTTTGATATTGGCAATTTCACTCTCAATACTTAATGATGCTTGTGTTCTTGGAAAAGTTAGATCAGTTTTCTCATACATGGTATTTTTAGAAAAATTATTTTTTTGAGTTTTATTTGGCACCTCACTTAAAGAAGTTTTTTTCAGGGCCACTAGTTGATGTACTAGGGAAGCTTTGGTAACCATTATGTTGGTTAGTTTTGTCTTTTCTCCCTTTAGCAGTCTTAGCCATGATGTTGGTGTTTTCTGCTGTCTTTTTAAGAATGTTTTCAAGTGTCTTTTTAGCAGAAATTTATGGTTTGTTCCTCCTAGGGGTGTCCTAAATTTTCCTAATTCGGAGGTCATACTGCCTATGAACCTCCATGATATCATTTTCAAACCCTATATTGTACTCTTCAAAATCCTCATATGTTCTATCAGTTTGGTTTAAGGAAAAGAGACCTTGTTCTTCTTCCGTGAGAAAAACAACATCCTCATTATTTGAGTCTATTAGATTGACATGATTTTCCTCCGGCTCCTCAATCTCTCTCTCCTCTTCATCTACATAGTTTTCTTGGAAAGGAGGTCTGATTTTTTGGTCAATGTCTCTTTTTCTGATTTGAGGGGGGTCTCTTCTGAATTTTTGGTTTCTATTTCTATTTTGAGGATTTTCTTGGTTTTCCCTAGGGGGTGCTATTTCATTCAAGTTGATTCTCTCCATCATCCCTTCCATTGTCCTAACTAGGCTGTCAATTTTAGCATCAAATGTGGAGGCTGTATTTTCATCTTTGTATGAAACCTTCTTCTTTGCTCTCAATCTAGCCCTTTTAGCGACTAGGTTGGCTTCCACACTTACTGCTCTCCTTTTCATGTCTTCTAAGGTAAGGGGATCTCTTTCTCTTAATTGATAAGACATGTCTAGATCAAATCCATCTAGAAAATTTACTAAGGCTAGGCCTTGTAGGGGTTTCATGTGAGGTAGGAGTGCATTGTAAACACTATTGAACCTAGTGCAGTAGTCTTGGACACTCTCTCCAACATTTCTCTTAAGGTTATCATACTGTGATAGGATTTGAAGAGGTTTTTTCTTAATCTCACACTTGTTTATGAACGTTTGATAAAGAGAAGGGAGATAATCAATGTTGTTAGGGGTTACTTTCTTGAACCATTTCTTTGTTTCTCCTCCTAAACTTTGGGCAAACATTATCATTTTTATGGTCTCCTCTTCTATTTCTTTATAGCCAAAATCATCATTCATCTTGTCTACATGTTGTTGGGTAGTGGTAGAGTTAGCTCCAGTAAAGTGAGGGATTTTAGATTGGTATTCCTGTGGCATAGGCAGTAAAGGTTGTGGTTGTACCAAAGGGGCATACCATGCTTCCATGATGTGAAGTAATGGAATCCAAGGAGGATTTACAAGAGGATGGTTTATGAGTGGAGGTGGAGGGTGAAGTGGAGTGGTTTGCACAGTGGATGTATGAATGGGGGTGGCAGATATATTTGGACCAGCTAGCTCATTTTGAGTAGATTTAGATTGAAATGAGTCAAAGTATTGGAGAAGCTAAAAATTAGGAGGAGTGGAAGGAGAGGCTTCTCTACTAGGACTCTGATGAAAGTCTATAAGCTCAAGTTCTATCTGGTATATCCCACTTTGATAATTATTTATGAATAGGTTTCTTCTATGGTGTAAGTCAAATTGGGTATCTTGCAAGGCTGTGAGGTTTTCAGGCACAGAACTTGCTTTGTGAATGGGTCTAACAATAGTTGAGTCTTTAGTCCTAGAATTTTTCCATAATATTCTTTCTGGGTCATCAAATATGGTAGGAGGGTTTAGGTGAGCGTGATATCTAGTGTTGATTCTTTGTGAAGCCAGATTTCAGACCCAAAACATAGAGAGGCTGAAAGTTTATGACAGTTTTGAAAAAAGCAGACCTATCTATAAGTGTCTAATTTCACACAGTATGTAACTGGGATTTACACTCTTATGACTGATTCATATATTCCCAGGGGAGTATTTAAGAAATAGTGGGGTCAACAGGGTTACTAAAGACCAGTGAAGTCACCAGGTGGATGATGCTTACTGTTTTTAGGATGTACTTGTTGTCCACCATCAACAACTAGATACCAATCTAAGGATGTTTTTGGGTTTTTTGAGTTATTTATGTAACACTAAGCTTTTCAATAAATGTTCTACAGTATGGTCACCATGGTGCTAGTATGGTGAATCAATCAGATACCATTCTTGGCTAATGCTTGATTTTTCTAAGTTTGACAGGGAATTTATGAGTTCTTAAGGAATCTTTAAGCTATTACTTACTCGGATCCCCAGTGGAGTCACCATTATGTTAGGTCCCTGTAATTTGTCAGATTGGAAAGACCAACTTGAACAAGGGTAACATCAAACCAACTTTGGAGCCCTAGGACCTAGCCTTCCTAGACTCAGAGAGGGCTCTCTCTATATTTGTATAAAATATGTAAACTTGATTGATTTTATGGTTTTGATTCTAAGCTAGTTATAATGATAGGGTTTGTTTGTTTGTTTTGTTTGGTTGGGTTGCTTATCAAGCACAACAGATAGAGTGAGAGAGATTCAGACCATTGGGCTATGGAGTTTGAAAAAGGTCTTGAAAAGTACTACAATAGGTCAAGGGTGTTTCATAGGGAAATTTTTAACAAAGCCAAATGGATCTTAATAGCTTAGGTGAGTGAAATGAATAGTAAATGGTGAATTTAGTAGGTTTAAAGGGCATTTAAGAATCCTTTAACATGAAATATAACAAGAACAATTTATAAGAGTACTATGCATCAAGAAAGAACCAAAGGAGAGGGCACACCATAAAATTCTTTGACCTAGCTCTATCAAGTAAACTTAAAAACAACTATCCAGCAAACCTTAGAGAGCAGGGAACTCCTAAGCTCTCTAGATATCTACCTTCAGAGAAAGAAAACATGCAAGATAATACATAAATAATGATCAAAGAGTAGGGAACTCTTAAATTCCTTAATCAAAATATAAAGAACTTTAAATTAACCATTTAAAGATAGACTAAAGGACAAGGAAAACCATAAACTTCTTTAGCCTAAACTCTAATTAGTACTTCAAAGAAAGCCCTAAGAACAATATTTAAAGCAAAACCAAAGGATAGGGAAAACCATAAAATTATTTAGCTGTACTCTACTGATTTAATCTCCAGGAAACAAACTAGATGGACATGGAAAAACAAGGAACTCCTAATTTCTCCAAGAAAACCTAGTAGAGGAAGACATTTCAACAATAGAAAGCAAACAGAGTTAAGGTGTCTCTAAACAACATGTCTTAACCTAAAATTTATGTTATACTGTAAGAGAAAAGTTGGACAATATGTAAAACATAAGGAAACAAATACAAGATTAGAAACACATCACCATTCAACAAAGTTCAGGAATCCTATGAAAGTGCTTTCTCCATGGCATTCAATCCAAAACAATCACAAAGCTCCAAAGTCAATTTCTTCAAAACACCAAGTCTATGTATTCATCTCCATAAAACAACCAAAAACAAACAATGATGCCTCCATGCAGTATTTAACTTGCAAAGTAGGATCAAAACCCTATCTAGGGTTTCAAAATGTCATTAATTACACATAAATGTCATTTCCTCCTATGAGACCATGCAAGGCCCAAGGCACAAATATCCTAACTTAATAAATGCAAAAATAAATTCTAACATAACTCCTTAGCTAACTCTAGAGTGATTTGCCTTCAAAGCCCTCAAAATGTCTTTTTCAATAACTCCAAGTGTTTTTTGTTGACTTCAGGAAAGGGAGCAGTGCCAAGGTTCAAGGGTGTAGCGCTAGGCCAAGGGCGCAGTGCCAAATCTGGAAAACTCACATGTTTTGTAGCTAAGATTTGGAAGCCTTCCCGATGTCAAAATGAGCTCCATGATAGCTCATTGGAAAGCCTATATTGTCTAGGTTCCAAATATACTTTTATTTTTTAGAATTGAAGCCATTGACCAGCTCAGAAATCCATTCTCCCAATACTTCTCAAGGCACAACGCCAGTGCTGAAAAGAGGGCAGAAAAGTGATTGTTTGCTTGTTTTTGGCACTTTTGGAGAACCAGGTTTGCTCCAAATGAATTGAATTTTTTTGAGACTGATTTCCTTGGCCTAATTATCATGAAAATGTAAAGGTTTCCTCAATTGGGTGCCCCAAAAAAGAGCGTAGCGGTAGTGGCACTGTGCGCTTGGCCTTTTTTCTGCTGGCCAAACAGTCAAAAACTCAAAATTTGAAAAAAGATGCCAAAATTGGGATTTGTCTTGCTGATCATGTTTGGGATGCTTGTAGGGATGTATCAATAAGAATTTCAAGGTTTTCTTTGTCCTTTGCATCCTTTAGGTCTTGAATCTTTTCAAGGGCTCTTTTGAGCTCGACCCTTGCAATCTTGTTTCTTAAGGGATAATGCCTTGCCATCTTCTTTTGAAGGTCAATGTCTCTCTTGGCCTTCTCCAGCTGACCCTATAAGTGCACCATTTCTCTCTCTAGCCAAGATTACATATCATATTCTATTTCCATGGCAAGCATCTCACTTGGAGTGAGCTTCTCTGCCAATGTTGTATCTTGCTCTCTTTCTTTGGTTAAGGCTTTCTTCAAACCAATTGTCCTTGGCCTCCTCCTAGGAAGTTGTTCTTCCTCTTCTTCATTATCATCAAAAGTGCCCAAGGTCTCATCTCGATTTTCCTTGGCTTTCCTAGCCTCTTTTCAAGATTCTATAGCTCTAACCTCACGGATGGCCTTCCCTATTTCTAATTGCTTGTTTTTTTCCTCAAGGAAGTTTATGATAATCTTAGCCCTAACAAGATTGGCTTACAGCTCTTTAATCTGAGCATATTTTCTTTTGAGGAGCATGTTTATGATCCTTTATTCATCCTCATTCTCATTGTCAAGGTGAATTAGCTTAAACTCTTGTTCACTTTCATGCTTGTCTTCCTCTTCTTCATCAATGACGTTTTCTGTACCTTTTTCAAGCTGTTTTGTTGATGTAGAAGGCATGCACCCTTGCCTCTTAAGGGAAACAAACACATGCCTATTCTCCCTCTGGTAGGTCAAAGTAAAAGGCTCAATGTTACTCATGTTAGTGCCATTTGTCTCATTTCTCTCATCACTGCCATCTGCCTCATTGCCATCTTCCTCATTACCATCTGCCTCATTACTCTCTTCATTGTTTGATGTTGTGGTTTCATGAGATGAGGGAGAAGGGTTGTGGGAAGGTGATGAAGGAGGATCATCATAGGTGAGGGAATTTGAGTGAGTTGAGATGTAGTAACAATAGGAAGTGATGGAGAAGTAGGGATGGGAGGGTTAGAAGATGAAGGAATGTCTTATTGATGATGGGCTTGTGGAGAATTGAACACCTCATTGGCAATGAAGGTCTCCCATGGAATACCCTTCAGTTGTAGTTGGTGCATAACAACCATCTTGATCAAATAATGATGAAAAATTATTTGCATCTACTGAGGATAGTCTCTCTTTTGTACAATATAGGACATTTTATCAATGCTTCTGTAGAGGTAATAGGGTATGTGCAGCATCTTCACTCTAGTAAAATGCATAAGAAGCCTAATGTGGTATGAGTAAAGACAGGAGAACCTTCCCTCACATGTGAAATACTTCATAATGATCTTCATCATAGGTGCATATCTATCAAGAAAATCTGAGAAAGGAGAGATGGATTTTTTGTGGTCCATATGGCTCAAAGTAACTCATGTCAAGATTGGCTTGCTTGAACCATTTCTCCTCTACACTAGGCATGCCTGTGGCATTAGCAATAGAATTTTTAGATAAATCAAAGGTGACCCCTGCAAAGGTTAACTTGTTTTTCATGCAAGTTAATGATAAATAGTCTAGTTATCTCAGGGTGGTTTTTCACCTGCTACACCTTTTCACAAAATTCATAGCAACCTACATGTATGAAACATGAAACAGTAAGGGGAGATGCCATTAGCTCCTTCGTGTTGAGGGGTTAAAATCTATTGATATTTCCACCTTTTTGATCATGCCTCCTTATAATTTAAGCCTCTACACCACTGCCACTGTCCTCTCCCTCTACTGACATGTTTAAAACTTTGTTTTGAAACACTCTTGGGATGATGTCAAATTGAGATGAAGGAAGGAAATGGAATGTCAATATTTTTTCAAGTGAAGGGACTGGGTGTTATGAATGGGATGGGTGTATGGATAGCTTAGGTGAATGAACAACCTCCAAACAGTGTAATCCATCTGCCTATCACTAATTTTCTTTACAGGAAAATGATGTAATGGTAAATAGTGATTCCAAGTTTAAACACCTAGGGTTTCTTCTTAGGGTTTCAACTTCTTTTAATTACAAATCATAAAATAGCTCAAAAATGTGGTTAAGGCATCCAATTACCATTTATCAGTGCCTTTGAGGACCTTGTAGGAATCTTGAAAGAGATTTGGAGTGAATTGAGTGACTGTAGGGTTTAGGAACCCTTCTTGCCCAAGCGCACAAAGCCAACGCCAAGGGCACAGCACCGAGGCTAAGCGTCGGTCCTAAGCCTGCAGCGCCAAAGGTTTTCTTCATTAGGTTTGTCAGGTAAAGGCACATCACCTTCCCCAGCATGCAGTGCTCACTTCCAGGCACGTAGCGCCAATGTAGTTTGTATGGAGGAATTTTTCCAAGGGTGTAGCGCCAGGAAAATTTGTTCAAATTTTCTTAGAAAACTCACAATTTTTTCTCTCTTGAGTGCTCTTGATATTTTTAAATGCAACAATGAGGCCTTTGAAATGAAATATGAGCTTTTATAGACTTGGGAATTTTAATTAAACTTTTGAAAACCCACTTCCTAATATTTCAAGTCTTTTTCACTTTCTCACTATTTTTCTTTGAATTTTTTCTTTCAGGTGATTGAAAACATTAACTTGACTCTTCTTTTACTCCTTGAGGCATGACAAGCTGATTTTGACAACTTTATGATTTGTTCATATAGCAGCATCTCCAAAAACCTCTTTTTGCCCACCTTGGAGCTCAACATCATCTTTTTCTCATTTAGACATGACAAGCTCATTAAACACATTTGGGAGGATTTCACATAACAACACCTTCAAAACCCTTTTTTGCTTGCACCATGGATATCAACTCATCATTTCACCTTCTCTAGCCATTTTCCCAAAAACCTAGGTGTTTGGAGTGCTTTACAGCAATCATCAATGTTGTATTCTAAGTTCTCTATATCCCTTTCAAGTTCATTTATTTCTGTCCAGTTCACCTCGCTTTTTTCCCTATATCATCAATATTCTTTGATAGAATTTCTTCATGTTTGGTTTTGTGTGCCTCCTTTAGGTCATTTCTACAATTGATCACTATTTTTGGCACTCAACTGGACCATCAAGTTCAAAACCCTAGTTCTTCTTGAGACCAAACTATTTCCCTTTCCTTTGATGTAATTTGTCTTCATTTAGGAGTTGGTAGTCTACCTCATCAACACTTTCTACTGACACAACTTTCAACACTCATGCAAAAGTGCCAAAATTTGTCTGCCTTTCTCATTTGTAGACTTTGAACTAAAAGGATAGTCTTCTTTGGAAAATCTTTAGGTTTTTCTTGAATAACCATGTCTTGACATTCTATTACATCTGAACCAGATTCCAGAAAAGGAAAAGCAGTGCCTGAAACACCCAATTATGACCTTAAAAACATCTCAAAACCATAATGACCTAATTGGAGGGTCCTTTGACCTGATCTTGACTGAATTTGGCTTGGAGAACTTCAAGTGAAAACAGAGTATGGTCAGTGTTGTATTGAAGATCCAAAATCTAGTGTACCTGATTTATCTAAAGAGCCTACGTAGACAGTTTTTAGACCATCAATATGTAATATCCCAAAAGGGAGAATGCAGCAATAATAGAACACAATATAAGATTGAAACTAAGTAAACAATAAATCTTAAGACAACAACATAATTTACAGAGAAGCTGAGCCATTTTATTATATTGGAGAAGATTCAGCTACACAATGTACAAAATATGAGGATATCTAGCCAAAGAGATGGTCTAGAATCACCCAGAAAACATGCCACAATAGGCACTGCATAACTGGAGAGCCACTAAAGCAAATACTGTGATGTCCCTTCAGCAAAATATGAACATATAACTATAGGCTAAAAAGGAAAATGCAAATCTAATCAAATTTGGAGCTCAGATGATGCCAAGATTCAAGATCTGGCCAATGTGATGGATTCCCAAGATAACCCAGAAAGGATTTTCTAGATCTACAACTTTGGAAAATCACCTGCCTAGGATTTGATCCTTGATCTGGTGGGAAATACAGATCTAAAGCTAGATTTGTCAAATAGAGAAATATGTTGCAAGATCAGATCTAAGTTTGAAGGGCTGATCTAAGCTTGAAGGAAAAGAGATGTGGCACTAATGCCTGATGTAGAACGAAGTACAATACTCTTTCTAGAGCTACTTTAAGAAAGAGGTGGGATTCTCGACCAGGAACACCCTGTGCTAAACAACACTTGCAATCTTTGCTAAACATCCCAAGAAAGAAATGAAATGTCACATGAAAATTCCAAATCTGAAAATATCCTTACATCAAGAATAACCAGCATGCCTCCATCCTTTCCTTCATCTTATTTATATAATGTTTGAGCCTTCCCATACCTTGGCCCTCATCTAAACTACATTGTGCATGTGGACCAAATCCTCTATGCTTGACTGCATTGTTTGACCAAATCATCCATCATGTCTAGGTGTAATGTACACCCTCTCCATCATGTGTGCTTTAATTTGCAGAACATCCTTCGTCACTTTATCATGAAGGTTCTATGATGTCTTGTTTGATATCATCAAGATCTTAGTTGACTGTATCAACCTCCATGATCTATCCCAATTAATGAGACATAATCTCCAAATTCCATTTTTTGGAACGAGGTCTCCTAACAAGCTATGAAACTGGTCCATTTTGGTTAAATTTTATTATATTTAGTATAGTGCAAGGGTTTTGGGGTGGGTCAAAGCCCCAAACGAATTGCAATGGGTCAAAGGGTAAACTAGGGGTCCGAAAACCATGGGTTGCAGACCATAGGAATGTTGAAGCTAGATTGTTATAAATAGAGAGGCATTTCAGATTGTAGGAGATAGGATTTGATGAGCTATTTATGTGATCTATTGTGTAAGCTATCTGTTTGGGTTTTTGGGGGAACAGACTCCTGCTGGCTATGTGCGCGGAGATCCTAGTCCATCTGTGTGTGGACCTTGCTACTGTGTGCACAGGTTGGGAAGGGAATTGTAAGGAAAGGTTGATGAATGAATGAATGAATGCGAAGGGTTATTGGATCTAAATCTGTGAGTATTGTTGAATTAATTACTGGTAATTACTGTGTTATGTATTTTCTTTTCTCTTGTAGCGAAATTATGTGTATTGAATGATTGGATCTAGATTTGTTCCGCTCTAGTTATATAATGTTGTGTTTATATTGTGAAAAGCATATAATTGTAGATCTAGTGCACGTGGATGCAATTAGATACATAGTTAACTCTGCGAAGAAGTAAGAGAATCTAAATAGAATGCAGCCCTGCTTGCCTTACCCTTCCTCTCTCAGGGTGCAGAAACCTGGTTCCAGCACCCACCCATACTACTTCGGGTGAGACAATGACCTGCGAAAGCAGGTCACTACCGAAAGAGCTAGTAGTATAGGGGTTTGTTGGCAAACCTTGCACACCGAACCTAGGTCAAGACCCCTCAAGCCAACAAATGGTTCCGTTGTCGAGACCTGAAAAAGGAATTAGGTATTGACAAGCTGGAGAAGAACACCTGAGGAACCATGATGGTGTGCTTGGATCTACCCACCTTTAAGGTGGTAGGCGATGAGGACATGGAATTATTTTGGTTTGTTACGGAGTCTGTCTGGACTGCGCAGAATGTGGCAAAAGACACAATAAAGAGGGCACAATTTTCGTCAGCATTTGAAGACATAGCTTTGGATTGGTATATGTGGTACATTGCCTGGAATGGGACCGCTTCCATTCAAGATATCAAGGATGTGATGAGGAAGCAATTCCGAAAGCCAAAATCTTATTCCCAGTTGATAGTGGAAGTAAAGGATTTCAAACAAGGTGCATCTGAATTAGTATAGGAAGCTGACCAGTGATAAAAAAAGGCACCTAGGGACGGAGGATTCGAGTATGATGATAAACAACATATGGAGTGGTTTATTTCCATGTTGTTCCCTCACTTGCGCATACCCATGAATCACCAAACTTTTAGTTCACAAGACAAGGCCCTAGAAGCCGCTATGAGATTAGAAGTTACACCTCTTGAGGATGCTATGCTAAAAGTACAACATATCTAGGATCAAGTTGAAGCAATGCACCAGGAAATCTAGAATCTATAGCGAAAAAAAAGGAGAGGGGCTGGTGTGGAACAAGGTCACATAGCAACACCAGTAGCATATAGCCCGGAACAATGGGGCTCAAGGGGGCCTCTGTGCTGGCAGGAAGGAAGCTGCACATCCAGGTTACGTAATATTAACCAAGGACCTCGACGAGGCACCCTCGTTTCCACATCAGAGTGATGCTGGTACCGACGTTGCCAATCGGTAGGCCGCGAGAAGCAGGATACCCAAAGCTACAACAAATGAATAAACGAGAAAGAAGACTCTACTTCACCAAGAACCCCTTTGGGTAGGGATGACTTCCCCATGAAAAAAGGGATAAGAGCCAAAGTGGAAGCACAGGTTAGGATAGAGGCCAACCGATTTGCTATAATTGTGGGAGCACAGGGCATTTTTCCAGAGACTGCTTGCAACAGTCCTACAGGTATTATAGACAGAGGGGCCATACACTGGAATACTACCCAGCCCTAAAAGAAATGGTATAGGAAAAGCAGTTTTTATCTGCGTAGAAGAAGTGCAGGGTCCAAACTAAACTACAAGGTCAGGAGGCAAAAGTAAATGTAGTAACACGCAATGGATTAGCGACTGGGGGAGCTAAGGAAAAGGATGAAGCTGACTCACTCATCCGCAAGGTGGTTAAAAACCAAGAAGGATTAGACTTAAGCAAAATAAGGGAAACGTTTATAAAGGCATGAAGGAACCTATTTGAGGCTAAGGATTCACCAATCACGCACCAAGGAGATGTGGAACCAATGGAGGATATCAAACCCTTCTTGAAAGTATGCATAGGCTACTGCGCAACCCTCAGGCACTATGGGCTATGCAGACTTTACTAGAAAACTTGATAATAGGTAGCAAAAGGACACAAGTTAAAAGTTATACAGAACTTACACCAACAAGGGGGGAATATATCTATAAGTTGGTAGCTCAAGGCAAGGGTAACTTACCCCAGGACGATGTAGTAGGCTATGAGGAGGGTACTGAGAATCCCAGTCAGGAGCTAGAAGCTTGGCAGGCTCGGTTAGGGAAAGCCTCCATGTTGTAGTGTCTTCGTATCATAAAGGAACCCCTCTTTAAGATCCCTAAGGGAAGGAATACGAAAGGGCTAGGCCTGAGCATCTACAACATACTTATCCCAAGAAAAGGTCTGAATGACCCACGAGCAAGAATTGGGTTGCTGATGTCGCATATAGTTGTTGCAGCTAAGGGTCCCATGCGCAAAACCGCCTCAACAATAGTGGCACAACTAGGAGTCAGACAGTTGGCTCTGGCATCAGCCACCCTTAAAGCCTTAGTAGAAGAAGTACTAACAGTCTTGTGGCCTAGGGCCAAGAGCTCCTTAGGAAGCAAGCCTGTGTTGGGGGAAGGTGGACAATTGTCACCAAGTGATAACCCTAGCGTAACCAATATGCCCAAATTATGGAGGACACGAAAACTAGCTGTTGGAAGTATACCCTCAGATAAAAAGTAGAAGTTACCATTGAAAGGAGTGGCCCCTGATCCACTGGTAGGTCAACTTATGGGAGGATTTTACCATTCCTGGGGACACCCGTCCTGCATGAAATATCCCTCCCTATTATCCAAAGGCCATTTTTTAAAAGGGGGGTGGCCTCATGAAGATAAGTGGTCTACTTTAAGCATCTCGCGGAAGCAACCCAACAGTGAAATTTGTTGCAATCACAGCAACCCTCTCATGACTGAACAACCCTCTCCATTAGGAAATAATAAATCAGAACCAGGATTCATTTTTCGTGCAAGGATGTTGACTACTACTGCTGAACCCTCCGCTCCCGCTGAACCCGAGGTTGAGGAAGTTCTGGAAGATGAGCCTGAGTTAGAGAAAGTCCTCCCCCCCCCATGAACCACGAGGAAAAGCAAGGAAAAAACTCAAAGTTCGAAGACCAACCCACAGGTGGCAAAGAGGCCCCGAAGTTCCCCAAGACATCCCAGGCCTTCGCCCTTAGCACAGGATGACCAAGAGGGGGCTCTGTCGGCTAACCCGATTAATTGGGTACCCCCCTTTTTCCACCCGTGGAGACCATCTACGTAGATACCAAAAAACTTGGATGTCCTGATCACTTACCTGCAGACTCCGTGGACCCTCGGTGAGGTCCTTGTCATCGGTGATCCCTGCAGACGCCTCCATGAAGTCAAGTTTGATGATCATAATCTGGTAGACCAGGAAACCTTCCTGGAATTAGTTCCTACATTATATTTCGATACAATCCATAAGGATGATGGAACCATGGTGGTCCCTCAACACTGGGTCAGTGGCTTAGCGGGATTTGGACTTCTGAATTTTCTCCGAATGCCCTACTTTGGCCGCTAAAACATCACCGATCGACTAGCACGCCAGTTACTAGCCCTCATTCACAATGATGGCTTATGGATTCACGATAAGGTCCCTATTGATGCTGAATTGATCCAAAATATTATGGGCCTTCCGATGTAGGGGCTGCACCTTCTCGTGAAAGTTGGAAATAAGTATGAAGTGGCTATCACTCTATATGTTCGAGAGACCTATGCGGTTCAATGAAATCAACGAGGGTTTTTGATCCAAACCATCAACAACCTTGCTATGCAGATGGGTACTTGACTGTTAGCCTGCAAACTCATGCGAAGGTGGAAGGTAGCGACTGTCCCCGCTTATGTCATCCAGCTCGCCGAGCAGTGTGGAAAAGGTGTGTTCTTTAATTGGGCTTAATACTTGTGCAAAGAATTTCTCGCTAATTTCTGCGAGTCTCAAGAGCATGGAACTTCTTTCTTCTATTCATGGTTGTTATTCCTCATAGCACTAGTCACCTGGGACAAACCAGAGGAGTTGGTAGTTCCTGAGCTCCCTGTTGGGATGTGGGAAGGCGCTCGGTATGCCCACTTATGGGACTATAAGGATAAACAACGCATCGAGGATAACAAGGTCTTTTGGTTCCTCTTCCAAAGTAATGTCGCCACTGCCATAAACTCCCAACCTCGATTATCCCCCACTATATACGAAAAATACAAGCATATCACGGCATTTCAAATCACTATGCATCAAGTTCGGATTCGTAGTCTTGCTAGTCGGGCCTGGACAGAGCTACCGTATATGGTACCCGATCAGGAAATTGATCTACTGATCATCCTATGGCACCCTGAGTGGACGAAAGGTCTCTCTAGTACTCCAACATTAGTTACAACCAAGTCCAAAGATAAACCGCTAGAGTGGTCAGACACAGCTCCAAACCTGATAGCTACTACCACCCCTCATCCTCCTAGTACTAAGCGCACGACGCCATTGGCATCAGGTCCCCAGAAAAGGAAGAAACAACAAGCTCAGTTTGAGCTCTATGATGTGACGGCCCCATTAATTGGTGGAGATTTGGAGCAGATCACAAATGCGGTCACTTTGGCGACAGAGGATAAGTGGACACTTATCACGGATCAGTGGAAGGCTGGGCTCACCTCTCTTCAGGAAGACCTCCGCACTCTCAAAATAAACTTGCAGCTACGTCCGAACCAGGAAGGCCAATCACCACCTCTGCTGGTCAATAATAGTTTGGCACAGGTCGGGGAGCCTGATCGAATTTGGAGCATCCCTACCAATGCCCTAGTCAGGGCACAGGCCCCAGAAGGCACCAGATTTCAGCTGGCCTTCGCTCGGTTGACCCCCACAGCCCTGGAGACTCTCCTTCATGGTGTCGCCAGGGAAATTAGTGACTGGGCTCAAACCACCACTGGAAAACTTGCAATAGCCCATCACACCCTTGTCCAGAAGACTTAGGCAGTATTCCAGGCCCAGGCACAACAGGCTGAGCTTGAGACTGTGATCCACCAGCTTTGCACCGAAGTCACCAAGGTAATCACGGTTGAGGACATGCCTAGAAGTAAAATGGAAAAATTGGTGGTTTCTTTCAAAGCCTCCCACCTAGAGATTTCGGAATTACAGTCCAGGCTGCAACCTGGCACACCCCCAGAAGCCCATGCCCAGCATACCGCACTTATCACGGAAGCCACTATGACGATCAAGGAGAAAATTGATCAAGGTACCGCTCTGATAGAGTCAACCATACAACTTTGGTCTCGGGTCCAGCACGATCCCATTATCCAACAAATCAATCAGGACTTGCGACAATGCAAAAAGGATGTTGAAGAAATCAGTGCCACATTGTCTACTTTGGTGCCTACCCAACACTTAGCACGACTAAAAACTAGCAATGACTTTCAGGACGAGATCACGAAGCTTTGGTAGAAACAGCAAGCCATCGCAAAATGTCTGAAACCTTGTCATATTTCTGATGCAAGCCAGTAGAAAATGAAATAGTATGAAAATGTAATAAACAGTGTTAGAAAAACATCACCAATAGTAATAGACCAGGATCCTGTGAAATGTGCTTGATTAATTGATGCAAAACTAGTCACATACTCTGAGCTCAATGGCTAATACAGTCTAGACTTTCTCCTCCCATCCTAATACATAACAACTAATATACTAATCCCTCCCAAGACTGTTCTAACAGTCAAAATGAATCCCTCTAAACAGCAATCGGCAACAACTGAACAACAACCTTGACAATATTTTCTTGGGAATTATTATATGAGAAGAGAAAAACAGGAGTAGCTGAACATTTAATTTGTTTCATTAAGACAGAGTGGAGGAAGTGCTCGAGCCCACTCTGCTTAATGGCACCTGCATCACTGTAATTACTCATGGTATGGCCTGGGAGTCTTCGTTAGGTCGATTTTGACCTCATATGTGTCCTTGAAGTCCTTTTTGGCTGTTAGGCCCTCTTTTCTATCTTCTGGAATAAATGAACTGGATGGAAGGATCTGCAGGCCACTCCATACTCCATAACTGCTACCTGATAGTCTTTTAAGAAGCTTCTGTCAGTGTCCTTAACTTTCCTGGGCTTGAGGAGGCATGGAGGACGCTGTAGGAATGGATTACTTCTGAGAGAAGAGTGTTATGTGGGTCTATAGCACTGATATGACTTGTTTCGTGTGCATTTAGTCTTCACACTGCGCTCTTATCCTTTGATCACGGGATTAAGTGTTAAATCTTCAATTATGGGCTCTAACACCTTAATCTCTGTTGCTGATACACATTTTCTGTTGTGATGGCTTCTCTACGCTTTTCAGCCACAATGGGTGTGACTGTAGAGACAGAGTGCAATCTCACTCTGTAAACCCTACACAATGAACAAACTTGTCAAACAACCCAGGGCGGTGGTGGAAGAATCGCCGTGGAGGCCTGTGGAGGGATGGTGGCGCAACTGTGGAAATAGCGGATGCAATGGAAGGTGGTGGAGAAATGCAGTGAAATGGTGGAAATGGTCGACTTGCAATGAAATTTAACATGAAAGTGTTAAAGTTCGAATGGTGGGTGTAATGATAAAAGGTTTTAATTTGAAACATTATAATTCAGGCCCTTTGAATCGAAATACAAAGGAAATGCGCGAAAACATATAAAATGCATTTGAAATGGTGGGACCCGACATGGGCAAAGGGCGATGAAATTTTGACCGTTGATCTTAGGAGGAGATCAATGATGGAGGTCGAAAGATGAAGTTAATAAAGGCTTCGATGAAGAAAAGTGATGGGGGGAAGTGATGCAATATGAGCCGTTGATCTCGGATGAACGGACGGCTATGATCAGATCAGGGGATCGCAATCGGGGGAGGCAGTGAGGCGACTCATTGACACTTGCAATTGTGATTGGAGCGATGGTGTGATTAAGCGCTAACCATTGGATCGTGCAGGGGATCAACGGTGGAGATTAAATCAACAGGGGAAAATAGGCAGGGGGCGATGAGATCTGGGTCGTCGGATCTAAATGAATGGACGGCCAGGATCAGATCGATGGATCGTAATCACAAGGTGCAGAAGGGAGGTGCGATGTGATGGAGTGCCAGCCGTCCGATTTGGGTAGAGATTGATGGTTCAACTTTAATCGGAGAGGCGGAATGGGAAGGGCGACGAGTGCGCAGCGATTAGCGCTGGGCCATCGAATCCAATGGAATGGACAGCAGAGATTGTAATCGGGAGATCGCAATCGTGATGGGCAGAAAGTGGCAGCGATTAACAATCGCGATTGTGAATGGAGCGGGGGATGCAATTGAGCGCCGGGCCGTCCGATCCATTCAAATCAACGACGGAGATTGTATCCGCGGCTCGTAGAACACAAACACAATTGCATCGGAGTTTTTCGTTAACACGTAGAAATGCACCCGCCGACGATTGTGATTGCGATAAGCGCTCAAGGCCTTAGCGCCTAGTTCTAGCACAGGGTTACGTGGGGAAGTGGTTTGCGGGGCTTAGCCGAAAGGGGCTTAGGCTTATTATAAAGTGAAAAGTGGGTTTTTTTCCCATTTTAATGCAAATTTTGAGGTTAGGAAGGGTAATGATAGAGGGGAAAGGGGCGAATTAGGCCAAACAAGGGGTATGGGTAGAATTTGAAGGGGGTTTTGGGAGGATTTAGAGGGTTAATAGGGTGAAATAGAGAGGATTAAGAAGGGGATGAAACAGAGGTTTAGAAGGGATGATATAAGGGGGAAAAGGAGGCCTTTGGGCATTCTTCACAAGCGGAGAGGCTTTATAACTGGAAACAGCAGAGGGGATTTCATCAAAGGACAAAGGCATAAGGAGGCTTAAAGGATGATGTGTTTTCATGGGAAATGCATTCCTTGAAGGCTTGAAAACATTCTAGCCCCCTGTTTGCTTGTCAAAAAATTTATAGGGGGCTAACACCTGTGACTGTGGGAAAATATAGATGAAATGCCATTAAACCTACTAATATTAGATAAAATTGTTATAAAAAACCTGTAGGAGTGGGAAAGACTACTTCAGAGGGCTCAAGAGGTGGCAGGGCATGGAGGGAAAATGTGAGTGCAGCGGAAAAATGGGGGAAAATCCTGGCAAACCAACTAACCAGGTGCAAATGGAGTTTTGGGCGGGACGGCAAACAGGAGCCGTTGGATTAGAACAATCAACGGTGGAGATTGGTTAATGAATTCATTTGGGAGATCAGATGAAAAATGGGTGGGGGCGATATTAAATCAGAACCGTGTGATCTCAGAGATCAACGGCTAGGAAAAAACGCGAAAGGCAACGATGTGGAGGGAAGTGGTTTGGCGGAAAACCGGGAATGGTTTTCGTGCGGTGAAATGGGGGGGAGGCGGTATTTCCAAAAAAAACATGATTCCATTCAGTTAGTGACGTTTGTATTTCTAAAACTGCCCATATCGCGCGGAAGTAGTGCACTGCGGGAGAAGGCCAAAAATTACACGATATCGCATGTCGGCAGTCCGATCTTAAGGCGGAAGATCAATGGCTACGGGAGAGTGCGACGGAGGGGAAGCTGCAGGGGAAAAAAGTTGGGTAGAGCCCACGATGACGTATGACAGCTTGTCGCACAGTGGAAAGGCATCAGGCTATCGGGTTAAGTCCCGACCGTTGGATTCTTGGAATGAACGATCGAGATTGAAGGACAGAGCGGAAGTGTTTTAAAAGGGAAAGAAAGGTTTTTAACATAGATTTTTGTGTTTCTAAGTGCCCGGTTGTGGGGCTATAGTCATATGAAGTGGGGAGTTTAAAATCCATAAGCCCTTGGGGGCTAAAAACTTATAATGCAAAAGGGTGTTTTGAGGCCAAAAAAAGGGATTTTTAAGGCCAAGTAAAGGTTCTGATAGGCTAGAAGAAGGGTTTTTAAACAAAATAAAGGGAAATATAAGGTTTAAAAGCGGTTTAGGATAGATGGAGGTTGAAATGAAGGTCTACAGAGGAATTTTTGTGAATGGAATGAGGATGAAAAATGGGGAATTTTGTGGGAGTGAAATGAAGAAAATGGAGGCATTTTTTAGAACAGTCTCTTTCACAAACAACAGGTTTCATTAATGGAAACAACAGTGAAGATTATTTAAAGGATAGAAGACACATGGAGGCTTCAAGAATGATAGATTTAGGGAGGATAATTTTCTCTTGAAGGCTCAAAAACATTTTTAGCCACCTGTTTGCTTTGACAAAATATTATAGGTGGCTAACAGTGGCTCCACATGGGGATGGCTTCTTCTTGAAGGTGCCAAGAATCTCAAATATAATCTTTGGAAGTAGGCCAGAGCCTGGTCCTTGACCATATTTTTCTTGTTTGATCAACTGTTGCATACATGATGTGCATTATATCAGCAGAAAACATTTTTGCAAGAAACTACCTACCCATCCTACTGTCCTAACATTTTTTCTTCAAGGTGCACTTAGACTTGCAGACCTTTCACATCATTATTTTTATTGAAAGAAAAAACTAATATAATTCTACCCTTATTCCTCCATGAGACCAGATTAAACAGTTGGAATCATAGTTTCTCTACCTAAACTAATATCCGCCAGGATTAAACTGTTTGGCAGATTTTCATTCTCTACATTCTAAAGCAGAAATTGAAACATAGCCAAACTAGGATTAGATTGTCTGATGTGTTGTGGGTCCATGGAACAAAGACAAGCTACACATGAACTGAAACTTTGCAGAAATTAAAACAAAATTAGGAAGGCTTGATTTCTTGAAAATTAAGAGCATCCTTCTTTCATTTTTGTGACTTAGATTTTGAGCTTTTTAGAGTCACCTTTCTTTCTTCATTTCAGCTCTGCTTTTGACCCTGTTAGAGTGTAATATCTCATTTCGGGGATATCTCTAAAACATAGCAAACTCCAACTAGAGATGGATTGGGAGAGCATTTACCGGATATTCTTCCTCTGAAGAGAGGACGAGATCTAGAGGCTACCTGGCCCTTTCCAGACTCTGTCTAAGAGTAAAAGATAAACAGACCAAGTGGTATAGAACTAGAATTCTCAGAAATATAAACAAATAACAGTGCAACAGACATGTAATAACAGAGAAAGAAATTACGGCAACTCATCCAGAAAACATAGAGAGGAAATGCTGAGCCATTTTATTAATATGAGAAATAATAATGAGGTACAATAGGTGATCAGAGTGATGGCACCTAATATTTCTCAAGGCAAGTGACGAAACACTCTCAGAAAATACAAGAAATGGCTGCTCTATGAACTGTGTCACAGCTGTTGGAAAATTGTCGTGTAACTGCTACTGCTGGAATGGACTGAAGATTAGGGGTTGATCCCCTTGTCAGGATGAGTTGAAAATCTGCAAACCTCCTCTACTCACCAACCTGGAAAAAACCCAGAAACCATATCAAAAATGGCCAACCCCTGAAAATCACCAGAAAATGCCTCCTCAGGGAATTACACTGGCCTCCAAGGCTCTGCGCAAAGGCTAAATGGAAATAGCTGAAACACCACCTCAAACTCCACCAAAATCCTCCTATGGGAAAAGGCTGACCCTCTACTCAAAATCTCGGCTGAATCTTCTGCAGAAACCCTGACCCGGAGCACCTCCAAAAGGGACTGCGTCCTCTCTCCCAGTGATTGCGCAGTCTCTATAAGCTCCAGCTCCACAACAAACCCAAACAACAAAACTACTCACAAAATACTAAAGAACTAACCTTGCCTGAGTAGGCACTCGACGTCCCATGGGGCTAAGGGTGAGATCTCCAACCGGAGACACTCAATGCACTAAACAGTGCCACAAACAGGCTAAACAGCTAACATGCTCAAGAAGGCAAACGTCTCACTCAAAATCATCAACTCCATAATGAATCAAATGAGGAGGCTTCTCCATATTTTATAATGTTTTTTCCCTCCAAAACACCAACGTATCCTCTCTCTCCTTCACATGGTCATCCTCATCTGCGCATAAGCTTCTAGAGTGTACGTGGGTCCCCTCCTCTACGTGGTGTTTGGCCCCCCCTTGGCTCCCCTTAAGTCATAATGTTGCACTACTAGGAGGATGTTTTATTTCACTTAAGTGAGTTAGACCCTCCTTACTCACTTTTTATTTATTTACAAACTTTAGATGGAAAAACTATACAAAATCGAATATTTCAATTAGTTGTCGCTAATTAGGAATATTACAGTCTCCCCCGGCAAAAGGTTGCTTGTCCTTGAGCAACTGAAGTGATGGATGCTGCAAAATCTTCTCACTCTCCCAAGTGGCATCCTCATCCAGCAAATTCTTCCACCTCACCAAGAATTCTCGGACCATCCTGCTCCGTAACTGCCTCTCCCTGGTATCAATAATGGCCTCTAGCTGCAACACCAAGTGCCCCTCATCATCTGTAGGTGGTAGCTCCTCTGTCACTATCACCTGCTGCCCTAGCACCTTCTTCAGGCATGATACATGGAAAATGTTGTGGATCTTGTTGCCTTGGGGCAGCTCCAACTCACGCGCAACCTACCCAATCTTGCGTATCACCCTGTATGGCCCATAAAAGCGAGGCTTGAGCTTCTCAGCTCCCTTTTGCTTCAGCGATGACTGTTGTTATGGCTGTAACCATAGGTAGATCAAGTCCCCTACCTCAAACTGTCTCTCCACCCGACCTATGTCGGCATACAACTTCTATTGGTTCTGTGTTGTAGCCATATTGTCCTTGAGAGCTCGGAGGATGTCCTAACTCTCTTGGATCCAAATCTTGGCTCTAGGAGCTTTGCTAGCACCGAAAATCACATCAACAAAAGATAAAAGATGGTACCCATACAATGCATAAAATGGTGACATACCAATAGACATGTGATGTGTCGTGTTGTAGCAGTACTCGCCCAAATGCAACCATCTCAACCATGCTCGCTACTGCCTAATAACATAGTTACGCAAGTAGCCCTCCAGCCACTTGTTAACTATCTCTGTCTGTCCATCCATTTGTGGGTGGTAACTGGTACTCAGTGTCAACTCCGTCCCCACTAGTCGGAAAAGCTCCTGCCAAAATTCGCCCAAGAAATGGTTGTCCCTATCACTGATGATGGTCTTAGGAAGACCATGCAGCCTGAACCTGTACCTGTCATCTGCCAGCTGTCCATCCAACACCTCACATGTAAATCTGTCCTTGGATTACTCCACTAAAAGTCGAGCCCTCTAATTTTTATCCAAGCTCATAAGAGATAACATGGCTGGTCTACGTGAAAGGGCATCTGCTACCACATTATTCTTACCCTTGACATACTCAATGTCAAAGTCATATTCTTGAATCTTACTGATCCACTTCTGCTGCCTCTCCTATAGCTACTTATGCTCCAAAAAGAACCTGAGGCTGTTGAGATCAGTCCTCACCCTGAACCTATTCCCTACCAAGTATTTTTGGAATTTGGCCAAGGCATGCATGATGGCCAACATCTCCTTTCGGCTCTCAAAGGCTATAGGGTGTCCCCCCTCCATCAATAATGTGCCTATCCCCTCTCCGGACGCATCACACTCCAAGACAAATGGCTGCTTAAAATCCGGCAATGCAAGCACTGGGTAGCTACTCATCACCTCCTTGAGCCTATCAAAGGCTCGCTGCGCTATATTTAACCAACTGAATGCCCCCTTTTTCATCAAATCTGTAAGGGGTGCAGCAAGATGTGAGAAATCTCTGACGAGTTTCATGTAATAGGTACATATCCCAATGAACCCTCGAAGTTTTGTCACGTTCCTCGGCCCCGACTAATCTCTGATGGCTCTAATATTCTCCTCATGGACCCTCACTCCATCCACTCCAATAATGTGTCCCAAATACAACATCTCCATCATCCCAAACTCACACTTGGAGAGCTTAGCATAGAACTGTTGTTCTTCCAAGATGCGTAGTACTACCTCTATATGTTGAAGATGCTCCTCCCAAGTCCTGCTATATATGAATATGTCATCGAAGAAAACCAATACAAATTTCCTCAGATGACTATGGAAGATATGGTTCATGCAAGACTGAAAGGTGGTTGGTGCATTGGTAAGCCCAAAAGGCATAACCAAAAACTCAAAGTGCCCATAATGACACCTGAAGGCGGTCTTGGGAATGTCCTATTCCCTCAGATGAATCTAGTGGTACCCTGATCTCAAATCAATCTTCGAGAAGAACTTAGCTCCCTTCAGCTCATCCATCAACTCATAAATCCTGGGTATAAGGTACCTATTCTTCAGAGTCTTCTTGTTTAGGGCCCTGTAGTCAATGCACATCCTTAAGGTATCGTCCTTCTTCTTCACCAATACTACAGAAGAAGCAAACGGACTCATGCTTGGTCTGATGTGTCCAAGAGCCAAAAAATCCTGGATGACCTGCTCAATCTCATCCCGATAGGCTTTGGGATGCCTATAAGGGGTAGTGATCACCGCCTAGATACCCTGCTCAAGCTCAATGGTGTGCTCAAACCCTCAATCTAGTGGCTGACCTGGTGGTAGATCCCTAAGCACTACCTCATGCCTGTCAAGGACAGCCTATATATTTGGATGAACTGCCCAACCGGTGGTCTCTGCCTCTGATGCCCACAACTCAACTGCCCACTCTATGCCCCCCTTCTGGAATTTTGCCTCCATCCGGTGTGTCGAAACTGTTTGTGGTGGGTAAGTATGCATCCCACGGATCTTCTCATGCTTCCTGGTCTTCTTGTCATCCCACTCCATCTCTAAGGCCTCCCAGTCTGTGGTGACCTTCCCCAGGGTAATCAACAACTGAACACCCAACACCACATTGGTATCTGGTATGTTGACCACGAAACATTGATCGGTCATGGTGTAGGTACCCATCGTCACTTCCAGCTCTGGAACATACTGGGCACACTGCATCGTCTGGGCTCCTGGGACCAAGACTGAAAACCCGTCAAAAATCTCGGTTGGTATACCCCTCCACTTGACTATCTGAGCATCAATGAAGTTGTGGGTCACCCCACTGTCAACCAAGACTAACACTCACTAGCCACGCACTGTCCCTTGTACGTTCAGCGTCAAATACTTAGGAACTCCTTGCAAAGTTGCAAGGGCTCTCCTGTGGGTACAAAAGCTGCACCTCCTATCCCTGGAGGTGGAGGCAGCAATTGATCTTGGGCTGTCTGACTATCTCCCGCCTCCTCATCATCCTCCTCATCCTCTTCCCCGCTATCATCGGAGAAGACCTCAATGAAGTGTGCCTTGCTAACAGCACACCTATGCCCTAGTGCCCACAGCTCCTGACAAGTGAAGCACAACCACTTATTCCTCAACTCCCTCCTGGCATCATCATCTATCTGTGCCCGTCCTGGATTCCCCTTTGGAGGAGGAACCCTCACATCTTTCCCCTTGGGCTGGAAGCCCTGTCTCTCAGGATAAGGTGTCCGCATCCTGGGCAATGCATCCTGTAAGTCCCTGGTCCTGCTGATAGCATCCTGGAGTGTAGTTGGTCTAGTAGATCTGACCAGACCTCAAATTGGCTCTGCTAATCCCTCCACAAACATATATATTATCTGTGTCACGGATATATCTGGCATCATCACCGAAACCCTCAAGAAATATGCGATGTATGTCTCTGGGCTCCCTGTCTGCTTGAGCTTCGTCAGCTCAACAAAATGTTGTTCCAGATCCCTCTGGTCAAAACTCTCCGTCAACCTCCTGGTAAACTCAACATATGTCGTCAATGTAGAGTGTCCAAGTGTAACCATCCCATGGAACCACCAATCCTGGGCCTCACCATCCAAATGTAATGTCGCCACCTTGATGGCCTTTGTCTTCGACATCTGATTAAGCTAGAAATAGATGTTCAGCTTCTCCACCTAAGACTTTGCTGAACTGTTTGATGATCCATCAAACGTAGGCAAATGAAATTTGCTAGAGGCACAGTGGGAATCTCCATCATGATAATGTCAGTGCCCTATATGATGGTCGCGGGGTCTACTGTCCCGTTGGAGCTGCACAAAATCTCTAAATGTGAGAGCATCCCTGAACTCCTGCCCGTAGGCATGATACTCTGCAAAGTACTCATCTAAGTGTCTAGGCTCTGCCTCCTGCTGGGCTCCTGCCCCTGTATCTTCTCCCAAGAGAGTGGGCATGGTAGAGCGGGTAGGTGCACGTGATGCCATCAACTGAGGAGTATCATGTTGAGCAGCACCCTACTCTGGAAAATGGTGGGATGTACCTGATCCCTCTCTGGCCTGGAAAACCCACAGGGCCTCACGCTGTCTAGCCTCTACAGCAGTGAACCCCTGTCCCATCACCTCAACCTGTCTAGCTAGCTCCTACACTGATTTGAGGAGCTGATCCACAAATCTCTTCCTGTCCTCATCTGCCATCTGAATCCCCAACTCTGAATCTAACACAGGCTTCCCCTATTCTGCGTCTGTCACAGGCTCCTCTTGTTCTATGTTCACCACTCGAACACAATCTCCCTTTCCGTAGGTGTTCTCCAACCTACACTCACGGTCTCTGTACTTCTTGCTATAACAAATATATGGTATTTTCTCAAGTTTCATAGACCACTAGCTCCAGAGGCTGAGCCAAAATTATGCTCTGATACCACTGTAAAATCCCATTTTGGGGATATCTCTAAAACATGGCAAACTCCAACCAGAAATGGACTGGGAGAGCATTTACCGGATATTCTGCCTCTGAAGAGAGGATGAGATCTAAAGGCTACCTGGCCCTTTCTAGACTCTATCTAAGAGTAAATTATAAACACACCAAGTGGTATAGAACTAGAATGCTCATAAATATAAACAAATAATAGTGCAATAGACATATAATAATAGAGAAAGAAATTATGGCAACTCATCCAGAAAACATAGAGAGGAAATGCTGAACCATTTTATTAATCTAAGAAATAATAATGAGGTACAATAGGTGATAAGAGTGATGGCACCTAATCTTGCTCAAAGCAAGTGACGAAACACTCTCAGAAAATACAGGAAATGACTGCTCTATGAACTGCATCCCAGCTGCTGGAAAAATGCCATGTAGCTACTACTAATGGAATGGACTGAAGACTAGGGGCTGATCCCCTTGCTGGGATGAGCTGAAAATCTGCAAACCTCCTCTACTCACCAACCCGAACAAAATCCAGAAACCATATCAAAAAAGGCCAACCCCCAAAAATCACCAGAAAATGCCTCCTCAGGGAATTACACTGGCCTCCAAGGTTCTGCGCAGAGGCTAAATGGAAATAGCTGAAACACCGCCTCAAACTCCACCAAAATCTTCCTGTGGGCAAAGGCTGACCCTCTGCTCAAAATCTCAGCTGAATCTTCTACAGAAACCCCGATCCGGAGCACCTCCAAAAGGGACTGCGTCCTCTCTCCCAGTGACTGCATAGTCTTTATAAGCTCCAGCTCCGCAACAAACCCAATATAAAAACTACTAATAAAATACTGAAGAACTAACCTTGCTCGAGCAGGCACTCGAAGTCCCCTAGGGCTAAGGGCGAGATCTCCGACCGAAGACACTCAATGCACTAAACAGTGCTGCAGACAGGCTAAACAGACAGCGTGCTCAAGAAGGAAAATGTCTCACTCAAAATCATCAACTCCAGAATGAATCAAATGAGGAGGCTTCTCCATATTTTATAACGTTGGTTTCCCTCCAAAACCCCAACGTAGCCTCTCTCTCCTCCACATGCTCGTCCTCATCTGCGCAGAAGCTCCTAGAGTGTACGTGGGTCCCCTCCTCTACATGGTGTTTGGCCCCCCTTGGCTCCCCTTATGTCATAACATTTCACTACTAGGAGGATTTTTTATTTCACTTAAGTGAGTTAGACCCTCCTTACTCACTTTTTATTTATTTACAAACTTTATACGGAAAAACTATACAAAATCGAATATTCCAATTAGTTGTCGCTAATTAGGAATATTACATAGAGCTGTCTTATTTTTCTTTGCTGGTTCAATTTTTGAGCATGTTAGAACCATCCCTTTCCCTACTTCTCTGGCTCAGGTTTTGATCTAATTTGAGCCATTGTTTTAGTACTCCACAAGTTCAATATTTGAGCTTGTCTGAACCTTCTTTTCTAATGTTTTTGTATTTTTTGAATTTTTCTTCAAAGTAAAATCAACAACTAACTAAATGCTCACAAGCTGAGCTTTATTGAGATTCCTACCTACCCTACCCTAACTTGGAATATTTACATGTCTAGCTGACAAACTATCTTTTCCAATACATCCAGTCAATCAAATGATCCCATGACTGGTTTCTGCTCGTCTCTTTCAGCATGTTGGACAGGTAGGGCCACTCCCATTCTCTTTGTTTTTTAACAATAGATTCTAAAATGTTTCTTGTTGTCTGCAACAAGCTGATCCTGATGGATTTTGATCCTTCTCTAAATGTCTACAGGAAATCAAAATAAGGATCTTGAAACAATTCCTGGTTGTGAGTATTTGACAAGTAGGTTTCAACCAGGATTACTTCCTCTTCCACTGGACCAAGTAAAATATTGTCTTGAGAAAGAAACTCTTCCTCATCTCCATTATTTTCTAAACAGGAGGACTCATCATATACTATAGTGTTGTCCTCTTGTAGCTCTGAGATATTCTAATTTGGAGGACTAAGCTCTGTGAAGAGATCAATGTATTCTTGAGAAGGGGTATGTTCCATTGCTCCCTCTTTTTCAAGAGAAGGCTCCTTGATTTCAACCTGCTCAAAAATTTCTTCATCGTTTTCCTCTTCATCCTTTGAGATGAAAGGTTGTTGATTTCCAAAAGCATGGAAACTATTACTGATGATCTGAGATAAAACACAGTGAATATTTAATGAATCTTCACCTGCTACTATACTTTCATAACTTTCCTCATCAGTATCATAAATAGCTTGCATGGGCTCATTACTTTCTTGAAGGTGATGGAACTGATCTTCCTCCCACAAATCTACTGATGATGGCCCTGCAAGATCCACTTCTATTTGGAGAACATCATCATCAGATGGATCAAAATTAGGAAAATCATTAAAGTAAGTAATGCTACCAATCAGACATATTGGATTATCAGTAGATCTTTCTTCATTCTAATTTACATGGGAGCTTTCTAAATCTGTACAACAAAGCTCAGTATATGAATAGGAAAGAGTGTTTGTTCTGCAAAAAATTTCAGAGGCTGGCTATCTATTGATGATCTAATCTATTTCTTCTTCTGTCAAAGGGGAAGATGTTGTTGTGTTTCTTTGAGAAGAAGTGCAACAGCTCTCTGTTTCTTCTGAAGACTGAGTTTGAAGCTAGATGTCTTCTTGCACCTCAGCTACAAGGGATGATAAAACAGTGTTCGGGTTTTCAGGGATATCTTGAGGGATGTCCTTGATTTCCTGGTTAGTTTCTTCCTCAACTGATTCATCTAGGTTCTTTTGATAGTTAGGATGCATATGAAACTCTTGAATGGCTTCTAACAGATCTTCAGGATGCATGTATACCAAATTCTCATCAATATCTAACAGGTATTGTATGAGGTTCCTAGATTGGTAACAACAGTTTGCACTCCATGGTATGGATGAGGGGTTTTCTTTGTATTTCTCATAAAATACTTGGTGTATGTCTTTCAAAGAAAACAAACTCCTAGGTTATAACCATTCATACCAGTCCCTTGCCTTTCCTTCTAATGTTAGCATGAACATTTTCATAAGGCATTCTTCATGCCATTCAGTCTTTACCTTCCATACATGTATGTGAAATTTGATGATATGCAGCAATGGGTCCTCAAACTTTTCACCTTGAAAAATAGGAAGGTTATCATCCCAAAACACCTGGGGCATCTTATGTGGGAACCCAGGGATATATTCTCTACTCATTGGGGCATATCTTTGTTGTATCCTTGGAATCATTTTGTAAATCAGATAAGAGGTCACCGTGTCTTATTCAACCAGTTCAGGGTCTTCTACCAGTGGATTCATTTGATCTTTTAGGAGTTGTGGAGTGTGGAGTCACCAGGTGGATGAATTTGAATGTTTTGAAGCAGGCTGTTGTCCACCATCAACAATTGAATGCCAATCTAAGGAGGTTACGGGTCTTCTGAGGTCTTGAGGATGTCTACGATGAAGTTTACTTATAATTCCCCAGTGGAGTCGCCATTATGTTGGGGACTCAACTGGCTAACACACCAAATATTCTCAAATCAAGGGGTTTTATGAGGTCCTACGGGTATCTAAGATGAAATTCGCTCAGAAATCCCCAGTGAAGTTGCCATTATGTTGGGGTTCCTGTGTTTTGGCCAGATTGGCAAAGCCAAAAGATAAGACAACATCAAAACCACTTTGGGATCCTAGGATCTAGCCCTCCTGGATCTAGAGAGGGATCTCTCGCTATAAATGTAAAGAATGATATATCGTTAAGGTCAGTTTATGGTATTAGGCTAGGTATGTAGCACAAGGGTTTTTGGTTTGTTTGTTTGGTTGGATATCATTAACTGAGAAGGTTATGTGAAGTGAAGAAGGAATAAGTAGCAAGATGTTTCAGCATGGGAAGATAATTCAAGGGAAGTGCCAATCCATTGGGATATGGAGTCATAAAAGGGTTTACTTGCATAACAACTATCCAAGGGTTTCCATAGGGCAAGTCATCTATACCAAAGGATATCTTTTAGATAGATGGTGAGATGGGACATTAAGAAATGAGGTGAAAGAAAGAAACCAAAGTGCAGCCTAAGATCAGGTAAGGACTTTTAACCTATCCTTCTTTTGGCATACTTTCAAAGGAAACTCTCAATAAAGACACAAAGGGTAGCTTAAGATCAAGGAAGGACTTTCAACCTAACCCACTTTCAGCATACTCTCAAGGGGAAAATCCAGCAGCCCTCATAACCGCTTTCAGAAAATAGAAAATATTTAAGATTAAACACAGATCAAGGCCTAAGATCAGAGAAATACTTTTAACCTTCTCTACTTTTGACACCAACTCACAGGGAAACTTTCAAGACAAACTGTTGGAGAAGAAACTAGAGGACAGGGCTAACCATAGAATTCCCTAGTTCAATCTTTTACTCAGCATGAAATGAAAATATCTTTCAAGGAAAATATTTCAAGTTGTACTTAGCAAGACATGGGCTCCCCAACATTTCCTGACTAGTTATACACTATAGAATTATCCTTAAAATACACAATCAAAGGAAAACATAAAGATAAATATTAACAGTGAGATTTAGGGTACTTCCAACAATATATCCTAATCTATGCTTGCTATTCTTTATCAGAGAATAATGGACAGTGTGAAAAAACATGAAAGGAGACAATTACAGTAAGGAAAACATCACCAATAATATAGACCAGGATCCTGTGAATCTGATTGTTTAATTGATGTGCAAAACTAGTCACATACTTTGAGTCTAGTGGCTTTTTATAGTCCAAACTCTCTTCCCAGCCTACTATATTACAAACTACTCAGCTACTTCCCCTCAATAACAGTTCAAATAGTCAATAAAATCCCAATTAACCAACAACCTTTTCAATGTAATTTAAAGGGGTTCTTATAGGAGAATGAGTGATAGTAGTAGTAGATATGAACTTAAATGATTCATTATGATAGAGGGGAGGAAGGTCGAATGCCCACTCTGCATAATGGCTTTGCATTAATCGTTGGTACCCTTTAGGCTGGTTCAAAAGTCTTTGTCAAATTGAAAATAACTTCAGGTATGTTCCTTTGAAGTACTCTCTAGTTTTTGGCACTTTGTTTATACTCTGAGATAAGTAAGGTGAAGATTGTCTCGCAGGTCTTCCATGCCTTCATGACTATTGTCCTGATAGTTTTAAAAGCCTCTGTCAGTGTAATAATTGTTCTGGTGCTCGATGGAAAATGGAGGAGGTCATGTAACTAGTCCTTCTTGGAGAAAGAACGTTCTGCTGATATTAAATCACTGATATGGCTTCATGTGTGCTTTATGCTTCATTAAGCCTCATTGATCATCTTCGGGTCTTTATCCTTCTAAACAGTGGATTAAACAATTAATCTTCAATATTATGTTTTAATCCTTTAGCTCTGCTCTTTTGTACAGGTGTCTGGGGTTTTCTAATCTGGAGGATTTGTTCGTGGGCCGATGATCAGGATTCATTGACTGCTAGCATTGGAATCAACCCTTTATTCATCCCCCACATGATATTTAGGTTGCATGATTGTCACCCTGGACCTTTCTGTCACCTGCCTCTAACTGTGGGAAAATATAGATGAAATACCATTAAACCTACAAACATCAGATAAACCTGTTAGAAAAAACCTGCGGGAGTGGGAAAGACTGCTTCAGAGTGCTCAAGTGGCGGTGTGGCATTGAGGGAAAATGTGAGCGCAGTGGAAAAATGGGGGAAAATCCTAGCAGAGCAGATAACTAGGTGCAGATGGAGGTTTGGGCGCGATGATGAACATGAGTCGTTGGATTAGAACAATAAATGGTGGATATTGGTTAATGAAGTCATTTGGGAGATCATATGAAAAATGGATGGGGGTGAGATTAAATCAGAACCGTGCGATCTCAGAGATCGACGGCTGGGAAAAAATGTGAAAGGAAACGATGCGGAGGGTAGCGGTTTGGTGGAAAACTGGGAATGGTTTTCGCACGGTGAAATGGGGGGGAGGTGGTATTGCCCAAAAAAACGTGATTCCATTCAGTGAGTGACACGTGTATCTCTAAAACCGCCCATATCGCGCGGAAGTAGCGCATTGCGGGAGAAGGCCAAAAATTACGCGATATCGCGCGTCGGCCGTCCAATCTTAAGGCTGGAGATCAATGGCTGTGAGAGAGTGCGACGGAGGGGAAGCTGCTGGGGTGGAAATATGGGTAGGGCCCACAATGACATATGATGGCTTGTCGCGCAGTGGAAAGGCATTGGGCTATCAGGTTAAGTCTCGACTGTTGGATTCTTGGAATGGACGGTCGAGATTAAAGGATGGAGCAGAAGTGTTTTAAAAGGGAAAGAAAGGTTTTTAATGTGGATGTTTGTGTTTCTAAGTGCCCAATTTCGGGGCTATAGTCATATGAGGTGGGGGATTTAAAATCCATTAGCCCTTGGGGCTAAAAAACTTGTAATGCAAAAGGGTGTTTTTAGGCCAAAAACAGGGATTTTTAAGGCCAAGTAAAGGTTCTAATAGGCTAGAAGAAGGATTTTTAAACCAAATAAAGGGAAATCTAAGGTTTAAAAGGGGTTTAGGATAGATGGAGGTTGAAATGAAGGTCTACAGAGGAATTTTTGTGAAGGGAATGAGGATGAAAAATGGGGAATTTTGTGGGAGTGAAATGGAGAAAATGGAGGCCTTTTTTAGAATAGTCTCTTTCACAAACAACAGGATTCATTAATCGAAACAGTAGTGGAGATTCTTTAAAGGATAGAAGACACATGGAGGCTTCAAGAATGATAGATCTACAAAGGAAATGTTTCTCTTGAAGGCTCAGAAACATGTTTAGCCATCTGTTTGCTTTGAAAAAATATTATAGGTGGCTAACAAGACCCACTTAGTCATTTATTTCCAAAGTCACTTTTCCCTTTCTAATTTCACATTGACTTTATTAAAGTCACTTTAAAATTAAACTTTAGTAAATTTATCACTTAAAGTCACTTTTAAATTAGATTTGACTTTATAACTTTATAAATTCACTTTAGGAGAAAAATTAAATTCTCTTGGACATTTTTCCCTAGGCCAAAGATCAAATCCTTAGGGAACCACTTGTCCTCTGGTAACCAAATTTCAACAGTATTTAGATTGGGTTGGATGAATTGAAGATATAAAGAGAATTTTTTTTTTCTATTTTAGTCTGGGTTCTAGTATGATATCATGAACAAGTAAGAAGTATACTTTTATTTCTCTTATTATGACTAAAGATAAGTATTGTTGGAAATACTGAGAGGGGGGGTGAATCAATATTCTTTTCAATTAGAGCATTATTTAATCTTCAATTATTATTAGTGTTTGTACAATGATAGCAAAAAACAAAAGGAACACAAATGCACACATTTTTTAAGGTGGAAACCCACTCCGGGACAAAAACCACCTAATGCTTTTCTAATAATTCTTTAATATTCAACTCCAATTGAAAATAAAGTTCCAACTTCCTAGAATCTAGAAAAGCATTCTTCTCTAGCTCCCACTAGATGGACGCTCCAATGCCCGATATTCTTCAGTAGTCAACTGAATGGATGCCCCAACACCAATGAGCTACAACTCACCCTAGCACCACCCTACCACCCTATAGAAGAATAAAAGAAGAATGGACTCCCATACCAGGGAAAATGGTCCACTTTACAATGATATAGAATGATGTAGAAGAAGAAGACACGCTAGCCCATAACCCCAACTATGAGAAAACCACCTAATGATGATCCTAGACCTCCTGACACTTCCTCTTCAACTCTTGGCAAATAGACACTAGAACAATTTTTACAATAATGTATTTACAATGACTTAGTACAATGATACCTTTACAGTGACTGTATGCAGTGCTACCCACTTGAAGACTTCATGTGATGAACTTCTTGATGATGTTATACACCTTGGTTGTTTCTCTTGTCATGCTACCCTCTGCTGCACCTTGATTTGCTTTGCTGCCCTAGAAAGTCTAGTCCTTTGCAGCCCTTGACAACACATGATCTAGTTTTTTCTTGCCTTCTAGGAGCTTGATATTGAATCGGGTGTATCTCTGTTATTTCAGATCCCCAATATTTGATTTTTAGTCTTGCAGTATCCCTCTGAGTCGTATTTCCAATGCCATAGTTCTGACCCAATTTGGATTCTTTAATATAGAGTTATGCCCAATCTCTCACAAAGCCCTAATTCTGAATTGTTTCAATAGAGCAAACTTTACGGTGTGCCACCTGTCACTATTTCTTAATTCGGATCTGAAATTGATAGATTCAAAACTAAATTCCGTGCACTATCTTCCACGTTTTACATAATTCCAATCCGATACTCAAAGAGAGGATTATGATGACTTTCCCAAGGTCACTTCTTTGAGATGAATTTCAGGATCCTACAAAAACATTGACTTCCGCAAATCATATCTCCAAAAATATTGTGCACCTTGATCTGAAAATTTCACAGCATCTTCCTCAGGATTTTGGCTTCACCTCATAAACATTTCAGCTTCTGAACCTTCGTAGAAAAAATTTAGAGCGAAAATTCCACGATGACCTGTTTCAGATGGTGAAATCCCTTGCATGAGGAGGATATGAGCATCATAATTTATATAAATGCTTAGGTTGAGAGGGGCTTCAACAAGTGAACATGGAAGGGATTTTAAGAGCTTAAAAAATATTAATTATTACTTTTCAATGACCCATGCCACAACCCCATGGGGTTTTAGCCCACTAACTTGGGTTACAAACTTCAAACATGAATGTCTCTCAAACCGTGAAGAATTACGTGGCGTGCCATATATCAACGGAAACATATCGACAAGAAGAAACCATCAAATCCATTCTTGACCTAGAATACAGTAATTTGGTAGGTCAAAATTTCCATGCAATATTGGGGTAGTGCTAGGTGTTTCTTGGGTTAACATCAATGACAACCGCTGATCAAAAATCTCCCCCTTTGGCATTAATGGCAACACAAGTACTCCCCCTGCAATCATGACACCTCTTCCTACAACATTCTCTCCCCCTTTGACATCAATGGCAAAGGGTAACTCCCCCTGACACACAACCATCCCGTGAACCTGTACACACTTACACTCCCCCTTTATATTATGAATAAGGAAAATCTAACAAGAACTTGGGAGAATCCCAAGCTTCTGGCGAAGATATTCAAATGATTCGCAAGGTAAAGGTTTAGTGAAGATATCAGTGATTTTTTCTTTTGTACCAACATACTCAAGTTTGATGTTCTTTTCAGCGACTTGTTCTCTAACAAAATGATATTTGGTTAGAATGTGTTTTTTTTTTAATGCATGACAGGATTCTTGGAGATGTTTATGGCACTAGTGTTGTCACAGAATAAGGGAATAGGCTCACGGAATTGTACTTGAAGATATTGCGAATTTTGTTTCATCCAAAGGAATTGAGTACAACATGATGTTGCTGCAATGTATTCTACTTCCGCTGTAGATAACGACATTGGGGTTTTATTTTTTCTCAACCATGATACGAGACAACCACCTAGTTAGAATGCTGCTTCACTAGTACTCTTACGATCATCAACGCTTTCTACCCAATCTGCATCTGTAAAGGCTTGAATAATGAGTTTTTTACCCTTGGGATACCACAAGCCATATTCTTCTATGCCCTTTAGATATCGAAGAATTCTTTTGATGGAGATAATATGTGATTCTTTTAGTGCTGCTTCGAATCTTGATACTTTTCCAACTGCTTGCATAACATCTGCCCGGGAGGTTGTTACATATAGAAGACTACTAATCATAGACTTGTACAAACTCTGATCCACATCCTTAGATGAGTTGTATATGCTCAATTTTCAACCTGTTACCATTGGAGTAAGGACGGGTTTGCAATCTTCCATTTTGAATTTCTTGAGCATTTCCTTGATGTACTTGGCTTGACATATAAATATTCCTTTCTCTTGCTGAGATATTTGAAGCCCTAAGAAGTATGTTAGCTCACCAAGTAAATACATCTTGAACTCACTTTGCATCTTTGTAGAAAATTTCTTACTTAGTCGATCATCATTCTACCAAATATTATATCATCCACATATACCTCAACGATTGTTAAATTATCTTTATCTATTTGTACATAAATATTGCTATCAACAGTACCTTTCTTGAACCCTTGTTGATGTAGATATCCATCAATACGAGCATACCATGCTCTAAGAGCCTGCTTGAGACCATATAGAGCCTTCTTGAACTTGCAAACATAGTCTTCTTTTTCTGATAGTAGAAAACCTTCAAGTTGTTCGATGTAAACTTCTTCTTCTAATTCTCCATTCAGAAATGTTGACTTAACATCCATTTGGTTGACTTTGATTTTTCTTGAACATGCATAGGTTAGAAACATTCGAATGGCTTCCATTCTGTCAACTGCTACAAATTGCTCATCGAAATCAATTCCTTCCACTTGTGCATAGCCTTTGCAAACCAATCTTTCTTTGTTTCTGGTAACCTGTCCATCTTCATTTCAATTTTTTCCTGAACACCCATTTATTCCCAATGAAATTTTTATCTTTTGGTCGTGGAACTAATTCCCAGGTGTTATTCTTCTCGATTTGATCCAATTCCTCATTCATAGCTACTACGCAATGTTCATTCTAGATGGCTTCCTCAAAACTAGTAGGCTCAAAGGTTGCTAGAAAAGCAATGTGAGCTTGTTGTGATGAACGAAGTTGTTGACCTTCATTTATGTCACCAATGATTTGATTTGATGGATGGTTCTTTTGAATCCATTCTTTTGTTCTCCTTAGAGGAGCTTCTTGTTTTTGTTCTAGTATATCTTGATGATCATTATTTACTTCTTCCTAGTTGATAGTTGCTTCTTGCTCTAGAATTTTATCTGTGTCTTTTTTAGCCTCTGTCTCAAGTCTCAAAGATTCTAGATCCTCATCATTATTCGCTACAGGGAAAATTTTAGGGGCTAATATTCGCAGGTGGGCTAGTTTTCCATGCTTTTTCCAAAAAAAATATTCGCCAATTTCCATTTTTTTGAAAATAGATTCACCTAAATTTTATAGTATAAAATTATTCCACCCTAAAAATTTCCAAAATTTTATATATACTAATATAAAATAACTATAAACCTAAATATTTTTACAAAAATATCATAAAGTTTTTTACAATTTACATAATGGGAACTAGTAATATTCGCCAAGATTTCTAAAGTTTAAGATAAACTTCCATCCTTAAAATTTTCCTTGATTCGCTAGAACACCATCTTCGTGAAATGTAACATTTATGATCTCCACTATCTGTTTTCGTCTTAGATTATAACATTTATAGGCCTTTATTTTGTGTGAGTAACCAACAAAGATACCTTCATCAACACGTGATTCAAACTTACCCAAATTTTGATCTTCTCTTTTGATATAACATTTGCTTCCGAAGATTCTGAAATATTTTACATTAGCTGGTTTTCCTTTCCATAATTCATATGGGGTCTTGTTGCAATTATTTCTGAGAAGACTTTGATTGATAATGAAGACTATTGTATCAATTTCTTGAACCCAGAATTTTTCATCCAATTTTGAGTCCTTCAAGATTGTTCTACCCATTTCCTGTACGATTATGTTCTTTCTTTCAGCAACTCCATTTTGCTAAGGTGTTCATGCTGTTGAAAATTGTCCTTTTATTCCATTTCCATCACAGTATTGCTGAAATAATTTGGAAGTAAATTCTCCGCCATTATTTGATATTAGACACTTTATTTTCAAATTAGTTTCTTTTTCGACCAACTCCTTGTAGATCTTAAAGCACTCAAATGCTTCAGATTTTTTCTTTAGGAAACTGACGGTTGTCATCCTGGTATAGTCATCTAACATTAATATGAAATTTAATTCTCCATCTAAGCCTTTTGTTCTCATAGGACCACATAGATCAGTATGTATCAATTCCAATGGATGTGATGCAAAGTGTTCTTTTGTTTTAAATTGGACTTTTGTCTACTTTTCATGCCGACAGGCCTCACATAGTGTGTTGGAAGGTTTTGATATTTTCGGCATTTCTCGTACTGCTTCCTTTTTGCTTATCGTGACAATATTGTCAAAGTTTATGTGACCCATTCGTTTGTGCCATAATCAGCTTCCATCTTCTTTAGCTAGTAGACATGATTTAGTTTCTTCATCCAGAACATATATGTCGTTTGGAGCTCAACTTGCTGTAGCTATAATTTTACCATACCTAACTTTCCTGATTTCACATTTTTTGGAGTTGAATAGCATTTTGTGTCCTTGATCACACATTTTTCCAACACTAAGCAAATTGTGATTCATTTTTTCAACCAATAGAACATTCTTGGATATAACATCTTTTCTTCCAAGAGTGACGGTACCTGATCCTATAACATTTGACGACACATCATTTCCAAAGGATACGGTTCCATCCTTCTTCTCTTTCAGAGATACAAATTTCCTTCTATCTCCATTCATATGTGTTGAGCAATCGTTTTCAAAATACCATTCATCATTGTTGTTTTGAGCCTTGAGAGCGAGAGAAAAATTATTAGCTTCTTCTTCTTCCATGTTCGTTCATTCGATGGCTTCGAAGATTCTTCTGGAGGATTTTCACGTCTGCAGTCTCTGGCTATGTGTCCAAAGTTCTGACATTTGTAACATTCCATATTATTTCTTAAATGTTCAAATAAATTCATGTTTCGTTGAGCCTTGGGAGGTTCATATTTGAAGGATCTCCTGGAATTCTATTGGTTCCTAGGGTATGTGTGACATTCTACAACTTTATGACCAAATTTTCCACATGAATAACAATAGCCATGAAATATATGTTGGTACATGGATGGAAATATTTGTCGAGGTATCATCTTCCAAGGATGTTATTTTGAATCTTGTCCAATGAAGTCTACATGCATGTCAGATCTCATAGGTTCATTTTATTTTGTTGTAGAAGGTCTTGCTTCTTCTTCTTTGTAATCGAGGCCAGTTCTGTCGTTGTAAGATCGTTGATTGTTGATGATTTCTTCCAATGCCCTTGAGCTGTTAGCAAAGTTTTGGACAATTTTTCCCTTCTTCACTTCCTTACATAGCAAGACTACTTCGGCTTCTAATGCTTCCCTTTCTTGGTTGCTTTCTTCCAAATTCTTTTGAACTGATTCTCAATACATTTGTGTTCTTCAACTTCAATTTTGAGACCTTGAACTTGTTCTTCAAGGGTATTGGAACGGATCTTCTCTACCTTGAGCTCTTTTATAAGCTTCACTACTTCCTTAGAAAATTATTCTATTGTCAATCATTCTTCTTTTTTGTTTGATACCTCTTGTTTATTGTGCTTGGCCATAAACAATACTCTCTCATTAGCTTCTTCTTCGCTTTCATTGTATTCATCGGATGATGAGCTATCTTCTTTAGAGAGAAAGTTCCTTTTGGATCTTTGATTTTTGAATTTATTAAAGTCTTTCTTTCCTTTTGAGTTTCCATCACTTCTGTTCAGACATTTTGCTGTGAAATGCCCAACCTCACCATAACCGAAACATATCAATGGAAGTTTACCTTTGAATTTTCCCTTACCAATTTTTAGTTTTCTCGTAAAGTAAGCATATTCTTCATCTGAAAGACCTTCTCCATCATCACCCTTTTCTTTACACTTGCAAGTGCATGTTTTTTCAATTGAAGGTTGTTTTTCCTTATTGGTTTTCTTAGATGCAACGAACTTAGTTTCTAGATGTGAAGTACCTTCTTCTTCATCAAGTCTCATTTCATACGCTATGAGAAATCCATGTAATTCCTCTTTGCTGAGTTTGTCTAGATTTGCACTGCATTCTAAGACCGATACCTTTGCATTGAATCTCCCTGGTAACGTTCTAAGAATCTTTCATATAATAGTCTTCTCGTCAACTGGCTCTCTCAATCCTTCCAAAGTATTGGCTATTTCATCAATGTATTAGAAGTATGCAGCAATGTTGCGATCTTCTTTCATTCTGAGTTGCTCAATTTTTTCTCTATAGATTTGAACCTTTGCTTATTTTCCATTTGAGTCACCTGCATATATATTCTCAAGCTTGTCCCATACATTTTTAGTAGTTTTACAACCCAAAATTTTATGATAAGCAGATTTAATAAGTCCACTGATAATAATATTCTTTGATTTTGCATCATTTACCAAATTCTTCTTACCTTGTTCATCCTTGGTTGATGTATATCCATTTTGAACAGTGTCCCATACTTTGTAACCTTGCGCTAAGAGATTGAACTCCATTATTTCTTTCCAGAGTGCATAATTATTTTCATTGAACAGAGGTACACCATTCTTGGTATGCTCCATGACCTCCTTCCAGCTGTTAAACTGCTATTGAAGGAACCAAGCTCTGATACCAATTGTTCAAATCATGATTATCGTTAGAAAAAAACCCACAGGTATTAGTCTCTGCTACAGTCGCTGGAGTTAGGATCCACGAGAGGCGGTTAGTCCATATCACAAAACACAAGGGGAGCGTTGAACCCAATGTCCAACAATTCTTGTTGGAATCATGATTGCCGTTAGACCAGAACCCGTAGGCGTTAGTCTTTGCCACAATCGCTAGAGTTAGGATCCATGAGAGACGGTTAGTCCATGTCGTGAAACACACAGGGAGCGTTGAACCCAATGACCAACAATCCCCCCCCCCCCCCTCCCCCCCCCCAACGCGAGCCTGGTGAGTTTTGAACTTGAGACCTGTTTCTCTGATTCCACTTGAAGACTTCATGTGATGAACTTCTTGTTGTTTTTCTACACCTTGGTTGCTGCTCTTTTCATGCTACCCTCTTCTACACTTTTCTTTGCTTTGCTGCCCTAGAAAGTATGTTCCTTTGCAGCCCTTGACAACACATGATCTAGCTTTTACTTGCCTTCTAGGAGCTTGATATTGAATCTAGTGTATCTTTTTTATTTCAGATCCCCAATATCTGATTTTTAGTCCTATAGTATTCCTATGAGTCATATTTCTAATGCCACAGGTCTGACCCAATTTGGATTCTTTAATAGAGAGTTATGCCCAATCTCTCACAATGCCCTAATTATGAACTGTTTCAGTAGAGCAAAATTGTATGGCGTGCCACACGTCACTACGTTTTCCATTCAGCTCTAAAATTTATAGAGAAAAAACTACAGTCTGTGCACTATCTACCACGTTTTACATAATTCCAATCCGATACTCAGAGAGAGTTATGATGATTTTCCCAAGGTCACTTCTTTCAGATGAATTTCAGGAGCCTGCAAAAACACTGACTTCCACAGATCATATCTCCAAAAATATTATGCACCTTGATCTGAAATTTTCACAGGAGCTTCCTCAAGATTTTAGTTTCACCTCATAAAAATTTCAGCTTCTGAGCCTTCGTAGAAAAAATTAAGAACGAAAATTCCATGATGACCTGTTTTAGATGGTGAAATCCCTTGCATGAGAAGGATATGAGGATCACAATTTATAAAAATGCTTAGGTTGAGAGGGGCTTCAACAAGTGAACGTGGGAGGGATTTTAGGAGCTTAAAAAATATCAATTATGAATTTAAAATGATCCATGCCACAACCCCATGGGGTTTTAGCCCACTAACTTGGGTTACAAACTTCAAACATGAATATCTCTCAAACCTTGAAGAATTACGTGTCATGCCATATATCAACGGAAACATCTCGACAAGAAGAAACCATCAAAATCATTCTTGACCCAGAATATAGTAATTTGGTAGTTCAAAATTCCCATGCAATATTGGGGTAGCCCCTAGTGCTGCTTGGGTTGACATCAATGACAACTGTTGATCAACAAGTATATATAGCTACTTGTTGAGTTTGTTGTGAAGAAATTTGGCTTCAAAATTTGTTTGTTGGTTTGTTTGATCAGGTGTTGGAATCGACTTTGATATATTTTGACAATCAAATCTATGTGAAGCTCTTTGAGAATTTTCATTTTTTTATGACAGGTTGAAGCACATTGAGATAAGGTTTCATTATATCAAATATGTTGTCCAAAGAACAGTTATGAGGCTCGAATACATTTTTATTTATGAGAAGGTTGATGATTTTTTTATAAATCCACTATCCGGATGATGTTAGCTTGCTTCTGTAAGAAGCTTGGAGTGGCTGAGAACTACTATTGGAGAGAGAGAGCATTGATTGTATAGCATCATGAATATTCCTTAGGCTTGGCTGAGAAACCATGTTTTATGGTTGCAAATATTTTTTTGGTTACGACCTTAGGTCATTGAGTTTTACCAAGAAACATTATGGTTAGGGAGGTTGGTTATGAGGCTGGTACTGATCCCTTATGTCATTGTGTTCGACCAAGAGGCCAGGAGGCTTGGTCGGGGACATTAATTTTGAGTACTCTCCCTTAGGTCATTGTATTTGACTAAGAGACTATATATTCATAGAGTTTGATATTGAGATATGGATTCCTCCCTTGGGTCATGGATCGAGAGACCTTGTTTATGGTCAGGGAGATGGACCTTGTGTACTCTCTTAGGTCATTGGTTTTTACTAGGGTACCATTGGTATGGTTGAAGAGATTAATATTTATTATTGCTTTGAGTCATTATGTTTGAATCGGAGATTAGTGGGATGGTTGGAGAGATTTAATTTGATTACTCTCTTAGTTCATTGTGCTTGACTGAGAAACCATTTCATATGGTTGGAGAGTTTGGCCTCATGAACATATTGATTTGGAAATATTGGCAATGCCAAAAGATGAGACAACATTAAAACCACTTTCAGACCTCAGGATCTAGCCCTCCTGGGTCCAGAGAGGGATCTCTCTATATGGGCAAAGGTTTTATGTCTTTAAGCTCTGTGTTAAGATATTAAGCTAGTAATAGGCGCGATTTTGTTTGATTGATTATTTGTTTGGTTGTTGGGAATCAGGAAGGAAGGGTTCAGTATGATACAAGGATGTGCAAAGAGGGTTTTAGGCAAAGGAGAGATGATTTCAAAGAACACTCGAGACCATTGGGTAATGGAGTCAGGAAAGGGTTTACTTTCTATTCAATATGCAGGCTTTCAGTTAGGCTAGTCATCTAAAGCATTGTATCTTAAAGATGATAGTGTGGCATGAAATGGCAAGAAGGAAAGTGAAAGGTAAGGAAACCTCCAAGATGACCCTTCAAGAATTAGATCCAGGGACAGGACATGCCATTGGACAACCTGTGATCCAAAATCTAAAAGGTTAACTCTTCAGACAAGGAAACATAAAATATTCAAGCACAAAGGTGAAAACCTGAGATCAAAGAGAGACTTTGAACTCTCAATGCTTTGGTATCCAGCTTAAGGGAAATTAGAAAGGTTCAATTAATTGAAAAGGACCCTAGTGAGATAGAGACAGAGTTCTAAACTCCCAGTATCCCAATTCATTCAATTGAAGCCTAACAAGAACATCTAAGAATAGATTCATTAATTCATACATCAACTAGAAGTATATATTTGACCACTACACTGGTTAAATTAGCTTGAAATCAATTCTCATATAATACATACAATAGAAAGCATTGAAGGCAGGGAGAGTAGAAACATAGGGTACCTAACAAGGGTAAATCCTATGCCAGATTTCTGATGCATGCCAGAAGAACTGAAATGTAATGAACTACAAGGTAAAACAAGGACAAAGATAGAAAAACATCATCGCTGCTTTAAATCAGGATCCAAAGAAATGTGGTTGTCATATTAAAGAGCAACACCAGTCATGTACAACATTACCAATAGCATGGTATTCAGTCTGAAAACATCTTCCTCAGCCTGTCTCACAACTTTACACAGAGAACTATGTCTCAAGAGAAATAGCTTACAATTCACAGATATCTGATCAACCCCTTTACAATGTTTTCTCATGAGTTTTTATATCAGAAAGAGAGGCCGAGGAGGTAGATGAAACACTAAATGAAACATTAAACAGAGTAGGAGTAGTGGGTCGAAACACATTCTGTTTTAATGTCTATGCATCAAACTTCTGTACTCTTTGGGTGAAAGAGTGGTCTTTGACAGGCTGAAATTTACTCCAGGTATGTCTTTGATGTATCATCGGCTGTAGTACTCTGCAGTACTTTGGTGAATAAAAAAAAGAAAGATACAGACTATGCGGTTTTCCATGATATGTAACAAATTCTCTGGTAGCATTAGGACTGTGGTTAGGGTGGAGATCTTCTCTGGAACACGGCACAGAATGAAATCAGTATGGGCACTTTGTCCTTTCATGGGAAAGAACATTCTGCTGATGGTGACACTGCTATATCGTTTTCTATGCCCTAGTTCCTATTAGGACCTCTGTGTTAGTCTCTAGGTATTCAATCTGGTACATTCATATTTTAAACGATGAATTAAGGCTTAAGAAATCTTCAATCACCGGCTTTAAATCCTCTGATCCTTCACTGATACTCTTTGTCACTCCATTAATGTCTCTATCTGTGAAAAATCGAGTTTTAATGGTGTTGGGGAGGTTTAACAGTGTCGAACACCGTACCTTGATGAAATATTTCCTGTAGAGACCTCCGCGAACATTTTCCTGCAATATCAGGCTCTAACAATGGTCTTCTCTGCGCTTTGTGTCACTGGAACAGTGACTGTGAACAGTGGAAATTTTCACTGCTGGTAGCCCTGCAAAACACGTAAACATGTTAAGAAATCCATGCATAGGGAGGGTGGATGTAGTGGAGGACTGGAGGATAGGTGGCAGAACTGTGGAGGGATGCACGCAGATCGTTCGATCATTGCATGGGGCAATGATCAACGACAGAAGATAAATGATGGAAGGGTTTTGGAAATCGGGCGGAATACAAAAGAAATGGGAAAAAAACACGAAGGTAGGTGACTTGGAGCTCTAGCAGTTGGACCGAGTCCATGGCAGGGGTCCTTTTTTTCTTTAACTACCACCCGAGCATCTTTGGGGCACGCATGTTGTTGGATGGCCAACCACAGATCAGACAGTGTACAACAATATCACGTCAGACTTGCGTTCGAACGTTAATGCGCGATGAGGGAATATTTTCTATATTGCTCGAAGCCACGTGTCGGCCGGTGAATGGCATCGCTGCCAAACAAAAAAAACAGTATGTCTTTCAAAAGCGGTGCAATGAAAACCTCCGATTTTTTAACAGCGCGCGATTGTGGGGACCACCGGGGTGGATGAAATGTGGGCCGTCAATCTGTGGATCAGATCGACGGTTGCGAAGTGATCAGGGAACGAATGGGGAACACGAGAGCATTGGGGCTTGCGACAACTGTTGGATTACGGGAAATCGACGGTGGGTAGCGCTCCCGAGACTTATTTATTATATTGCGATAAGCGCTTTTCGGGCTAGTGCTTGGTTCTAGCACCTAGGTCATGTGGGGAATTGGATGAGGGGGCTAGCCGATGTTGGGTGTGGAGCCTGATTATCTTCTTTACTTTGTATCACAGCATTGGACCCCTGTACCTTAAAAGGGGCGGCAACGCCGCCCGAAATTTAATCGCTACCGTGGGGGGCCCCCGAAGCTAAAAATAGATGTAAAATTGCCTTGTAAAAGTATAGTAATTTCTAGTCAATCTGGGCCGTTCATTAGGCAAATGATCTGACGGTCGAAGTTATGTTTAGATTAGGGTTTTTTTCCCTAGAAGGAAACCCCCTTGTATATATGAGGGCATTGTATTGCGGCTGTGTATTATGTGTGTATTCTCGGAGCGAGAAACAGAGAGGGAGACTATGAGAGAGAACAGAGGATATTACAGCGGATCTGCTGTAGGTTTTGTCTCTTCATTTTTGCTGGATAATAGAAATGAAAGACTGGCTGTTCGGGGTGGACGTAGCCCAAACTGGGTGAACCACGTATATATGTGTCTCTCTAGTTTTATGTGTTTTGTGTGCTTGTATTTTCTGCATATTTTATGTGTTTCATTGCTCCATAATATTTAATTTTCTAACAGTCGAAAGGGGCTAAGCCCACATATGGAGAATATGGGGTTTTTGGCCCATTTTTAGTGCAATTTGAGGCCAGAAAGAGGTAACGGTAGAGGGAGTAGGGGGCCCTTGAACCAAACAAAGGGTATTTGAGGGTTTTAAGAGGGGAATGAAGGTGACTTAGAAGGTTTAGGAGGGGTTTGAGGGGTAAAAAGGGAGACTTTGACACAGGTGAAAAAAGGTTAAAATGGGACATTCTGCAAGGATATAAGGGGCAAATGAATGTCTCCTTGAGCACAGTTTTTATAATCAGTGAGGCTCTCTGGATGGAAACAATAGTGAGGGTCTTTTTGAAAGGAAATGGACACACAGAGGCTTCAAGGATGAGATATTTTCATAGAAAATGTATCTCGTGAAGGCTGAAACAATTTAGCCACCTATTTTCTTGACAAAAATTTCATAGGTGGCTAACAGTGGCTCCATATGGGGATGGCTTCTTCTTGAAGGAGTCAAGAATTCAGAAAATAAACTTTGAGGTAGGCCAGATACCTAATCTTTAAGCCATCTTCCTTCTTTGATTTCAGCTGTTACAAACATGATAAATCGGCAGAAACATTCTCAAACCATCTACCTACCCATCCTACAATCCTAGCCATTTTTCTTCAAGATGCATTTGAATTGGCAGACCTTGCTCATTTATTTTTTTGCAGACAGGAAAATAAACCTATTCTATTTCTACCCTTATTACTCCATGAGGCCATATTAGACTGTTGGTCTCACATGTTTCTCTACCTATTCTAATATCTGCTGGGATTAAACTGTCCAACAGATTTCTTCTCTACATTCTACAATAGCAATTTTAAAAAAAAAACAGTCAAACTAGGCTTAGACAATCTAGTTTGCTGTGGATCCAAGGCATAAAGATAGTTGCACATGGACAGAAACTTGCAGAAAACTAAAAAAAAAATATTTAAGGCTTGAAATCTAAAGTTTTGAAGCATCCTTCTGTTCTTTGTGACTCAAGTTTTGGGCTTGTTAGAGTCACCTTTTTCTTCTTCATTTCAACTCTGGTTTTGGGCATGTTAGAGCTGATCCTTTTCTTCTTTGCTGGCTCAGGTTTTCATCATGTTAGAGCCACTCTTGCACTTCAGAGGTTCATGTTTTGAGCATGTCTGAACCTCTCCTTTCTCTCTGTTTTTTGAAACATTTTTCTCCCTTTCTTGAAAAATAACATAGCAATGGTATTTACAATGGAAATGGAAACTGGAAATTGGAAATCAGCAGTAGTATTGTTTGAGCATCCTGTCATTGACAGGACCCCCAAACAGCTCTGTACCATCTAGTTCTTGCAAAAAAAAGGCATTTGGACCCACAGTGGCCTGTATGATGTAAGGACCTTGCCACAAACTATCAAATTTTCCATGCTTTCCTTTGTCCTCTCTCCTGGAGTCCCATTTCAGAACTTTATCTCCAATTTTGAAGTCACAAGCTTTTGTCCTTTTATCAAATAATTTCTTTATATTTTCCTGAACCTTTAGAGCTTTGTTATAGACCTCTTCTCTCGTTTGTTGGAGATGAATTGTTTGATTTATCCTCCTTACCATGTTGGCTTCTTCTGTCTAAATCTCTTGGACCAGTTTAATCACTGGTACTCCAAGGCTGGTAGGAAACACTGCTTTTGTTCCATAGACAAGCTGATATGGTGACATACCAATGGATTTCTTCATTGTAAACCTGTCGGCCCACAGAGCATGCACTAACTTGTTATGCCATGACTTTTTGTTCTCTTCCAGCAGCTTTTTGATAATGGTCACCAAGCTCTTGTTTGATGATTTAGCTAACCCATTACCTTGTGGGTAATAAGCAGTTGAATGACCGAGTGCTATTTGATACCTGTGACAAAAATCAACCATTTTCTTGAATCCGAAAGAAGTAGCATTATCAGTGATTATTTTTCTTGGGAAGCCAAACTGTGAGAGGATGTGGTCCTATAAGAACCTAATGATGACAGAATTTGTGGCATTCCTAGCAGGTATGGCCTCTATCCACTTTGTGAAGTAATATGTGGCTGTAAGGATCAATTTGTGTTGTGCAGAAGAAGCAGGGTGTATTTCTCCTATGAAATATAGGCCCCATTGCATGAAGGTACCTTCAACAGTGATGGGTTGTAAATGTAGAGGGAGGAGCTTTCTTTTGCCTTCAAAAATCTGGAATTTATGGCAGGCAATTATCATCTTATGGATGTCATTGAAAAGTGTAGGCCAATAATAGCTAGCTCTGAGTATTTTATTAGCAGTGGCTTTCCAGTTCAGGTGGCCTCCACACTCTCCTGCATGGAACTCCTGTTTAATCCTCTCAGCTTCAGTTTCAGGCAAACATTTAAGCAATAGGCCAATTGTATTTTTCCAGTATAAACATTCATTCAAAATGCAGTAGTTTCTGGCTTTTAGCTTTAGGAATCTGGCCTTGGTCTTTGATAGTTCAGGAGGAGCATTGAGTTTTGTGAGCACATAAAAATGTCAAAATACCAAGAAGAGTTCTGAAACTTCTCCTCAACAGTGGGATTAGGCAATCCTTCCTGCTCATCTAAGGCATCGACCATGTTTATGTCAAGGGCTTGTAAATTTGATTCAACCATTAGTTGAGCTAAGCCCTGACCTTTGATCAGTTTTTTGGGTTTTATCTCAAGGTCATATTCTAAGATTACAGCAATCCATTTGCCCCTCTTCCCATCCGGGTCTTGGGACAAAATGTTTTTAACCACTATGTTTGGCACGTAGGCTATGGTGTGGGAATGCAATATGTACACCCTGAAGTCTTTCAAGGCCTTGACCAAGGCATAGGCCTGTTTTTCCATTATGTTATATTTCAAGGGTGCATCTTGAAGAGCTTTGCTGAAGAAAGCAATGGGCTATTCCATTCCCTCTGGATTTTTCTGTAGTAAAACTGCAGCCACTGTATTCTCGGAGGCAAATGAAAACATCAGGAAATCCTTTGAGAAATTTGGGCTAATTAGGACAGGAGCCCGGGTGAGTGCAAGTTTAACAGATTCAAAATATTTTTTAGCCTCAACAGTCCACTTAACCCCTACACCCTTTTTCAGCATATTAGTCATATTCCTAAGGTGCTCAGATAAGTTGGGAATAAACCTCCTTAAGAAGTTTATTTTCCCAATGAAGGACTGTAACTCTTTAATGTTTCTTGGGTGTGTGATTTGTAGTATTCCCTCATCTCTTTGTGGGTCTATCTTGATCCCCTTCTCAAATATAATGTGGCCAAGAAGCTTACCTTCCTGCAGCCCAAATACAGTGTTTTTAGGATTCAATGAAAGACCGAACCTTCTACATTTTTCAAAAAGTCTCCTCAGATGTTTTAGGTGCTTGTCATCAGTCTTGGAATAGACTGTTATATCATCTAGATAGATCACAATGAAGTGCCCTATTTCATCTGAAAAGGCTATGTCCATTGCTTGTTGGAAGATGGCACCAGTGTTCATCAGTCCAAAGGGAATTTTTACATACATAAAAGTTCCCCATGGAGTGGTAAACGTTGTCTTGAGTTGGTCTTCTGGGATTACTAAAACTTGGTTGTAACCTAAAAAACCATCTAACAGGGACATCCTTTTTGAGCATACTACTTTCTAAAGAATGTGTTCCATTTTTGGCAAAGGGTAATTGTCCTTAAGTGAGGCTTTGTTAAGGTTCCTGAAATCTATGCACAGCCTGATCTCACCTGTTTTCTTTCTCACAGCTACAAGGTTTGAGACCCAATCACAGAACCTCACAGGAACTATTATTCCTGCCTCGTACATATTCTTTATTTCCTTTTCTACTATAGGGAATTGTTTTGGGTTAATTCTGCGAAGTTTCTATCTAAAGCGTTTATGGTTTTCTTTCAAGGGTATTTTTTGTTGTATGATGTTTGTGTCATAGGCCTTCAAGTCCTCGTAGCTCCAGGAAAACACATCAATGAATTCCTTGAACAGGTCGATATATTTCTTTTTCATGTTTGCGGGTAAGGAATTAGCCAATTTAATCATCTTGGGCTTATCTTCTGTGCCTATGTTGCATTCCTCAACATCAGATTCTAAGTGTTCTATGGTGGGATTTTTCGCTAGATCATCGAAGTCGAAAAGATCTTCTAAAGGTGCCAGACCTCGGGGTATGTTATTAACTTTTCCCTGTAGCACCTTTATTTCCTTATTATCTATGTTTTTACATTCTTCGGTTGGATTTCCAATTTGTTTGTTTAAAGTATTTATTTCTATGTTACAGTGTGGTTCTTCCTCGTCTGAGGGTTCTTCACTTAGGCAACTATCATTGGACTTAGAGTCTGAATCAGAAAATTAAAACTCGTTCCTGCCTATCAGGAAATCCTCAATCTGCTTATCTCCTTCAAAAACCTGCTAATATTTCTCATTATCAGGTATTGCAGGTCTGAACTTCGCCTGAATGATGATTTTTTGATCACTGGGAGGCTTGTGATATGAACTGGTTGTGGAAGCTAATCCATTTGCAATTACATTCCAACTCCTAGGAATAAACACTAGTTCATATTCCACAAAGGTCTTTAATAAATCCATAGCGTCATTCCTGTATGCTCTCAGCCTAGGGTGTTTCGCTGTGTATTCACCATTCACTTGTTTGATAATTAACTCAGAGTCTCCTTGGACAACTATCCTACGGGCTCCTAAATTTTTCAACATACTCAAGCCTAGGATGAGAGCCTCATATTCAGGTTGAAGGCATGACTCTCAGCATAGTCAGTCTCTGTGTTATGAAACCATACTCCTGCCCCTGCGGTTTTCTTGGTGCAAGACCCATCGAAATTCATTTCCCATAAGGGTTCATTCTTGGGTTGTATATGGTTTCATTCTTTGTGTGGTGTATGAGTTTGGGAGGAGTGACTAGCTAGTTGTTCACATTCTGTTCCTCGTTTACTCTGAGTTTCGTTTTCAATACACTATCCACAAATTTCATCTTTGTTTTCTTCTGAGGTTAGAGAGGCCATTATGTTGAAATATATGGGCTCTTTCCTATTGTTTGTATCTCTGCTTTCCAGCTCTGGCTCTTCTAAGGATTCATCATTACAAAGGATAAAGGAGTCCAGATCTGTGTGTACAGAGTACAGAGGAGAATTTTTAGGCTTTTCAGGGCTGCTGACCAGGAATTTCATTTGCGCCTCTCTATACAGTCTCCTAAGCTGGCTAAAGACAGAGATTGTGGCATATGCCCCATCCATCTGCATTTTACCCTGCAGCTTGGCTCCCCATGACCTTGAAAATGGCATACCATACTTAGGGGGGACATCTACCACTACAACATCCATAACCATGCGCTTGGTAGGAATCTGGGTAAGGTTTACACACAGGTCTTTGATTAGGCCCAGGCATTTTACCCTGCTAGAGTCAAATGAATATAGATCTTTATAAGGGTGAGTTATCTCTAGGCCTAAATTTTCCATAACTACTTTAGGCATTAATTTGTGTGAGGCCCCGGAGTCATGCATTGCATTGTGAAGGAACTTGTCATGGATATTGACATTGATATAAAAAGGAGGTATTACCCCTTCCTGAAACTTCCCTTCTATCTTTGGACCAAACAGGAGGGTTGGTTGATCATCACTCAGATTGACAGTGTCACTATTTTCCCCTAGATTTAATGATTTCAAAATTTGGCCTTTATATACATCTTGAGTGGCCAGCTTAGAGAGTGGGACAGAGATCTTGATTTTAGCAATCTCACTCTCCAAATTGAAGAGAGATTGACTCTTTGTGACACTCAACTCTATTTTTTTAGCCACTACTTTAGTGACAGGCTCAGTGGGCTGATTCTCACTATGTACAATGTTAGGGACTGTCTTATCAGGAGCACTAACTGCAGTGCTAGTGCCGCTAGTCGGTTGAGCCTGTTTATCAGTGTTTTGGTTGTCTTTTTCTTTGTTTTTCCTAGAACTCTCAGCTGCTGATTTATTACCTTCGGCATTTGTTTTAGAAGTTTTCTCAGGCCTTTTCTTAATGGTAATCTCAAAATATTTGGGCTTGGAATTGTCTATTCTATTTTTGCTTCTAAGTTCACACTGTTCTCTGACCTGCATGATGGCATTTTCAAATCCTAGTCTATAATCCTTAGATTCTAATCTTTCCTCGTCCCAATATGAGGGCGAGGGTTGATCTTCCTCTGTGGAATCGTTGTGGATTAATTTTTCTACTTCAAACATGTTTATTGTGTTTCCCTTAGACTCTTCTATTATCCCCTCATCTTCATCAAGGAAGTTCTCTTGGAATGGGGGTATGACTTGTTGGTCTGAGTCCCTTTGTCTGTTGGGACGGGTATTGTTTCTCCTAAAGTTCTGGTTTTGGCCTTGGTTTATGTTTTGGTTACTAACTGTGACAACCATTTTCTCCATCATTTGCTGTAGTTTTTCCACGTTTTTAGATAGAAGATCATAATTGGGGTCAGATGTGGAAGCTACAGTGTCATCTCTATATGTTACCCTTTTCTCAACTCTCAATCTTGCTTTCTTCTCAATCAGGTTAGCCTCTACACTCACTGCTCCTTTTTGCATGTCTTCCAGTGTGTTGTAATCTCTCTCCCTAAGCTGGTAGGCCATGTCAGCATCAAAACCTTCGGGGTATTTCACTAAAGCCATACCTTGGGGAGGTTTCATATGTGGAGGAAGAGCATTATAAACGCTATTGAACCTTGTAGAGTAGTCATGGACACTCTCTCCTACGTTTCTTTTAAGGTTTTTTCATTCTTCTAAGATTTGGAGAGGGTTGGTCTTAACTTCCCATTTGTTTATGAAGGTCTGATATAGAGCAGGAAGGTCTTGGATACTATTAGGAGGTAGGCCTTTAAACCATTTTTTCACATCACCCCCTAAGCTCTGCATAAATATTCTCATTTTGACCGTATCATCATCTATTTCCATGTAGTCAGAAGAATCTTCCATCCTGTCTACATGGTGCTAAGCTGTGGTAGACTCCTTTGCAGTGAAGTATGGGATCTTTGATTGGTAATAATTGGGTAAGGGCACTAGGGGCTGAGGTAACACCAGAGGTGCATACCAGGCTGCCATGATGATGTTCTGAGGAAGTAAGGGGTTGGCTTGAGTAGCTGGTATATGGATGACAGGGATACTAGGGCCAGCAGAACATTGTTGAGCTGATTTAGGATGACTGAGTCTGAAGTTTTGAATGAAGTGAATATCAGGAGGTGTAGATGGAGGGGTTTCTCCATCCCTAATGTGTTTACCACTTTGGGGTAGTGAACCAGGAAGCTCAAGGTCTGGCTAGTCTAGAACACTGAATGACCTAGTTCTTGGAAATCTCCTTGGTAGCTCCTGGTCAAGATGAGTGTCTGATAGAGCTGTAAAGTCTTCTGGTGCAGAGTTAGCTCTATGGATGTGTCTAGAAATAGTTGGTCCTGTAAGTGTAGAGGATTTTATGAGAATGCTCTCGGGGTTGTCAACTATTTCAGGTGGGTTTGGGTCTAGATAAGCTCTTGTATGAATGGATCTTGAAGCCAGAATGTTGTCTTTGAATCAAGTAGCTTAATCCCACTCGCTACTTCTATTATGTCTGATGTTATTGTGGAGGCTGGTCTCCCAGTGAAGTCTTATGTAAAACCAAGATAATCAATAGACCTACAGATCACCAGTGGAGTCCTTGATCTTTAAGGAACTATGGAGTCGCCAGGTGGAAGGTTTAGGGTGTTTTCTAGGGGGTAAACTATCCACCACAGTGCTTTATGTAATGTCCCTTTGCAAGGATATCCTTAAAACACAGAAAAATCTAACCAGAGATGGACTGGGAGGGCTTTTACAAGGTATTTCACCTCTGAAAGAGGGTGAGACTTGGAGGCTATCTGGCCCTTTCCAGACTCTGTCAAAGAGTGTGGGGAGAAACACAACAAGTGGTGCGGAAAGTGAATTGTAAGTGGAAGTGTTTCACTACCAACCTAACCAGAGATTATGGGCTTTCTGAGGCTCTTGTGATGTCATAAGATGGAAAATACTCAGAAATTCCCCAGTGGAGTCGCCATTATGTTGGGGTTCCCATGTTTTGGCAAGATTGGCAATGCCAAAAGATGAGACAACATCAAAACCACCTTCAAACCTCAGGATCTAGCCCTCCTAGGTCCAGAGAGGGATCTCTCTCTATGGCCAAAGGTTTTATGTCTTTTAAGCTCTATGTTAAGATATTAGGCTAGTTATAGGCACGATTTTGTTTGATTGATTGTTTGTTTGGTTGTTGGGAATCAGGAAGGAAGGGTTCAGTATGAGACAAGGATGTGAAAAGAGGGTTTTAGGTGAAGGAGAGATGATTTCAAATAACACTCGAGACCATTGGTTAATGGAGTCAGGAAAGGGTTTACTTGCTATTCAATATATAGGCTTTCAGTTGGGCTAGTCATCTAAAGCATTGGATCTTAAAGATGATAGTGTGGCATGAAATGGAAAGAAGGAAGGTGAAAGGCAAGGAAACCTCCAAGATGACCCTTCAGGAATCAGATCCAGGGACAGGACATGCCATTGGACAACCTGTGGTCCAGAACCTAAAATGTTAACTCATCAGACAAGGAAACATAAAATATTCAAGCACAAAGGTGAAAACCTGAGATCAGAGAGAGAATTTGAACTCTCAATGCTTTGGTATCCAGCTTAAGGGAAATTAGAAAGGTTCAATTAATTGAAAAGGACCCTAGTGAGATAGAGACAGAGTTATAAACTCCCAGTATCCCAATTCATTCAATTCAAGCCTAACAAGAACATCTAAGAACAGATTCATTAATTCATACATCAGCTAGAAGTATATATTTGACCACTACACTGGTTAAATTAGCTTGAAATCAATTCTGAGATAATACATATAGCAAAAAACATTGAAGGCAGGGAGAGTAGAAACATAGGGTACCTAACAAGGGTAAATCCTATGCCAGATTTCTGATGCGTGCCAAAAGAAATGAAATGAAATGAACTATAAGGTAAAACAAGGACAAAGATAGAAAAAAATCACCACTGCTTTAAATCGGGATCCAAAGAAATGTTCTTGTCATATTAAAGAGCAACACCAGTCATGTACAACATTACCAATAGCGTGGTATTCAGTCTGAAAACATCTTCCTCAGCCTGTCTCACAACTTTACACAGAGAACTATGTCTCAAGAGAAACAGCTTATAATTCACAGATATCCGATCAACCCCTTTACAATGTTTTCTCATGAGTTTTTATATCAGAAAGAGAGGCCGAGGAGGTAGATGAAACACTAAATGAAACATTAAACAGAGTAGGAGCAGTGGGTCGAAACCCATTCTGTTTTAATTTCTATGCATCAAACTTCTGTACTCTTTGGGTGAAAGAGTGGTCTTTGACAGGCTGAAATTTACTCCAAGTATGTCTTTGATGTATCCTTGGTTGTAGTACTCTGCAATACTTTGGTGAATAAACAAAAGATAGATACAGACTATGTGGTATGCCATGCTATGTAACAAATGCTCTGGTAGCATTAGGACTGTGGTCAGGGTGGAGATCTTCTCTGGAACACGATACAGAATGAAAGCATATGGGCACTTCGTCCTTTCATGGGAAAGAAAATTCTGCTGATGGTGACACTGGTATATCATTTTCTGTGCCCTAGTCCCTATCGAGACCTCTGTGTGAGTCTCTAGGTATTCAATCTGGTACATTCGTCTTTTAAACGTTGAATTAAGGCTTAAGAAATCTTCAATCACCGGCTTTAAATCCTCTAATCCTTCACTGATACTCTTTGCCGCTCCATTACTATCTCTGTCTATGAAAAATCAAGTTTTAATGGTGCTAGGAAGGTTTAACAGTGTCGAACATCGTACCTTGATGAAATCTTTCTTGCAGAGACCTCCCTGAACATTTTCCTGCAATATCAGGCTCTAACAATGGCCTTGTCTGCGCTCTGTGTCACTGGAAAAGTGACTGTGAACAGTGGCAGTTTTCACCGCCGGTAGCCCTGTAAAACACGTAAACATGTTAATAAATCCATTCATGGGGAGGGTGGATGTAGTGAAGGGCTGGAGGACAGGTAGCGGAACTGTGGAGGGATGCACGCGGATCGTTCGATCATTGCATGGGGCGATGATCGACAGCGGAAGATAAATGATGGAAGGGTTTTGGAAATCGAGTGGAATACAAAAGAAATGGGAAAAAACCACGAAGGTAGGTGACGTGGAGCTCTGGCAGTGGGACCCAGTCCATGGCGGGGGCGAGGATTTGATCCGGACCATCCGATCTCAGGAGGAGATCGACAGTTGTAAGCACATCGGAAGGAGACTGATGGTGGGCCATGGGTCCTTTTTTGCTTTGATTATCACCCGAGCATCTTTGGTGCATGCACGTCGTTGGATGGCCGACCACAGATCGGATGGTGTACAACAACATCGTGCCAGACCTGCGGTCGAACGTTAACACACGATGAGGGCAGTTTTTCAATATTGCTCGAAGCCACGTGTCAACCGATGAATGGCATCGCTGCCAAAAAAAAAAAAGCCCTTCTTTCAAAAGCGGTGTGATGAAAACCTCTGATTTTTTAACAGGGGGCGATTGCGGGGACCACCGGGGTGGATGAAATGCAGGCCGTCGATCTGTGGATCAGATCGACTTGGACCTATTTGCTTGAAAAAAATTTCATAGGTGGCTAACACTATCAGCCTTTACTTATGATGATATTTATACATCTAATAGAGAGAATGAAAATTACCTCCCTTGCTAAGAGGCAGTGTTGGAAAAATGTAGTTGCAGTATGTATTTTCATTATAAAAAAATGAGAAATAAATCAATCTGTTTCTATCCAAGTTGGCCCATCTTGTCAAGTCCACCCCACCTATTGAATGGGTTTAACCTTTGGTCAAAACCCTTGTTATATGAAATTGTGATCTACGGATAAACCAAATTCCCTAAGCGTGGTGTCTATCACTTAAAACAATAGAGGAAAGAATAAATATCACTTTCTATAAAACAAGAAGATATACAGAATGGGAAAGGAGCATACTTGTGATTCTTTCACTTCTCCTTCTCCTTTTTTCTTTGTTTTCGTCTCTCTCAATCTAACTCAAGTCATTAGATCGATTCCCGCAAACCCAAACAGAGAACAAAAAAAGTCATACAATATACAATATATCTACTTATCTTATTCAAATCAAATCGATTAGATATGAAATAAATGCATCATTCAAGAATACAATGCACAAGAAATAGAGGCATATGTATGGGAAAATGAACAAAAAACTTTATTGAAGAGTAGAGGGGAAGATTACAACCAATGGATCAATTTGTTTTCAACCTGCTCTAGCTTCATTCCATCCTCATCGCATCCAGCATTATCCCAGCAACATTACTTTCACTCTCTTATCAAATGAGAATCCAACAACATAACTTTACCAAAATTATTTCTTCCCTAGCACTAGGATGAATGCTCAATTTATAGGGAAACTGATCGTAGTCTCTCAATGATTGACTTTCTAATAATAGGCAAGACATGTTTCCAAGTTCAGAGGTGTCATATTAAAACTTCGATTCAAAGTTTGACACATATGGACTCTTCTAGAAGGCATTGTCCATGTGGAGATTCCTGGAACAATGAGAATTCCACTCCCAGGTGACCAACACACCCTTGAGTGTTGATAAGTGCACTGCAGTGCACCCTTTGTTTGGAGGATTTGGCACTGCAACGTAGTTAGTCCCTTGCAGATGAGCATTGGTGAGTCAGTAGTGTTGGTATGAATCTTAATTCCAAGTGTACGAAAAAATACCACTTTAGCTATGCATAACAAACATCCCTAACAACAAATATGGCTCCCAATATCTTCAGATATGCAGTTAGGTGATCAAGATAAATGCTGCAAAAATCTATATCTATGCATCAAAGGACATTAAGTAGTAGAAAAAACAATATTTACTCCATGCATCCAATAGAAAATACAAGAATATGTGTTGGTGTTCAGGTAGGGATGATCTATCCACCCTAATCTGACATTAATCTTATCAATCCGGAACCGTATCCTTTCAAGGCTATGTGCAAGGTATATGCAGGAACAAACGCTCAATCTATTCAACTGATGGTTTACAGTCAAAACTCAAAACATTGTTGTGAAGCAAAATTAATACAGAACATTCAACAATCTGAATCAGCAAGAAATAAAAATAACAACCATAGCACAACAGAAATAAATCCACACATATACACAGATGCAGCACCTGATCAGAAGAGTGGGCCTAGCTCTCTAATTAGGGCTACGTTAACTATGAAACACTTTGAAACAGTAAAACCAGATGTATTTTATTGATATATGAAATGTGATTATAGCCTTCTCTTCGGAACCCTGAATTACAGGAACAATGTCCATTTTATAGACAATACAAGGGAATAACAGATTTCCCTGAAACATGAGAGTCGCGTGTTCAAAAATGGACTCTGGTTCAAATGGCACGAACAGCAGATATTCTGAATGGAGCAAAAGGGCCAAAAATAGGCCCAGGGAGTCGTGTTCCAGCTATGCGTTCTTCCTTTGGTTTGCCGTTACCGATTCTTGTTGCGATCTGCTGGAGCGAGGGTTCCTATCTTCAATCTGTAGCCAAACACAAACCTTAGTGCCGCAATTAGGTAAAACCCCACGATTTTACTTCATTAATCAAAATATCCCAATCGGGCAAGTCAGGGTATTTACGTTAGGATTTTATCATAGAAAATGTGGGTGAATTAAGAAAAAAGAGTCAAGAAGGATGACAAAAGTGGGCAAAGAAATAGCCGAATTTGGTGCCCAACATCTCCTCCCAGCTAGCCTTCTACATGCCCTCATGCATCCAGTCGACCCCGCAGATCTAGGTTCTACAACCTGTGAGCTTCATGAAGCCCAGAAAGATTGTACTCCAGAGTCATTTCTGCCCCTGGGACTTTAAACCCATCTAAAATAAGGACCTCCTTCCACTAGTCTGCCAGAATGTTATAAGCTAGAGTATAGACTTCTGATGGTAGCCAAGGAACAGGATATTGAAATCAAAGCCCCATCCACCGAGTGCCACATGTTTGGACACATGCCATGTACCTTGGTACTCGAGTGAGTACTCGTGCAAAATTAGGTGCCTCAAAAGGCTCCCTTCTTCTGACAGCTGTTGGTGACGTCATCCGTCTCCTCTTGTTAGGGTCTAGTGATTTGGCTGATTAGCAAGCCAAATGACAGTGTAACATAAAACCAATCTTTGGAGCCCAAGGACCTAGCCTTCCTGGACTCAGAGAGGGCTCTCTCTATTTGTGTAAGGGATATCTATGTGTTTGCTTATTGTGTTCTGATTTTAGGCTAGTTATGAAGTAGGTGTTTGGTTTTAATTTGTGAGGGATGAACTGATCAAAGACTAAGATAGGTAAAAAATATGTCAGATCAACTGGGTTATGGGGTCGAAAAGGTCAAGAAAGCTTTCAAGTGGTGATACAAGGTTGTTGAAGGGCCTATTTGAGAGAGGTAAAATGGATCTTTGGGTAAAATGGAGTGGGATGGAAATTAAATTTGTGAAGAACAAAGGATTTCCAACATAAATAGTTTAATAGCTGACATAAACATGGTAGGGCAAACCATTAATCATGAGAGATGTAACTATAAATTGATCAATGCATATAAATAAACATTCAAGCCATGCATAGAGACATATGACTCTCTAACTTTAGGAAATGGCTATCAGACTTTGGGTAAATACATTTAATACAAACAAACAACTTAAATCACTATGAAGGAATGCCTAAGCATAGTATTTCAAGCTATTGGGCACTTTGAAGCAAGATTGCATAGTTTTAGGCAAAGGGCAAGATCAGTACAAGACCTCCTTGGTTCAACAAATGTCAATCAAACAATCAAAGAAAAGTTTCAGAGGTGGAGCTATGACTAGCCATGAGTAAGCAGGGCATACCGTGAATCATACTTAGCATGCATAAAATCATAAATGAAACAAGCAAACAATATTCTTCAGTTATCAAAGAGCAATCAAGGATTCTTTGATATGACTAAGAATGCAGAAAACATAGAAGCTATAAAGAAAAAGGAAACTTAAGGTGCCTCCAAGGGCATGTCTCAAATGTATTCTCTATTGTCTTATAGCAGGTAAGAACATGGAATTATGAATGAAAACAAAGAAGCATAACAGAGAGGGACACTATACCATTTTACCAAGTCAAAGAATACAACAACAGACCTCCTTCATCATCCAAAAACATTCAAGAAACTATCCAATGCATTAGAAAAGTGTTTCTTACAAGCTTGTATAACCATATATTGCTTCTATTCATCAAGTTCAGCCTGATTTACAATGAAAGCCTTTGGAATATATAGGCCAAAGTGAGGAAAACCTCCTAGTTCAACTTGCAATCTCATTGGCCTATCCAAAATATATGATTTTCTCCTTGAGGCTTTGCAAATCCCAAGGCACAAAATATCTAATAAAATATCTCAAAAATGCTAAAAAATGAAAATATATTGACTTTTCATAACTAATCATGCACAAAAATAGCTAAACGCACATGAGGAAAAGTCACTTTTGAAAGGTACATTTTTCACAAAAATACTTAAGAAATACATCAGCAGAAAGTTCTCTAACTTTCCGGCAACTTTTGGAGGCCTTCCCAATGTCGAAACGAGGCCCATGACAGCTCATTGAAAATATCTGAATGTCTATTTTCTGAAAATGTTTAATTTTCTTCAAACTGAGCACTGGAAGTCCATCAAAAACTGACCTGTGTGTAAAAACCCAAAAAATAGGCCTTGCTGATAAACGGGGCAAAGTGTGGAAAAAGTGAGTGTTTTTCACCGTTTTGAGGGAGCAGATCATCTTCAATTGATCTGAAAAGCACTAAGTAGATGCCCCTGAATTTAATTCATCCAATGGTACCACTCTCAATAGCTGAGGATGCTCCAAAAAAAAATGGTGGCACCCATGATTTTATGCAATTAGGCCCAAAAATGACAAAAAACAAGAGCATGTCAAAATTCACTCAATTTTGGTGAGAAAACCCCTTAAGGGTGTTTAGAAACACGCCTAGAAGCTCGGGCCAAAATTCCAAGTCTAGATGTGTCTTTTCCACTTTTTCTCACCGAGCGCCCTCTTTGGGCAATTTTGAATTTTTCTTGGTTTTCTTCCTTGTTGTTTGGCATTTTAACTTTGGCAAAGAAATCATGGCCCCTTGCCTAGGAGAAGAAGCTAGCACATGCTTTGGAGAGTGCCCTTCATGATCCATGTTTTTTATTTTCTTGCCCTCATCATTGCTTGCTTGAGGGCTGCCTTGATGTTCCTTTTCATCACTGCCTTACTGTGTTGTTCTTTATCACTATGATCTTGCTGCTGTGTAGGCTGCCATTATGTTCCTCTTCATCACTACCTTGATGCCCATCACTTTGCTTTTCCTTGGAGGCATTGTGCTTCTGGTACTCTTTACTTGCTTACCAAGGCAAACTGATTCAAATGATCACTGGAAATAATATTCAACCAAAAACACCTTTTCCTCTTTGCAAGACTAAGTTTTTCCTTAGTTGTCAAACATGTTTTTGATAAATGAAAGCAAACTTACTTCTTCAGCACTATGTTTGAGAAAAGAAGCCTCTTAACAAGATATGTTTGTGGTTTTTTAAGAGAAGTCTCCTTTTGTTTTTGGCATAAAGACTCTTCCCCTCAAACATTGTTTTTATGAAGTCACTGTTATCAAAATATTGAACAAAACCCCTTTCAAACTGATAACTCTCTTCCTCCAAATTACTATCTTCCTTGGAAAACACTACTTTGAAATTAGTGATCTTTTGTGGCTATTTCAAGCAGAAGGCGCTCATTGGAAACACTGTTTTAAAATACTCGTAGAAAACTCTCTTAAAATAACACACTAACTCTCCTCCATTTAACTGCTTCTATCCTTTGTAATCATAGTAAGAAGACCTCTTCCAATTTGACAAATCCCTATCTCCTAATCACTATTTCTTCTTGTTTTAAATGATCATGGCGCTACTTTGAAACCAATGTTTAAAAGACTCTTTTCAACTGACAATCATCCTTATCCCCTAGTCACTGTTTCCCCTTTGTTTTAGCAAACAAAGTGCTCTTTGAAACCATTGTCAAGATGCCTCTTTAAACCGATTTGAGACCTTTGCAAAACTCTGCTTTTCCTTCTAGATATCGTGCCAATCCTTGACTTTTCATAACAAAAAAAAGGCCTTCTTTAAGCTTAACTAAAAATCCTTTATGTAAACTATGTTTTGCTTTGTAGAGACTGTGTGAAATTTTAGCTATTCATAGCACAAAACTCTTTCAAATTGGGTCATTAATCCTCCTCTCTTTCTTTGTTTCTGTTCTTTACTATTCAAAGTAAAAAAAGACCTTCTTTTAAACTGGCAAAGTCCTTATCTCTTTTACCATTTTCTCTTTGATTTAGTGAACAAGGGGTGTTCTTGGAAAACATTGTTTTAACATACTCCTTCAGGCTGATTATGAGACCTCCACAAACTCTGTTTTTCTTGTCTGTATTTCTTGGTTATCTCATAGCACAAAAAATCTTTCAAATTGGCACATTAACCAACCTCTCTTTCACTGTTTATATCCTTTGTAATCATAGTAAATAGACTTCCTTCAATCTCTGTTTTGTTTTTTAGGAGTTTGGAAAACAATGTCTTTGATGATGATTAGTTTTTAGCATACAATTTATCTCATTTTTTTTTATAAACAAGCCTCTATTTAAACAAGCAGGCTTCTATTGAAACCATGAATGTCCTCTAATCCTCAATCAGTTTTTTCCCTTGAAATTTGTAACCAAACCCTCCCTCAAACTAAAACTAAGCAAGGAGACAAAAAAAACCTTTGGAAAAGTTTTCTTGATGTGTTGGAGATGATTTCCTTGAGTGAAAACTGATTTGGAACCCTTGGAAACTACTTTGGTGACCTTTTTTTCTGGTGGCCTGGGTGTTGCCCAGGTGCACCGCGCACTTCAGAAAAATACATTGTTTATACCTACAGGCGCGCCGCGCAATTTTTTAAACGTGTCGCGCACATTTGCAACCCGTTTTGGAGGCCTTCCCGGTGTCAGAATTAGGCGCGAGATGGCTCGTTGGAAATATATGGAAGTCTAATTTCCAAATATGTTTGAGTTTTTTTCATTTTGTGTCCATTTGGTTTCTCAAAAATTGATTTTCTCAACACTGGTCCAAACTGGTGAATCCTGGTGCAGAAATGCATAGTGTTATTTGCAGGCCACATTTGGATGCCTTCCCGGTGTCGGAATCAGGCCCAAGATTGATCGTTGGAAATATATGGAAGTATAATTTCCAAATATGCTTGATTTGTTTCATTTGGTGTCAATTTTGTTGTTTAAAAATTGACTGTCCCAACACTGGTCAAAAATGGTGAATGCTGGTGCATAAATACATAGTGTTATTTGCAAGCTACTTTTGGATGCCTTCCTGTTGTCGGAATTTGGCCTGAGATGGCTCGTTGGAAAGCTATGGAAGTATAATTTCCAAATATTCTTGAGGTTTTTCATTTGGTTTTTCAAAATTTGAATGTACCAACACTGGTAAAAATGGTGAATCCTAGTGCAAAAGTTCTCCCGTGACATCTGTATTTTTTACATTTCTCACAAACCATGATACATGTGTAGAAACGGAACGAGGTGTTTCTTCTTGAACCTATGAGGGACAAAAACTCTCTCACTTTTTTCAATTTCATCTATGTTTGGTCAGAAACACATTTTGAAACAAACATCCTAGGCGCTCCTTAACCTCTATCTTACCATTTCTTGAGATGTATTTCTCTGAAGCCTTTATAAAAGAGCCTTGGTCTGTCGATGATGGTCCTTTGATATAACATGAAACTTGTTTTGAGTATCTCTTTAACCATTTTTATGAGAAAATTTTCATGGTGACAACCTTAAGAAAACTGGCCCTCTGCCTTTTGTGAGGGAGGCCATCTTCAAGTTGACAAATCAA